>CM037463.1:12648171-13848171 GCA_021014325.1 Plazaster borealis
TAAAATACATTATTCAATGGACACCCACAACCCTTGTGGTGCCACCTTGGCTAGTTTGGTCATGTTGGGTGGGCTTTTCAAACCCTGTCCCCTGTCAGTTTTTTTTTTTTGACATATTTTTTTTTTTTTTTTTTTTTGGTTCCTTGTGGCAAATGCATGGGCAGGGCACACCATCCTCAGGTGTCCAGAAAACAACAGCATCTGCATCTGCTGCATCTGCATGCTGCAAGTGCATGTAATGCAAGGGCAGGTTAACCTGGGCCCGTGTATGTGTATGTATGTCGGGGGGTTAAATTTGAAAATAAATATTACTATTATTTGTCCACTTGTTATTTTTTTGTTATTAACCAATGTGTGGATGTGGTGAAAACATGTTGAAGCTGCTTAGATACCATAATACCTAATTAATGATTAAGTAATCTTGCATGTGTACAATTTTAACTTATATCTTACTATATACACACACACATTGTTTGGGCATAGTTTTTTTAGCGACGTCCCATTGGGTTTGTACACGAAAAAACGGCGTCCTCGCCTGTCGCTCTGTCGAAACACCCTGATCCCTTACACACACACACAGTAGAGTGATGCATCAGTTATTTCTATGCTTTGATAAAAATATAAAACATGACACACAAATAAATCTTTGAGAATGGACATTCTTCAGGAGGTCAGCTTTATTGTACTGTATTTCCTGGTTAGAATTTATAATAGAATGTTGTTTAGTAGTACTTTATTTTTTACCAAGTGGTCAAACCGAAACTAATTTATGTTTCCTGTTTGTGTCAAGGTGGGTTCTATAATGATAGGCCTACTTAATTCCTTTTACTGCTTTATAGATGAAACTTTAGCAAACATTAACAAACTATGAAGTCAATTTCATAAAAAAAACCTCAAATGTGTGTTTCTGTGGCCATATCAAAACTAATTTTTGTTTCCTGTTTTTGTCAAGGTGGGTTCCATAATGGTACTTAGTTCCTTTTAAGACCCCTCAAATGAAACTTAAGCAACATACCGACAAACTTTAGAATCAACGTGATCAACAAATTTCCAGCTTGTTGCTGTGGCCATATGAAAACTAATTTATGTTTCTTGTTTGTGCCAATGTGTGTTCGGTAATGGTACTTAATTCTTTTTCAGACCCCTTAGAAACTTTGGCAAACATTAACAAACTATAAAGTCATCTTGATAACAATTGTTTCCATGTGTTGCTGTGGCCATATCAGAACTAATTTTAGTTTTCTATTTGTGACTAGGTGGGTTCTATAATTTGAGACCCCATATATGTTTTTTAACAAACACCAACAAACTTTTGAATCAACTTGATAAACAAATCTTCCAATGTGTGTTTCTGTGGCCATATCATAAATTATTTTTTTGTTTCCTGTTTGTGTCAAGGTGGGTTCTATAATGGTTCTTACTTCCTTTTGAAACCCCTGAAACAAATCTTTAGCAAACATTAAAAAACTATCAAATCAACTTGATCAACAAACTGCAAGTGTGTGTGTGTTGCTGTGGCCATATCAAAACTAATTTAAGTTTCCTGTTTACTTCCAGGTGGATTGTATCGTAGTACTTGGTGCCTTTGGAGATCGGTTAGACCAAACTTTAGCAAACATTAACACACTCTATGAAGCCAACTTAATCACCAAATTGCCAGTGTATCTCTTAGCAGATGGATCCCTTGGGTGTTTACTTAGACCGGTGAGTCTTTACGCTACAAAATGTCTGTCTGAAAAATGCATTTGTGTTTATTTTCTATCATACCCAAACCATGTCTGATTGGCATGTGCGTAGGGGATGTATTTGCTTGAGAAGGCTTGCTTTTTGTCAGTACATGGCAGACATCGGTAATCGTCAAAGACCAACCACTATGCACCTTTTGTGACCCAACATATATGAAATAACCTGTGTAAGTTTAAAGGGTCATAGATTGTTTTTTGTCAACGAAATGCTGATTTATAGGCAAAATTATAAAGCAAAGGTACGAAAAGAGTCACATGTGAAAGTTTCAGTTGAATACAGTGTGGGACTCGAACCCACACTCTGCTGATCAGAAACACCAGAGATTGAGTTCAGTGCACTTGACCACTCGGCCACGACACGCTGGCTATCCTTATAAGGACTCAAGTGTCAAGAACGGGACTCGAACCCACACTCTGCTGATCAGAAACACCAGAGATCGAGTCCAGTGCACTTGACCACTCGGCAACAACACACCACTATCCTTGGACTCAAGTGTCAAGAACAGGACTCGAACCCACACTCTGCTGATCAGGAACACCAGAGCTTGAGTCAAGTGAGCTTGAGTCAAATGCACTTGACCACTTGGCCATGACACACTGGATATCCTTATAAGGACTCAAGTGTCAAGAACGGGACTCGAACCCACACTCTACTGATCAGAAACACCAGAGATTGAGTCCAGTGCACTTGACCACTCGGCCCAACACACCACTATCCTTATAAGGACACAAGTGTCAAGAACGGGACTCGAACTCACACTCTGCTGATCAGAAACACCAGAGATTGAGTCCAGTGGACTTGCCACTCGGCAAATCTGTGAACATTTATGTTTTCAATCTTACCAGTGTTATGCACACCCTTTAATTGAATCTTGTGAATCTTTTTTTTTAAGTGATTGTTGTTGTTTTTGGTTTTCAGGGGAAACATGCAATAGAAATCAATACGGGTCTAGAGAGTGACTGGTGCGGTTTGATTCCAATTGGAAACAAATGCAGACAGGTTACAACTACAGGTCTGAAATGGAATCTCGGTAAGAACTATATGTACAAATAAACAAAATAAACATAATGGGTAATAATAATAAAAATAATAAAAATACACAGTTCTTACGTAGAGCTTTATTACACCCCAAGGGCGTCTCAAAGCAGGCCTGGAATTACATGGAGGCCATGGCCTCTGCTGCCCCTGGTCTCGGCCTTGGTGGCAAATCAAAAGTTTCCCATAGACTTTAAGATTTTTTCCAATGGAAGTGCCCTTTGCAAAATGAAAATGGCCTTGCTCTCTCAAAGATGAAATTCCAGGCATGCGAAGCGCTCAATATTTTTACAACAGGTATGCAGAGCTATGAGGCCCCTTGCTGCAACTTGTGTTTGTAAGGGTTCACAAGGTGATGCGGCACAACTTGCAACCAACCATGCCAGGAACACTGGGGGGAACTCCTTCTTTTTAGATAACTGTACAGGGCCCAATTTCATGGCTCTGCTTACCGTAAGCAAAGAATTGGCGCTCACGGAAGCAGGGAATTCTGTGCTTACATCAAGGGAATTTTTGTTTGTGCACGTGCGTCCTCCACGTTACTAGGCATTCTTTGCTTGCACAGGTAGCGCAGAAATTCGGCGCTTGCACAGTAAGTGAAGAATGGTGATCGTAAGCGCAGAATTCGGCGGTAAGCAGAGCCATGAAATTAGGCCCTGGTTTTTTATTCCTCAGCCCCATAGGCTGAGGAAGTATAGCCATTGCCAACGGCATCCGTCCATGCATCCGTCGAGTGGGGCACTTTCGTTTCGGGACCTTAACTTGAGTTAGAAGTGGCATTTGGACTTGTAATGTGGGTGGGGGTTGCCTTTGGGAAAAGGAGAGTGGGGATTATTTTGGGGATGAAAAGGTCAAAGGTCAAGGTCATGATGGTGAGTTATAGCTGAATGGTTTCCGGACTGTTACTCCAGTTAGAAGTGACATTTGGACAAGTAACCCAAGTTAAACTTTGGTAACTTGGAAAATCCTGGGGAGAACCCTGCATAACGCATAAGCAAGGTCCCTATGTATAATTGGTTATCCCAAGTCATCATGCCCTCTTCAACGTTTTCTCAACTTTATATTAATACAAGGAATGGGTTTCGTAAAGATAGAAGGGTCTTGGCCCAATTTCATAGAGCTGATTAAGCACAACAAAAAAGCTAAGCACAATTATGCTTACCAGAATAAGGATACCAGCCAAAATACCTTGCAGATGCACCGTTTGTGACTGGTATCCTGCTCATTTCTGCTAAGCAGAAAATTGTCTTCGCAATATTTTCTGCTCGGGCAGCTCTCTGAAATTGGGTCCAGGTAACTTGTAGAATGTAATTGGTAATTTTTTATCTCTCTCTTTGTTGCAGACCACCAGCCAATGCAGTTTGGAAGTCTGATCAGCACGTCTAATACTTACACAGAGGGGGCCGAGGTAGTGACTGTCCAGACTGACCAACCACTGCTGTGGACAATGGGAGTAAGGAAAAATGAATCAAAGTGTATTTCCAAATAGAGGGGGGCTCTCAGGTCAGGGCCTAATTTTATACAGCTGCTCAACCCTCCTACTCTGAGGTCGCTTATTGAACCCTCTTTTTCACCATTCAAAATCATTTACACGCTTCACTGATCGTGCATGGTTGTGTACACTTTGATACAATGGTAAAGCTATGGAGTGTTTACAAAGTGTATGGTCAAGAGTGAGGAAAATATTTTTGAGTGCAGCTCTATGAAATTGGGACCCGGCTTGAACTTCATTTTGAATCCTTATTAGCTGAACAAACATGCCTTCCAAAGCCAGTGCCAAAGACGCTGTTTCAAAATTGCAATTTAAATAATGTATGGTCATTATAATGTTTTGTTTTTGACTCCTTTTTTTATCCGAACATCTCCGACATTATGTAACAATATCCATCATCATCATCCTTCTGTGTCCTGTTCATAAGTATGATGTGATTCCACTATAAGCCACGCCCACTTCATGCAAACTGGCTCCAACCATTACCTGAAGCCCATAGGAGTTCTTGTTTATTCTTTGAAGATTTATGTAAGAAAAGTCTAATAATTTGACTTTGCTTTTACATCTCTATCTTCACAGACTCGAGGTCTTCTCAAAATTAAAAGATTCTGTTGTAAGAAATGCATTTGAACGATCTAATGGGTGTTTTTTGGAGCCGGAAGTAGCAAAAACTTTGGGCGTGTAGCAGATACGCATGCGTGTGACGCAATGACTTACCAACTAGATACAGTCGACTCTCGTTATAACAAGATCGCTGGGACTGGCCAAATTACCTCTTTATCACAGGAACGTTGTTTAAGAGGACAGCAAAACAAAGAAACACAAAGCAGAAATGAGATTCAGGATTTCGGAATGTACTCTTTATAAGCAGAACATCTTTATAACGGCGCTCTTTATAACGAGGGTTGACTGTTTATATTGATATGCCTGGCCCCATGCCAAGCATGGTTCCTTTGGATAAGCAGTTCTGGGCCCAATTTTTATAAAGCTGCTTAAGCACAAAAATTGGCTAAGCACCAAACAATTTTGGTTACTGGAAAAACACCATGTTATGTGCACAATTTAGGACTGGCTCCCTGCTTATTTCTGCTGAGCAGAAATTTGTTATGCAGTAATTTCTGCCTAAGCAGCTCTATGAAATAGACACAATCCGTGACCGATTCCTTTCAAATCATTTCTTGCATTTGAGAAATTCTAAATTTCAGGGCCCAATAGACTCAATTGGAGACCGGAGTCACGTGACTCATAGTGGGTATACAATTTAAACAAACCAAGCAAGCAATGCGCAGTGTGCATGGAAAAGCATGGCTGCTTCCGAGTGCTTCTGCTAAAGGTGCAGCAAAACCATGCTTGACCACGCATATGTTTGGAGCCCCAACACTATATTTTTTTGCTTATTCCAAGAATGCTAAATATTTGTGATCAGTAATTTTGCTCATTTGAAAACTCAACCGTTTAACCTCCTAAGTTTTAAAATCTACAAATGATTATTTGTTTTATTTTATTTTTGATCTCAGGGATGTAGTGAATGTTCATAAGGCCACATAAACAAACATTGTTGATCGTCCTTTTTTGGGGGGAAGTGGGGGTGGGAGGGCATTTTTTTCATTATTTGTTTGTGTTTTATTGACAAGGCAAAATATGAAATAAAGAATAACGAAATCATCACAATCACTATAAAACAGTTTGTGTGATTTTGATGTTTTTAATTGTTTTGTTAAACCCATTTAACTCCTAGATGACATTTTCTGTAAACATTTTCAAAAAACTAAAACGCAGTGTAGCCTAAGTAAATATTTGAAGAATTGTTCTTGTTTTTGCCAACATAAATAACCTTTCTTCAAACATCTTTTCCAACCTATAGATTTTGAAAAAAATATCAGCTGAAAAATCTGGGAGCCAAATTTGACTGAAAAAGATCATTTTTATGCAAAAAAGAAAAGAAAAAAAAAGGGGGGATCATGGTTTTGTAGGATCGGGCTGGGACGATCAACAATTTTGTTTTATGTGGCCTAATGTGGACATTAGTTTTTATTTTTATGGTATGATATATGGTTGGTTTTGGAAAGATTAATAATTCTAATCATCTAGTGATCAAAAACACAACTAACATTTTCATTAAAATAGATGGTCATGTTGGTAAAAAAGTGCACAACAGTTAATTAAAGGCACTGTACACGTTTGATAATTACTCAAAATATCTATTAGCATAAAAACTTACTTGGTAACGAGCAATGGAGAGCTGTTAATAGTATAAAAAATTGTGAAAAATGACTCCCTCTGAAGTAACGTAGTTTTTGAGAAAGAGGTAATTTCTCACTAAAATAATAAAAACTTCTTGCAAGAAGTTTTTATTCCTATCTGAAAGCACACAAATTTGTACAAGGGTGTTTTTTCTTTCATCGTTTTCTTGCAACTTTGATAACCAATTGAGCCCAAATTTTCACAGGCTTGTTATTTTATGCATATGTTGGGATACACCAAGTGAGAACACTGGTCTTTGACAATTTCCAAATGTGTTCAGTGCCTTTAAAACATTGAGTGAGAGTCACTGCCGACAAAAAAGTCTGAAACTAGGGTGGTTTCGAAACCACGGCTTGAGCTCCGTCAGTGATTTAGAAGATGTGCGCTTTCCTTGTGGGGCTTCAATCAGGCGGACAGACCAAAGCCCAAGCTGTGGTTTCGAAAAAGGGGTAGGATTCAATTTTTCGGAGGTATGTTGAAATTATGACGTTTCCAAAGTTTGAATAATCCCTGGAGTTATAGATTTCAAGAAGCTTTTGGGAACAGTATAGGCAGTGCTAGAGAAGTAGATCAAAGAGACGGATTTCTTTATATCTGAAGTAATCAACAGCCATTTTTTTTTTCACCAAACAGACATACAAGTCTGAATTCAGATAGAAGTCTGAAATTTCGCATCTCTCATTTACACAATGCGGTTTATATTAATGTGATCCTAACCTTTGTAAAAAGTTACGACACTATAATTTGGCATTTGAACCGCATTAAACCAGTCATGCGACTCAACAGGGTAGTTCAAAAAATATGGCATTTGATAGACACATGTACATATCCTTGAACGCCCCCATGAGACGTGATTATGCTGAACTCTACATTTGCTGATTGTATTATCGAGTGATACTTATATCAAAGATAGCTGAATTCTTATGTATTTTTATATGAACAAATAAAGTATTTGAATGAAGTTCAAAATGAAATTGTTTGTTAAAAGTGTTTTATACTCGGCCCGTCTGAAAACTAGACTAAGACCAAGGCATTTAAGAGAAGACCGACCTTTTAAAACAACGATCAAGCCCTTCCCGAGCCTGACAATTTTGCAGGCTGAAACAAAAGGGGAAGACTGTAGAAATGGACCTGGAGATGGTGGGGAGATGGAGACCGGGGCTCAACTTCACAAAGCTTTAAGAGTCGTCGGTTTTGCCATAGTGATTTGTATTGTGACATCACACTTTGCTCAATAGTTATTAAGGGAATAAAAGAGTGGCGCCGAGTTCTTAAACGGCTGTTTAAAACCGGCAGGGTTGTGGCCGTGCGATAAAGGCCTGAGCCGAAGGCGAGGTTCTTTATCGCACAGCCACGACCCTGCAAGGTTTTAAACGGCCGTTTAAGAACGAGTCACTACTCATTTATTCCCATTCATAAATGCCTTTTTGTTAAAAAGTGAAAGAATAAGGAAAATCGGTGGTAAAAAGACAATCTTTGACATCGAAGTTTGTACATTTTCAAAAACTTTTGTAAAATTCTGTTTTGTGCGCGTTTGGTTGTGTGTACGCGCGTGTACAAAAAGATTAGGCTACGCGCGGGAACTACATAGCCATGTATTGCGTTCCGCGTAAGTAAATTGGTGGAGCTTGCGCGTCCAATACGCGAAGCCCAGCCGGTTATAAACACTCTTGGCCGTGCTTTATCATCCGTTTAAACACCCCCACGTGACGTGCTCTCCACCAATAGGAATAGCGAAACTGTCTGGGGTATTTATGAATATTGATTTACAGTTTAACTTAAAGGTCCTGTACACTATTGGTAAGATCGAAAAACACAAATGTTCACAGATTCACACACAACATTTATTTACCATTACATGATTTAAAGTAAGTGATGGTTGAAAGGGTTCCTTAAAATATTCTGCCTAAAATGCTATTGTTTCTGAGAAATGAGTAAAACAATAGTTGTTATCACGCGCGATATTTTGAAAAAACAGAAAACACATAAAAGGTCTCTTTTCAGTATTTTCTCGTGATCTCGATGACCAACTGAGCTCAAACTTTCACAGGTTTGTTTGTTCATGCATATGTTGAATCACACAAAATGTGGACACTGATTTTGAGTTGTCACCAAAAGTGTACAATACCTGTGTGAAATCGAGCCCTTCACGGAGGCAATAGCCTCAATGCCCCTGGTCATTGCCTTGGTGCACATTGAAACATTCCAACAGAAATTTACAATTTCTTCATAAAGGTGCCCTTTACAAAGGAGAAAATGCCTTGGTCCCCTTGCTCTTTCAATAATAATAATATCACATTCATAGAGATGTCTCTATGCGCTTTAAGATGAAAATAGAGAAGTTATAGTAAGACAATAAAGACAATTTAGTTGACACAAGTAAGAAATACTGAAGGCTATTAGCATTGTCTTAAATGAATTCACTGTTTCTACTTGTTTTATGTTGTCGGGAAGACTATTCCATAATTCTGCTGCTGCTACTGCAAAAGCTCTGGCCCCATAGAATCTAGTGAAAGTCGAGGGACATACTACGAGAGACTTGGATTTTGAGCGAAGATTTCGAACTGGAGGATATTTTTTGACGAGGTCTTGGAGATATGCAGGTGCTAATCCTTGCAAACATAAGAATGTTAACGAAAGTATTTTATATTGAATACGTTATTTTATCCGAAGCCAGCGTAATTCACGCAAAATAGGAAAAATGTGGTCATGCTTTTTGGGCACGTGTCACCAATCTCGCAGCCGAGTTTTGGTTTTCGAGAACGGAGCATCAGGTCTGCATGGGGCCGCTTACCAAGAAGTTCTGCGGTTACGGCCCATAGATAACATGCTTTACTGGGCATCGCAAGCTCAGAATTCTGTTCTACACAGTTGCCATGAAATTGGTCAAAGTTTCACGACCTACAACACGATATTGTAATGAGGGGCAGCGATGTGGGTGTCTTGAAGCATGACAGAGTTTTCTTGTAGTATTGCTTCCTGATGTTTTGGGTTAAATATGATGTAGAGTAACCCTGCTTACAATGACCACAACAATTTGAAACTGTTTTTTTAATCGAGAGTTTATTACTGAACAATGTTGAATCTACTTTTGTATAATTTAATACATACATTTTAATTATTATTTGGACAACTGGTAGGATTTATGACCGATATCTGCTACACAGTTGTACATATAACAAGTCTCGGAGAAAGAATCGTTTAATTGAAATGAGTTTGACATTTCCTCCCCATATTTTGACAATGAACAATTATTTTTTTTAAACCCAGGAAAACTAGTTTGTACCAAGTCTTCTTTATACAACCACAAATTTGCCGAGACGAGAAAATTTCCAGCAATCAAAACAATTAATTTCCCAAATTGGAGGCAATTCATTGCCAAGGGTTAGCTCCTTTCTGAGGATTCTGAAACTTGATTAACTTTTAAACATTGAACCCCCTCCCCTCCCTTCCCAATTCTCCCCCTCCCCCCCGAAAACCCCCCAAAACAAACCCAACACAAAAATGGGCCATTCAAAAATGATTTGTATTAAGAGAAATATAAATACTGAAGACATTGCATATAAATTCATGCCTTGTGAACTTCGCCGACAATGTGCAAACATATTCAGCTCAGGTTGGCCCCTTCAAGAGCGAGCCTAAAGTGGTTTCCATGGTAACCAGATGTGACAGAAGATGCGGTTGATACCTCACACGGTTTTGAAGCAGTTTGGTTTCATCATTTGTTAAAGTCCTACGATGTTGTGTTCCAGTAAGATGCAGCTTTATGACCCTCTAGAAAGAAAAAAAAAGGGGGAAATTTGTTTTGATGTTGTCTCCTACTTGAGAAAATAGAATTAGCTGTTTCAAACTGCTTATCAACCTAAAGGACCTATGGTATACATGCAAAAAAGGGTTAACGGCCTGACGTTTCGACCCCAACATAGTCTTTCTCAAAGGCTAAATGCAGGCATGACAATGAGCGATGATGAAAAATCCGGAAATCCTTTTCGTACGAAAAAAAACTGGAAAAATCTAACGCTTAAAATGCATGTCCGGATTTTGGGCAATGTCCGGAATTGGGCAACGTGACCCAGCGTCGGTGTCGCACTCGGTGGTTGAAACAAGCATAATCCTACCTCCATGGGTCGAGCTAGTAGGAGGAAAAAACTCGAAAAAGCCTAATGAAATCATAAAAATGCTAGACGTATCTTATCTAAAAAAGCTCACAAAAAATGTGAGACTTAACGGTAAATGCAGACGTCGACGATTCTCCACACACGTGCGTAAAAAAGTATAACAATGTGCGCGCATCCGTACAAAACACCGCGCATTGTTGTCAGTAGACTTTCCAAAGTCTCCACACATGTTCCTTTGCTGCAGTAGTAAACATATTACGGTCAGACAATTAATAAACTGCACCGTGATTGAAGCGAAGAATGAAAGAAGTCTACACATATCCATATCCGCGGTATGATTTACAAAGGTAAACTTACAATTTCTGATTTAAAGACGAGAGATTAGCAAAATATACATGTATACCCCCAACACCCTACCCCCCAAATTTTATATCAAATTCACATTGAACTCGGACACCACATATTCTGAAGTGAAAAATCCGGAAATCCGGAAAAACCCGGAAGATTCTCATGACTGTAAATGACAACACAATATCATTTAGTCTTTGAGAAAGACTGCTCGGGTTGAAACATCAGGCCATTAACTATTTTTTGCATTGTCTCCTACTCATGATATCATTTTCATTTTCTTGCTTTGTGAATGGAGGAAAAGCCTTGACATAAAAAATAATACCCTCAGACAGAAAGTGTCAGGACTTGTGCTTAAGCCCACCGGGCTAGCAAACTGTGCATTTTACTTGCCCCAAGAAAATTATAGTCGCCCACATTTTGAACATGTATTGTCATAAGTATATCTTTCTGATGTATTCATGGTAGGGATTATGACCAGTTTTATGGTCACATGAAGTTAAAATCACACACTCAAAAAATACATAAACATATTAGTTTTAAAGGTTATTATTCACATCTGAAAAGGAAGAAATATGAGCATTATTAACAAGTAGGGTTGCACAGTTTTAAGTAGCCCGCAGGGCAAGTTGAGAAGTGGTATTTACTAGCCCACATCATTTTTTACTAGACAATGTACACCGGGCTACTTTTAAGGGCAAGCCCTGGGTGCACAAAACAAACAGACAAGGGTAAATGTACAAAACAAACAGACAAAGAGGTAAATTTTACAAATCAAATGCCAATCCTTCAGAAAAGAACAACTTATCTTCTCAGGTTCTGTTTTCTTTCCCTCTTTTGAACCCATCCCCCTCCCCGCCCCCACCCCAACCCAACACAATCTAAGAACCTCCTTAACACTTACACAATGATATTGTTGATTGGAATGTGTATGAGCTTGACGAAGAAGCCGATGAAACCCATAATGCAGAATCCGATAGCTGTTGCAATGGCGATCTTCTGGAATTCTACAGTTGAGAAAAAGAGGGGAGAAACAGTTGTACAATTACAACCATGACCTGCAAAACTGTATTACAAGAAATGAAGTTGTATTCTAAAAATTTGGATCACGGATTGCCACAAAATTTCTTCCCACATGTTGGTTTATGATTTGTATCATTAAAGAGCAGGAAAGGAATGTCATTGAAGATGGTGCAATGTCACTCACTCACCTAAAGAAAGTGGCACTTCCATTGCAAAATCAAAATGTTGAAAGGACAAAATTGCATTGCGCCTCAATCGTCTATGTAAAGAGGATTGGAATTTAAGAAAAATTGCACAAATCATTGTGTACTATCCCTTCAAACATTGCACAGTGTGCCTCCCTTGAAAAAACTCTTCAAGTTCGACACCTACTGGCCCAATTCACCTGACGTCATCATCATCCATGATAAATCTTGGTTGTGCCATTTTTGGGAGTCAGTTTGCCAATGTGTTACTGAGCAGTGTGCATTTTAGGCGACCCATGTGTGGTGACACGCACACCACATCTTTTATGCAATGTGACTCCCAAAATGGCAGAATATGGGCAGGCAGTAGCTGCTTGTGACATCAGTGCAAGGGGGTCGATACAATAACAATATTCCTTAAAATTTTGTATTCATTTTTCTTCAAGTATGGAAGGAATTTAAACAAAAATTGTTTTTACTGAACTCCCTTCCATGAATTTTTCCATGTGAGCTTTTCTAACAAAAAAGACATTACAACATTAACGCTAGATAGCTCAGTTGGTAGAGCACCGGCATGTTAATTCGGAGGTTGCAGGTTCAAGTCCCGCTCTAGTCAATTTTTCTTTGTTCAACCCAAATTATTTAAAATTTACCCAGTCAGTTTCCCCAGTGGTTTAATACATGATAAAAACCAAACCAAATATGACTTCCCGAATGGAGCACAACTCATCAGTTAGGACAAAATTGCTTTTGCGCTCCCATCTATTTGTTTTCCCTGTGCTAATATTAAGTAAAGTGATAGTGATCTAGATGAAAGATTCAATTCTGATTTAAATTATGAAATCGCCATCAAATCTCCACTGTACCTTTTCTGTCCGGCTTAGTACATCTTTTGACCAGTCTAAGAGAGTCCTTAGCAAACTGCTTAGCGGGATCAACCAACTGCTGAATCTGGTCCATGGTGACTGTTTGTTTTTTTACCGTGGTATTTCTGATGAGTTAAGAAGAATAACAACAACTCAACTTCAGCGAAATCAAGAGTTGCTATAATCGTAACACTCCAATGTCAGTAAATCCTCCAGTCAGTAACCTTTGATCGTGACAACTATGAAACCAATCGTTTTTATTTGAAGGCGGTCCTACTAATAACTGACAATTTGCGGACAAAATGCAAAAACTTACCAACAAGTTGTTCCATATTCACTTGAAATTGCCAGTTTAAGAGCTTAAAATAATGGTTAAGGTGTTAGAACCTGAGAACTTTACAATTGCTTCCCTAAATCCCGTAAAACATGTAGGTTGTCAAATTAAAAGGGATTGTGTACATTTAGTAATTGGAACCCGCTGTTTGTTCAATCGTAGTTGTAGGTATACCATAAAACTAAGTCGAAAAATCCGACTCTCCGCGATGCAGTATTGGCCAACTTTAATGCTTTGGTTTGTACCATTATGAACGAGGTAACTTCAGTGGCATGCGATGTGATGCGCAGCTTGCACCAGTAGCATGAGACTGCCATAGATACCAATCTCGATAACATAATAAAATGAACAATAAGGACGCACACACCATTTCCCCCCCGAGAGTGAGTATTTTACTAAGCCTACATGTAAATGGAAAATCTAAGAATGATTCTTTCTTATTTCAATGTTGATAAAGTGAAAGCAATAATGTCCCAAAAAGACAAACACCCCCTGTGCATTTAATGCTGCTGTCCATGATGTAGGACAAACATCATGGCGGCCTGTATTTGTATTACTAACTGCATCGTGACGATTCTGTGATTCCATGTAAAAATTACACCCTTCCCCCCCCCCCCCCCCCCCCCCCCCCCCCGAGTTAAGATGAGCGTTTGTAAGGTTTTTAGGATCTTTAGTCACATTTACTTTATTGTCAAGCTTTTAATTTCACAATTTTCAAGCAAATATGGAACAATTTATCGGTTTTCTCAGCAGTTGCAAACAACTTCGGCAGTAATTAGTACGACTGAGTAGTACTACGAATACGAGGCTCCATTGAAGGATGTGTTAAATCTTTTTATTAAGGCTAATCATTCAAAACACTAATTATTAAAATTCTCTTCATCACCCTGTTCATTAAAAAATATATGTTGAAATTTTACATCACATGAAAAATTGAGCACACATCATTTTAAATTTACACTTGGCATAATTATATGCTGCATCTGTGTAGACAGGGGACTAATGCAGTGTTACTTTACCAGAAAACTACCGGAAAACTACAGGGGACTAATGCAGTGTTACTTTACCAGAAAACTACCGGAAAACTACAGGAAAACAACAGAAAACTACCGGAAAACACCGGAAAAACTTCCCAAACCACACACAAACACTGGCAAGCAGTTACCATGAATAAATATCCAAAGTTATCACTGTTTGCACTGTTTTCGACTTCTTGAAGTCCTCACTTCACTAGAGAGATTTAACTTAAGCTACGCTCTTTCAACGCACAAGTATATCACCGCCTGCATTACATCATCCATGTGTTCGTCATGCGTTGTGCAACGTGTAGTAACAATGCGTACAGATGAAAATATTAAATACGTGCCAAGCAATTTCAAGACATGGATTAACACACAACGTGTACTGTAGCTTAACTTGCACCAGAACGAACGGCAACGAAAGGGAGGACTTGGAGAAGTTGAAAACAACCAAAACAGCGTGATTTTGTTTGATCGGATATTTATTCATGATATGGCGCCCAGTGGTTGAAGAAAGCCCTTCTGCCTGTCGCACTGTTTTGAAGTAGTTTTCCGGTTGTTTTACGATAATTTTCATGTACTACTAGTATGAAATAGCACATATTAAATGTAACAACTTTCTTGTTTTGAATTTTGTAAAAATATAAGTTATCAAGTGTCTAACTAAAGTAAATAACGCCACACTCATCATTCATAATTTAGCTATGTTATAGTAAAAATTTCTTTTTATCAAATATATTAAAATTTTACATCAAATTAAAGGTCTCCTCAGGAGAAATTCAATGGTGCAAACCCCACTGTCATGGGTGCTTTCGTTAATGAGTTATGCCTTCCAAAAGACAACAAACACGCGGCACCCTTCTGGCCGCCGACTGAGGTACAGAAATTGTTAAATTAAGACCACCCACACTACT
Organism: Plazaster borealis; assembly: GCA_021014325.1. NCBI lineage: Eukaryota > Metazoa > Echinodermata > Asteroidea > Forcipulatida > Labidiasteridae > Plazaster > Plazaster borealis. The sequence goes on from CM037463.1 coordinate 12,663,496, forward strand.
AAAGCTTACCAGCCCTATCCCTAACGCGCACTCAAAGGTTCAAAAAATGAGATTTTACCGAGTACTTGGTTTGATTAAAACCTCCGTAAATTGCATGCGCGACCTCGCGCTGGAACAAAATCCAACTTTTCATACTCAAAAATGGACAAGGATTAAACTGATATAGGTTTGACAGCATACCCCACCGTCGCTGAATGTATACATTCCTTTAAAATGGGAAATTTAGTCAAAATTTGGCCCAAAATGGTAAAAAAAAAAATACATAAAAACCTTATTTCTTCACCGATTGAGATGGGGAAAAAAGCACCGTAACCTTCCTAATCCTCTTTCTATCAATAGATGGCGTTATTTTGGGGGTAGAAGTCAAGAGAGGGCGGTATTTATTGAAAAACGGTGACCACATTTTTCTTTCAAAAAAGTTCAAAAATGGCTGCGCTCGCGGTAGTCGTGTCGGTGACCATGCTCTGTCTGAATCTTTTTGATGCTTGAAAAAGTGAGGTAAATTTGTGCCTTTTTTCAAAAGGATTATGAAAGAAGAGAGTTTTATTGACCTACAGGAGTAATTTGAAGCTCAGACAGCATGTTAGGTCGAAGTAACATTAATTTGAAAAACCTCTTTTTTGTGTGCGGCCAGAATAGAAAATGTCAATATCGCGCGACCTCTAACATACATATTCAGGAACTTAATTTGATAGGCCTATCCTTTATTTGACAATACTTTTTATAGAGTTAGACTAGTTAGAGTTGACCACATCCACATCTCACTCGGACATATTATGAGTAAGTGGTAGGACTAGGACTCAGGAGTTTTTCCTGTAATAATGCAATGGCTACCTGAGTTGTAAACACACACACACACACACATCCATTACCTTTACACGTCAGTCATGTACGTATGTCCATCTTAGGAAGTCCTACCTCCATGGTATGTCGTACACAACTTCACAAGTTTAAATTCAATTCAAGCTTCAAATATCGAAACACCAAACAATTCAATGCAGATAACAAAACACATAATTGACTGAACTATGAGTGAAAGAATAAATCAATCAGGACAAAAATTAATGTAGAAACAGTGGAAAAATAACGATGAACTATACACATACCTTCGGATGTCGATATGGCAAATTGCAAAGGCAGCGTAAATGAAGCTTATGAAAATAGTAAAAGTAGTGACGTTGCAGTATAGCGCCACCATTTGACCACTTCATGCAAGTAAATAATCCCTGGTGTGCATTTTCAAATTGTACTTTATCGTGTATCGGGTACCAGTTGGATTTGCCAATGTACGCCACGTTGCATTGGTTTGCTGCGGGGAAGGGGTGGGGCGTGGCTTCCACAAAATTGTGGAAGGTGAAAAGTTTCCAGTGGTATTTCAACGATGATCATCTATGCTCCAAAGAAAAATCTTCCTTTTAAGACATACATGATATTTATTGCCATCCCAAATGGTAACTCCCCAAATTTGCAGGGATCCAGGAACATGGATGAAGGGGGGGGGGGGCTGCGTAGTTTGTTACATTACAGAGCAAGGACCTTGGTTAGGCCGTATCCTATAGCCGTAGCCATAGCCATAGCTGTACCTCCCAAATGGTAACTCCCCAAATTTGCAGGGATCCAGGAACATGGATGAAGGGGGGGGGGGGCCCGGGCTGCGTAGTTTGTTACATTACAGAGCAAGGACCTTGGTTAGGCCGTATCCTATAGCCGTAGCCATAGCCATAGCTGTACCTGCCAATTCGGACACAGTCTTATATTATCATGGTCTGTCTAGGGAACAAGTCATAAATAAAAATTACACAATACTATTGCGAGATCATTTCTGAATGGATTATCAATTCTTTATTCCACATTGAGTCTAGGATGAACAAAAACTTCCCTGCACTTCCGTGACGTAAAGAAAAAAAAATATATCCACAGGAAAAAGATGATAGTTTGTAATCAAATCAAGGTGCTTCTAAGCATATGTTCTAAGGAAACAATAGCAAGAGAGAAACAAATAAAGTGTCATGAGTAAAATTCTGGACGGTTGCTACTAAATGGTCTTCTCAGTTTTGTACAAGTTCCATCCAGCAAAGACCTTGGCCAATTTCATTGAGTAGCTATAGAGGTCCTTTTTGAAACTTCTGATTCGGCTCCGTCAGCTTTATTTTGAAAATGTGTCCTTTTGCCACGGAGGGGCTTCAAAAACATTCGAACGGACAATAAGCCAGAGTCCAATCAGAATGAGGTTTCAAAAAGGGCCAAAAGTAACAAAATTTTTGAGCAGCATTTTCTACATAGCAACTCTATGAAATAAGGCCCAGATTTATGAGAACCATATCTCTGAGCGTTGAAATAGACTGGTGCTAGTGATAACTGCAGTTGTAGTATTCCTTATTCATGGTTATAAGGAATCACATACTGGCCTAGATCAAAATTGGGGTAGGTTTAGCCTTCTTTTATGACTTGCGGGTGACAATTACCAATGGAGTCAGAATCATACAGTTTTTGACCCTCTTGCACAAAGCGCAGCGCACTTACACGCACCTATCCTGCCTGCCATTTTGGGAGTCAAAATGTACAAAAAAGCAATTGGCTCCCAAAATGGGGAAAATGGTAGACGCGCATTGTGCGGAGGTGCGGTCTGCGTTGTGCGAGGGATCAATACTGGTAGTTGGAACACCATACAAAGAATTTACAAGGCATTTCAGATATTAACATCTGGCTTTGCCCCCTTATAGCCTAAATGAAAGAACTTTCCAAGATTTCCATTATAACATTACCTTTAAAGGGGTCATCCAATGTTTTCAACATCTTTAAGGTCACACAAAGAATACAATTTTTTAAGATCTCCACCCCCATGAAGTAAAACTTCTAAATATTACTTTGAGTCTTTGTCATATGTACGAGGATAGATAAAATGTTCATACCACAGCATAGTATTATTATATATTTCTGGCAATGAAATCAAGGATGCCTCATAAGTGAACTTAACCAAGCCTTAGGAAACATGTAAACAATAGTGCTTGCTATGTGAACCAGAAACACTGGGGTTAACCCCTACTCTTCCATGATAAGTGTTCTTGGTTGTTTTATGTGCACTAGCAATCCTAGTACATGGGAACCTAGATGGCTTAAAGTCCCATCAGAAGGACAATGGTAAAGTATCTTGCTCAAGGACACAAGTGCCATGACCGGGACTCGAACCCAAACTCTGCTGATCAGAAACATCAGAGCTCGAGTCCGGTGCTCTTAACTGCTCGGCAACGACACCCAAATGAGTGCAGTGATAGATTCTTCGGTATTTTTGTTCTGTGTTTCCGTCGTTGATTCTACTCTAGAAATATCAACATTTTCAAACACCTACTGAAGTCTTGCACCGTCTCTGCCTCTGACCATGAACATGTTGACAACTCTGGATGGCACCTTTATACATGTACGATGAAAGTGAAATTGGAATTCCAACAGTTTAACAGCCATTCTCGCCACTTTGGATGTCACAATGACAATTCAAAGTTCTTTTATTCATCTTGTGTAAGTTTGCAAAATTTTACTGTGAATTTTTGAGTTTCTGAAATAGAAGAAATTAAGTCATATGGTTTTTTTAAAAACCATCTTGACCAGAAGCTTCATTAAAAAAAAAAAACTAATTCAGAAGGTTTGTGTTGCACACATCATACAGTAAACACAACAAAAACAAACATAAACAAATCTACATGTAAAATATATAAATGAACAAAGCAAGTGTTGCCACATTGAAAGAATCAGAAAAAAACAGCAACAACAAAAAACAGTAAAGGTTTTCAATGTGGACCGTTTGTGTGCAGGAAAACAAATATTATTGCTACCCAAAATTGATGCTTTACAATATACATATATATCTTTTTCTTATAAAAAAACATAATTACACAAAATACATTTCATCCCTTTGTAATGAACCATTAACCCGGTCTCTAATTCTCAATACAAGTTTTCGTAATAACAAAAATACTATCAATTCTTTTGAAAATTCCCTCAAAATGTTGCATCTGCGCAATAGTGGTTTAAAATGTCTGTACAGCTTCTTTGTTTGTGGTAATAAATGTATACATGTACATACAATTGCATTCTCTTTTTAAACAATCTTGCAGCAAAAATAGTATTTGGGAATATAAAATAGCGCCACTCAAAGGTTGTATAGCCTTACTCTTTATTTGGAGAACCAATTTCATGGGATGGGTAAGCAGAAACTATAATGCTTGTCACACTTATTTGCTTAAAAAACCCAGGAAACCAATCAGAACATAAATAGTACATGTATTGTAGCATTTTGGCTGGTAACCTTGTGTAACTGCTCATCGCGTTTTTACTGTGCTAAGAATGTTTTGATGCCAAGTGAGGTCGTGTCCCTGCACTGTCGGCTGGTGCTCTGTCTGTTGCTAAGAGCGGTCGTGCTTCAATGCACACTAAAAGTGGAGAACCAGCCGCGTCTGCTAATTTGGAAACATTCAAGCTCTATGCCGTAGATGGGGTGCATTTTTGCAGTCATAACCAATAACTGTTTCAGTTGATTTGGCCATTGGTTAATCACTGGCCAATGACTGAAACATTTATTGGTTACAGCTGCCAAAACACACACATGGTTACAAAATTTCTGTTAAGCACAAATGTATTTTCTAAGCACAGACAAAATTGTCCTTAGCAGATACAGGCTACCAGCCAAAATTCCATGTAATTTACACTTGCTGTGACTGGTTCCCCGATTACTTTAAGTAAACAATATAAATTGTTAAGCAATATTTTCAACTTCACATGTGCATGAAATTGGGTCAAGGTTTTACCCAGATATTTGATTTGAACGTTTAAACAAAGGTAGGACAGGACATTGAAAATTTGTAGGAAACTGTGTTGCTAAAAAATTATCTGGGGAGGGGTACATGAACTGACTTTTTAATATGTTCAAAGCCCAAATGTTGTTTGACCATCATTTCTGAAAATAAAACTTTACAAACTGTAAAATAAACTAGTAAGGAGGAAAAATAAACTTTCCTGAAACAAAACAAATGACTACAAAGAAGCAATTTAATCAAAACAGTTTCATCTGGAGTATATTGACCTTTATCATGGGGCAGCCATCTTGTTTTTCTCATATTCGACCCAATGTAACCTAACTGAGGCCGCATCCGAATCGTTGGCTACGGCTTTGACTGTTGCTAAGGTTGTTGCCAAGGATGTCCTATACTTCAGCCGTAGCTGTAGCCGTAGCCACCAATTCAGACACGGCCTAAGATTGGAAAGAAAAAAGACAGTCTGGTACTTTGCATGACATGAGAATTAGAACTGCCATTGTCACTGTTGAATACAGGGCACCTGGCACAGATGACCACAACATCATTAAAGTCTATAGACCATTATCATGCTGCCACCATCTTGGTCATGTTCCTTGTATCCAATAACAGTAATGAATGCCAATATTCATTGTACACAATGGAACCAGACTATTTCTCCTTTCAGCCTCGGTGTGGTTACATTGATTTGAATGGAAGAAAATCAAAATGGCCGCACCATGATAAAGGTCTATTGTCACTACCAAGTACATAACTTATTTCCAAGGCAAACGTTCTGGATCATCACCTTCAAGGTGGACAAGTAAACTTTGTAGGGGCACTGTAGTGCCCAGCTTGAATGTCCCATCATTAGTTGGGCCTGTCCAACTGAAGTTAAGACAGGCCCTACTGTAGCTAGAGTGGTCATCAGGTTGGGCTTTAACATCATTAAAAACAGATTCAGCCACAAGTGTGCTCAAGAGTAAATATACTTCTACAGTTTTTCTTTTATTTAATGAATACAGGTGTGATTATTTCAAATAATTCACATTGGTTAAAATGTCAAGAATACTAACTGAGAAAATCTACAATTCAATCTCATCGCATCTTTGGCGTGATCAGTGTTTTTTCCCCAAATATCCAAGCCTGAATAATGCACAGAGTACAAGAATTTGGTATTTAAGCACTCTCTCCTCTAAAGCTTGCTCCAACAAAATGAAAGTAAGTCATGAAATATTACTGGATACGTTCTGACATAGTCAGAGTATAACTCTAGCTCTTTCTTATTTTCAAAGTCTCTCTCTCAGCACTAACATTGATACTCCTCATTCAGCCTTGTTTTGTTACACGACATAATGGAGACGATAGCGGAATGAACCTCAGTCATAGTTCTAGGAGTAGGTTTTGTTACACCACGGAGAAAGGATGGTTAAAGGTACTCCTAGAACTATGAGGTTCGTTCCGCTATCGTCTCCACAGTCATAGTTTTAGGAGTAGGTTAAAGGCATCGTACACGTTTGGTAATGACTCTGATAATTAATGGCAATAAAAACTAACTTGGTAAGAAGTACAGCAGCATTGGATAGTATAATGCATTTTGAGAAACTTTTCACTTTGAACTACTGCGGTTATGGAAAAATATATCACTTTTTATCCCCCAAAAATTTGAATCTGAGAAGCGTTACGCGTAACACTTCTCAGAGTGTGTATTCCAATGCAGATCATTCTTCCTGCGTGTACATAAACGCTCCATATTTTCGGCAATATCTCAAAAATGCTACCACCTTTTGAAATGAAATTTTCACAGTAACCTGTTAGTTTTATGATATCTACAATTATATAGCTTGGCCGAGCGGATAAGAACACCGAACTCAAGCTCTGGTGTTTCTGATCAGCAGACTGTGGGTTCGAATCCCGGTCGTGACACTTGTGTCCTTAAGCAAGACACTTAACCACATGCTTCGTCCTTCGGATGGGACGTTAAGCCGTAGGTCCCGTGTGTTGTGTAATGCACGTAAAAGAACCCAGTGCACTTATCGAAAAGAGAAGGGGTTCGCCCCGGTGTTCCTGGTTTGATTGGCAGCATATTGCGCCACAGCACCTTGTAAACCATTACATGGTGCTATGTAAAGGACTTGGTCTCATACTTCAAAAACTTAGCTCCACGATACCATGCGTGACGGATATGTGCGCTATATAAGAAGCCACTATTATTATTATTATTAAACAGTAGGCTCCAATTACCAAACGTGAACGATGCCTTTAAACTGAAAACACAATGATTGCACCACTACCAAGGTCTAAAGAGCAAGGGCCTTGTTGATAAAATAGAGCCATGTTCTGGTAAAATACTGCATAAATCTCCACATATCGGGATGTAACTATGCTTGTTTGACACAAGAGCATATGTAACAAAACTCTAGTGTACCCAAGTGCCTAAGTGCTGAATAAGAAGTACTACCTTAGTTCAGAAGAACTAAAATCACCTTTGAAAAAAATGTCCAGCAATCTTTCATTTCATTGGAGCAAGTCACATTTTGTCAACAACTGGTAAGCACCTACATGTAACCCTTGGTGATAGTGGTAGTTGTTACTTTCAAATGCGAGCAGCCAATCAGTAGGCAACAATGTTAACAACTGGTACGCCAATGGATCCCCTGCAAGTGATCTAGTACCCTGACCCTTACTCAATGAAGGGCATGCACAGAAAATGCACCCTACCAAGAAGTACAATGGCCAAATCAACCCAAGTTTCTTAATTACATGCAACAGGAATCTGAACTCCAAAGATTGGATAAGATCAACATGGGGGTTAAGGTTAGGCCCATTGTTCTGTTTTCTCCACTTTTAAAAAGAATACCTTATATTATAAAAAAAACAAAACTATTAAAAAGAAAACTATAAACAAGTAGAAACTACAACTATTTTTTCAGGAAATACATGTAGGTGTAACATTTTAATGACTCTTGTACCCTTAAGTAATTTGAAAAAAACCATCCCAGAAGATTCCATGTCACTTTTCAAAGGTGAGGACTGAAACAAACTTTTGAAGATGTTACCAGCAGAAGAACTGTATAGCTGCTCTTGGATATTTTTGTTAAAAATATACAGACATCTGATGCGTATTCAAATCTATGTATGCATACTCATCTCAAGCTATGCAAATTTTGAGTTGAGTTCTGGTTGCATGAAGAACAAAAATCCTACTAGAATACAGGAACTGCAAACCAAGTTCATCCGAGCAAACACCATTTTTGTCTGATGTTCTGCTGCCTAAAATACAATGCAGGAATCTAAGGTATGTATCACGTCAGAGAACCTGCTTTTGTAGTGGTTATGTTTGACGAGGGAGTGGTAACTGTGCTGACTTGGGTTGGCGTAACATTCATATAGTTCAGGTGATTCTGACCAGCAGAACTGACCACTGCCGAGTTGTTGGAGTTGAACACGACCCCAAGGGTTTTGGCCAACACAGGATCGTTGGTGCCCAGTGGGAAGCCAAGCTTCTGAGGAAATGTCATAGGTGGATACAACGCTGGGGTGTGGACTGGGGTGTGGCTTGGGGTGTGACTCGGGGTGGAATCTGGACTGTTCTGGTTCATCATACTCAGCAGGTTGCTATTGTTAAGAATGAGCGCCGTGGGCGAGGGCGCCACACTCCACGTCTGTCGGAAGCTGGGGAGTGCCATATGTTGACTGTTGGCAGAGGTTAGAGTGATGACTGGACTGTGCATTGGGCTGGGTTGCCCTGCTATAGTTCTCGGCTGCTGCAGCATAGCGCTGCTAATTTGCGGACTGTGCTGGGCGAGTACGTGATGTGGGGACATCGGGTTACTGTGGGGCGACTGCTGCGGTGAATTAGCCATATGTCTTTGTAGATTCAACATTGCACTATTCATCTGGACCATTCCATTCCCCATCAAGACTGGTGTTTGCATTCTCAATGACTCTAATGACTGGCCGTGCAGCTGGGGCACTGGCAAAGCATTCTGCCCCATGAGACCTGCCACTGCGCTAAAATGTCCACCATTATCATGAAACGCAGTCTGTCCTGCTATGCTGGTCATAACATGCAGTGGTCCGGAGGCTTGCGTTACAGACAAGTTACTGGTGGACACACTGTTGGCAAGGTTTGCAGAGTGGTGTAGCGATCCACTCATCGCGTCCACTGTGTTCTGTCTCATGGTATCCTGCAGCAGCCGGTTTGCGGCAGACTGCAGGTCCCGGGGTAAACCGTCGACTCCATCTTGATCTCCGGAATCTCCGCTGTTGTTCTGCTCATCAAACATGGAGTTGTTGGTAGACAAGTGTTGGTCCATGGACTGTTTGGACAACTGGTCAAGGGATTCTTGAACTGAGTTGGACACCTCCAAAAACGCTCTTTCAAGAGCCTCCTGCTCTTCTCTGGTGGGCATAGGGATGGGCATGTAGTCACTGTCTCCATTCTTGTCAGCTAGAAAATAAAGAAAACAAGTATTGAACATTACCATGCTTCATCGACAAAACAAGTTTGTTTTGCTTTTATAAAGGTTTGAAATAACAACTGGGGAAGACAAAACACCGATCCTCCATATCTGTCCAAAAAACTTTATGGTTGGTGACAAAGTCTCTGATATGTTAGATCTTTCAACTTCACACATGCATTTGAATCTTCCTGTTGGAAATTCCATACTCAAGCCTGGTTTACTTCAGGTGAAAGCAACACAAATTTATTTTTGTGATGCAAATAATTAGTCTGCACTGTTTTCCAATTTCAAAGTGGAGACAAAAATGACTTGACTTTGTTAAAAACTAAGTAACAGCATCCACTTAAGTTTGAATCTTGTCGCTGCAGCTGATATCAAAACCGTAGCTAACTAATTCTCATACATCCAAAGTTGTTGACACTCGGTTTGCCATAAACAAATATTCAACAGACTACTGTTTCATTGGTTCAACAAAAATTAGACTTCAACAGGACTTTGCATCTATAATGAGGCGAAGGTTTTCCTCCTACCTTCTTCATGTTCTTTGACAAACTTAGTGAATTCGTCCGACTCAAACAGGGATAGCTCTGGCATATCCATTTGTAACTTTGGAAGAATCTCCGAAAGATCGCTGCCATTGCCCTCCGAGTTCAAATCGGAATTATCTGCATCAGAGGTCATGCGGAGGTCAGAAGTGTCTATGCCAAGGTCAAGGTTTATGTCGCCGGGATCCATGTCGTCTGCTGGAAGGCTAAGTCGAGGCATGTCTAAACTGAATGATGGTGGCATACCGCTGTTCCTCTGCGGGACTGATATTCAAAATAAAAAAGATAACAAAATCCATTAAAAAAATGTGTTTTCCCTCTAATATTTTAAAACCATTAAAAGAAAAGGTGAAAGTCCATTCGGCTTTGAACTTAAAGGGATTTCGTAATTGGAACCCACTGTTTGCTTCAATCCTATATAGTTGTAGATATATACCATAAAACTAACCTGTGAAAATTTAATTTCAAAAAGTGGTAGCATTTTTGAGATAATGCCGAAAACCTGGAACGATTATGTCTACGCAGGAAGAATAATCTGCAATTGGAATTCACAATCTGAGAAATGTTACTGCAGCAATGTTCTCAGATTCAAATTTTTTTGGGATAAAAAGTGATATCTTTTTCTATAACCGCAGCACTTACTTCTTACCAAGTAAGTTCTTATTTCCGTTAATTTTCAGAGTCATTACCAAACGTATACAGACCCTTTAAGAACACCAACGCTTTTTTTCATCAGTAAATCAATCCCTATACACGCCACTTGACATTTTTCAAGTTGGTATAAGGACAAGGATGGTTTACTCACAGGCTGGAGGTATTGGCTTCTGGGGTCTGACATTTCTCCTTGTTTTCTTCTTCTTGTTGGGTCTTGTCAGCGCCGAGGGTTTCGTCTTCTTTCGGGGCTTTTTCTGCTTGGGCTGTAATCTCTGCAGGGAAAGAAACAAAAAAAAGTCTGAGGAAACCTTTAAAGTAGGCGTGCTGATTTGGAGATATAAAGCTCGTAAGGGACTCATGATGATACATTCTCACCCTTGATACTTTGGCTTCAAAAGGGGCAAGGTGGTTTTGCCTGACTTATTGCAGAAACTCAAGACACAAATGCAATTTGTTGAATATTCAAAGGGTATCAAGGCATTCATAAAAAGTTGCAAAGGGCATCAAGGTAATTTTGAAAAAAACCACCACCTACTTTACAATACAAGCAACCAAATTAACACATTTTTATTCTTACATAGCAAATAGCACTACCATGCACAAAGATGACTTATTGGCACTTTTTCATGGAGTCCCCACATCTTAAAACAGTAATATGGCAACGTCATTTGCATGAAGGTACATTTACATGGACGTGATAAGAGTACAAGGTTAAAGAGATTTGGCAATTACCATCATAGACTGGTCCTCTGCCTTTAATAAGGATAAATACATGTACAGGGGCCGATTTCACAAAGAGTGTAGATTTATCTGTGTATCAATCTTAATTGCACAGCGAAGTGTGATGTCACGATATAAATCACTATGGTAATACTGACAACTCATCTTAATAATAATAATAATAATAATACGCAGTTCTTATATAGCGCTTTATACTCCCGATGGGTGTCTCAAAGCGCTCAGCATTTTTCCTACAAGGTAAGTGGAGTTACGTGTTGAAGTATGAGACCTATTCCTTTGCATAGCACCATGTAATGGTTTACAAGGTGCTGTGGCGCAATATGCAGCCAATCAAACCAGGAACACCGGGGCAAACCCCTTCTCTTTACGATAAGTGCACTGGGTTCTTTTACGTGCATTACACAACACACGGGACCTATGGCTTAACGTCCCATCCGAAGGACGAAGCATGTGGTTAAGTGTCTCGCTTAAGGACACAAGTGTCACGACTGGGATTCGAACCCACACTCTGCTGATCAGAAACACCAGAGCTTGAGTTCGGTGTTCTTATCCGCTCGGCCACGACACGCCACAAGGTGAATCTTAGTGCCTTGTGAAATCGGGCCCTGGTCTTACAATCCATAACATCTTTGTGTCAATGCATCAAGACCTTGAGAAGAGGAGAGGAGAGCTCAGGAAATAGTGAGGGCAGATGAGATAGAGAGATAGAGAGAGAGAGGCACCCACCATTCTCTTGCAATGCTCAAGACATAATGGGTCATCGTTCTGCATATCAAAGGCAGGCTCAATGCAGCGGAATCCCCCTGGGAACTCTGCCGAGCATTGATGGAAGAGTTCTTGGTGCTCGTCCTCAAGGATGTCTGTAAGAGTCCACTGTTAAGGAAAACTCTCATGAAAACAAAGCAAACAAAATAGTTTGAATATTACTACAGCATTTGGAAGGTGCACTTTCCTGTGAAAACCATCAAAGGCGCCGGTCTTTCAGAAATTATGTTATTTTTCAAATTGTTTGGAAAGCAAGCGTGAACAAGAGCGTTTTAAGATTCTGCTCGAAGAGCGTGATGTTGTGCATTTGTCTGAGGTGATCAGGAAGTGAACTCCGAGGTCTTGGTGCTATGTTGGAAAAGGACCTGTCCCCGTAACTGGGCAAGAGAGTTTGGGGAACATAAAGCATATAGCTGATAGATCTCAGACAAGGGGTCGATTTCACAAAACTCTTCCTAACTTTAGGACTAGTTGTAGGCAATGCTAAGAGATAGGACTAGTCTTAAGTTCAGACCAGTTACTGGTCCTAACTTCAGATAAGACTAGTCTTATCTCTTTGTGAAATCGGCCCCTGGTCTTGTTAAATACAGGGTGTCAACAGGTTTTTAATGTAGGGTGGAGCAGAACCATGGATGGTAGGACATCAGTTTGTTGGAAGATCACATTCATTCCTCTAGCTTTCAAGAAATAAATCGTAAAACCAACCAGTTAAAAAAAATGCCATCAAAGGGGATAACTATATTTTTGAAAGTAAAAAAGCAAGAAACCCCCCCCCCCAAAAATAAATAAATAACCCAAAACACCTCAGCATTACACAACTTATTATGCTCCACACCTTACAAACCACTTGTTTGATTTGGTGTATTCAGACATTACTTTCTCAAAGAGGGGTGCACCAACAATATATCTCAGGGTGACTGTTATTAAATCCAATGAACTTCTTAAACACTAATTAAAAATTGTTGTGTCATTTTTCTTGTCTAGGTTTTCAAGTGGTAATGAAAAATATAAAAAGGATACGTCTATAGCAGCGGTTTGAGTAAGGCACTGCCTCCTCCTGACACGCCTCTCCACTTTCTTCCTTGCTGACACAAGTTCTGTCTGGAGGAAGCTCCACCTTGGGTCTGAGAAGAATTGCAGAGAAGAAAAACCACAATTATTCATTGTTTAAGAATTGACCTTTACCCCTTGACCATGGAGGTCAAGCAATCAGGACACAAACTCGGGGTCGACTAACCACACATTTGTGTTGTCTGTGTGTGTAGGCGGTTGATTTTGCAACCCGCTTAGAATGTTCTGTGTATGGTGATCTCAACAGCACAACAGTTTTGATGTTTTATGAATTAAACGAATGTTTCTTTCATAAGAAAGTTAGCACAGACTTTGATTAGCCAAACGCCACATATAAACTAATGGTTTTGTTTGCAAGTTTTGCTCAACATTTTGTTCATTTTTATGAAATTGTAAATATCTATATACTTGATCTATAGTATGTTATATTATAGAATTTTTGTATCATGATGTCTCATTACGCCCCTACCTAAAAGTGAGGCAAATTCTATTAATTACTGTATACACGTTTGGTAATTACTCAAAATATATATTAGCATAAAAACTCACTTGGTAAAGAGCAACAGAGAGCTGTTGATAGTATAAAACATTGTGAGAAACGACTCCCTCTGAAGTAACATAGTTTTTGAGAAAGAGGTAATTTCTCACAAAAATAATAAAAGACTTCTTGCAAGAAGGCTTTTATTCCTATCTGAAAGCACACAAATTTGTACAGCAAGGGTGTTTTTTCTTTCATCATTTTCTTGCAACTTTGATGACCAATTGAGCCCAAATTTTCACAGGCTTGTTATTTTATGCATATGTTGGGATACACCAAGTGAGAACACTGGTCTTTGACAATTACCAAATGTGTTCAGTGCCTTTAAGTCAAGGGGTTAACTCTACTTGAGGACCTACCTTGTCAAGGGTTGGCTATGTAACCCAAGTATCGACACCACAGCACCAAATGAATGCTCCCTGGCCGCCTTGATGAGTGCAAGACAGAGCCTCTTGGACTTGAGCCTCTTCGTTCGTTGACAGCGGTCGGATTGCAGCACGCAGGCACAGTGACTCCTCAAACGAGAACTTAGCTCATTCAGACGATTTTTCCTTGTTGGTCCCGATGAACTGACATGGCACAAACAAAAAGAAACCATTAACAAAATATTAGCCATGACCATAATTACTGCATACATGATAACTTTATCACTTTTCAGTATTATTTTGAACATTTGAAATAAAAAATGCAACTTCTTTTCTCATATTTGGCACACAAGTTAACATAGACAGTTTACATGCATGCACATCACAGACTGGTGAAACTCTTACAAGTAATTGTTCAATATATTAACCCTCGCTACATGTACCCTCCACGCACCAAAATCCAACTACACATTTTGTTTGATTCTGTTGGACTGAGGACTGCATTAGTAAACTGATTATGCTTTAGACCGTGTTCGAATTGGCGGCTACAGCTCCGGCTGTTGCTAAGGATGTTGCTATGGGCATCCTACTGTATGCTTCAACACTTGTTCATGTGCATTGTGCAATGAAGCCACAGTCGTAGCCACTAATTTGGACACAATCTTACATGGGATCAGGAGTCAGAGTTTAGCAGTTTGGGTGTTCAGTTATCATATGGTGTTGGATTTTGTTAGAGTGAGGAAGGATCCTAATAGCTGCAGGGAATTCCCCACCAGGGAATCTGTTGAACTCAGGGATTTTCACAGTGAAAAAACAGCCCAGGGCTTTTAGAATGAATACATACCTGCTACTGCTACTACAATAATCAGTGAATCTGGGAGTGTATCTATGGGGAGACGGTCTTTCATCTTCCTCTTCATCAGAGGAGTATTCTAAGCCTGCAGGAAAAAAAAACAGTAGCAAAAGCTCGATTAACAAGTAATAAACCACAAAATGGGGAGATCGCCAACATCTATTTGTAGCTCAGTTTGATTTACAAAGAAAGTGCATTTTCATCTGCCACGATTTTGACAAAAGAAAAATGAATTTAACTGAAAACCATGTAGCCCTGTTTACAAATTTAATGACCTTTACATTCAAGTGCATTTCCTGGCAGGCGAGATACTACACTGGTCATATGGGAAATATTACATTTTGTGTCACAATTTCCACATAAATTCAAGAGTTCTAAAAAATAACAGCTAAACAAATTTCGAGATGCGCCCCCTTTCATCATATTGAAAGTTGATATCAATCAGACAGAGCACTCTCCATAAAATGTAAGATTTTATGTTTTCTTCCAATGGGTTGTGTACAAATTGTGCCTGCAGGAAGTCCAGGCTCTGTGGCTCTTTTGTAAACATGTGATGTCACAGGTTACATAGTCTATACAAAGAGAAGAATGTATTTTGAAGCATGGGGGCAACAGGTGAGTGAATGGAGAGCTTTAGACCAATGCAAACTGACCTCCCTGACCCCTGACATGCTCTGACACTATGCACTGCTTAAAGGGTGTGTACAACCATAGAGAAAGGACCTATGGTACAACATTGGTAAGAATGAAAATATAAATGCTTACAGATTTGCACATAACTCACATGGTATAAAGATGGTCATGGTAGAAAACTTCCCTTGAAATAGTTTTGCTTGAAATGCCATAGTTTTTACGAAATGAGTAAAATAAAAGTATTTATCCTGCAGGATAAATTCCGATTTTTGAAAAAAAGTTAAAACACATAAGGTTTTTTTTCACTGTTTTCTCATGACTCCAAAGACCGATTTAGCTTAAACTTTCACAGGTTTGTTATTTCATGTATATGTTGGGTCACATCAAGTGTGGATACAGGTCTTTGGCAATTACCAATGTTGTACACACCCTTTAAATCACAACTCTCTCTTTCTACTTGGGGGGATTTCAATAACATGGAAAACAGGATGTGGGGGAAAATTTAAGGTTGTTAATCAGTTTTATTTTGTGTGTGTGTGTGAGCGTGGCCAATTTCATTACTGCAAAGGGCAATTCCAGTGGAAAATCTTAAACTCTATTGGAAACTTTTGAAGGGGTACATGTATCAAGGCCAAGACAAGGGCAACAGAGGCCACGGCCTAGGTGTAATTCCACGCCTGAAAATATACAATGGAGTTTGAAAAACTTCTAAAAACAATTGGCATAAAAAAAAAACCATGCAAGTGAAAAAATAAAAGAAAAAGAGAACAATGAAAAAATTGACCAGAAGCTTTTTATAAAGTAGCCAACCGGGCCATTAAACTGTGCATTTTACTTGCCAGGAAGTTTTAGTAACTCAGATTTTAAACATGTACATATGTACATGTATTGTCATAAATGCATTTTTCTGATGTAATGATCACAACCATTTTAAAGTTACATTCACACAGTTTAGCACGTTTTTAATATTAGCTATTATTCACATCTGAAAAGGAAAAAACACATGTACATGTATGAGCATTTTAAACAAATAGTTTGGACAATTTTTAGTAGCCCACAGGGCAAGTAAGGAAGACGTGCTTACTAGCTCATAGCAGTTTTTACTAGACAACGTATTCCAGGATAGTGTTCACACAATTGACACACAATTTTGTTTTAAAGCTGAAGATAAACAAAATGACCCAACTTTTAACAGGAATCACAAATTAGGTTGTACAGTATGTTGTATTCAAAGAAATCATTCTCATTTAATTTAGCATGATTTTCATTGTTTATTGTAAACATTGTGTTTGTATCTCAAGCCACCACTGTAATTTAAAAACTAACATTTCACTCTTTAACTCTTGTGCAGCATGTAATTATTTGCAACAAGTGCTGTACAGTCAGTACTAAAATTCAGAACTGTAGACTGCATACAGACTACACGCCTCCCCCCCAAAAACACAAAGAAAAACCACCCCAAACAAACGAAACAAAACACGTTTCAAAGAAGACCATCAAGCAAAATATTTTAGATTTTTGCAAACAGACCAGGCACCTTTCTGAATCATTTTACCGATACTCATTTTTATTTACCTTGCAGGTTTAAAATTGCCCACACTGCCCAGCATTCCAAGCATTGTACTACGCTAATAAATACGTTTCAATGAGCAGGCATGCACTATGTGTATGCTGAATAGCTTGACATTTACATCTGAGGCCCCCTTTATATTATGTACGTAAAACTCCTATTAAATCGAATCCCAAAATCAGCCAAATACACAACTGAGACTACTGACCTATGATTATGAACCATAAATGCATTCACACAGGTACAAGTAGGCCTAAAATAGAACTTCAACATCTAATTTATTTTAATCAATGCTCATTAAGTCATGACAATGGCCAGGTCTGTTACATCCACGTTTTTGATGTCCTTGTTCCCTTTTCATGGGGAAACAGTATTTTTTATGCTAATTGTACTGAATGGTTTTTTTAATGAAACACAGAAAGTACACAGAATAATTCAATATGCCACATTAAAAACAGGGTTCTCCCCAGCAGGATTTTTCAAAACTGTGGGGAATTCTTGAACAAAATATTTGGAAGTTTTGCTGCTGAATTGAAACAAGGTACTCAAAATGTTGTTTATTTGGCACTTATCTTTGGTTTAAAAAGCCCTACTGTGCTACCTGGAGCATTATAAATGGTTTCTCAATGATTTTTGTGAATTTGATATGAACATGTAGGCCTAGTGTCCACCCCCCCCCCCACCCATCAATATTTGTGTGTGTTTGTATTGGCCCGATTAACTAGCTTGTGCATGGGGAGAACACTGATTAAAAACAACCCAAAATACATTCAATGAAACTGTAAGTGAAACATATTTTAATTGTAACAGTATGATCATGATTTTGTGTACTGTACAGGGGAAATTTCACACTTGCTCAATTAAACCAATAATTTTATATTATGGTTCTACGAAATTCTGTGGTAGTGTAGATGAAAATTAAACAAGTAAGCAAAATAAAATTGCCTAGTGCGCTTATAAACAGGCACGATTTTTGGCACTTGAAAAACATGAGGAACATTTTATCAAGTACAAGGGCTGACCTACACACATATTGTAGACTTGAATAGACTTTCAGGCTATTTAGTCACAATTTATCTGATTTTCCCCAAGGAAAAAAACAAACTGAAAACAGACTAACATAGGAAGGATATCATGCCTGTTAGTGTTATAAAGTACTTTACTTTATAACTAAGGACCCCTGTGTCTTTGGCTGGTACAAATATGACAAATGAGGGCTCAACATTTACACTGGACTGCAGGCCCGAGGCCAGTGATTTGAGCGTCCTGTCACTGCCAGTAAACTCCTGACTAGACAAGTCTGGCCATCTTGTGTTTTTGAATTCGATATTTTTGCTTAAAACAAATGTAAACATGCTGACTTTGAGTTTGATAAATACCTGTCATTTCTGTTTTGTATCAAAATTTACTTTGACCGATAAGAAAAATGAGATAAACCTTCTCTTAGTCCTTGTTCAAAAACATGTTTAAAGGCATCGTACACGTTTGGTAATGACTCAAAACAAATATTAGCATAAAAACTTACTTGGTAACAAGCAACGGAGAGCTGTTGATAGTATAAAACATTGCAGGAAACAACTCCCTCTGAAGTAACGTAGTTTTTGAGAAAAAGGTAATTTCTCACTAAAATAATAAAAACTTCTTGCAAGAAGTTTTTATTACTATCTGAAAGCACACAATATTGTACAACAAGGGTGTTTTTTCTTTCATCATTTTCTTGCAACTTCGATGACCAATTGAGCCCAAATTTTCACAGGCTTGTTATTTTATGCATACATGTATGTTGGGATACACCAAGTGAGAACACTGGTCTTTGACAATTACCAAACGTGTTCAGTGCCTTTAAACTGTCTTGTAATTTAGAATCTGGTTCTTTTTACGTATTTTCCAATTTTGATTCTGGACTTGTAAAACAAATTCTGGTCCAGAAAAAATTATGAGCTAAAAGTGGATTCCCCCCCCGCAAATTTGAGCCCTGCAATGTACACGTTATGGACAAACAGAAAAGCAAAGGCTTCACAAAGTATTTGTGATAATTGTGTGTTCAACGCACTTTTCTTACACAACATTACTACATGTCTGCTTGATTATAAAATTAGAAGAGAGATTGGTGTGGAATTGAAATTTATGGGGAATTATTTGTTTATTTAAATGCATTATTTGTGTTTTTACCCACACACCAATGTGTGTTTTAAAACCACTTTACGTTGGATGATGTGTTTCAACACAAAATGTTTTTGGACAGACTTATGGCGAACATTTTTTAACGCCCAGAACAACTTTGTATTTTCCTCCATTTTTGCGGACATGCGGACGGCTGGCGTTTTAATCCACCTGGTTTTTCCATTGTGTAGCGTACACAAGCAGGCACCTACTGTGAGGGACAACAGGTTCTGGAAAACATGTCTTGTAAACTCCTTTTCCGGGGGTTATTGTGTAACCCCAATTCCAGACCTTTGTCCTATACAAATGTGGCATGTATACAAGAATGAACAGTCTACCACCATTGTTCGTCATTATATTCGGCTCAATGGGAGGTAAGTCCAAGCGTTCTGAGATTTCAGCATACCATGGCAGATTTTCGGCCGTGGCTCATGGCCGAGGTTCTGCGAATCACGGTGAGTGCCTGCTCAATTTTCTCACTTGACAATATCAAATCACGTAACTTGTTACGATCATCTTTGTTTACTTTCCTTTCTCAAGTCAGGGTTTTTTTGTGGCAACGATATTTTCAAAGGAAAAAGATTACTCAAGAAGCTCCAAAAAGATCTGAAAAATAATGCCGAGTGTTGGCACGAAAAATGAAAAAGAAAATACAGACATGAAGTGGTTTAACACTGTACTCAGTGCTTCCCCCCCCCCCCCCCCGAGTCCTGGAAAAAAAAAAATCCACTAAGGATATACTCCAGTGGGATTCATACCCACAACCTTTGCCATGCTAGAGCACATGTCTTTACCACTAAACCTCTGAGCATGCCCGGTAGCTAGAGAAAGCTTGAATACATATTAGCATACAATCTTAATAGATCGTAAATTTGCATCAAGGATAAATAACATTATGTGGTTTTATCCATACACCGATGTGTGTTAAGTTTAAACTCAGTACTTTCCCAAGTCCGGTGAAAAATATTCACGTATTACTTGAGGCAAAGGTTGTGGGTTCGAATCCCGCCCGAGTAATATGCCTAGGTGGATTTTGTCAACAGGACTCGGGAAAGTACCCAGTATACAGTGCTTAATACACATCAGTGTATGGGTAAAACACAAATGATATTCCTTTTCACTGATTCAAATTTAACATCTTTTTAAAAATACATGTAGGAGACTTGTATAGTTTTGTTCAGTGAATATGACTCACCTAAGGAGAACAGGTCCAGTTTCTTTTCTTCTTCCGCCTGATAAATGTCACGGAGACTATCCAATGATTTAAGTCCTAGCTTCTTTGTGAATAACGTCCTTGGTTTCTTAGTTTGGGCTTGAACTACAGAGGCACTTAATGGTGGGAGGTTGGTCACGGCAAAGGGCAAGTTGGCACTGTCCGCCTTGGCTTTGGAATGTGTTACATGCGGCGGCATCGTTGGGGGATGGTCACTTAAGTCCGTAAACAGTGGTGGCTGGGAAAGACTCGAGGACGGTGCACCTAGGGATGATGCTGGCGAGGTAGTGCGTTGATTTGGTGACTGCGACGACTTGGTCTGCTGTAACCTTGCCTGCAGTTCTTGATCTCGCTGCAGTTTTAAGCGCACCTTGTTTTTTTCAAGTTTATCCCGCATCCGATCCTGTAGTGACGACTGCCTCGATCGTGATTTCTTCCTGGGTTTCTCCACGACGAAATCATTGTCCAAGCCATCATTCGCGGAGCCAGAGTGGGGAAGTATCGTGGATTCTAACGACCCACTGTGTGACGCTCTTAAAAGGAGCTCCAATGAGTTTATACTCAACGCATGACTGCCCACCGCGGAGTGGTTTTGAACATCGGATTTCTTGGATTTGTTCTTGTGCTTCTCATGCTTACGTTTGTGTTTGTCTTTCTTCTTCTTTTCCTTTGGGGGTTTGAGTTTGTCAACGTGTGACTCAATCCTGGGTTCCTCTGCCGCTACATTTTGTTCACTGGAGGGGTCTCCTGGTTTGCACCTCTTCTCCTTTCTTGGGACGAGACCCAGGACTTGTAAGTGGCTGAGACAGAATCTTTAGACAGGTAAACAAACAAAACCATAACTTTGTTAGCTCTTACAAGATCTTTTGACTTTTCAATTCTACCCAAGTAAAGTGCATTAACTACATGAAGTGTCCTTAATTCTCCCATCCACCATGCACAATGTAAAGCCTCAAATGTTGCAACAGTTTGCACATTAAAAACTTTCAATCTGATAACACATATGAACGTTTGTGACAATGATAACTGTCAAATAATCTTTTACTGTCAAATAATCTTTTACATGTTTTCATGCAAGACCAACAGTGACTACCGATGATGATTTTAAAGCAAAATATTCCTCATTGATTGAAATGAAAGAAATCAAAATAGCTACACCATGAAAGTAGTGAGTTCTGTATGATATAATGCGTAATGAGTAATATTTCTTTTTTAGAAGTGATTTACACAAAGATGTCACAACAATAACAAGAAGAAGAGATTATCTTCTAACAAATATATGGCTTCTGACTAGCACCCCCTGAACAAAGATATTGACAAAATAGGGAGACCGCCAACATTAGGGCCAAATAGCTCAGTTTGTAAATCGCCGGGACACGTTAACCCAGAGGTTGTAGGTTCAAGTCCCGCTCTCATCAATTTGTCTTTGTTCAACCCTAAATTAAATATATCAAAGCAAAGAATGTGTACACATACTTGCGGTCTTCACTAGATGGGATGGGGTTTGTGCAGCGTTGTCGGTTATACTTTGCCACAAATTCACACTGTCGGAAGGGAGCAGTCTTGTCCTCCAGAACGTGACGGATGCAGAAAGCATAGCCATTTAGGCGTCGCTGTTTGCAGACTTTGGCACTGTACGAGCACAGTGGTTTGTGATCAATCTCTGAGAAGTGAATATGCTTGCCCTCGTACATTACTTGACGGTCAACATTGGCTATAGCGTCAAGGGTGAAGAAAAAAGAAAAGAAAACAGAAGAGAATGTCATTGTTATTATTAATTTTTCTCAGCCCAAATCCCCTGAACAAGAGATGCTAAATGGCCGTTTAAAGGGTCGGTGTACGTTTGGTTCTCTGAAAATTGATGGCAATAAAAACTTATTTGGTAAGAAGAACAGCAGCTTTGGATAGTATAATGCATTTTGAGAAACTTTTCACTTTGAAGTACTGCAGTTATGAAAAAAAGATATCACTTTTTCTCCCCCAAAATTTGAATCTGAGAAGCGTTACTGCAGTAATGTTTCTTAGATTGTGTATTCCAATTGCAGATTATTCTTCCTGCGTGGACAAAACCACTCCAGATTTTCGGCAATATCTCAAAAATGCTACCACCTTTTGAAATGAAATTTTCACAGGTTAGTTTTATGGTATCTACAACTATGTCGGATTGAAACAAACAGTGGGTTCCAATTACCAGATGAAATCACATGGACTAAATTTCTGGTAATGAAACCAAGGATGCGTCAAAAGTGAACTTATTAGTTCACAAGCCTGAGGGAACCTGCAAGGGTGCTTGCAATGAACAGGAAACACTGAGGTAAACCCCTACTCTTCTGCTGTGTTCTGGGTTCTTTTACATATTGTGCACACTACCTATTTTAGTACACTATGGCTTTACATTCGATCCGAAGGACAAAACAATTATTGTAAAGTATCTTGCTAAAGGAAACAAGCATTGTGACCAGCCAGACCCACACTCTGTAAACGACAGAATTTGAATACGATGCACTAGACTGCGTGGCTACATAGCGCCATAAATGCATTCCGACAGTGCATCAAAATTGTATTAACTGATCAATGATTTTAATTTGAGTTTTTCTACACATTGCATGTTTCTACTACTTGGATAAAGGAAAAAGGGTTGGGCTGGGTGTGAGGTCTCAGTCTGAGTACATGCTGGTGTTACTGAGAGAGGATCTACATGCTGACTGTAGTATTTCACAGTAGGCAACAACGGGGCAATTGTCTCCATACCACTATTTGCCTTGGTGCCCCTTGAAATGTTCCAGTTCCAGCAGAATTGATTGATGTTGTTTATTTCAAACTCACCAATCAACTCTCATGGAGAGAAGGGACCAGTGGAGAGCCGGCCGTTGTCAGAAATGCCCGAGTTCGCTCAATTTGATGATGATGATGTTATGGGATTAAAACAACCAAACGGTTCCAAAAACCAAGGGTATACTTTGCCTTGAAGTGATTGCCTTAGCATTATAATAAAAACAAATGTGATTGTGGCTAGTAAATTATTATTTTTAATAAACCCCAAATGGATACCTATGTAGGGCTAGTACAGTAGTGGCAAGGGAATAAGTGCAATGTCACATATTATTTGTTTATTTCGGTCAACAGAAATGAACTAAGTAAATGGCTAAACGAAGCACAGTGTACTGTCTTCAATAATACGGATAAATATTATTTTTACAACTTATAAACCTTTGATGTTCAGTGGTCTTAATAAAATGAACAAGAAATTACTGGCATGACTGGTGTCTTATGTTGGTGAATGATATGTTTACAAGTTTGTATTGCTGGATAGTGAATGCAGTTGACAATATTTTTTACAAAAAGGCATATTGTTTTAGTTTTAAATTGTTACAAAATTCTTTGGGAATAATATTTTGGGGGCAATTATTGGGAATACTTCTATTTGTTTATTTCTCGTATTTTACCAGTTTTTATCGTTCTTTTTGAGGGTAATTGTCGGGTGAGATTTATTCTCGTCACCATGGTCGGGTCGTCCGGCATGTCCGGGGTGGACTGTATCTGTTGTGATGTTAGCTAACCGCATCGCACTGTGCTCAGTGCAGTGCACTGTCTTTAATGTAACAGATAATTACGCTCAACTTAATATTTTTAAAATCGTAAAACTTTGATGTTCAGTGGTCTTAGAAAATACTGGTGAATGATATTTTTCCAAATTGTATAGGAGTTTATTGCTCATATAGGAATGCAGTTCAAAATATTTTACAAAAATGCATATTTTTAAAAATTATTAAATTTTTGCAAAATTCTTTGAGAATCATTCGGGGCAATTATTGGGAATACTTTTATTTTTTATTTTCTAGTATTTTACCAGTTTCTATTATTTGTTTTGGGGGTAATTGTCAAAGGTGAAATTTGTTCTCATCATCAGCATGGTCGTCGGAGGCGGACTAGACTGTCTCTGTAGAGAGTGGCACTGTTAGCTAACCGCATCGCACTATGTTCACATTCATTCATTATCTTGCGCGCGGAAGCTGCGAGCTGCCACCACACGTCCCACACACATCCTACACACATTCATTGCTCTGCAGACAGCCAATGGATGCAAATGCAGCCGACATAATGTACAAAATCATTTATCATTACGAACTTCTTAAGATCCGGTAACAATCTACAAGGAAAACTGACTATTTAAGTGATATTTAAGCTTTGAAATACTGTTAAAAAAGTGTGTGCATTCACAGCGAAACGCTCTGAACCACACTAATGGAAAAATACGGGCGTGGACACGGGGATTTCCACGAAAAACAAGCCTATTTAATCGTATTTTTCTGACAATTAACCGATTTTTTTTAACATTCCGAGGGACATGATCTCCCAATAAATAGCTGTACTTGTAAATAAATAATTGCTTAATCACTTACCGTAAGGATTGTTTTAAATTTTTGGGCGATATGGTGAAGAATTTTGACGGGAAATTCGGCACATTCAAGTCTTTCAAAATGGCTGCCGTGTATGCGTGCTGCGTTTGTGCATAATTTGCTTGGCGCATGCAATGACATCAAACAATGCAATGGGCGATCACGACAACGCAAGTCGACTATTCGGCCGTCTTGACATGTGGTGGCCTAGGCTTAACATGTACAGCTATATTCCACTTCCTTCGTGTTTCAAGTTATTTTACTCCACGAAAAACACGATATTGAGCTAAAAGCAATTTGTTTGCCTTTCCAGAGGTGTTTAAGGAAGGCCATTTTAAGTTTTGAAGGGGTTTTCGGGGCTCTTAGTGGCTTGATCACGGTAAAAAAGTTGGCATAAATAGGATGTACCTTTGTGGTGACCCTTCTGCTGCAAGACAGTGTTCTGATGGGGATCACAACTTTGATCAACCTTTTGAAAACAATACCTATCGTGGAAATTTCTTTGAATTTGTTCATTAGGTCATGAAGTAGTGTTTACTTTTATAGTTGAATGTCTACAACATGGAAAACCCTGTCAACCCATTTTAATAATAAAACAATAATAAAACACATAGTCTAGATGAAGACTTGCCCTTTAAATTTTGATTAAAGCAGATTATTCAGTTTAGTTCTAAAGAGATCATTACCAGAACAAAAAAGAATTCTCACTTTTTTATGGATATTTACTATATGGATAAACAGTGAGTAATTTTTTGATTATTTACATTCAAGAGATTATAGGTCAAAGAGAGTGTCAATGATTATGTCGCATATCCATGCATGGTTGCATTGCATACTCTACTGGCTCAGTGTGTCTCGCATAAATCATATCAATATTCAAATGAGTTTCTAGTATACTAGAACATGATTGGCTGTTGTTGTCCCCCATAAAAGATTGAAATATCCCATTGGTTGAACTCTCTTTATAATTTGCATATGTAATGAGTTCACGCAGCAGCTCATCAGAGAGTAGAGAGGGGGCGGGCAGGCATTAGACTTGTCTATGTCTTGCCAGCTGCTCATATTTGTATGTGCTTGAATGGGTTGTCTGACTCGTAAGATCCCTTTTTGATAACATTTAAAATTAAAAACAATTTCAAGTGAGAGGAAAATGAGTCATTATGTAGTGTTCACTTATATTCTTCAACTGAATTGAAAAGCTGGCCGAAATATTAAAGACACTAATTTACCCCCACTTTAGCCACACCCCCGTAAGTTGAGAATTTGACTTAGTCGGGTGCCATAGGGTGATGCATTTCTAAGTACGCTCAAGCAGTATTAAAAGTAAAATGAAGTTTGGCATCATGGCATTGAAAATACTGATTTTTTTGTAAAGTCTGGTGCTGTTGTTTTTCTTATACCATATAGACAGACTGCATTACCAATCGGGAATTCAGACCATTTCTAAAGATGACAGAAAATTGATTTCCTCAACAACTGGAAAAAGTAAAACTGCCCTTGTCAAAAAAAATCATTATTTGTTAAAAATCAAATCAAACGGAAGCAGATTTTAACACAAGAGTAATTGTTGAATCCTTTACTTTCATGACTGTCGGTGAGTGATACTGACTCTCTGGTTGATGCTTCTATTTTAATTTTATGCTCGCTGTGTGTCTAGACGTCAGTGTCACTGTTTGTGTGTGTACAGTCTAACTAACTGCACTAGAACAACATAGATGTGTCCGACTTGTTTAAAACGAATGTGTTTATAATTTGTGTGAATTGTGTCATCATGATCTATTATCTAGACCAATCTACAACAATATTTAATAAGATGATTTTTTGTACATGAACTAACCGTCTAACTGTGTATGTATAAATATATTAAATTCTATTTCTATTATTTGATTGGCATTTGTTTGTGCTATTTGATGTCATGTCCCCAGAAATGTTACAGTTTTGAAGTTGGCACAAAATCTTATATAATAAAGAAGAAATAGAATTGTTCCGCCCCAACTTGACGATCGCCCCAACTATAGTTTGGACTGGTCCCTACTTGAGTGTTACAGTTGGGGCGCCCCAACTATAGTTGGGATCGTAGTATCGCAGTTATGTTAAATAGTAATACATGGTACCATCGGAGCCAGTCTCCCCATTCCCCATCCCCACTGGCTGTCACGTTTGCAAAGTATATTTTAGCATGGAGGTAGAAATAGATTGGTGGATGGCCTTTGGCGTGGCCGGTCGGGCAGGGGTAGGAATAAGTCGGTGCGTGATGGAGTCAGGGGCGGAGCGATTGATTCTTCACAAGTTTTTCTTGAGTTTTGCCACAAAATTACAGCCTTTCACGTATGAGCCCCATTGACAAATTGCCACTTGTAAGTCAAGAGCAAATTGAGAAAATCTAAAATTACCTCACGGGGCTAAGAAAATGAGTTAGGCAACAGGAACATAGGGCCTATTCTTATGTTAGGCCAAGGTTTGAAATAAAAACCCTTTATATTAATCTTTCAATTTATGCCAATCGCAGCTCTCACAGTCCACGCACGATAACTATAGTTGGGGCGCACCAACTGTAACACTCAAGTTGGGACCAGTCCCAACTGTAGTTGGGACGATTTTCTAGTTGGGACGGAACAGAATCAAAGGACTGACTGGTGTTAAAATAGACTAGCATAAAAGACTTTGTTTTTCACCCAGACTCCGGTCTAAGAAGTTCTAGATATGCCAACAGACCAAGGAAGTGTCAAGAAGGCCAACAAGCAACGCCTGTCCATCCAACGTATGCGTGACAATGAGGCAGCAGGAAGACAGAGAGGGTCAGATACAGGCGACAGTATCCTCCCACAGGCGCATCACACTCGCCTCTTTAAGCTGTTTGGACAGATAGAGCATGAATTCGAGGGAATGTATGCAGAAAATCTCCAGTGTAAGAAATCTTTGTTTTCAATGGGGTTGTCGTCTCCCTCCCCAAATGATGTTGACTTTGACTGAAATTATTTTATTTACAACTTGGGTTGTGCCTTTAACGTGTATTTTCTTAAACGGTTTAACTGAACTTGTAACTTCCGGTTGGTTAAGTGGTTAACCGATTCCAATCTGAACTATGAGCCGATCTGTAAAAAAAGTATGTCAACACACTTTCCAGGATTGACTAGGATTAAACAAAAAACTATAGCCAGTCTTCACAGTCACAAAACCACAAAGCACAGGTGTGATGGTTTACAAAGCAAAGTGCATCTGATGAAGTAGTTGTTGCTATGAAAGCTCATGCAGTTTTGTACATAATTAGTTAGTCTTTAATGGCTACCACTACCCTCCTTGTTTTTATCTATCAGACTAACATGGCTATCTCTATCATAAAGTGAAGTGTATACCAAATTGTAGGGGATTGAAAATAATGTATTACATTTTGTAGGGGATTGAGATAAGACAGTTTCATCAACAAAAGGGATGTCAATCGTTCTCCCTGGATCGCATCTGGGGCTAATTTTTTTACTGTGGTCTTCATTTTTATATATTTTATTTTTTTCCTCTCTTTTTACTGTCGGCTTCGTTTAACCCTTAAACCAATTTGGAAACGGATTTTAACATTGTTTTACGGTTAAACGAATAACTGGTTAAATGTCCCAACCCTATTTACAACAATTTACAAAGACACTTTGCTTGAAATCTTTCAGTGCAAGATGAAGGGGAGGCGTTAACGGAAAAGTTGGAAGCGTTCCAGAGTGGGAAAGTCCCAATTATTTACAAATTTACAAATACCATTTACTTGAAATCTTTCAGTGCAGGATAAAGTGGAGGCGTTAACAGAAAAGTTGGAGGCGTTCCAAAGTGGGAAAGTCCCAATTGCTGAGGGTGCTGATGGTATCGATGGGACTGCTCGACTAAGCGTCAAAAGCAGAGGTTAAAAAACTTTTAATCTTGCCGATTTCAAAAAGAACTGGGTGCCCAAGGGCTTTTTATTTTTGATAACCTAAAAAGAATTTGACCTTGGTCCATCCGACCTGATTGTTGTCAGCCAGGGAGTGATGGGCTAGAGTCGTGATCAGATTTTAATCACGGTATTGCTAAAATCGACTGTCCTTTTGCTATAACGTTATGTATTACACTTGAGAGACTCTGTGGACAAAATTTGTGTGTGTAACCTTTTGTATACATTTGGAGTGAAGGGGGGCTAGGATATTTGATTTGAGGTGAAGGGGGTCTAGGATATTTGATGAAACTATCCTTTTTGTGCAATATATGTCAATCAATTATACACTATACTGTGTGCAACTCTTCAGCTATTCAAATTAGAGGGCCACTTACAGACAATTAAAAGAAATTCCTTCAACATTTAGTCATGTGTTAGAAACTCATTTGGCACAAACTTAGATTTCTGCATGAAGCAAACAAGTTGATTGTCATTATTACTATTAATAATGTGTATTTATTATGCACCTTTTCAAGCAAGTACTTGTAGCCCCTCTCAATATCCCTTGCGCTATTATTTCCGCTGTACATCTGGCCCTGAGCATTCCTGAAACCATCTCAACTCCTTAGGAGTATGCAGCACCGGCAACCAAATGGTCGCACAGGTTGCTAATTATTCACATCAACAATCTGTACGCATGCTTCCGTTCAAATCCTGGAAAGCACTCCGCACTAATGCTAAAGATAGGAGCTAGTACCCAGATCTCAGACAATGTGTCAAAGACATTGTCAGTGTGTTATGTTTACTCACAAGTACTGTACTTCTGTGGCCTGGTGCGCCAGTCGTGTGAGTGGTAGATAGTTTGCCTGACATCTGGGTATTTTGCGCAAAAGTTACGTCATTAGTGCAGAGTGCTAGTTGAGTTTCTCGCTCAAGGACACAAGTGTCACAACTGGGATTCGAACCAACACTCTGATCATTACAATGATTGCTTTTGGAATGATGTGTTTTTACTTTTAAATAATTTGTAATTCCAGCATCCAGCCAGCTATCCAATCTGATCTCAAAGCCAAAGTACAAACCCACAACAGGAAAGGTGAGTTTTTAACAAGATTGTTAGGAGATTAGTGCCCCTTTAAAAAAAAAAAAAAGAGTTAAATGGGTTTAACAAAACAATTCAACGCATCAACATCACACAAACCCTCTGTTCTATAGTGATTGTGATGATTTCTTTCGAGTTTATTTCATGTTTTTCCATGTCAACAAAACTCATTAAAAAAAAACCTTAAAAAAAACCCCTCCCAACCCCAACCCTTAAATAAAAAAGGCCGCACAACAGGTTTTTTTTTTTTTTTGGCCTAATAATAATAATAATAAAAGGCACTGATTAATTGGGAAAACTTTTGATTAAAACCCCACAGAATGTCTTTAGCTTCAAGGGAGCGAGTACCTCTGGATGTCAACTAATGCGCCACTTCAGAGGTCACCGAGATGGAGTGTGGGAGGTCAGCGTGTCCAGAGGGGATATGCCATTACTTGGAACAGCTGGTGCAGGTATAATTTGCATACCTATAGATGATGTGACCTGTGACATCACAAGTTTACAAAAGAGCCACCAAGCCTGGACTTCCTGCAGGCACGATTTGTACACAGCTCAATGGGAAGAAACCATAAAAACTTAAATTTTATGGAGATTGCACTGTCTAATTTTTATCAACTTTTGATATGATGAAAGGGGGCACATCTCAAAACTTGTTCAGCTGTTACTTTTAAAACTCTTGGATTTATGTGGAAATTATGACACAAAATGTAAACTTTCCCATATGACCAGTGCAGTAATCTTGCCTGGTAGAAAGGCCCAAGAATGTGAAAGGTCACACTTATTGTAAACAAAGGTCATATGGTCTATTAACAAATGCATTACTCCAGTTGTAACTTTTATTCTCAAATTATTCCAAACAGGGGGCTGTTTTTTTTTCCAGCCTTGGTTTGGTTGCGTTGATTTTGGAGACTCAGGTTTTCCACACTGTTTTCCACAGCTGTTTTAGTGCCTGTGTCTGTATTTTGAATTCTGATTTATGTCAAGAGTGAAAGGTTTTTGTGTCTTCATTTTACAGATCGCACTGCCAGACTGTGGTGTATTGAAACTGGGGCATGTGTCTTGGAGTATGTCGGCCATCTTGGTTCAGTTAACTCGATTCGGTTTCATCCAACAGAATCATTGGTTCTTACAAGTAGGTTCTTCACAATGATTTGCATTATTGGTAGCCTGTAGCCAATCCTATAGTGTTAAAGATCTCAAACTTGATCCCTTTTTAAAAATAATTTTTTTGGGAAAGCTATGACTTGAGCTTAAGTTTTCTTTTAACCAGGGCCCAATTTCATGACTCTGCTTACCAAAGAATTCTACGCTTACGGAGCCCTGTAAGTGCATAATTCTATGAGCCGTAAGCACAGAATTCCACGGTAAGCAGAGCCATGAAATTGGGCCCAGTACAGTCCCAAATCCTTCTATACCCAATTGCCAAAGTGAAGGATTCAGAAAGACTGGGGCCAGTAGGCCCAAATAATAACTGCTTATCACAGGGTTAGGCTTTTCAATCTTATCTATGTCCATACAACTTGGTATGGGGTGACAATAGGAGATTAGGTTAAAGTTCATCTGTCTTTACAAAGGCAGACTTTTCAGTGACTAGGTTCATAAAAAAGAAATCATATTTTATTCATTCCAGTAATTTTTTTTAGTAAAACCACTGACAAAGCGTTGTGTCAGTACAAAAATGTTGTATCTCCTAAAATAGCACTTACGCTACGTGCAAGTTTGAAATTGTCCAAACATCCTAACCCTTTTATAATAACCTGGATGTACACACAAAACAAGAACGCGCCGAGATATGATTTTTTTGTGCTGGCCATTTTTGTGTGAGATACAATGTTTTTGGTAAATCAAGATACAATGTTTTTTGCACTGACGCAACACAATTTACAACAAAAGATCCACACAAGAGAATGGGTTGAGAAAAATTCCCTTCTGTTAACACTGCAGGACTTAAATGACCAAACAATAAACGAAAAGGACGTCCTTAGTAAATAACATCAGTCAGTTAAGTTTATTATAAGTTATGATGCTGTAACTTGCTTGATTGTAGGTTCTGGTGATAGCACAGCCCACATATGGAAATCTACAGTTACAGTGCCACCTGCCATACACCAAGTTACTGATGTCAGTGTAAGTCAAATTTATTATCAGCAAGAAATTGTGGGATTTTTTAAAAGTTCATTATGGCGGAATTACGACTTTAAAGCAAATGTACAACATTGGTATTTGTCAAAGACCAGTATCCACAATTGATGTGACCCAACATATACATGAAATAACAAACCTGTGAAAGTTTAAGCTAAATCGGTCTTCGGAGTCATGAGAAACAGTGAAAAAACCCATCATGTATTTTCACTGTTTTCAAATAATGGATTTTATCACCAGTGATAAAGACTAATTGTTTTACTAATTTCCTAAAAACTATAGCATTTCAAGCAAAACTATTTCAAGGGAAGTTTTCTACCATGACCATCTTTATACCATGTAAGTTATGTGCAAATCTGTGAACATTTATATTTTCAACCATACCAATGTTGTACACACCCTTAAGGTAGGTTTGATCAGTGTTTGATCAACTCATCTGGCCCATGTATCTAAGTCCACTGTTACAGTACCGCCATCCATACATGATATTTAATATAATATAATTATCAGCGCAACTTTTTAAAGTTCTTTCTAATGGTAAGGACAGTCCTGATACTTCACAGGTTCAACGGAGGCAATTTCTCCATGCAACTGGTCATTGCCTTGCCTGTCATGGCTGAGCGGATGGACTGCGATGGACTGGCATCCTGTCCAGGGGGAATAGAAATATTCTCAGTCGTTTAATGCCAAGGAAACTGGGTATAAACACCGGCCTGATGAGCCATATTGGCTCGGGACAGACTTTACTTACTACCACTAATATGCCAGATGATCAATGTCAGCATATAAGTCATATCTATCATTCTGTTTAACTTCCAAGCACCTCGGTGTGAATCGAACCCACGACCTTCCACATTCTAGAACTGATTGTTAGACCACTAAAGGCAGCCAGGTTGCTGTTGCATTTATATCATTGATTAATGTATGGTTTTTGCATCATCAGAAATCGTGTCCATCTTCAGGCGATGATGTTGAAGGATCAGACAAAGAAGAAACAGACGGTAAGACAAGCTAACATTACAAACAATTCTATTTAGAATTTGAAACCAGAACACTCTTTCCATTCTGTTCAAGAAATGCTGAAATGGATCTACTTTCTGGGTAGAGCTGATAAAATAATTTAACATTGCAGTTTTACCATGAGAATAGTTATTTTGCAATCTTTTTGTTATCCCAGAAAGAGTTTCGTATGCAATGCACACAATGAAAGTAGTTCCAGTTTGGCTGTCCCATGATGTATGAATGCTTGAGATTCAAATAGCTCTTGCCGAGGGCTCACATGGATGAGCAGTGGCATACCCGGGTCCACCCGAGCCAGCTAATTGAACACACCTTTTGGCTGGATACTGGAGAGCTTTTGTCATTTTCAGGGCTCAAATTTTGGAGAAAAAAAACACAAGACTGCAGGGCTTGTAGCTCAAAATGTTTACTGGACCAGAATTTTTGGTACAAGATCAGAATCAAAATGAGAAAAAAAGCCTGTGTTCTGAAACAGCCAAAGTTTAACATGCATGTTTTTATTTGAACAATTAAGCTTTAAGAAAGACATGTAAGAGAAGATGTTTCTCATCTGTCTTTTGGGGAATTAAGTATTACTTATCAAAATTGAAAGGTATTTTATCAGACTCATAGTCAACATTTGTACATTATATGTTTCTGTTGAAGATGTTACACAGTGAGGTATTGTTATTCAATTGAAATCAGTGTTGTATGACTCGAGTCCAGGACTCGGACTCGAGTCCGTCTCGAGTCACAATTTCGGTGACTCGACTTTGACTTTGTCACGTGCAAAAAGAAGAACGGACTCGGATCGACTCGACTATCATGACTGACGACTCTTCCAGGACTCACGACTCTCTCGTCGTTTTTTTTCAAAACAATACCTTTTTTTTAAAATAAAAAAAAACCCGATGATCCGATTGTCATTCCCGGAGTGCACATGGAGGAATAGAAAACGTCTAGCACAAGATATAAGTACACTGATGTATGGTGTTGCAAATAGTAGTGTTGTGATTATTGTGTAGATGGCCATGTGTGCAGTGCGTGTGTATGTCATTCGTATGTTCAATACGACAATAACAACTGATGCACGACACCAATATTAATTATGCTGGTATTATGTCATTCATAGCCACATAGCGTGCTGCTTGTGCTTTGCATATGGATGGCATGTGTGAAAGTGTCTGCAAACACAGCCTGCATATTGCACTGTGATGGGTGTGTTGTGTTTGCATGTGTGTTGTTTCACACACACAACACACACACACACAACACACACACACACACAACACACAGTCAGTCAAGTCAGTAAAACACATAAATAAAAAGTATCATGGCATTTTGATTGTTTTCTTTATTTTTTTTTTTTGTTTCTTTTTTTCTTTCTACCATGGAGGTAGTTCTCTCACTCTACCTCCAAACTTATAACAAAACTTTAAACAAACTAAAAAACTTTTTTTCAAAATTTTTTTTTTTTTTTTTTTTTTTTTTTTTTTTTTTTTTTTTGTTTTATTTTATGACTCTTTACTCGGACCTCGGACGACTGACTCGTGACTCGGACTGACACTCGTGACTCGTGACTCGGACTCGACTCGACTCGGACTCGGACTCTCGACTGACTGACTCGAACTCACTGACTCACTACACTCGGACTCGACACACTACTCAACACTGATTGAAATACACAAGACTGCTGGACTTGTTCGGTCATTAGTTTACTGGTTCAACACTAAAACCACTGGTCTCAGGCCTGTAGTCCAGTGTACAATTTGGGCCCTGCTTTTAGGCGTGATATCTCCATCTGTTTGAATTCAGTTGGTGTGGAGAATGAGAACATCGTCTACGTAAAATCCCCCCAGTCACAGCTTGAGGGTCACTCTGGTGCTATCATCGCTGCTGATTGGCTGGCTGGCGGCAAACAGCTAGTGACGGCATCATGGGATAGGACGGCCAACCTGTACGATGTGGACACCCGTGCTATTGTCCACACACTCACAGGTGAGTGTCTAATCAACCGACGGTCTTGGTCATATGCCCTGTATCCATTAACCCGATTGAAACCTTGTACAGATCCCACAAGAACGGAGCCAGACTACTTCTCGTTTCAATCTCACTTTAGTTTATACATTGGCACTATTTGAAGGCTCTGGGTTTGGTTCTGTCCTCCCAGATGTTTTCAAAATAACTGACCCTGGAGAAATTGTGAATTTTACGTCAGAAACTTGTTATGGGTCAGAGTCGCCAAAACATGCCATTAGCCATTTTGAGATATGGTGGACACATTATAATGGCACTCTCTGGGTTTGGGTAGTTATGTCTGTATACACCCAAATCCTACAGTGCACTCCTATAGTGTCCACCATATCTCAAAAAGGCTAATGGCCGAGTAGTCTAGTGCACTGAACTCAAGCTCTGTATACAAGGTCAGAGTGTGGGTTTGGGGTCTGGTCATGGCACTTGTGTCTTTAAAGCAAGACACTTCTTCATCCTTTAGATGGGGCGTTATGCTGCAGGTCAAAGTACACTTATCAGTAAGAGAAGGGGATCTGCCCCAGTGTTTCTGGCAAGGTTGGCAGCAGACGCTGCATAACCTTGTAAGGCCTTACAAACCTGATATAAATGGGTCTCATAATTCACACATAGCTCTGCATACCTGCCGTAAAAATAATGAGCGCTTTGATACAACCATTCGGGTGTGTAAGCGCTTTGTAAGACCTACGTATTATTCTTACTATTACTAGATACCAAAATCAGGACTAAGTATAGTATTTTCTCTTGTCTGTTTTTGTGATGTAGGTCATGATCAGCAGTTGACACATTGCTGTGCCCATCCTTCTCAGAAGCTGGTTGTGACGTCCTCGGCCGATACCACTTTCAGGTTGTGGGATTTCAGAGATCCGAGTATCCACTCCGTTAACGTCTTCCAGGGACACACAGAGTAAGGATGTAAATCTTATTCTTATTCTTTATTTGGCCATTGAATACACACAAACAATTAGTAAGTAATAAAATAAATATATTAATAAATAAGTATTTAAGTAAATAATAGCAAAATAAACCAAAAAGCACATGAAATTTACAAAACAACCATAATGTGATGGCCAGGATCAACAAAAGTATACTTAAACACTGTAGCTCGAAAGCCTGTTAAACCAGTCACATAAAGAGACAAAAACACTAATACAAAATATCTAAATGTTAAAAAAATATTTTATACTATTATGCCGGTAATACATCAACTTCAGTCTACACATTTTTAAGACTGGCTAATCCATGCATGTACATAAAGCTTTTCGAAAAAGTAAAGAAATTATTTTCATCTTCTAAAGAATATTTCTGGTCCAGTTACAGTTCAGCAGCCGATTTCACAAAACTTTACGCAACTGCGTAAGTCCACTCGCGCAAGATTTCTTGTGTTAGTGTTGCACAACATATGCAATAAACATTGCGCAAGTGGACTTACGCAGTTTGCGTAAAGTTTTCGTGAAATCAGTGGCTGAGCTACAAGGCCTATGGTCTAGTTAATATTTTCTTGAAAAACAAACCCTGACAATAAAACTCTACTTTCCCTTGGATTTGTATCTAAGAAGTGAACCGTAACTAAATTTCAGAATTTTTCTTTCAATGACAGCTCTGTTACCTCGGCTGCCTTTGCATCCGGCGACAAAATTGTGAGTGGATCTGACGACCGATCCGCCAAAGTATGGGACCTGAAAAATATGAGGACCCCGATCGCAATGATTAGGTCTGACTCTGGGATCAATAGGTGAGTGTGTGTGAAATTAATGTGTTATCGTATATTTGGCTTGCGGTATTAACACCATGTGTATATCTACTTTGCTGTGTAGATTTTATTTTTTGAGAACTTGTCTTGCTATATTCTACTGCCGCGGAGTAAATTTTCGGAATTCGGGAGACTATTCTACTGCCGCAGAGTAGATTTTCAGAATTCGGGAGACTACCAAGTTCTGAAAAGAACTGTCCTGCTTCTTAACTACTACCTGGGTGGAACATAGGAAACTTGCCGGGACTACTACTTTCGCTTAGTGGATCGGGGGGACTTCTCGTTATTAACTTTACTGAATGTGTTATTGCATCAACGTTTGAGCAATAGGAAACTAAAATGAGAAAACAGAATCAGCTGTTGCATACTGCTTACCAACCGAAAGAACCTATGGTATAAATGCACACAAAAAATAGTTAATAGCCTGACGTTTCGACCCTATTAGAGTCTTTCTAGAAGGCTAAAGGACAGCACAACATGCATAAACATGTTTACTAGTGTAGCAGAAGCAGCCAAGTGGAAATAGATGAGAGAGGCAGAAAGCACACAGAAAAAGGGATAATCAATGAAGAAAGAGACAATGGGGGGTAGAGAGAATAGGCTGGTTTAACCACAAGACATTGGAAACCGAAAGGACAAAATCAAAGGTGGGAAAAAGGAGGAACAAATGTTAATTAGTGAATGAGACAGACTAAAAAGGGGAATATCTGTGGAAAAAGGAGAAGGCAAAGACAAAAGGTTATTAGTCATTTCCCTCTTGGATGGTCAGACCATGGGGTTGAATGGTCTGGAGGCGCCTCATCTGCAGTTTCTCCCTACTCAGACAAACAGTCTCCCTGTGGTTACCAGGGAACAAACTCACAAAATACCCATTTTGAGTGAGTTGTTGGATCAGGAAGTGGGGTTTGTTTCTGTAATGACTATTCCGTTTGCTGGTCAATGTTTTGTTGGCTGATCATAAAATTAAACTATGCTGGTATCCATTTTTGTATTGTATCTAAAAACAAAATGTTTTCTTGTAGGTTGTCGGTGTCCTTGACTAATAATGTGATAGCTATCCCACATGACAATCGTCATATTCGTTTGTATGATCTGAATGGAGTACGACTTGCAAGGATGCCCAGAAACAATAGAATGGTAAGCAGAACAAAAAAAAAAAACCTTTGTGTTATTAAAGGGATTTTATACATTTGGTAATTGGAACCCACTGTTTGTTTCAATCCTATATAGTTGTAGATATACCATAAAACTAACCTGTGAAAATTTCATTTCAAAATGTGGTTGTGTTTTTGAGATATTGCCAAAAATCTTGAGCGGTTATGTCCACGCAGGAAGAATAATCTGCAATAGACTGTGCAAGTCTCGCGCATATTTGAACTTCCGGGACCATTGTGGTCCCAACCATATGGAGATTTACTTGGGCAAGATTTTGTTTTGTCAATTATTTTAGTTTAGCATGGTTTATGACCATAAAAAATATATATGTTGTTGGGAATGTTATACTTTGTAAGACTCTGCTAGGGTAGAATTGTCAGGTCATTACCGGTAACTATTGTTTGCATTTATACAGTAGGTTCTCTGATGTAAGCAGTTTGCAACAGCTAAATCCATTTTCTAATTTTTAAACCGGGGATAAATATTTGATATTTTTTTTAAATACAGGGCCATCATCGTATGGTGTGTTGTACTGCTTGGAACGACGAGTCGTCCTCATGTAATCTCTTCAGCTGTGGTTTTGACCGGCAGGTGATTGGCTGGAAGGTCGGTATCCTAGCAACCTAGTTATGATTGACCAACCAGGGAGCAACTTTTTACTGGTATGTGATTGGTTTACACACATTGATGTTCTAGCCAAGTTGTTGTAATCGACCAATGAGCACGCGGCTCTTATTGATTGCTAGGTGCAATATTGGTGTCTGAGGAAAGTAATTATAATTGACCAATCAAAGTACAGCTATATGTCGTCTGGCAGGTGATTTATTGTAACATTATGTATAATACCAATCAACAAACAAAGAACATCATTTACTGAAATGTTATACATTTGCAAGTTTATGTTATACAGTTGGAAGTTAAATTTGCATAGTGTTTGTTACAATAACGCGTTTGGTCACAAATGAATACTTAACGTTAATCAAACTTGTGATCAAACAAGTCATTGTAGCAGACTTTGCTCAAAGTTAAAGAGCAAATTGTTGAATATTGCTTTTGTTTCTTATAGTTTAAGGTTTGTAATTTCTGTTGTGGACAATTTTGAACAGTGTATTTCAGGAAACATCCTAAGAGTTTGGCGGTTTTGCTACTTTTGCTCCATGCACCTAATAGAGACCCCTATCAAGTGTGCCTTGTAGATACTAGATAAGCTGTATGTCATTTTTGGAGGTCAGATTGCACAATTTTTTAGCTTGCAGATTATTTATACCACATGATTTTGACCCCCCCCATCCCCTCTTCTTTTAATGGGGCAATAATGGGCCGATCCACAAAGCCCCGCCTACCCAGCAACTTTATATCGCTATGTCAGTGCGAAAACGTTGTATTTCCTAAAATAGCACTCAAGTTAAGTGCGAGTTTGAAATTGTCAAAAATGTTGTATCTCGCATAACTCTTCCATGCGCCGACTGGCCACTAGTGACTGGTTTAAATCACTTCAAAAAAATAGTGCATGAAAGGGTTAAAATAGCCCGGATGTACACACAAAACAAGTACGCGACAAGATACGTTTCTCAGGGATCAGAACTTTCAGACTTTTATCTGAATTCAGACTTTTTATGTCAGCCTGGTGAAGAAAAAAAGCTGATTATTTTTTCTACAAATAAAGAAAACCTACTCTTTGATCTACTTGTCTGGTGCTGAGGACACTTTTCCTAAAAGCTCTGTGAAATTTAAACCTGAAGGGTATCAAAAGGTGCGAACGCCATCAATTCAACATATCTAGTAAAATTTGGAACATTTGCAACATTTTTTCAAAACCGAGATACAACGTTTTTACACTGGCGTGGCGATATCAATGGCACCAACATAGGTACTCATACAAATGACGTGCATCCTGCTCTGCAAATCAACACACTACACCACATGTAAATTCAAAATATGGGCAGCCTGTTTACACTTCTTAAGAGGTTTTTAACATGACTTTCGGGCGTGCTTTTGCTGTTGTGATTGGCCAGTGTGGAGTTAGTCTTGGTGCAAGACATTAATGTTCATTATCACTCAACTATCGCGGTTCCCCGCTTCGCGCAATGCACATTACTATCGAACAGTAGCGGGCGCTATTTGGAAAACTGTTTTGTAAAAGTGACAGCTGTACAAGTTTTGAGATGTGCCCTGTTACTTCATATTAAAAGTTGATGCAAATCAGACCGTGCAATCTCCATAAAAAATAAGATTTGATGTTTTTTCTTCCATTGGGCTGTGTACAAATTGTGCCTGCAGGAAGTCCAGGCTCTATGGCTCTTTTGTAAGCTGTGATGTCACAGGTTACATGGTCTATAATATAAGCATGATGTCAAATGAAACCTAAATCTGTGAGATAAATATTTGTTTTTCTTAGATTATCCATTTTATACCAGACCATTTTACCACTTACGTTTTCAGACATACCCTCTTTTGAAGTAACAATTCCCGGGAAAAAAATGATTGCATTTTTTAACAGTAATGTAAAACTTTCTTGCTGTTTCAAGTAAAGTGAAATGCTTTTATTTCTTTTCTAGTCATTCTATTTCATTCTGAAATTCCATTTGAAATTAGTATCATTTGTTCCCTGTCTCTGAAATTGCATGGAGGCCGTGTGTGAACTCCGTTGCCCTAGGTCCAATCCTTGCTTGGCAAATGTGTCGTGCTAAGTAAAAAGAAGTGGGGAACCAGCCACAGGTAATACACATACTGTTTGGCTGGTAGCCTGCATCTGTTAAGCAAAATTGTGTTCAATTCTCAGCAGATTTCTGTGAAATGAGGCCCTGGTTCTGGGCTTGATGGCGCTCAAAATTGGTCCAGAAATGTACAGTGAACTTTTCACAGGAAAGTCACCTAACACAAAGGAGAACGTATTTCTAGTCCGTTTGTGTAATGTTCTAAAAATTTGATTCCAATATTAATTGGTATTGAATTTTATACACAGATTGGAGGGTTATTTGTACAGGTTGAACAAAAATTGTTTTCTTGCCAAATATTTATGTAAGGGGCATTGTTTACAGAGTTGATCTTAAAAGTCCAGTGGTTATATTATAAACAATAAATACGCAAAGCTTCACTGTGGAATAAAGCGCTGTGGGTCTAATTGGAATGTGCAATGCATAAAGCTGTACAAAGAAGTGGTGTTGTGTAATTTTTTCCCCTACCTTTGTTTACTTGTACTTTTTAGGTACCAGCTACTGATTCACCATTTAGAATGTATGGAGATCAAGAGATTAAAAACTTGTGAAATAATAGTTTGAAAAAGATCTAATAATATAGGTTTTCCCGGCCAATTTCAACAAAAGTCCATTCATTTTAACACCCGGCTCATTCAATTTCGTTTGTAAATGAATGCTCCGTTGAATCAGCATTCAACAGTCAAAATGAATAATTCAATTTCACCAGTTTAGCATTCACTGGTCCAATAAGATCATTCAATTTCATTGGGTCGCAAGACTCATTCAATATCGTAAAAGCCAGCAGCAAGAGCTGGTCAACCATTTAATTTCATCAAGTGTAAATAGGTAGTAGAAATTCAACTTAAGAATGGTCAAAGTGTAGTCTTGAATGCCTATAAATGAAATAGTATAATTGAAACAAATCTGAATGAGAAAATCTAAATCATGTGTGCACAAAATCGCAATTGAATGCATTAATAGCTAAAAAGAAACCCTAGTTCGAGTGGATAAGGGGAAAATGCATGAATTTGAATGTGTGTTAATGAAATTGAATGTTTTGTTTGCTGAAAGTGGCCGGGAAAACCTATATTAAGATAGATTCAAAACTTTGCATGGTTGGAATACAGTCTAGTGAGGTTTGGGGAGACGCCATGCATATAAAACTCCCTATGAGTTGTGGTGGTTCTGAAAAGAACCAGTGGTTTAACAACTTCGATCAGTATGTTCCGATCTAGTTCTAGACAAGCATGGACCTCATTCTAGGCTAAGGCATGCGTACAAAGTATTTGTGAAGTAGTCCATGGACAAGGCAGTACAACACACATCCTATAAATACCCAAATAAGAGTTTAATTTCTTTTTTATATCCGTCCAGGTGATCAAAGGTTATGAACAATTACAATGGTTGATTTGTTGTATTGTATTTTGATCGAGTTTGTAGTGTGGCAAATGTACATGTATTTATTTACTTATTCTAATAATTTGGGGTTGAACAAAGAAAAATTGACTAGGGCGGGATTTGAACCAACGACCTCCAGATTAACCTGCCGGCCTGTGTGGTTTTTAGAGGGGTGGGGGGGGGGGGGGGTTGATGACAAAATAGACATGTGTAGACATTCATGTTTGTTCAAAGTAAATAAGTATTTGTATTGTTTCGTTTGTTGTTCTGCTTCTCAGGCAACATCCAAATTAATGACATGTAAAATATTATTTAAGAAAAAACTAGCAAAAGTGCTCTCGATCGATCACAAATTTTAAGGTAATTTTTGTGTACAAAAAAGTAAAAACCTCATGTATTTTTCCCATATTCTTTTCTTTTAAAAATCAAATTATTTCATTTTTTTGTTCCTGAAACGGAAACAGCAGCTCTTTATCTCTGTCTCATAACCTCTATGTAGTAACAGAAGTGAATACAAGTTTACATTTTACAAAACAGGTCCTGACTATTTGTCTCTTTGATATTTCATTAATTGAATAGAAGACAAATTGAGTGTGCACAGGTCGACTTTTTGAAGTTTCAGTGTATTTAACAGAATGCATTTCACCAGTTCTGGCCATTTTACATTGACGCATATAAACATCATTACGAGCCAAGAAAACGTGGATGAAAAAAAAGGCTATGTGTACAGTGTACATAAAAGTGAAAGATGTTTATTAGAAAGTAATTTATAATAATATGACCAATAAAACAGAATATTAGCTTCAAATCTTGAGTCTTGGTGTAGTTATTACATTTTCTGTTCATTTTATTTTACTGGAATTTTACGGTTAGGATTTCAATGTCATACCATCGACCGGCTAATAGCCCATTTGCACATAGTTTTACAAGGCCATCCTAAAAATATACTGCATTGCATCTTGGGAAACCGAGTACAGTTACAAAAAAAGTCAATCTGCCAAGATGGACGCCATGCTGTAGTTTACATGTAACTATGCCAGGTTTTATAGTTGTGTACTGCATTGCTTCAAAATCAGTGCTCAATGCTGGTTGCCAGTGTGGCAGGAGATTCTGTCCCCCCATACGGTGAACTGTGTGCTAACTTCCTCTGATAGCGCCCTCTTTTGAATCATCCTCCTTCAGCCCATGTTAATTTCCCATATGGGGGACAGAATCTCGGGGGACAGATTTCCCTATGACACTGGTTTTGCTTGGACTTGGATTTCACCAAGAATATTCACCTGATATCATCTCAAGCTATTTGGGAGACTACCCAGTTAAGAACAATTTGACTCCCAAAAGAACAGACCATGGGCAAACTGTAACCTCTTGTGACGTCAGTGCAAGAAGTCTTGGACTTGAAATTTGAGCAAGTGGTTCACAACAAGTACATGCGTACCGACCCTGATACAAATAAATGCAATTTATAAGTTTTCTTCAAGTGATCAGTGATTATGCATGACCTTGATTTAGGTAAAGGATAATGGCAAAGGTGCGCGTCATTCATTGGTACGAATGGCCCCGAGGGCAAAGCCTAAGGGCCATTTGTAAACCCACGAATGGCGCGTACAGCGAGGGCATTATGCGACTTATCCTCCACCTGTTACGTCATGCTATTGTTCCAGCGCTCCATTATTTTGCACGAATGGTGCAATAATCTTTAAAACATACCCATCACGCCAGTTGTGCAAAATATTCTGAGGAAGTTTGTTCAAGAAAGAGATGCTTAAAGTCAAAGGTGTACGCCACTTGGGGGGGGGGGTGTTTAACTGCCCTCTCAAATTTGGGCAAAACAGTGGGAAAAATCCGGGCACAGCAAGAAAAAGAAAAACGAAAAAAAAGGACAGAGAAAGCAAAAACAGACATTTACCGTATTAGAAATTGGTACTTGGGTTTTTATCTGTGTACAAATTTGGGCACGTCAACCCCCCTTCCCCCCTTAACCAAAGAGTCCCCATATGCCTATGTGCCAAGTTGTTGAATTATGAGACGGGTCAGACCCATTTATACAGCACCATGTAATGGTTTACAAGGTGATGCGTCGCTATCTGCAGCCAACCATGCAAGAAACACCCGGGCAAACCCCTTCTCTTAACGATAAGTGTACTAGGTTCTTTTTACATTAATTACACAACACGGGACCTACAGCTTTACATCCCATCCGAAGGACGAAGTAATAATGGTGTCTTGCTTAAGAACACAAGTGCCAAGACCTGGACTGAAACCCACACTCTGCTGATCAAAAACACCAGAGCTTGAGTCTGGTGTACTAGGAAGCTCGGCCATGAGACGCCACAGCCATCTTAGCTTCATATTATAATACACACTAAACTCTCAATTGAGAATTTAAAATCTGCCATGGCATTAATTCAGAAAAATAATAGCATGAAAACAAATTGGTTTTTGTGTACGTCACTACCCTGGAAAAAAGGGAATACTATTGATTACAAAGCAATACAGTTGGACAGACTTCACTTTACTGTGACACGTACATCTTTATTAACTAAACTCACAGAAAAATAGACACAATGGTAAAGCCATCAAATAATACAACCAAGAGATTAGCTTGGTTGTTAATTTACTAAGAACTAACCTTCAATTACAAAAACAAAAACAAAAACAACAACAAATCACAACAAAATTACAATAAAGCTCTTATATTGTACAACGTTGTATGTGTACAAGAGGACGATGAGAAACACATTTAGGTTACTAAATAATGCTGAAGATAATCATAGAAAAGGAAAGTAAAAATTCACGTTGAGTGAGCAGCCAGTTTACTGCCAATTGGCCAAGCAAATATTTACAATCATATACAGGCATACATGTACAATGCTTCTTCTTC
Source organism: Plazaster borealis (assembly GCA_021014325.1). Taxonomy (NCBI): domain Eukaryota; kingdom Metazoa; phylum Echinodermata; class Asteroidea; order Forcipulatida; family Labidiasteridae; genus Plazaster; species Plazaster borealis. Next base: position 12,708,318 of record CM037463.1, read on the forward strand.
TTCTGACAAGCAAACCAAAATTGGGTATTTTTTTAAAAAACCACCGTTAGTCCATGTGATTTCTTATTTAGCTGTTTAGCATCTTTCCTTTTCAATTTCTGTAGATTGGGAGGGAGGTTACCCCCCCCTGCTACTGCCTTCCCAATCAGTCGATAAACTATCGACCCCTTGCACAACGCGGAACACACCTCAGCGCGTCTACAATTCCCATCATTTTGGGAGTCAATTCCGTTGTGTACATTTTGACTTCCAAAATGGCGGACAGGATAGGTATGTGTAACAGCGCTGTGCATTGTGCAAGGGGGTCACTTAACCGTAATGCCTGCACTCACCGTGCATGTAGCGCCCATGAAAACAGCCTGGCATCCAGACTACCACAACAGAAAGAAAAGGGTAGTCCGATGCATAAGCCATGTCCAAATCAAGCCACTTTGGCTATGGCTTTGGCTATGGCTCTTGGCTCCAGTGACAACGTTGGAGAATAGGAGTTTTTGGCATTCCAGTCGTAGCCACTGCTGAAAGCCATCGATTCGGACACGACCATACCAACTGGCAGCATGCGAAGAGCACCCTCGCTAGTCTTGGCTGCAAGTCGGCATTGTTGGTCAGCTTCTATTACATTATACCCCATGAAATCGACATGTAATTAGTCAATTTGTGCTTCACATTGCACTGACAAGCGTTTCAAAATATTTTTGATAGTAAGAAGAAAAAAAAATAAAGAAAAAAAATACAAGCAATAGGGCGAGGGTGTTATCGGTCAGGTGGTGATGCTAAGCAATTTTTTTTTACACATAGCCTAATGCTGACATTGTGCAGTTTTAAAAGTTTCATTCATTTCTAATAATTTGTATTTTTTAAGCAGTGTACTGCAGTTGCTCATCGCCTGCTATTAAAGATAACTACACTCATTAAGTAACCATTATCATTTATAAATTGTTAAGCTATTTTCTTGTTTCTTTCAGCATTAAGAATTTTAATTAATTTCTTACACATTTCCTAAGTGCATTTGTGGCAAAAAAGAGATTACTTAATCACTAAACAGTAGCTGACAGTTATGAACTGTGCAATAAAAAGTAGTGAGCTTGTCAGGGTACCTCCTGGCATTCAAACAAATAAAAAATAAAAATAAAATAAAAAATAACATTTTAAAAATATTATTTAAAGAGGGGCTAGCTACAAGGTTAAATTCAGTTTTTGATACACTCATTTTTAAATGGATAGAGACCTTAAAATAAAAATATATAAGTCTCTAACGGCAGGTAAAAAAGGTGTAAAATGCCACTGTGTTTTATACCCCCCCTGGTTCAATGATGCCACATTTCGAAAGATCTGTACATTTTTGTACATAATTGTTGTTAGTTCATTCTTGAACTTGATGATATTCCATCGAAACAGCATTCAATTTGACCTTATGACTTGCACAATTCCCTTTTGGAATGTAGAGACGTATTATGTTTCAAATTTCGCTCTGAGAGTATCAAATAAAATGAAATTTTACACCATTTCAACGTGAGGTAGAGACTTGCTTTTCCCCCACTTTCATGAGGACTTTTTCTATTGGAAAATGAGTTCATCACAAAACTGAATTTGACCTTGGAGCCCCTCCTCAAAATTAAAACTGAAAACTTCAAAGTTCCCAGATGTCCCTCTATCATATCTGCTCAAATAAAAACTACACTTTAAGTGATTTTAATGGTAAAACATTTCTTTTGGAAACAAGCCCAACCAATAACTCTACTAAAAATAAGATAAACAAATTAAAAAACAAAAACTGAACTAAAATTCATTTTAACTTGTCATTACATAATGCAACAAATAAACTGTGAGTTTGTAGACATACACTAAATGTACGAAATAACAAATCAATTATACATTGCTGGAATCCTAAATCTTCCCATGGGCGTTAATGGTATTATACAGGATTGGTTGAGCTGACAAAAAAAGTCACAGACAGTGTTCATGTTTTGTGTGATCAACCATATACACATGTACACGAAATAACAAACTTGTGAAAATTTTGGCTTAACGTTGTGCGAGTCAGGAGAAAAAAAGTGAAGAAAAAAAACCATGCACAATTTTCAGCATGTAAACACATTGTCCTTAATTTTGGTTGTTACAAACGAAATCAGCTGTTGCCTTTTTTTTAGGTTTTCGAATACAGCTTTCTCGAATATGACTTCATTTCAGAGGGACATTTTTCACATAAAAAATGGCTCTAGTATGAACTTCATAAGCAGTAAGCTTTCCGACTAAAATTAAACAATGATGTTTATATCCTTACCAATCCTGTATAATTTAACTAAACCATTACTTTTTAACACGAAAACAAAGTAGATATGGAGTCGTCTCACCGTGGACTTCCAACTAAGTTCAGAGTACAGATATGGAATGAAAAGGTCTTTCATTCTATTCTTTGACGAAGGACGCCATTTAAAGTGACCCAATGACATCTTTACAACCAAATCAGACGGAAAGTTACTTAATACATACTTCAATAAGGAATTCTGAAATTTACTTTCATTTTTCATTTACACAACATTTCTTTTACTTGTGTGTTGACATTTAGAAAGTATTTCATTATTAACAGCATTACTTTTGTGTCTTTTACTGGACAATGAAAAGTTCCAATACCAGAACAAAATTCGTCTTGGTTTAATTTCACTAAAATTAACCGACACATTCTTTTCACAAATAAAAACAAATTAAATTTGAAACAATATCATTAAAGTCAAAGTATTGCTACAGCCCTAAAAATATTGGACAGTTAAAAAAAATGATATTTGTTATTCCACACATACTGTACAATTATTTGTTTTCATTATTTCTCTTCCGTCTTAGAAACAGTTTTGAATACCCCACCCCCACACAAAACAGAAATACAAACAAACAAACAAACAAAACAGATTATCATGTGTTTTTGAAGCCTGGAATTACACCACGGAGGCCATGGCCTCTGTTGTCCCTTGTTGCCCCTCTTTAAAAGTTTCCCGTAGACTCTAAGATTTTCTAAAGGAAGTGCCCTTCGAAAAATGAAATGGTCTTGCCCTCTCAAAGATGAAATTTTATGCCTGCAGGGCTCAAATTTTACACTGGACCACAGGCCCTAGGCCAGTGGTTTTAGTGTTGGGCCAGTAAACTCATGACCGAACAAGTCCGGCAGTCTTTACAATTAAATAACAAGCCTTGCGATCTTATGGATTTCCCTGGCCTGGTTCTATTGACCTTTATCACACTGTCGCCATCTTGGTCATGTTCCCTGTATCCCATTATAGTAATGAATGCTACTATTCATTGTACAAAAAGGAACCAGACTATTTTTCCATTCCAGCCTAAGTTTGTTTACATTGGTTTGAATTGAAATCAAGATGGCCGCACCGTGATAAAAGGTCTATATGGTTTAACCATAGCAAAAGACCAACGACTAAATAACTACTAGTCGTTTTTAAGTGAAGCACAGGTGCCCAAGCTGGGAACTGAAAAACAGTCACTGTGTTTGGTGAACTCTTAGTTACTTACTGTAAATCAGTAAAATTGGGTGCCACTACTGGTTACAATATTGTATTTATAATGCTGTGCATTGTAATCATTTAATACAATGCCGTTTAAAGGGCCCTGGACACGTTTGGTAATTACTCAAAATATTTATTAGCATAAAAACTTACTTGGTAAAGAGCAACGGAAAGCTGTTGATAGTATAAAACATTGTGAGAAATGACTCTCTCTGAAATGACTCTCTCTGAAGTAACGTTGTTTTTGAGAAAGAATATTTGAAAGCACACACATTTGTGCAACAAGGGTGTTTTTTCTTTCATCATTTTCTTGCATCTTCGATGACCAATTGAGCCCTAATTTTTCACAGGCTTGTTATTTTATGCATATGTTGGGATACACCAAGTGAGAATACTGGTCTTTGACAATTACAAAATGTGTCCAGTGCCTTTAAACAACTTGTGAACATGGAATTCGTCTTTACTTTTATTATGTAGTGAGGAGAGGATGAACAATCACATTTAGTTTTATAAATCTCAGCCTTAAACTATCAAGAATTATACCATAAACTTAAACAAGTCCTTCCACATTTTAAGACGTGAATTTGGCCATTTTTAAAGCTTTCAAGTTGGCTTTTTAATCTTGATAAAAAGTTCCTTAGTTTTTTGGCAAAGAAATTGACACAAAATGAGAATGAAATCCAAGGTCAAATTCAGTTTTGTGATCCACTCATTTTCCAATAGATAAGAGTCCATATAAAAATGGGGGAAAATTACAGGTTTCTAATCTCAAGTTAAAACAGTTTAAAATGCCACTGTGTTTGATACCATTCAAGTGCAATTTTTATCAAAATCCAAAAACGTTTGATCATATCACATTTCAAATAAATGGTCTGTACAATATGTATGTCTGATGATGTATAAAATATAATGGCATTTTACACCATTTTAATGTGAGGTTGGAGACTTGTAATTTTCCCCCCACTTTCATTAGGACTCAATCTAATGGAAAATGAGTGCATCACAAAACTGAATTTGACCTTTGAGCCCATCTTTAAAGCCAACAAAATGTGACACAATATATGAGTAAAATTGCGACAATTTTAAAGCACAGTTTCCCTAAGTCAGAGGCATGATACATTATTGAATTTTTAAAATGTAACTATTCAATTAATTCTAACTACTTTAAAGACTTTTATCAAATTATGTTTACAACGTTTGTAGATACTGTATGAGCAGAGACCACTGTTTCACATAATGTTTTATATGTGGATTTGGCAATATCAAAATAAGAACTGAGAATTGGGGGGAAAAGATTTCTCTCACGTGACCATATTCCTGATAGAAATATTTCAAAGGAAAATTTGTACTGATATGTGTAAGTTTTTATAAAGTACGCATTATTCAGGTTATTTTTTTCTTCTTCAGAGTTCACGGCATAAATATTGTACTTTTCGGAGAGGATTGTGAATGTTTTACAATTATGCTCATGTCAGCCTTTTGAATTGGTCCAAAACTGCCAGTTTGCTGCTAAGTTGCAACTGTGATTTTTGTATTTTGATATTTAGTAGATCATTTTCGAGTAAACTGTAGGGGGCACACTATAATTGTGAATCGCCCTTTCTGGGCGAGCCAAAAAGCCCAAATGGTACATGTAGTTAATTTAAACACGTACATGTAACTTGAAAATTCTCTGTGGATGGTATGAATAATGTACTGTGTATGGTACAGATGACAAGCGTGCAGAGGACTGTTGGCAGAGTGCCATGGCTGTTCAATCTGATAAGACATTGTATAACCAAAGGGAATTGGCAAGACATCTGACTCTAGTTTACTAGGTTTATTCCATGGCCTTGTTTGGCTGTAGTTTAGATTTCATTGGACTGAGACGAATGACCCCAAACAAATTACCTCCAGACAGTAGGGGGAGGACAAACCCAAGTACTGTAGAGTGCACTTATTTCTAAATTCCATTTAATCCTCATTGGCTTACTTTGCGATAATTTATTTACTAATCAAGTAAAAAGTCCCATAAAAAAAATTTAAAAAAAAAGTTGCATCCCCTTAAGGTGATCCCTCTCCTGCCGCTTCCAAGGTTGTATTGTAAACTTGGGTGCTTTTATATATTTTTTTCGGGTTACACAATATGAGGATCCCTTCTGGAAGAGTCAGTGACCCTGAACCGAGCTGGGCCCAATTTCATAGAGTCGTTCAGCAGAAAATACTGCTTATGAGTGGGGCACCAGACGTAACAATGTAAACTTCATGGAATCTTAAGCCGTTTACCTGTTTCTTCTAAGCAAGATTTGTCTATGCTTAGCAAGTTTTTGTGCTTCCAGGCTTTATGAAATTGGGCCTGGTTGGTTTAGTCTCAATGGTTCAACTGTATGCTCGGTGCTATCCTGAGTAATGAACCTACATCCCCTGCCATTCTAGAGCAGATGTACTACCACTAGACCACCTGACAAGAGGCCAGCTTGAATCCAGTAATCATCAGCAGGTACCACAACGATTTAATAGATGTGGGTTCAAATCCCAACCGAGTTGGACTAGGGACTGCAGGACTAGCACAGTGCACAGTGCACAGTGCTTATTACAAAACTTTGATCACAATTCTAGCCGTTATCATCCATAAGATCAACCTTGTTCCCAGGGGTGATCGATCTCAACGTGCCATTTTTTGACCCAGCACGCACTGCTCACTCATTGCCCCTGCTATTGGTTATTTGAAATGTGTCAGTATATGGTACATGTATATTTTAATTAGGCCTGTGGCCGATCCATTCTACGTGCACACTCAAGTATGGTAGCCTGCAAAAGAGGCATTAAGTCATAGAGAAAAATGGTCTCCTCTCATTCTTCTTTGATCTTGTGACAACTATACGCAGTTTAGGGTGACCATACATGATACATTTTTTGGAATCGCATCCAAATACTTGCATTTTGACCGATCGTCAATAAGCTTCCTACAAGGACCATACAAGCACTCAAAACTTTTTAGCAAAAGTGCGCGCAAAGCAGTCACTTTTGGGAGCCAATCAGCATTGTTTTCTTTAGCACATCCCTACCAGGGGTTAGTGATGAGAGGTATTGATACAGCGAGGAACCCATGGTAGCGAGGCTGCCATATTACGTCAGTCTCCTTACAATATCTAGAGCACACTAATTTAAGTCTCAGTACAGCCCATCCGGATTTTTCAATGCCACCACATACTCTAAAAGACATCATAACATGGCATATTAAAGAAGTTGTAACTAATCGTCATATAATTTCCTTAATAAAATTATTTGTACATCAAAACAAACAAAATTAAACTCTACCGGCAGCTTTACATTGCAAATTGTGCAGTGTGTAGTTTCATGTGTATATATTCTCCTGAAAATTTGTTTCTCCAAAACTTGTTTGTATTTTAACTTAGGTTCAATTTATTGACTTCATGAACCCATTGCAAGTAAGTAAAGGCATCCAACTCTAATTTTGTTTTGTTCAACAACTACTTGTTATTCATGTGTTATTCATGTGTTCAACATAAATCGTTGTAGTACGGAGCGTTTCACAGGATAATAGAAACCGATTGAAAGACAAGGATCTGGTGCACGTTGAAAATGTTTGGCCCATATAATTTAAACAATGAAGATGTAAATGGAACAACAACTTTGGAAAAGTCAATGCCTGCTTGCAAATATTGCGAACGAAAAAGTGAATAACCCTTAAAAAAAAATTATGAAGATATCAGTTGTAATCGACGACAACTGAGCGATCGTACTTTCATTTACTCAAATAGATCTTGCTCCAATGGTTTCTTGATCCAAGCACCCAGTGATGCCTTCTCAAAACCCTGAACCATTACTGCCTTGGCTTGGTTATACTCAATGGCAAGAGCCTTGGCCTCTGCGTACGTCTTCGGAGTGGTAGGCTGCTGCTCCGTCGTCATGGACAGCTTCCCGTACAAGCTCTTGAACAACTCAAACAGCGACGACTTGCAGACACGCGATGGCTGCCCCACCTCTTGCTTTCCCGTCGTTGCATTGATCACTTCCAGCTCGGCATCTTTTTCAGTCCAATTGACGCTGAAGTTGGGCGCCTTGCCGGGCTGGCGACTTTGAGTGTTACTTACCCCGCTTAGCATGGGGTGGTTGTGGTGAAATGAGGCGGGTAGGTTCTCCAGGACACCCAGTCGGGCGTACAGGGCTCTGGACAGATGATCGGAATGGTAAAGGGAGCCCAGAATGACGCTGTTCAGGTAGACTGGCTCGATGAAATTACTTAGCAAGGACCCTTGCATACCCAGAACATTCCAACTGTAAGAAGAGTTCAAACAAATCAAAAGTAACACAACTGTCATTATCTTTTGATATCTTCTGAAGATGATATTCAACATGACATAGAGGTTTTGTGTAACTGTACACTGACACGCCATACTCATAGTTAGGCATTAATATTTACATACGTACACGTACACCGAGGTTAACTGTGCCCCTGATCAAATACAATAAAAATAAAACCTTTGTCAGGTAGTTTGGTGATCTACAAGTATAGTCCAAAATATTAAATCAAGTTAATGGTATAAACATCATTTAAAGGTAAGGTAAGCATCGTTAAGAATTACATAATTTAAATCCAAAAGCACAATTTGTCTTTAAAGGGGCTGTGTCGTCATGATCAAAGCAGGGCTCAACTTCATAAAGCATGTAAGACAAAAACTTGCTAAGTACAGAAAACTCTTGCTTAAGAAAAATAGGTTACCAGCCAAAATACCTTACAGTTACCATTGCTGTGACTGGTACCCCACTCATTTCTTGCTTAGCAAAGAAATTTGCTGAGCAGAATTTTCTGCTAAACAGCATTATGAAATTTGGCCCTGGCCTATGGCTGTACATGAAATTATGAACCCTGACCCAGTAACTGCACGCACACGTCCTCCTTCTGTATCATATCTATGAAGAGCACGTGCACGCATGCAGTAATGGGGTGATAGTTCATAATTCCATGTACAGCCACAAGCCTGCTTTGATCATGACAACACAGCCCCTTTAAATGTAAAAAAAAAATACAAACCAAAAAACATTAACACCTAGCAACAACCAGGGTCATAGCAAGGGCTTTTTCTTCAGGAGGGTGTTTAGGAAACCAATTTGCCAACTGGCATTTTCTTACGGGGTCGTATGGAAACAAGTTAACCAACTTAGGCCTACAGACTACCAATATTCTCCACTGTTTGAAGAAAGACAAACACGGCCATCATGGAACCCCACTATATTCAAAGTAACAACTCTTTGTTTTTGCAAAAAATTGTGCTTAAATTAAAGGAAAGAAAACACAATTTTAGTCAGCAAATGATAGTCTGGATGTCTCATTCCACTTTATTCAATGCTTCATATGCCAACTGAGGCTCCAAATGCCGACTGGGAAGACAATATTTAGGGGAAGTCACATCCCACACATTGGTCTTGACAACAATTTCCACTCACAGTTTTCCTGTCATCTAGAAAATGAAGTTCACAGTTTTACACCTTCTTAAAGCTGATTTTTTGTGTCACATACATGTAACCGTCGGTGCCAAATTCAAAGTTGTTGTTGTACAGTATAGCAAGCTGTTCAGATTTGGATGATTGAGTCATAGTATCTGCAATTTCTGCAATTTCATCTTTGAGAGGGCAAGGCCATTTTCATTTTGCGAAGTGCTCTTCCATTGGAAAATCTTAAAAGTCTTTGGGAAACTTTTGGAGGGGCACCAAGGCCAAGACCAGGGGCCAAAGAGGCCATGGCCTTCATGTAATTCCAGGCTTGTATCTGACCAGCACACCATTAGGGTAGGGGTAGCAGACTACACTTGAAATCAAATTGTTATAATGATAACCTGTGGATTGAATGTCATTGGTGATCTGTCATGAGGGGGCAGGACAGTCCGAATTCCACAGAATGAACAGAGACTACAGCTGGATGTACGGCATGGTGGGGGGGGGGGGGGACTTCAAAAATGCCTGGATCAGTCGCCACCTTCTTAACTCAAGTGGGCTATTTAGACATCAATCTGTCAGGTATGCCACCATCATCCAGACATTATTACACATGAGGGTATGGCATTGAACTGTGGCTGCCAATGTTTATGGGTGAGGTATTTTGTTGGCAGAGTGCCACTGATATGTGGGCCAAGTATGCACAGAATGAGAACATTCAAAAGCCTTGCAGCCATCAAGGAGTTTCAACCATGTTAATTTAAGTCCCAACTACATCATGACGGATCAAGAAATTACAACAAGGTTTCGTCTGGTCTCACTTTCCTCCCCATTCATTGGTAATGTTGCACCGTTCAAGGTATCTTGTAAGAAATGGAAGATGCGACTGTGATGCGAGGATGGATTTCAGAATTTCCCCACTGAAAGTGTAAAGTACCATGTGCGTCCCAGCTGGACCCAGACCCAAGATGTTTTTCTAAGATTACTGATACAGTTAGTCGCAACATGATGTTTTATTTTTTCCGGCCGGCAGTTTATTTTTAAGTACAAGAACATGAACATATCCAGAGCGTGTTTTTCTTGAGGCTCAACAAAATATTTGGTCTTTGAGACTGAGTGTAAAACTCCGGGTACCTGTACATTGTGTTATTGTTAGTCATTTGTTTTTTCCACGTACATGTAGTTTACCATTGTGTGCACGACACAAAATTTGTAAACTCAGTAAACTCTGGTAATAGCAAGATCGCTGGGACTGGCCAACTTACATTACCTCTTTATAATAGGAACGTTGTTATAAGAGGACAGCAAAACAAAGAAACAAAAAGTAGAAATGAGATTTAGGACTTCAGAATGTACATGTACTCTTTATAAGCAGAACCCCATTATAACAGTTCTCTTTGTAACAAGGGTTGACTGTACATTCATATCCAAGAAGTCTGACGCACTAATTTGCTACGCACTGAATAAAATTGCCTGGTATTTTTAAACAGGTTATCAGTCACATTGTTTGTGACTGTTCCCTGTTTATTTGCGGCCACTGTATTTTTTTCTCCTCTTGTGACAGACTGGTTACATACAGGCCTGGAATTACACGGAGGCAACGAACGCAATTGCCTCAGTTGCCCCTGGTCATTGCCTTGGTGCCCCATGAAATATTCCCAAAGAAATTTACAATTTCCTCATAGAAGTGCCATTTACCAAGTACAAAATGCCTTGGTGCTCTTGCCCTTTAAAAAACGAAGCATCAGGTCAGCATTGTACGTGAACAAGCATCACCTAATGCAAATACTCTATAATTAATTCTAATGAGAAAGGACTATTTTCAGATAAGGTACATTGATTTGAATAAATGAATGATCAAAATAACTGGGCGATAATAGACTACACACCGCATACTCATTAATAAAGAGTCACTTCATTAACAGGCATGATATTTGGTCCTTGGGAAAAAAAGTAGGAATATTTTATCGAGTACAAGGGCTGACCTATATGTACAAATCGGAAATCAGGAAATCGGACTAAAGTAGGACAAATATCATGCCTGCATTAATTCGATATCCATTCATCACTTTACTCCAAAGGCTAAAATGACAACCCCATTCAGGAATATTCACATTCTGTAGACTTGGACAACTGCCAAAGCAGATCCGTTCATTCACAAATTATCGACATATTTGGATATGAACATTTTCTACATGCTTATCATAATCAAGACATGTGCATTGAATTTGTTTTACCAAGTACATGTATCTAGTAAAATTGAGAAAACATGTCTGTTGGTAGGATAGATCATTATTTTGATTACAGTAAACTGTTATCACATTGCAGGGTTCTCCCCATGCATAAGCTGGCATATCGGGCCGATATGTGCGAATTGCATGCCGATGCGTGCAAATTTTGGCCAATCCAATACGCAACCAACAAAAATAATTTTAAAAAATCATTAAGAGAAAACCATATATAGAATGCTCCAGATTGCACAGTAGGGCTTTAAAACCAAGATAAACACCAAGGAGAAAACATTCCGAAGAACTTGTTTAAATTCAGCGTGCTTCGGCCAAACATCCACAAATTTTGGTCCAGAATGCCCCCCAGTTTTTGAAAAATCCTGGGGAGAACCCTGTATTGTAAAAAAAGATTTTGCAATTAGTTATTTTTATTTTAACCATGCTCTCAAGAATCATTGACATCTGTCTTAAGAAGCCCATTGCCTCAGGTGGCATCCTGTCTTGTTTAGTGTCAACTTGATTTTCACACACAATGGAAAAATGACACAAAAGTAACATTTAAACTATAAGAATCATAAGTAGAAATAGCATACATAATGAAGAATGTATACATGTTATCATTTTGAAATGAAAAATAAAAATTGAAGATAATCAATACAAATTTTCATGGTAGTGTCTGCATGATTAAAAAATGTAATAAGATTAAAAGGAAAAAAGCTTCTTTCTGAAAGGAAAAATGAAGTGAAATACAATTAATACCCATTTCCACTGTAGTGGCTGCACGATAACAGTGTGAAGGAGTTTTTAAAACAGTTTGAGTTGAATCTCCAATGCAGGTGCAGTGAACACAATAGGGTCTGTGTACATTCGTACCTCATGTCAAGAACTGGATGGCTGTTATTTGACATGTAAATACCACCAGTGATTGATAACTGGGCAATTCTTACCTGACAAACATTTAACGGGTGCATGGTAACCCAGTGTATCGGGATGGTATGAGGGATGGCGATGTACATGTATGCACTGTGGTAACCCTACCAACCCCCCCCCCCCCACCACCACACTAGTCTGAACCCACCATGAACTACAGGTAATAATGGAGGGAAAATCATGACCCTACTACAACATTCGCAAAAAGATGGACAGCACAGTGTATTCCAGCCTCCGGGCTACTGATTTCAGCGTCGGGCCAGTAAAACTCATGACCGCCCTAGCCTGGTGGTCTTGTGCTTTTCAATTGAACAATAATAGGCTACCTCATTGTGTAATATCTTTGTGGACAAATAGTTGACTGTATGAATCTGTTAAATATCTTTCAATTCTGTTGAATATCGAAGTTCACTTACACATTTAAAGACAAATGAGATAGATCTTCTCTTACATGTAGTGGTTGTTCAACTCTCTTTGATTCTGGTCTTGTAAACTAAATTGTGGTCCAGTAAACATTTTGAGCTATAAGCCTTGTGGATATTTTCTAAATTTGAGCCCTGTATTCATTTCATTATCACGACTGTAGACAGAAGTACATGTCTAAAGTTAACATAAGAAGTCAAATAACTCCCTCTACTGCCGCTTCCCAGGTTGTATCGTAAATTTGGATGTAATCCCTGGCTACACAGCTGTTACAGGTTGAATGACTTCTGACCAGCACCCCCCGAGCAAAGATATTGACAAAATAGGGAGACCGCCAAAATACGGCTGGATAGCTCAGTTGGTAGAGCGCCAGCACAATAATCTGGAGGTCGCGGTTTCAAATCTCGCTCTAGTAAATTTTTCTTTGTTCAATCCAAATAAAAAAATGTTTTTGTTAATGCCTTGTGTATAAATGATTAGACATTTGCTAAAACTTTACCCATTAACCCTCCTACTGTGTGACCATTCAATATCATCCACATGGTTTTGAATGATAGATGTGTTATGCCAACCAGCCTGCAATGTGATATCATGTGGTGAATGTGACTATTCAAGGTACATAGACAGTTCCATGCACAACTGTTCTACCATACATGTACATAACAAGTGTAGTTGAATGGTTTCAAATGGTTGGTCATCTCACTGGCACATGTTATCTACATGTAGTAAGGTTTAAAATACAAAAGTTATGCAAAAAACTATGAATTTAAGAAATTAAGACAACTACATGTATAAAAGGTGTCAAAATGTAAAACTTTGTAAAAAATTGTTGTGTAGTAAGTGAACAAATATGTGGGGGGATTTTTTTACTAGATCTTTCTAAATAGTAGATCTTTTCTTGGGAAAACTTTAAATTTTTAACATCTGAAATAAAAATGGAACCTTACCGTGCCAACTTATCACTGCATGACATGGTCAAGAGACGCTCTCCCTGTAGGACCCCATCCCACGTCTGTATAAGTGGACCCGACCTGACTGGAATGGTGCCCTCGCCTGACTCAATCTTGGTGCGCAGTTGCCCTCTTGCTTTTCGATTTGGATGCTTGTCGGTGGAAGGGTTGTTGTCTTCCCCCGTTGCTTCGTGGGGTGAGAAGATGCGAGCGTCCCCACAGGGTGATGTGCTGATGTACAAGTGAAACTGTATCCCGGCCTTGAGGGTATAACCTTTTCCTGATGAGCTAGGAACAAAGATGGACTTCTCTCCCTCGTTCTGACTGATGTGCTCAAGGTGGGAGTAGAAGAACCTCATCAGGCCGCGTCTCGTGATGATCTCGGCATGGGAATCATTGACTGCAAGGCCCTGGTCTGACATGTACTCCCCGTTGATGCATTTAGTGCCAGTACCGAGGGATATGACCTGGGCATCTTCGATCCCCTCGCCCTTGGTCATGACGATTCCAGCAGCGACCTTCCGCCTGGCCATGTTGCTGGACTGCCCACTGGTCAGATCGCTAAACTTGCCTTCTACTAAGGAGTGCACGAGATCTGCAAGCACCTGCGGGACGTGTAACTGCAGGCCGTCACTTGGGATGGGTTGGAGACCTGGTACTACCGCAGGTGTTATGTTAAATAATGCTGAGAGGGCTGCTTGAGCTGCCCGGGCTTTGGCAAGTTTCTTACTCCGGGCCGAGCCTTGGAATTTCTGTTCGTCCACAGTGACTGCCATGATGAAATTCTTGGCGTGGCTTTGGCCGGATTCGGAGATCATCTCAAACTTGACACCTTGTCTGAGTTCATTCAGCATCATGATTGGGTTCTTCCTGTCTGCGGCTGTCAGAGTACTTGCGGAGTTGACAGGAGGTGCAAGAAGGCTCATTCTGTTCCCATTTGGGGGTGATGAAATTTCCATCCCGGACGAGCTCTTGCTCTGTTCCTTCTCAAACGCATTGAAAATCTTTGGATTCTCAAAGCTGTCTGCCGTGAAATCAGAAATGAACATAGGCTGTCCGACAACCCGAAGCACCTCCGATGGGTTAGGATGTTGGACAAATGACTGAAGGACCACCTCTGCAGCGTGCATCTTGGCAAGTTTCTTGGAGCGACCCTTTCCTTGGTAGGCCTGAGAATTCACCTCGACCTCCACTGTGAATACCGGCGCGTGCACTGGCCCTGTCTGTAAGGCGGGTTTGAAAATCAGACCAGGCTTGATCTCGTTGAGTTGCATGAGGGCGTTTTTGGGAAGCGGGGGGCCCCTGGCGCGTTTGGAGCGTTTCTTCTTGGGTTTTTCCTTCTGGATGTCGGTGTCGGCTTCTTGCATCTCCTCGTCGTCATCTTCAAGCGCTCTCTTGACTCCTTTCCCCTCTGCCCCATTTTGGTTGAGCTCCATCACTGGTTTCTCATCTGGGATATTCTCCTTCATGATGAAATTCTGACATGGACTTTCTACATTAAAATAAAAAAGCGAGAAATCTTGTTTTTAGTAAGCTTGGTAAACAGAAATTAAACCGACATGTTTGCCTTTGACAGCGAGTTCAGACATTAAGAGTTTTGATACTAGAGGTAACTAATCAAGACTAGGGGGCGTGTTTTGGCGACCCTAACTAGAAACAAGTTTCTGACATGAAATTCATCGACCGAAATAATTTGTGAGAGCTACGCCAAAACGAGTCGGTAACAAGAAACTGTTAATGACATAAGCACATCTCTTGAAAATCAATGTTTTAAAATAACCACTGCCCTCATCTTATTTTAAAGTTATGGAACTTAGTCTTTATAAATTTCTTAAACATTATTGGATTGGTGTGCTTTGACAGTGTTTCTCATTTTCAAAAGAATTCTGTTTAATTTTTTTTGTTAAGATGGCGGATTCTACAAACTAAGCCTAACCGAGCCAACAACTCGGTTCTGGTTTGGTCGGGACAGCCACGTCAATGCAACTGAACTGAACACGCCAAAACGCTGACTGAAGCTCAAACATGTTTCTGATCAGGATCGCCAAAGCACACCCCAGATATTGTGTCGTCAAGATGCATTGTGCATGCTTCTTGATGTCTACCAATACACCTGGTGTAGATGTCCACCTCAAAACAAGTGTCAATATTATACGTCAGCAATGAACAAATAGGCATTATCAAGGCCCAATTTCATTTTATAGAGCTGCTTAAGCAGAAAATATTGCTTATCAAAGCTCTCCTTAGCAAAAATAAGCAGGATACCAGTCACAGATGGTACATGTGCGTTTAACTAATTTTTGTGCGTTTAAAGCAGCTCTATGAAATTGGCACAGTAATCCTTTGTTAAGTGCCGTATGGGGAAAAAAAAAATGCAAACTTGTAAATTGCACATGAATCCATGGAATTTCACCAATGGAAAGCTTACATTAAACCAATGTTCAATGGTTCCCTGACTCACAGGCTCCTCTGTATACATTCACTTATATGTAAGTACACTAGACACTTCATCCTCTGCAAGTCTTCCTGCATCAGTTCATCATTCAACAAATCCAACCCAGTAATGACTGCTTCATATACCATGGTAGCCACGCACACAAAAACAGGCAAGCTGCAAATTCCTAAACTCCCCCATCCAGTTGTCATGGTGACAGACATCCAACCTCCACTACCAGAAACAGGACTGGACCAAGTTGAGGTATTTGACTATTAAAGGGCTGTATACGTTTGGTAATTACTCATAAAATTAATGGCAATAAAAACGTACTTGGTAAGAAGTACAGCAGCTTCTGATAGTTGAAACATTTTGAGAAATATTTCACTTTGAAATAATGTGGTTATGGAAAAAGATATCAGTTTTTATCGCAAACAATTTGTATCTGAGAAGCGTTTCTGTCAGAAAAGTTTCTCAGATTGTGTATTCCAATTGCAGATTATTCTTCCTGCGTGGACATAACCGCTCCAGATTTTCTGATAGTTTAAACATTTTGAGAAATATTTCACTTTGAAGTAATGTGGTTATGGAAAAAGATATCAGTTTTTATGGCAAACAATTTGTATACAGAAGCGTTTCTGTCAGAAAAGTTTCTCAGATTGTGTATTCCAATTGCAGATTATTCTTCCTGCGTGGGACATAACCGCTCCAGATTTTCGGCAATATCTCAGAAACGCTACCACCTTTTGAAATGAAATTTTCACAGGTTAGTTTTAGTGTATATATCTACAACTATAGGATTGAAATACAGTGGGTTTCAATTACCAAATGTATGCATCACTACACTACAACATCGAAAAGTGTTGACACTCGTCATAAATTGTAAAGCACATTTTTAATGGTTCGCAGACAAGTGTTGGCTCAGTTTGCTGATTAATCATTCAAGATGATGGATTGTATAGAGTATGAAATATGATGGCTGCACGCTGCAAAGATCATCTTGCTTTTTAAACGAAAGAAATGCTCCCATATTTGGGGTTAAAAGATAAGATAAGATAAGATAATAATTTATTCAGCCAATGTTTAAAAAGTTAAAAACCATAACATTGGAAATTGTAGTGCACCTCAGGCTCTTTATAAACAATAATTAACCTTAAACAAAGAAATTAAAAACGCTTACAATAGAAGAAATAAACCGACATAAAACAAACTAGATCCCATTAAAAACACGAACTCCTCGAGGATAAAAAACTATCAGTAAACCGCTTACTACCTTTAACATGCTTAAGACGACGATTAGAATTGGAAAATATTCTGCTGCTGGGTGAAACTCGTCCTGCATTATAGATCTAGTGCATTTACACAGTCTGTCATAATTAACTGATTCCAATGATTGGCAGGCTAGTACCAGTACTCCAAGTGACACAAGTTGGTGCAAAAACAAGGAAAACTTGTAAAATTATGCCTTTTAATTGTCACTGTTTTCACACAGTGACCAATGTGCCCCACAACCAAAAGTACTTCTTTTGAAAAATTTACTCTTGATATTAAACTCTTTTCTTCAAACTGCTGTTTCAGAGACTACTTTCGATTTTGTTTCTTTTTCAAATTTTGTCTAACAAACTAAAGCTGATCTCTTAGTCGTGCACAAAACTGTCATTATTTGTTCAATACTACAACTGTTTTGATGAGTTATTAATTCCTAAACATGATGGCGACTTCGATAAAAAAGAGAAACAAAATGAGACCCGCCTGAAGAGCACGTACAAACCAATGCATGTTGATATTCGTCACTTCATGAAAATGTAAAGTATGCGATAATGCAAAAGTCATACGACATGTGCTTGCCACCATGCCAGAACCATGTATTTCAAAGGAGAAAGTGGTAAATTCCTGAAAATGCGAAGGCAAATCCAGTGTGTCGTCGGTCATGCTAATTAGTGTTGGGTACTGAAACTTACTGAAAACGTTAACAGCTAATTAAGTATCTTAAAGTATATTAACAATTTGCACAGAAAATGATTCATGTCACATTTTGTGATTTTTGACTCATTCCACACTTTGTTAAGTGCCACATGAAAAAAATGAAAACTTGTAAATTGCACATGAATCCATGGAATTTCACCAACAGAGAGCTTACATTAAAACCAATGTTCAATGGTTCCTGGCTCACAGGAGAGGTACTCTGTGCACTTACTAAAAACGTTAACAACCAATAAACCCCTTGCATATGACATCACACACTCAAAAAGTGCCCTCACTGAGGCCAAAAAGCACCCTCATTGAGCCAAAAAGTGCCTCACTGAGGCCAAAAAGTGCCCTCACTGAGGCCAAAAAGTGCCCTGAGGCCAAAAAGCGCCCTCACTGAGGCCAAAAAGCACCCTCACTGAGGCCAAAAAGTGCCCTCACTGAGTCCAAAAAGCGCCCTCACTGAGGCCAAAAAGCACCCTCACTGAGGCCAAAAAGTGCCCTCACTGAGGCCAAAAAGTGCCCTCACTGAGGCCAAAGGAGACAAATCATTGGACGATGGCTGTTCTTTGTGCCTAAAAACATGCGCGTGACCTCAGTGCCCTGCAGCGTTTCGCATTATGCAAGGGGCCTATTATCAAGAATTTGCACATTTTCTGATCGTTGACAATCATAACTGGATCATAATGATGATTTGACACAATAGTCACAAGTTAATACAGCATTACAAACAGGGCCCACTTTCATGGCTCTGCTTACTGTAAGTGACAAATCAGCGATGAAGGTGGCAGACAAATCCATGCTAAACATGGTTAGCAAGAGTTTTTTGCATCAGTACGTGTAGTTTTTTTAGTATTCTTTAAATTACTCAGCTAGCACAGAAATTCTGCGCAAACCCAGTAAGCGCAGAAAGGTGACCAGGAGTGCAGAACACCACGGTAAGCAAAGCAAAGCCATGAAATTGCCTCATGATTAAGTTTATGGCTTCCCATAAATACAGTAAGTTCCTAATACATGAAAGCACTGCATTGAAAAAATGGCCAAATGCCAGTTAAAACACCTGAGGACCAGTCAGAATTCTGTCCAACTAGTCCAGCTGGCTAGTTTATTGCTGAAGTCCCATCGCTGCATGTGAACCACTTCATATTTAGTTAAACTAAAAGTCCCATACATGTAGATGCTAATGACAATGTTGAAAGAAAACCTTCAAATATGGACCAGTGAAAAGCTGGCAGACCAGTGAAATGACAAGTTAACTGGTCCTGCTGGCTAGTCACTGAAAAAGTGAAGGGTAAACCCTGAATACCTCAAATAACATTGCCATGCATTTTTACGAAATGCAAGGTATATTAACTGAATTTTTACTCACCGATGCAGATGTACAGTACACATAAATTTAACTTCAATATCGTGATATTTTCAATAAATGTATGCATTAGTTGCCACAAGACCTTACATACACACCAACATAGTTGCTGAAGTCAACGAAAACATGTACACCATGTACATTCCCCATACACAACCGTTTGCCAATGTGTTCCTTTGACCCTGAGGTGAAGCTTTAGCTCACATGGTCTCCACACATACAATGTACTGTACATACAAGTATACGGGTGTAAAATGTCCACGTACGTGACAGGTTGCCTACAAAACGCATGTTGTACATATATATCTAAAGTATTCATGCTGATCAAGGAGGACATTCAATGATGCAGATTTCGATCTGTCCTTGACAAATACATGTATCAGAAACAGACATTAACTCAACTGTCAAATGTGCACATACTCAGGAATCTGGAGCAATGCTAGCTGCACTGGAGCAGTAATGATGTATTGTCGACTTGAACGAATTCTGCACAGGCAGGGATCGAATTTGGGGGGAACACATGTATCCAGGCTTGTGTAGCTCAAAATGTTTACTGTCAGAACTGGGCCCAATTTCATAGAGCTGCTTAAGCACAAAAAGTAGCTAAGCACAACAAAATTATAATAGTAATAATAATAATAGTGGCTTCTTATATAGCGCACATATCCATCACTCAGTGACGCCCAAGGCGCTTTAACGTTAATTATTTTCCTGCAAGGTATTTTGGAGCTATGTTTTTGAAGTATGAGACCTATTTCTTTGCATAGCACCATGTAATGATTTACAAGGTGCTGTGGCGCAATATGCTGCCAATCAAACCAGGAACACTGGGGTGAACCCCTTCTCTTTTCGATAAGTGCACTGGGTTCTTTTACGTGCATTACACAACACACGGGACCTACGGCTTAACGTCCCATCCGAAGGACGAAGCATGTGGTTAAGTGTCTTGCTTAAAGACACAAGTGTCACGACTGGGATTCGAACCCACACTCTGCTGATCAGAAACACCAGAGCTCGAATTTGGTGTTCTTATCCGCTCGGCCACGACACGCCACAAAGCTTACCAGAACAGGGTTACCAGCCAAAATACATTTTCACATGTACAACTTGTGACTGGTATCCTGCTCATTTCTGCTAAGCAGAAAATTGTTATGCAATATTTTCTGTTTAAGCAGCTCTATGAAATTGGGCCCAGACTTTACTTTAAAAGACCAGAATTGAAAGACTCGGAGTCAACATTATTTCACAAAGATATTACACAATGAGGTAGCCTACTATCATTAAAACTGAAAAACACAAGACCGAGCTTATTTGGTCGTGAGTTTACTGGCCCGACGCTGAAATCACTGGCCTCGGGCTGGCTGTCTAGTGTTAATTTTCGAGCCCTGACATGGAGGGTTTTTTCTTCACTCTGTCACCATGAATACTGTACTTCATAAAATACCATCAACAAACTCCACAGCATACACCTTGAATTACTTGGCTGTCATTCCACAAAAACCGCAATTTACTAAAAACCAAACAGCACAACAATTCTTGACACCCCATATCTCTTTAAATTCTGTACACTGTTTTTGTTACCAGGTCTTGCAGAAAGTCATATCCACTAGTTCCCATCAATAAAAAAAAATTCAGTGTAATCTTTTTCCACTCCAGAAACACAAAACATTTAAATAGAACTGGTGGTCCACTGGTACAATGTACATGTAAACCACGAGTTGAAAACCATTAGAAATCTTTCAAGCGAATAATCACTTGTTTGTGGTCAAGGACCACTTTGCCATATCCAAAGAGGAAAATACCCTTGAGTTGACAAAAAGTTGTTTGCAGAATAAAAGTAGAAATGAAATCCCTTTGAAAATTGTGCAACGTTGCACAGTCATACATTTATTGTATCTACAGGCAACAAGCTTGCCGTTAGTTGCATCAATGAACTAGATGCAGTCAGTTTGTATTGTGGGGCAAGCTTTGCCACCGAAAAACCCCAAGTTATAAAATTAACTGCATTCTTTCTCTTAAATAAAATCAGAGTGTCGGCCATAATTTAGAAATAGGGTCTCAATACTTCTCAGGGCTTGAATTTTAAACAGGACCGCAGGCCCGAGGCCAGTGATTTTAGCCCCGGGCCAGTAAACTCATGACTGGACAAGTCTGGCTGTCTTGTGTTTTTCAATTGAATAATAATAATACCTCACTGTGTAATATCTTTAACGGAAAGAAATGATGTTCAAATGTTGGCTTTGAGTCTGGTAGTACAATTCCGTTGAGTATCAAAATATACATAAGTTTTGCAACCTTCTAAAACTGGGCCATAACCAGATAACTACACTGTACATTACATTGTAGAGAATGTGGCTACTGAATACTGCCAAATGTGTGCAATGTACACACACACAGAAATGTACAATGTACATTGTACTTATGTACATGAATGTCCTTATAACTTACAAAATCTAACTCAGTATTAGGCCCTATTCATGCGCTGTAAAATTTAATTTCCAATCCCCTATCAAAACAGCTCCAAACAATTACCATAAACTTACTGTACAGTATGTGTCCGCAAAACCTGCAATCAGTTCCTGGTAATAAAACGCTTGACTTCAAACCATTTCAATGGCTCAATAAAACGGGACGGTACTTGATAAAGTGGTTTCCAAAGCACCATCAGATGTTCTCTAAATAATGAAGTTGGGTAAATATGTGCTTTAGTCCAGAGCCGACTGTAGGGGAAGAATCGTATTGACTGTAGCTATCTAGGTGTTGGGTTGTTCAGTTTGTAAAGGGTGGGTACGTCAATATAGCCAAGAAGCATCGGCGACCCGAGCTGACCTCATTCTCACAGCGCTAACCCGGTACTTGGCAGTCAGAACAATAATGTCTAGGGGTGAATTAATGCATAATACAGGTCTATGATTATCTGTAATTTTCATCAATTGAACGGGTTGATAAATAATGACATTGTGGATGGATCATAATACTCCAAATAATATTCTTTTGAAATGTTGTGCAAAGTCCATGTACCTGTCATAATACAGAGGGTTTGACTTAAAAAACATTATCACAAGTCCATACATATTGATAAAAAATGTAGTGTATGTACAGTCACTGTATTACAGTTTACATGTTCATGTACAGGCATGTACAATGTATGTACAAGAGGTACGTGTAAAGCCCCCCCTTCTCATATGCATGGAACAAAAAAAATATCAAAAATCTCAAGTTAAAAAAATGCTTTCCCAAATTAAGATACGATAATACAATTATTGGTTTTGGAAATGAGTATTAACCCCTATCTACATGTAATTGTCCAAACAACCTGTGGAAATTTCATCAATTTATTTTTGAGACAACACCAAACTACCGGCTGGTTCAGTTGTATTGTTTTTCTTTCAGGAATTTGGGGGATGTTGATGTATTTTATCTGATTATTGTTTTGGTAACTAAATTGAAACAAGAACTGAGCGATTGAGGGACAATTTTCTTAGACTTTACACATGTAGACCTTATAGGACCAGGTTAAGTATTCCATAGACCCTACATAGGTACTAGTGTTCTGTAGGCCCTAGACACTTGTGTTCTGTAGGCCCTAGGCACCAGTGTTCCATAGCCCCTAGACATCAGTGTTCCATAGCCCCTAGGCACCAGTGTTCCATAGCCCCTAGACATCAGTGTTCCATAGCCCCTAGACATCAGTGTTCCATAGCCCCTAGACATCAGTGTTCCATAGCCCCTAGGCACAAGTGTTCCATAGCCCCTAGACATCAGTGTTCTGTAGGACCTACATGTAGGCACCAGTGTTCTGTAGACCTAATGCAACAGTTTTATGTAGGCTTTAGGCACCAGTGGTTCGTAGGCCCTGTTTTATGTAGGCCCGATGTACCTGTAGGCCGGAGGCCCCAGTGTTCTGTTGGCCCTCAGCACCAGTTGTTCATAGACCATAGGCTCCAGGGCCAATTTCAGGTTTGTACACGTACTAGCCTGAAGCTTGATAATCTGGCCTGTTTACATGTTATGGTATCAACTTTATAAAAAGTTCAGCTTTCAGATTAACCCCTCCCTTTTTTTCTGATCTTTTTTTAAGATCAGTGCCAATCATTGTACTTTAAAATTTCTAATATTTCCTTTAAATTAGTTGGTTGTAATCTACGCATGTGATAACTAACAAGTACAACCGATCCCCTTTCACTCAGATCATGAAGTTATTCTGTTGTGGTGTTCAAAAGACTGTTTCCCTTACATCTAGAGTCTTTCCGCCATCGTAGCCCTAAACAACTTTTACGGTCACTGCGGAGCTATTTTAAATGTCAACAGAGAACCATGCACCCTTTCAAAAAGGCCTCGTCACGTGAACGTGTACTTCAAGAGCATTCTCAATGAATCACCGACAATACACCCTTGCCTCTGACTAGGGTAGTGAGGAAAGCACACAGGATTTCCTAACTTGAAAGCTATCTACAAGGTACTATCCCCAGGGACCCAATATGAGCTACTCATGTACCTTTTTCACTGGATGACTGAAATAATAACTTTTTGGTAGAACCTGGCACGCAAAATAAACCTAAATGGGTTTATTGAATACGGGTTACATTGAAATATCTCTACACCACTGATTTCGAATGGTGGCAAGTACAATAACCCTGAACTCATGTAACCATTATTGACTTTCTGTGGTTGCTAACATCTTGCGCTGTTAGGTTCAGAGATGAGAGTCATTGCTGAAAAAAAAGGGCCTGAAACTACAAATCCAAATGTTAGTACATGTACAGTAGGTGTGTTGAAAGCATGGCATTTCCACCCTTCAGTAACCCCTGGAGTTACACATTTCAAGGAGCTTCTGGGAACAGTATCCTAAGCACTAGAGAAGCAGTAGATCAAAGAGTATTATTCCTTTACAGGGTTTTCCCCAGGTTTTTTTCAAAACTGTGTGGCATTCTGGACCCAAATTTGTAAAGTTTGGCCGAACGGGGGACTTTTTGGATGCTACATGTAGTTGGCAGCAGACTTACCAGGTAAATCCATTGTTCTCGGTAATGTGCGCATGCTCAGGACTACGTTAACAATGGGAATTTACCTGGTAAGTCTGCTGCCTCCTAGCGTTCTAAAGTCTCCCATTGAAACAAGGTCTTCGTAATGTTTTCTACTTGGTGTTTATCTTGGTTTCAAAGCAAGCCCTACTGTGCAATCTGAAGCATTCTGTATGGTTTTCTCTTGATGTATTTTGGAAAATAAAAACAAATAAATAAATAAATATACATGTTTTCTTGCGTATTGGCCCAGATTTGCGCAAATCGGCACGCAAATCGCGCGTATCGGCTCGATACGCTAGCTTGTGCATGGGAGAACCCTGCTTTATATCTGAAGAAAATAACATGTACCTTTTTTCACCGGGCAGACATGTAACAAAAGTCTGAATTCAGATAAAGTTCCTTTCTACGTTATTCTGTAATGTAAGTTACCCGGATGAAATTGTATGAAAGTTATGAAAAATTCTGAAAATTTGATTGTGTACACACATTTATTCCGTACATATGTAAGTTATCGGGATGAAATTGTATGAAAATTGAAATTTATGAAAAATCCTAAAAATTTGATAGAAATTTTCTCAGGGTGTGGAAGTGAAGCTCCCTGTTTGTACAAATTGTTACTTTTAGAGGTTTACAGACTGTCTTCATCATTTCAAATGAAGGTCTGGTCATAACACCTGTAGGCAAGTCTTTTCATCTCTGTGATGGCAAGTTTGCCCCCTTTCCTGATTATTCAGGGCTCGATTTTGTGGAAAATCCAAAAGAACGTACTAGGGCTTGCAGCTTATTTACTAGACCATGTTCTTCTAAGACCAGAATTGAAATGAGAAAGATACTACCTACATGTACACAGTTTAACACACGTTGCATAAACAGTTCTTGTTTGAACAAGCACTAAGAGAAGATTGATCTCATCGGTGTAAGGGCAAAGAGCCAAAGACCAACAAATATTCTTTATCCCTGATGCAAAATTAACATCTATTAAATCACTCCGGTACCGGTACCGGTACCCGCTGCTAAAATATAGGATTCAAACTGCCTCTAGCCACCGGGCTAGCTCAGTGGTCTAGTGGTGAGACATCTGCTCTAGCATGGCAACGGTTGTGTGCTCGAATCCCACCCAAGTTATTTGCCTGTGGATTTTTTTCACAGAACTCAGAATAAGTACATGTACATGTAGTACACAGTGCTTAATGGTCTCATTCGTCTTTTAATGGTTAAACTACTTTGACATTCAAGAGAATTGAAAGATTATCGAGACTCATTATTCAACATTGAACATCTCATAAAAACTACTACACAGTGAGGTACATGTATTATTATTCAATTAAAAAAACACAAGACAGCTGGACAGAGTGCACCTTCCATTCACAATTTAATTATAAATGTTAATAATATTTAGCCTTTTTGAGTGACTTACACTTAAACCAACCATGAAGTGAATCAAGAATCAGCAGGGGTCAAGATGCTTGACTGAACTTGTTATGACACTGTACTAACCAATACACATTTTGTCTACAGGTTCGTTCATGAATACTCTTCACTTGCTCAAGCTTCATCAATCTAATTACCCAATAACTGATATTGATGCAACGCGACATATGTGCAACGCACACCTGTCCTCATACTGTACACCATTTCAATTAGAGTTGTCTGGTTTCCGCCCCCTACTGGTGAGTTTCCATTGATCTGGAACACCTCACCAGTGAAGGAATACGCCAATCTGTGAAGGCAGACCGTGTCACCAATGTCTCACGTGGCGGAGTCATTTTGCTGTAACCAAGTACAATTTTTGTTGTTGACATTATCACATGACACAATGTCAGCTAGAATATCATTATATGTGCAAAAACAGAGGCATATCAGAAATCAAAATGGTTCAACAAAATCACATTTTACTGCATACTGCAAATGTCAATTAAACAAATAAAACAAAATCTATGCTTTTCGTTTCAAAATTTGTTAGGAGAGAAAAAAAGAAAAGAAATACTCTGCAAATTGGGCCATGCAACTTTAATAGTGCTGCTTAGAAATGGCATACAGCTTGTGCTTTATATTATTTTCAACAATACGTCCCAAAAGGTCTCAACATTGCATTTCTGACCAAGCACATCCGAAATAAAACAAACTCAAACATCCTTGGCAAACCATTCACAAAATATTTACAAATATTTAGATACCCTTAGTTAACCTTGGCATAAATTCTATACAAAGTCAGCCCATATACACACTGTGCGATGGCGCTTGGGGGGCAAATCAACAGCCCACGTTGAACCAGTAAATGATTTCATCCGGCAATACTGCATCACACAGCAAAATCATTTAGACTGAACAAGTTTTGTGCACACTGAATGCTAATACTGAGTGTGGTAACAAATTATGATTTTAGCAACTGATACATTTTGTGTAGCATTTTGTAATGCTATACATGCATGACATGTGGGAAATTGTTCACTATGAGCTCCCCGAAGGCCGCTCCCCGAAGGCCACTCCGTGTATGTAGCTCAATTCTTCTAACTCATTTGAGTGGAACAAATGCTATCCAGTAATTTTAAGATTGTAAAAAGAGACAAGAGATTGAACAACGGGAAAACAACAAACACCACGACGGTGAAGAGACATTCTGACTACGGAAGTTGTTATTCTTCAGACTCACTGCTGGAGGTGACAAGTCAAAACACAAGCGTCAAATCAAAACACAAGTACTCAATTGTACAAAATTATGATGATAAAAGAGAAGTGTTTTGGTTGCAGAAGTTGACTCAGAGAGGAGAAAGTTCACATCTGACCAAAGGGTTCTTTTTGCTGAAAAAAGTAGAGGGTACATTGTTTGTATTTCTTAAAAATGATGTAAAGTTGTGCGCATAGGTTTTGCATGTGTTAATTCTAAAGAATACCTACATTATGTTGGTATACCTACTGACTAAAATACTAAAACAATTGTTATCTTGTTTTTAGTCTTTCTCTCAAGGGCAATATAAGGTTTAACAAAAGTTTGCTTATCTTTATCCAAAAACTCACTGATTGCAAAGTTCACACCAGTACCATTCCAATGGCAAAATATCTTAAATACTGTCAAAGTTAAGAAAAACCTTTGAAGACTTCCAAAACCATCACTGCTTGTTATTTCGCTTGCTGCAATAAAAACAAGCCAGGGTAATCCTACGTGTTATCATTTTATTAAAATAAAACCTACACCGTACACATTGTGTAGTACAAGCTATGATGAAACTTACCAAAGATGAAAGTCTCTGACCATGCTGCTGCCCATAATAATAATAATGCCAGCGCAAACCAGCGACGACCCATACTGTACACGACTGTGTCCCGCATACCAGTGACATACATGTACATGTACTTAGTCTTTACTTATCAAGTTGTTTTTGTATTTATCGCGTAATGCACTATTAGATTTCGCCAATGGAGGGTGGGTGTACGCACTCATTCTGTTGCGCTGTTGTGAAAGCGCCCGCTAGCGTTCGGTGTTTCTTGCATGTATTGTAGCATGCAAAATAGTGAGATAACAAAGACTAGCAGTCCATTTATTGAAAATGAGAAACGTTGGGATAACGTGTGTGTGTGTGTGCGCACTCGAATGTGTGCATTGTTTCAGAAGCAACTTAAACACGAAAATGAAAAAAGAAATTTTAAAAAACAGAAGCGATGTGTTTCTTGTTTTCATTATTAAAATTTTTACGATTTCTTTCATTATGGTGTCATGTACCAACACAATGACCCCTGTATGTGGTGATGTACAGTACCAACTGTGAGTGACAACTAGCGGGCCTCTGTAGACATGTTGCGTCTTATACGGCGGTGCGCCTTTTTCTACACCCGGAACCTTTTAGATGTTACAATTCAGAAGGTTTACTCCATGTGCAACACCAGAAATACAAAACTTCACGTTTGGACACAATGTGGACAATTTTTTTCTCCCTTTGGTGACTGGTTAAATACTTCTTCTTGTCAATATTACGGCTCAAGGAGCAAGCTTTTAGGTAGCCAGCCGTGCAGCCGTGATTAGCACGGCCAAATGAAAACAAACACGGCCTATTTTTCAGTGTCACGGCTTCCACTTTTTAGCGCAAGCCGTGCTGTAAATCCCAAGATTGTTGTTGTTGTTGTTGTTGTTTTTTTTATACGGACAAAATCGTCAAGCGCCCAGGCAAAAAATGTCGAAAAATACTTACGACGAACACAAACTACCGTTTCAATGCGCTAGTAGATCGATCTTTTTGTATTAAATAGTGTGCAGCGACTGGTACCCAGAAGTCAGCTACTTTGTAACAGCATTTCGCGTGCATTTTTCTCTGTGTCGCAGGGCATCCTGACTACATTTTTAGTCGATGAACGGAACCTTGTATCCAAGACTCAATAATTGAGTCGACCCCGCGCTATCGTGACAGATATTATTATTGTACATTGTCCAACAGCGTGATATTAGGAGACTGATCAGAGAGTTAAAAAAAAAACGGACGCAAATCTGAAACTCGCATTCCAAGTAGAAGCTATCGGGCGATCGTGCACAAAGTGGATGGATTTTTAGTTCAGGATCAGTGGTTTTGTTCGTGTTGAAATGATTTGCACAAAAATGTTTGCACAATCAGTCGATCTTGCAGGAATAGTTTGTGCAATTGCCGATCGTGCAGGAATTTTAGTTTGTGCAATTGGCTTATCTATCGTGCAGGAATAGTTTGCGCAATTTGCCGATAGTGCAGGAATAGTGTGCGCAATATGCCGATAGTGCAGGAATAATTTGCGCAATTTGGCGATCGTGCATGAAGTATTTGCGCAATTTGACAACAGTGCAGAAATGGTTTGCGCAATTTGACGATCGTGCAGGATTGTTTTAGCGCCCGGACAAAATTTAAACCTGTGGAGAACCGAGTGCATGGGAGCGCGATGCGCTAACAGCGACGAGTTTGGGGCGGGGAAAATGTAGTGCATCATGGCCCTTTTTGAAACCACGGCTTGTTTTTTTTCAATACACACCCTGTTCCACTAATCCTACCTAAAAGCTTGTCAAGGAGGTTTTTGAGAGAGTCTTGAAATCAGGAAAAAATCCGGAGAATCACATGCCTGCCACTTCCAATGCATTTTAATTTGGAGTGTTTGTGTATTCATTTTTGGGCGAACAAAGAAAAATTGATCTCAATTGGTAGTGCGCTAGCATGTTAATCTGGAGGTCGCAGGTTCAAATCCCGCTCTGGTCAATTCTTTGTTCAACAAAACTTGAAAAAAAAATTACCCAGTCAGTTTCCCTCATGGTTTATTACTTGATGTTTGTTTATTCAAAGACTGTTGGCTGATACAATTTTGTTTGCCCTCTGGTAAGTATGCTGTGCACAGCATAGGTCCAGAACCTCAACAAATATCAGTTGGTAGGCCTATTTGCATGCGATATATTTGGGCTCGGGTGCACACTTTGAATACCCCGCGATCTTCGTTGTTCAACCATAATTCTCACCACTTGTCATGAAATATATAGGCTGTATGAAGAGAATTAATGTCCAGAGGTTAAAAGGATAAGTTCGAAGTAGCGTTCTGCCTGAAGTGATACTTTTGTTTAAAAACTTGGGAAGAATGTTGAAAAACAGGTCTGCTCACGAACTGTTAGTTCAGAAATTGGTATAACCATGGAGGAAGAAAATAGAAGGAGTTACATTGCCCAGATTACGCACATCGCACTTATGCACTTCGAAGTGGACCATTGGAAATACGTTACGGCCGCGCGCTGTGTGCCCCAGTTTTATGAGCGCGACAAACCCTTTGTGTACAATGTCTGTTGCCGCTCAGCCTGCTTCAGCAGACCTACATAATTGGAGGGAAGAAATCTGTAAACAAACGAATAAACACAAAAAACATGCGCACTACTATTAGCGGGCTTTTTACATTGCGCAGTTCATTGTTTTCAACAGCAATTTTTCCACCGAGTATTTTGATGTTTCGACCGTCGAATTTGGCCAATCCGAAGCTGACTTACGGTAAATATAACATTCAGATATTACAATAAAGGGTCTTTTTAGCAACTTATTTTAAGGATATTTCTGGTTATCTCCGGAAGCCAAACAATTGACAAATTCAAAGACGTGTTGTTTAGCTTTTATAATTTCAATCCTCCTAATATGTGCGATGCTCTGCACTGAAGATATTGCAGTGTTGGATTCGTAGGTCGAGTTGGATCGTGAGCCCGTCTTCCGTGTAGTGCAATAGGGAATTATTACATGTACCGCGATCGTGTATTGTGTGTATATACCAGGACGACGCGTTGGCAATACAACGCAGTGGCAATGCGTGCAATGCGCATGTGCAAAGAAAGCCTGGCTCGATAATCGGATTAGCGCGCGCGTGCGCGCCTGCTGTTTTTACGACCGCGGCAGAAGACATTAAACCTTTGATGTGCCTTCGTTGTGACTCCTTCTATTTTCTTCCTCCATGGTATGACAAAGCGCGGGACAAAGGATGCTGCCAGGGCACAATTCAAGATCGCACTGGCAGCAGGCAGATTCCCATGTTGATAAATAAACCGCGCTGCAACTTGTTGATAAACTTTCTGTTAGTTAGAATAAAAAAATTAAAAAATTGACAATTCGTTTGAAAGACAAGTGCATCCTGTTTTTGTCTCAATATCCGATGATGACAACAACTGCGCCAATGTTACACCACCGCTGCTGTGTCCTCAATTCATGCAAACCGCGTAGTTTGTGTTAATTTCGTGTCTCAGTCGCGCAATTTTTTATTGCGTGTGCAGACTTAAGTTCAAAAATCATGCGCGCGAAAATTTTAAAATTGGCTTGTGCGAATTTTAAACATTACCATTTTCAAAGATTGTGCCCAGCATCATTGGTAAACTGCCAAAGAAATATAAAGAATTAAGCCCGGTTCATACTTCCTGCGAATGCGAAGCGAATTTGACTTGAATTTGACGTCACACCTCTGTTTTCGCTGCGAATATTAGCAAAAGTTTATCACGGCTCAAATCTTGCGAATTATTCGTTGCGAATTTGTGACGTCAATATTTGCTTCGCATTCGCATTCGCAGGAAGTATGAACCGGGCTTTAAATCATTTTAAATACGACTGTGTGTGTTACTGTGTGTGTGTGTGCTTTGCTAGTACAGTACACTGTCAGTGTCTGTCTTTAGTGATTAATTAAATAGGCCTAGTTGATTATTACTACTACTACTGTACATGTAGATTACTAAATAAAGCCATTCACCATGTTCACACTCGAAATCGTTCACTCTGTCTGCACACAATCACATGCAAATTGGCACCCTGAAAATTGCAATGAAGGATGTGTACGGACAGAGAAGTGTGCATTCACAATCTGCTAATCTGACCATTTCCTTCCTCAATGTAATCTCAGATCTACATCAAAAGCTACACACATAAATCATAATCAAGGTTGGTACTGCTTATTTAAAACACATGTCTTTCTTACCTCCTTCACTTTCAGCCATATTTGATGCCTAAAATGTAGCAAACAAAGCTCAGAATCTTTGTAGCAGTTCAGATGGTCCGCGTAAAAACCCACTCTTCCACGAATTTGCCTTACCGTTTAGTTTGGTTCCAACCAATCAATCCAGCATGAATACCAGTGCAAAGTGATGTAGGCGAGAACCAGACTTGTAACAACGCACGCTTGGTTTTCCCCCAACGTTGTAACGCAGTTTGCCACCTGCAAACATAAACTTGTGCTAGTCTTGTTGAGTCTTTGGGAAATACATGTGGAAGGCTCACGGGGCGGGGCAACGATTGGGGAGGCGTCCCAGATGTTTGAAATAACTCATGATTTCCAATTTTGATATCTTAGATGTAACTAATGTAACTTAGATGTAACTAATATTTGTCAATAACTCTGGTAATTATCCTTTGTTTATTGAAAAGTTCTGACAGAAATATGCATTTCTGTGAAAAAGATTTGCATTATCAAGGAAAGACAATAGAGCAATGACCTAGACTTTTAGTGCACCCCCATGCTTTTACAAATGGTTTATCTTAGAACATTTTAACCATGTTCAACTGTATGCTTTAACACAAATTACAGGACTGGTAATTATCAAAATAAAAACTAATTGGATTAAATCTGAAAGCTTCTGTTTCCATCTGAACTACCTTCACAACTGTCAAAGCCGAGAAAAGGCTGCAAGAGAACCCCAGCCCACTTTTGTCAGGAGGTATTTTTCACGCAGATGCCCAACATTAGAATAAAAACCACTGAAATCAATGACTATCTTAACTTCTTTTCAGAGGATTCATCTTTCTGAATGTCCCATACGTAGCTGTGCGAATTCTTCGACTCGCCCACATCAGTTTTTTGTTTCTCTGAAAATTCTGGGGAGTAATTTTAAGCCAAGAGTGTATTGAAAAATGCAATGGCAGATGAATCATGCGGTAGGCAATTCCTTTTTATTCTGAAAATACTTTTCAAGTCGCAACTTAAAGGTTTCAATGTGACTAGAAAAAAATAAACATTTGAAATGCTTATTTTGAACACACCATCAAATTCATTTATTTATTATACACACAAAAATTAACAATCATTTACAATGATTTTGATTTACTTGATGACGTTTTGCTAAAGCTGCTCAACAAAAGTATTTGGGTTTACTTTAGATTTTCTATTATTTCTCATTCTTTTTTCATGACAAGCTCAGAAAGTAGCAGGCTACATAGGCCTATACAATGAAATTCCCCAATATCAAATTTTCCTACTTTGTGCAACTCCTTCCAAGTGAATGGGTCTTAAAATAAAATTGTATTTGTTTACAAATATTCGGAATATCCTCTAGAATACTAGACACCGTCCATATAACATGGATAAAATTTCATATCTCACTAGTACGGAACACCTTACAAAGGCCAAAAGGTAAAATATTGGAACCCACTGTTTGTTTCAATCCTATATAGTTGTAGATAAATACCATAAAACTAATCTGTGAAAATTTCATTTCAAAAGGTGGTAGTGTTTTTGAGATATAATGCCGAAAATCTGGAGCGGTTATTTCCCTGCAGGAAGAATAATCTGCAATTGGAATACATAATCTGAGAAAAGTTACTGCAGTAACGCTTCTCAGATTCAAATTTTGGGGGATAACAAGTGACTCAAAATGCGTTATTATCCAAAGCTGCTGTACTTCTTACCAAGTAAGTTTTTATTGCCATTAATTTTCAAAGTCATTACCAAACGACCCTTTAAGCACGCACTAAAAAATACTGAGAAGAAATGGATCAGTGAAATTATCCTGCAATATAAATTTATCATAACTGGTTCCTGGTCATTTCTGATGGGCACAATTACCCTTAAACAGAGATCAAAATACCCACTACTGGAATGCTGGTAAAATACATTCAATCTTTCAAAGAGAAAGTGGCCGAGTTGATGGTAAGTGACTTGTTTCAGAAGATGTTTATACAAAATAATGGTAACTAAAATCAGGTAAAGTGACTTTAGATTTTGGAAATAGTAAGTAAAAATACAAAAATGGGTGAGCGCAAACAAGAAGAAGTTAGATTTGAGGCTGGACACTAGCCCAATATTGCCACTAATGAATTATGATGACAGACTTTGAAACACTAGGTGGCAGCAGACATTCCATTGTTTATGTAGTTCTCAGCATGCACATAATTCTGAGAACAGGGGATTTACATGGTAATTCTGCTGCTACCGTGCTTCCCCAAAAGGCTTTTTTTTAGTTTTCCCACTGTAGCTCCATTCATGGCCCAAGTTCATAGAGCTGCTAAGCAAACATAAGCAGGATACCAATCACATATTGTACATGTGATAGGGTATTTTGGCTGGTAACCTTATTCTGGTAAGCATAACTTGTGCTTAGCTACTTTTTGTGCTTAAGCAGCTCTGAAAAATACGAGCAAGGAATGTGGAAATTTTCATCAAAGACGACAGTTTCTTTCCCTCGTTTGATATTCAAACATGAACCAGAAGAACTCCACGTCACACGGTGATAAACATTTCATCCAACACGAAGTACCGCACAGATGTAAAAATTTCCCATTGGCCGGCAGCTATCATTGATGATCATTGTCATGCTGTTGCCATGTTTGTCCCATTCCTTGTCCGCAAGAATGATAAACACATTGCTGCTTGAAAATGGAGCCAGACTACTGCACTCTCAGTCTCAGTTTGGTCATGGTTCCATATATATCAATGGAAGAAGTTGTCTTTATGTTCTACTGTTTGTTATCTTTTTCAATGTTGACTGGAAGTTCAATTTGATGATCTTTAACGATCGGGTTTGTTGCCTCTTTGCCCTTTATGAGGGTAACAACTCGTTGGCCGATGAGTACCGACCCATAGACAGTCAGGGACAGCATGCCGACTGTAAAGGTCCTGTAGCCAAAGTCTGCAACCTTTTTCCCCAAAGACATGACGATGGTCTATGCGTTGACTTGACCCGACTCGATCAATACTGAAAAAGTGAAAGCAGTATTTCATTAAAAAAATTATTAATTAATAACATTACTCTTCTACGTCTAGTTCTACTTCTAGTCATCACTGATCTACTGTCTCTTGGAGTTTTTGTATTGCAAGAAACACTCTCTTCTGACCAAAATGACATATTTTTTACCTAGCCCCACTTCTGTGACCAAGAGGATTCAGATCTTGGCCACAGAAGTGGGGCTAATTTTTACCCACACCCAGGTAACATTATTCAATCCCATTTCACAAACAATACTCAATATTTTTCTATTTAACTCAGACATGTTGTGTAAATCGTCAGGCCTGGAATTACAGTTACGCGGAGGCCATGGCATCTGTTGCCCTGAGCCCAATTTCATGGCTCTGCTTACCGTGGGAATTATGGGCTTACTACAGACCATAGAACTATGTGCTTTACAGGGCGCCGTAAGCGCAGAATTCCATGGTAGGCAGAGCTATGAAATTGACCCCTTCCCCTTCTCTGGCTGGGCCTCGGTGCCCCTTCAAAAGTTTCCCATCTTTGCAAAAAAAATAAGTAATAATAATTAAAATGGCCTTGCTTCTCAAACTCAAACATGAAATTAAAGACCTGAAATCTAAAATCAAGTTAGATATATAGAATGTAGAAACTTTCAACTAATTCCTTCATTCACCCTTCGTCATCTGCTCAATCCAACCCCAGCCTTACTTCTATCCTAGCTTAAAATAAAATAAAAGACAAATAATGCATTGGGGGGGGGGGGGGGGGTCCCGGATGGAGAGAAACAAGATGGCAGCGCCCATACGACATGTGTAAAATAAATCGTGGTTACACAACCAAAAGAACAATCTGATTTCTGACGATGCAGACAAAAATCTGATATATCTTAAATAATAAAAACAAGTTAAACGTGTATTCTGTTTAATTGTAACTGAGTGAATACACTGTTAAATAACAAGTTTCTTACTTTTGAAGAGTTTTTGGCGTGCACACACTAAACTATTGTAAAATGTTTTTCCGTTTTGTTGTTGGCTTCTAATCGATCACATGAGGGCGCTGTTTAAGAAGACCGCGAAATCGAATTTCAGTCGGAATTTTCAGAGCTAGCGTCTAGACCGATGATAGATTCCTAAGAAAATGAGTGGCAATGACCCATTGGAAGATAGAAGGGTAGAGGATTTAGCTCATCAAGTTGCCGAAACATCTGATAAAAATGTTCCAGCCTTGCTACTTGCAATTCAAGGTAAGTTTTTACTGACGACGGGTTCAATTGGTTGTCGAACAAATAATTAAATAATTTCGAAAACAGTATTATATTCATTTATTGTGGATATTGTTACCATGGTAACTCCATTCACCTTGAATAGAATACCTACAAATTTTGCTAGATATGTCTTTACTCTTGGTTTACTGGCTGTTTATGTCATGTCAGCTGTACACTAGCTTAAATTTTGGCTGCAACATGACCACCTGTTGCCTGTCCAAGTTTGATGAAAATGAAATTGAAATTGAAAGGGTATCGAATTCGAAGAGTGAACTGAAAGGCAGTCCACATGATCCAGCGGATATGCTGGAACGACACTGAACATGCACAGTGTCTCTTTTTTGGGACTTAGAAATTGTAAACGTAAGGCATGTAACTTAAACTTGTACATGTTGTATGGCCAAACTTGCAGTATCCGACCTCCACTATTTCTCTGTCAACATTCTTAGTCTTACCTTATTTGTTTGTTAGAATAGAATGGATAACTGATGATGATACATATATACCACCAGTTGTAGTATTTCGAGTGGTGTCCTCGGTCAATGATGTTACGACAGAGTTGTCCCCAGATCTCTCCGTCCCTCATGCTCGAGAGGAATTTTGTAAAAATGTTAAATTAATGATTAAGTCCAACTTCATTAAAGAGGTGAATCGTACAAGCGACCTTTAACAAATTATCGGATCTGGCTATTTTTCCATTTCCTCTTCCAGAAACTAACAACGATCCCTTTAACTGCTTGTAGAAATCTCTTCAGACCCAATCATACTCTTAATATTCTTAATCATTTGGATGGCAAACTACCCATCCCATTTAAATAATGAGTAATACAACTAAATCAAGTTTCAAGTGAATTTCCTGTATTATTGAAATATATTGTTACAAATTGTATAAAAAGTGTTTCCATTTTTTTTCCTCCAGAGATTCTAGACAGTGTGATACCTGGCTCCCACAGAGCAGCCAAAGTCAAGAAGGACATTTGGAATTATGATCTTCTGCAGAGTGTTCTCCTGGCACTGAGACAAGATTTCTCCCTGATTCAAGGCAAATGGAACACAGCTGCCTCGCTAGCCAAGATACTTGCGTGAGTTTGATTCTAATGATTCTATGGGCCGCACTGTCTTTGTTCTTCTTCTAGTAGGCGGATGTCTTGATGATCCCAAATCTGGCATTCGGGCTGGTGACCGGGCCTTTTCTGTCTCTGCCCCTTGGATAAGGAAAAAACTTCCTACTGCTGTTAGAAATTTAACTGGTTTCACTCCTTTTAGAAAGGTCCTCAAGACCCATCTTTTCTCGGTTCACATGTAATCTGGGTTTGTCCTGTCTTCCTCAACCCCCCTTTTTTCTGTGTTTCTCTTCTTTCCTTTTCCAGCGCTTTGCATTCTCTGGTAAAAGATCTTTATAAATGTCCTGATAATTGTTAAGTTTTATTTAGTTTTCCTAAACAAAAACCGTAGCCAATTACATCATTTTGACATACAATAAGTTCAATGTGCATAGTATATTTCATGCAGGACTTGAGTTATCAACAAATGGGGGAAAAGGGAAAAATTTATTTGAAGTTGGCACGATCCTGAATAGGTATTGCAATAATTGCCTTAACCTTATCTTGGCATGTTCAATCTTCCTACCATCTTACCAGAAAAGTTGTTTAGATT
Organism: Plazaster borealis; assembly: GCA_021014325.1. Lineage (NCBI taxonomy): Eukaryota > Metazoa > Echinodermata > Asteroidea > Forcipulatida > Labidiasteridae > Plazaster > Plazaster borealis. Next base: position 12,745,935 of record CM037463.1, read on the forward strand.
CTGCCCAGCACTACCCGAACATTTACACACAAAAAACTAACGCATCACTAAATTGATTTGACCCTACACAGACATTGTGCAGTCGGACTTGAGCCGACAGACACATACGAATACCATGCCATCTTCCTGCCAGAGGCAGCGGAGAGACTCCTCATCCTATCCCGCAACATCCAGTTCAGATACATGAAGATCCCAGAGAAGACGTTGACCCTGAAGGATGATCTAATCAAGGATTTCAGGGAGGCTATTGAAGCTCTACAGTGGCTCATCAGTGGACATGTGTTCCTCGCCATCTATGGTAAGAATGCAGGGGACGAGTTACTGCTGTGCAACACAGAGGACATTTTTCAAATTTGTTTACCTCTGTCTCTTCGTCACTCTATAGCTTCACCTAGACCAGGGGTCGAATTCACAAAACTCTTTCTTACTTAGGACTAGTCCTAGGCAATGCTGAGAGATAGGACTAGTCTTAAGTACCGGTCCTAACTTAAAACTATAGTCCTGTCTCTTAGCATTGCCCAGGACTAGTCCTAAGTTAGGAAGAGTTTTGTGAAATCGACCCCAGGCCTCAAATTTCATTTCGAAAGGGCAAGGCCATTTTCATTTTTCAAAGGGTACTTCCACTGGAAAATCTAAATCTATGGGAAACTTTTGAAGGGGCATCAAGGCCAAGACCAGGGCCCAATTTCAGAAAGCATGTAAGCACAAAAACATGCTAAGCACAGAAAACTCTTGCTTAGGAAAGATAGGTTTCCAACCAAAATGCCATACAGTTACCATTGCTGTGACTGGTACCCCACTCATTTCGTGCTTAGCAAAGGAATTTGCTAAGCAGAATCTTCTGTTAAACAGCTTTATGAAATTGGGCCCAGGGCCACGGAGGCCGTGGCCTTTGTTTAATTCCAGGCCTGCTAGACTCTTCTACTGACTTTACAATTAGCCATTTTGAGATATGATGGACACTATAGGAGTGTATGGTTTGGTTGTATTCAGAAAAATTCACCCAAACCTAATCATAGTATTGTGTCCACCATATCTCAAAATGGCTTATGGAATGTGCTCTAACGTTGGTTTTTTTTGCGGGTTTTTCCAGCTGAGGCTGCTCTTCATGTTATTGTTCCGTCCCAACTGATCATTGTCAACACAATGTCATTTTGTTTTTTCAGTTCTTCGATCCAACTACCTCCTTCAGATGTTAATAACAGATGACAAGGAGACAGGAATTGTCATCTTGAGCATGTTCCAGAATGCAGTGAGAGTCAACCCGTAAGTCCGCAAAGTGTACTCAATTCAAGAAAACTGAATCATTGATTTGAGAGTTTTTAGACTCGTCTTTCAAAAGCTGCTCCTCAATAACCACTAGCAAAGCTTTTGCAAAACTTTTTTTGTGTGCAAATATTTATCAATTGATCAGCTTCAAGCCGCTAAGCTGTTCCCTACAATCTTCTTTCAAGTACATTTACCCAGTACTAGTTTATTATTATTATTATTATTTTTATGTATTTCTGGTAAAGAAACTAAGGATGCCTCATAAGTGAACTTTATCACTGTAGCTCGCAAGCCTGAGGAAACCTGTAAACAAAGGTGCATGCTATGTGACCCAGAAACACTGGGGTTAACCCCTACTCTTCCATGATAAGTGTTCTGGGTTCTTTTACGTGCACTACCAATTCTAGGATAGGGCTTTACGTCCCAACCTGAAGGACAAAGCATTTATGGTAAAGCATCTTGCTCAAGGATACAAGTGTCAAGACCAGGACTCCAACCCACACTCTGCTGATCAGAAACACCAAACTTTGAGCCAGTGCTCTTTACCGCTTGGCCACAACACGCAATGCTACATGCGTTCTGGTGCCAGCTTCATCCATGTTTCTGCTGCCCTGACCAGGCCCGTCATGGAGGATATGTACCATGGTCTTTTGCTGCCAGGGTGCCGCTTGCTGCCAGGGTGCTGCTTGCTGCTAGGGTGCTGCTTGCTGCTAGGGTGCTGCTTGCTGCCAGGGTGCCACTTGCTGCTAGGGTGCTGCTTGCTGCCAGGGTGCCACTTGCTGCTAGGGTGCTGCTTGCTGCTAGGGCGCTGCTTGCTGCCAGGGTGCCGCTTGCTGCCAGGGTGCCGCTTGCTGCAAGGGTGCCGCCTGCTGCCAAGGTGCCCCTTGATGCCAGGGTGTGAATGTGAAAATGCATTTTTGCCATAGAGTAATCTGGTATATGGTATATTGAGACGAGTTCATGAGAAGAAAGCTTTGGTTACACACAAGGACTATTCACTATTTGGAATTACGCCCCACACACCAACAGGTTGCACTCTTATAAAACCCTTGTTTACATTATTAAGGTCATAAGACCTATGATAGCCATCTCGTATATGAGACCCATAGCAAGAAATTCTTGCATTTTATAATCATGGAAGAGTAAAGTTAAAAAAGTAAAATCTGTCCCGAGCCAATACGGCTAATCAGGCCAGTGTTTATACCCGGTTTTCTTGGCATTAAATGACTGAGAATATTTCTATTACCCCTGGCTTTCATGGAAGAGGTCATTGTAAATAATCAAACTTGTGATTTCACCCTTTCTTCCTACCCTCTTCCTTCCATTCCCCACATTGCCCTCCTCCTTCTGTTTCCCACCCTACCCTCCTCCTTCTGTTCCCCACCCTACCCTCCTCCTTCTGTTTCCCACCCTGCCCTCCTCCTTCTGTTCCCCACCCTACCCTCCTCCTTCTGTTCTCCATCCTACCCTCCTCCTTCTGTTCTCCATCCTACCCTCCTCCTTCTGTTCCCCACCCTACCCTCCTCCTTCTGTTCTCCATCCTACCCTCCTCCTTCTGTTCCCCACCCTGCCCTCCTCCTTCTGTTCCCCACCCTGCCCTCCTCCTTCTGTTCTCCACCCTACCCTCCTCCTTCTGTTCCCCACCCTACCCTCCTCCTTCTGTTCCCCACCCTGCCCTCCTCCTTCTGTTCCCCACCCTACCCTCCTCCTTCTGTTCCCCACCCTACCCTCCTCCTTCTGTTCTCCATCCTACCCTCCTCCTTCTGTTCTCCACCCTACCCTCCTCCTTCTGTTCTCCACCCTACCCTCCTCCTTCTGTTCTCCACCCTACCCTCCTCCTTCTGTTCCCCACCCTACCCTCCTCCTTCTGTTCCCCACCCTACCCTCCTCCTTCTGTTCTCCATCCTACCCTCCTCCTTCTGTTCTCCACCCTACCCTCCTCCTTCTGTTCCCCACCCTACCCTCCTCCTTCTGTTCCCCACCCTACCCTCCTCCTTCTGTTCTCCATCCTACCCTCCTCCTTCTGTTCTCCATCCTACCCTCCTCCTTCTGTTCCCCACCCTGCCCTCCTCCTTCTGTTCCCCACCCTACCCTCCTCCTTCTGTTCTCCATCCTACCCTCCTCCTTCTGTTCCCCACCCTGCCCTCCTCCTTCTGTTCCCCACCCTGCCCTCCTCCTTCTGTTCTCCACCCTACCCTCCTCCTTCTGTTCCCCACCCTACCCTCCTCCTTCTGTTCCCCACCCTGCCCTCCTCCTTCTGTTCCCCACCCTACCCTCCTCCTTCTGTTCCCCACCCTACCCTCCTCCTTCTGTTCTCCATCCTACCCTCCTCCTTCTGTTCTCCACCCTACCCTCCTCCTTCTGTTCCCCACCCTACCCTCCTCCTTCTGTTCTCCACCCTACCCTCCTCCTTCTGTTCTCCATCCTACCCTCCTCCTTCTGTTCTCCACCCTACCCTCCTCCTTCTGTTCCCCACCCTACCCTCCTCCTTCTGTTCCCCACCCTACCCTCCTCCTTCTGTTCTCCACCCTACCCTCCTCCTTCTGTTCCCCACCCTACCCTCCTCCTTCTGTTCCCCACCCTACCCTCCTCCTTCTGTTCTCCACCCTACCCTCCTCCTTCTGTTCCCCACCCTACCCTCCTCCTTCTGTTCCCCACCCTACCCTCCTCCTTCTGTTCCCCACCCTACCCTCCTCCTTCTGTTCTCCACCCTACCCTCCTCCTTCTGTTCCCCACCCTACCCTCCTCCTTCTGTTCCCCACCCTACCCTCCTCCTTCTGTTCCCCACCCTACCCTCCTCCTTCTGTTCTCCACCCTACCCTCCTCCTTCTGTTCCCCACCCTACCCTCCTCCTTCTGTTCCCCACCCTACCCTCCTCCTTCTGTTCCCCACCCTACCCTCCTCCTTCTGTTCTCCATCCTACCCTCCTCCTTCTGTTCCCCACCCTGCCCTCCTCCTTCTGTTCCCCACCCTACCCTCCTCCTTCTGTTCCCCACCCTACCCTCCTCCTTCTGTTCCCCACCCTACCCTCCTCCTTCTGTTTCCCACCCTACCCTCCTCCTTCTGTTCTCCACCCTACCCTCCTCCTTCTGTTCCCCACCCTACCCTCCTCCTTCTGTTCCCCACCCTACCCTCCTCCTTCTGTTCCCCACCCTACCCTCCTCCTTCTGTTCTCCACCCTACCCTCCTCCTTCTGTTCCCCACCCTACCCTCCTCCTTCTGTTCCCCACCCTACCCTCCTCCTTCTGTTCCCCACCCTACCCTCCTCCTTCTGTTCCCCACCCTACCCTCCTCCTTCTGTTCCCCACCCTACCCTCCTCCTTCTGTTCCCCACCCTACCCTCCTCCTTCTGTTCCCCACCCTACCCTCCTCCTTCTGTTCCCCACCCTACCCTCCTCCTTCTGTTCTCCATCCTACCCTCCTCCTTCTGTTCCCCACCCTACCCTCCTCCTTCTGTTCTCCACCCTACCCTCCTCCTTCTGTTCCCCACCCTACCCTCCTCCTTCTGTTCTCCACCCTACCCTCCTCCTTCTGTTCCCCACCCTACCCTCCTCCTTCTGTTTCCCACCCTACCCTCCTCCTTCTGTTCCCCACCCTACCCTCCTCCTTCTGTTCCCCACCCTACCCTCCTCCTTCTGTTCCCCACCCTACCCTCCTCCTTCTGTTCCCCACCCTACCCTCCTCCTTCTGTTCCCCACCCTACCCTCCTCCTTCTGTTCCCCACCCTACCCTCCTCCTTCTGTTCTCCACCCTACCCTCCTCCTTCTGTTCCCCACCCTACCCTCCTCCTTCTGTTCTCCACCCTACCCTCCTCCTTCTGTTCCCCACCCTACCCTCCTCCTTCTGTTCCCCACCCTACCCTCCTCCTTCTGTTCTCCACCCTACCCTCCTCCTTCTGTTCTCCACCCTACCCTCCTCCTTCTGTTCCCCACCCTACCCTCCTCCTTCTGTTCTCCACCCTACCCTCCTCCTTCTGTTCTCCACCCTACCCTCCTCCTTCTGTTCCCCACCCTACCCTCCTCCTTCTGTTCTCCACCCTACCCTCCTCCTTCTGTTCCCCACCCTACCCTCCTCCTTCTGTTCCCCACCCTACCCTCCTCCTTCTGTTCTCCACCCTACCCTCCTCCTTCTGTTCCCCACCCTACCCTCCTCCTTCTGTTCCCCACCCTACCCTCCTCCTTCTGTTCCCCACCCTACCCTCCTCCTTCTGTTCTCCACCCTACCCTCCTCCTTCTGTTCTCCACCCTACCCTCCTCCTTCTGTTCCCCACCCTACCCTCCTCCTTCTGTTCCCCACCCTACCCTCCTCCTTCTGTTCTCCACCCTACCCTCCTCCTTCTGTTCCCCACCCTACCCTCCTCCTTCTGTTCCCCACCCTACCCTCCTCCTTCTGTTCTCCACCCTACCCTCCTCCTTCTGTTCCCCACCCTACCCTCCTCCTTCTGTTCCCCACCCTACCCTCCTCCTTCTGTTCTCCATCCTACCCTCCTCCTTCTGTTCCCCACCCTACCCTCCTCCTTCTGTTCTCCATCCTACCCTCCTCCTTCTGTTCCCCACCCTGCCCTCCTCCTTCTGTTCTCCACCCTTTCCTCCTACCCTCTCCCATCCATCCCTCAGTGAAGTGCTAAAGACACTTGATGAGAAAGTTGTGCACAGTCTCCTGGATGAGGTGATCTACAAGCTATCAGCGTTCACTGATCCTGAGATAGGTGCTGCAGCAACGCGTGCCCTCGTCAACATCTCCGATGTACATCAACCTCTCATTCGGTTACTCTACACTAGATATAAGTAAGTGCTAATACACAGTTCTTGCATAGCACGTTATGACGCCTTAATCACTTTATCGTCTCAAAGCGCTCCTTTTTATGATAGGTATGCAGAGCTATGTTTGAATTTTGAGACCCATTTTATATAGCACCTTCTAGGGTTCAGGATAAGATAGATATAAGAACTGAGGATGGAACCAGTCTTGAAATAGTTGAAGACTTTAGGTTTCAGGGTCCACAGCAGCACGAAGGACATACAGACCAGGAAGGCACTGGCATGGCAGGCTTGTAGCAAGTTAAATAAAATCTTGAAATCTGGTCTATCAAGAGGGCTGAACATAAAGCTTTTCCTTGCAACTGTAGAAAGTGTTTTTCTGTATGGCTGCGAAACATGGACCATAACAAGAACTCATTGTTGTTATTGACAAATTTGAGCGGAACATAGTTCTGGGTATTTTTCTTGCCTTCTCATCACACGCACAAGGAAACATGAACACAAAACCCCAATCATTCGAGCTCTACATTGGCTGCCCAGACCACAACGAATCAAATTCAAGATCCTCCTTCTCACTTACAAGGCTCGTAATGACCTAGCTACATCCTACATCAACGAACTCATCACACCCAAACTGCAAACTTCCTCCATACAACTCCGCTCATCATCCACAGCACACCTGGGCCCAATTTCATGGCTCTGCTTACCACAGAATTCTGCGTTTACAGAGCCCTTGTAGCTCACAATTCTATGATACGTAAGCACAGAATTCCGCGGTAAGCAGAGCCATGAAATTGGGCCCTGCAACAAGCTCCTGGTCCCCGTACCCATACTCGTTTGTGCCCCCAATCTTTGGAAAAATCTCCCCACCATCATACGTGATTCCCCAACTCTGAACACTTTCAAGACTAGATTGAAAACTAACCTATTTAAATAATTCAACTTCATAAAATGCTCTTTCTTTGATGCTTATTGCTATTGTTTAATATGTGTTACTTTTTTGTAAAGAGCTTAGAAACACTTTGTATGAAGTGCTATATAAATGTTGCTTGCTATTATTATTATTATTATTATTATTATTATTCTTTTCACAGAGGTTTAAGACCACTGTTGAGTAGATGGACTGGGAAAGGGTTCGGCCGTGACTTGAAGAGGCTTCTGGCCTTACTGGACTCTGGAACAGCTCAGCAGGCTGAGATGAAGGTAAGATGCAGCGATGGCTGACTGTAACCATAGCAACAAACCAATTAAGAATAACCACAAACATATCTTGAAGTAAAAGAGGTTTACATTTTTTGTACCAACCAAAATCATCTGACATATTCACAAACGAATTGAGAATTTTTGACAAAAAACCTTAACAAAACTACAGAAAAAGTCTTCAAATTACACCATCAAAATCTGTATTTATATATTCTATCAAATCTGTTTAAAATTTTGGATTAGAAGGGTTCTGTCTTATATTGAAATAAAAAACACATTTACTAGACAATAAATCCTGTTCTAATTGTTCTAATCCTTCTTGAAAGAAGTGATGGTTTTAAGAGGAACTGGTGGTTAATGAATTATGCTTTTGTGACTGCACATGCATATCTTATTGTAGAGGCTTCATCAAGCAGCGCGAGCCATCCAAGCCGTATGGAGAGGATTTCAGTCTAGGAGACAACTCAGGAAAGCTAATCATGCCTTTTCACGGTTGCAGAAGGGCTTCAGGTAAGTAGACCTAAAGACCTAACAGCTGGGATTACAGCTGGATCTGTCCCAACTACAGCTGGGACTGGCCCCATTACAGCTAGGACTGGCCCAACTACAGCTGGGACTGGCCCAACTACAGCTAGGACTGGCCCAACTTCAGCTGGATCTGTCCCAACTACAGCTGGGACTGGTCCCAACTACAGCTAGGACTGTTCCAACTACAGCTAGGACTGGCCCAACTTCAGCTGGATCTGTCCCAACTACAGCTGGGACTGGCCCAACTACAGCTGGGACTGGCCCAACTTCAGCTAGATCTGTCCCAACTACAGCTGGGACTGGTCCCAACTACAGCTAGGACTGGCCCAACTACAGCTGGGACTGGCCCAACTTCAGCTGGATCTGTCCCAACTACAGCTGGGACTGGTCCCAACTACAGCTAGGACTGGCCCAACTACAGCTAGGACTGGCCCAACTTCAGCTGGATCTGTCCCAACTACAGCTGGGACTGGTCCCAACTACAGCTAGGACTGTTCCAACTACAGCTGCAACTGTCCCAACTACAGCTGGGAGTAAAAAATCCCAACTATAGCTGGGACTGGCCCAACTACAGCTGGGACTGGCCCAACTACCGCTGGGACTGGCCCAACTACATCTGGAACTGGCCCAACTACAGCTGGAACTGTCCCAACTACAGCTGGTACTGGCCTAACTACAGCTGGGACTGTCCCAAGTACAGCTGGGACTGGCCCAACTACAGCTGGGACTGGCCCAACTACAGCTGGGACTGGCCCAACCACAGCTGGGACTGGCCCAACTACAGCTGGGACTGGCCCAACTACAGCTGGGACTGGCCCAACCACAGCTGGGACTGTCCCAACTACAGCTGGGACTAGCCCAACTACAGCTGGGACTGGCCCAACTACCGCTGGGACTGGCCCAACTACATCTGGAACTGGCCCAACTATAGCTGGAACTGTCCCAACTACAGCTGGTACTGGCCTAACTACAGCTGGGACTGGCCCAACTACAGCTGGGACTGGCCCAACTACAGCTGGGACTGGCCCAACTACAGCTGGGACTGGCCCAACCACAGCTGGGACTGGCCCAACTACAGCTGGGACTGGCCCAACTACAGCTGGGACTGGCCCAACCACAGCTGGGACTGTCCCAACTACAGCTGGGACTAGCCCAACTACAGCTGGGACTGGCCCAACTACAGCTGGGACTAGCCCAACTACAGCTGGAACTGGCCCAACTACAGCTGGGACTGGCCCAACTACAGCTGGGACTGGCCCAACTACAGCTGGGACTGGCCCAACCACAGCTAGGACTGGCCCAACTACAGCTAGAACTGGTCCAAACTACAGCTGGAACAGATGCTGGATGTAGCATAAACATTGTTTGATATAAGATATGGCCTTGAGTGCGAGTTTTGAATTTGTGTTGATGATAAATCTCTTCAGAGAGAGGCAAGAGAATAGAGATCTTCAAGCAGAGAAGGAGAAAGAGCAGAGGGAGCTTCAGCATCAGCTACTGGTATCAAGGAGGCACGCTATCAGACATACCAGACAGAAACAACTAGATATGATCTCTGCTATGGCTCCTGGTAAGGTGCTGCTGGGGAGGGGGGATCATGGGATGAGATGGGGGTGGTGGGTGTTGGGTCATGGAGGGTATTGTGTATTGCTGGCTATATCAGACAAACCAGACAAAAACAATTTGATATGATTTCTGCTATGGCTCCTGGTAAAGTGCTGTTAGGAAGGGGTGATGGGCTGGGGTGTTTGGAAGGGGTATAGGTATTGCTGGCTGTGTCAGAAATATATGGCAGAAACAACTAGATATGATCTCTGCTGTGGCTCCTGGTAAAGGTGCAACCAGGAAGAGGGGTGATCATGGGGTGAGGGATGGGGTCTTGAATTTAACAATATGAAATACTATTAACGCTCATTCCTGGAAATAAAACCCAGGATTCTTTTAAAGGGTCTGTATGCGTTTGGTAATGACTTGGTAAGAAGTACAGCAGCTTTGGATAGTATAATGCATTTTGAGAAACTTTTCACTTATGAAGTACTGCGGTTATGGGAAAATAAATCACTTTTTATCCCAAAAACTTTGAATCTGAGAAACGTTACTGAGTGTAACGTTTCTCAGGCTGTGTATTCAAATTGCAGATTATTCTTCCTGTGTGGACATAACCGGTCCAGATTTTCGACAATATCTCAAAAATGCTACAACCTTTTGAAATGAAACTTTCACAACTATATAGGATTGAAACAAACAGTGGGTTCCAATTACCAAACGTATACAATCCCTTTAAAGTGCCTGTCACACTGTAGCTTATAAAACAAACTTATAAGGACAAGACAGAAGAATTGTATAATTTTATTGGATGAAAATTATTATTAAATATTCCATGGAGTAAGCCAGACTAGTCCTTCAAACTCACGTCACATGATTTCAGAGCTGCCAATTCTCCCTGATTCTGTAGAAAGTTCCCTGAAAATCAACCAATATTTCCATGTTCTGAAGAACAAATTTGAAGATCTTCCTGATCATGGAAACTTGTTTTCCTATTATGTTGAATGTTATTCCTATTTCCTATTATGTTGAATGTTATTCTAAATATCTCCCTGATTGTTGTACGTCTCCCCGATTGCAAGATGCAAATGTTGGCAGCTCTGTGATTGTGATATTGAACTAGGTTTACATGGGTTGAATGTCAGCAATGTTCCCCCTCTCATAAATGGTTACAGGGATAAACAGAATGAACTATGAAGTATCTGAACATTTCATTTGTTATTGCAGGCAAAGTGGACAAGTACTTACAGATGTCTCAGATTGCATCTGCAGTGAAGATCCAAGCACTATGGAGGGGAATTATTGAGAGACGTAAGCTTGGTGTACGGAAGGCTACCGCACACCAAGTTAGAGCTGCCATTGCCATACAGAGAGTGGTGAGTATGCCGTAGATTCTAACCGATGTATGCTGAAAGTTTGAAATGATGAAAGGATGCTGATGAGCTGTTTGTCTCTTAAAGGCACTGGACACGTTTGGTAATTGTCAAAGACCAGTATTCTCACTTGGTGTATCCCAACATATGCATAAAATAACAAGCCTGTGAAATTTATTCTTTTACAGGTGCGTAGGTTTCTGAAGAGATTGGAGGAGAAAAAGCGAGAGCCATTGTTGTTTCAGCCACCCCCTGGTCTGACTGATGAGAGACGAGTTGATCTACAACGAGACATTGACCAACATAGAGAGGCACATCCTGTAAGCATTTAGGGCAATTTTGTCTCTTGTTTTTGTTCTTCTTTTGTGACGGGCAAGGGAGGAGGGCTGGTCATGTCACTTGAGTCCTGAGGCAAGACATCTACAATTACTTCTCATCACCCAAGAGGAAATGGGCACCTGGGAGGGTAGAAATTGTGGATGAGAACAAATTGTAAATTGTGCTCCATAAACACCTTGTTTAAACACCTCATGAACAATTCCAACACATTGTTTAAACACCTCATGAACAACTCTGGCACCTTGTTTAAACACCTCATGAAGACATCAAACACCTTGTTTAAACACCTCATGAACACCTCTGGCACCTTGTTTAAACACCTCATGAACACCTCTGGCACCTTGTTTGAACACCTCATGAACACCTCTGGCACCTTGTTTAGACACCTCATGAACACCTCAAACACCTTGTTTAAACACCTCATGAACACCTCAAACACCTTGTTTAAACACCTCATGAACACCTCCAACACATTGTTTAAACACCTCACAGAATAATTTTCTGATAAATAATGATGGCATTCTGATTTGTGTCTTGAAGCCAAAGCCGTTGAGTCGGGAGGCCCAGCAAGAGCTCCATAAAGAGGCCCAGGAGATACTAGGAAGGTACCTGAGTGTCCGTATGGCTCACCGTAAGAACTACCAGAGAAGGGAAGCACTTCTCGCAACCCTGGAGACTGATGTTGACCTCTTGAGTGGTAAGTATAAGTTTTCAAGTTATTTTTATTTTTTGCAATGGAGAAATTAGAAATAGTACAATATGCAAACAGAACTTAAGTTCCAATATTCAAAATGTCCGTCATCTGATTCTTTCATTCTTTCGTTTTTCAAACTGTGTCACGACAAGCCTTTTCCACTCTTTTTGTCACCAAAAATTAATATGTTCTTCTTACACCTGATGTTCCAATTCACATAATAGTGGCTTCTTGTGTAGTGCTGAAATCCGTCAGCCAGTGATGCTCATGGCGCTCGAACATTATTACACTGGTTACTTGGCCATTAATTTTATTCCTTACCATCTCAGCTCTCTGGGGAGTACACAGCCTGTGCTGGCTGCAAAGTACATGTATGTAGCAAAATCAATCACAACAGCCATCTCTGCCCTCACAGGTACAGTTACCCCTGGGTGAAGAGAAGCAATTATAGTTAAGTGTCTTGCTCTCGGACACATGTGTCATGACAGGGATTCGAACCCACACCCTGATGGTGTAGACACCAGAACTCATGCCACATGTTATATCATATCTTTCAAATACCTCTGAAACACAATTAATTGTCATTGTCTTTAGATGCACCCAAACTACGTGATCTGACTGACCGTGATATGCACAAATTCACTAGCCACTCAGCGCCCATCGCCGCTAAGGCATTAGCCAATCACAAGGAGCAGATGGTGATGTTGCGCCAGCCATGGTGGAAGAAGCTGAATGCTGCAGAGAGGACGGAGGAGGAAGTGGGGGAAGACTACGACTTCAATGTCTTCTGAGAGGGGAGCTTTGACAGAGTAACCTTTTCGGAACTTAAATTATTTTACTCGAGGGGAAGGGGGAATTTTCAGTAGAGTTTAACACTCAAATACCAGGGATGAGAAATCTCAGATTTGAATCTGAATTCACATTTTTCTTCTGAAATCCTGCTCTTTGATCTACTTCTATAGCACTGAGGAGACTGAGAGGGGAGCTTTTACAGTTCCCAAATCTCCTTTGAGTTTTTTATAAACTCCAGGGGTTATCAAAATTGGGAGATGCCATAGTTTCAAGACACGTCCTATGATCTGGGGCCAATTTCATAGCGCTGCTTAACGGTAAGCAAATCTTTGTGCTAACTATAGCAGAAAAATATTCCACAGGTTAGCAAGAAAATTAGGCGGCCAGCTTGCGCGTTCACCATGGATTTGCATTGTAACGTCATTCATTTTCATACAGTAAGCACCGGAAGGTTAGCATGACTTTTAATGTGCTTATGGTTAGCAGCGCTATGAAATGGAAACTCGCACAGTAAGCACAAAATCAGCCGTTAAGCATCTCTTTGAAATTGGGCCCAGGATCCAAGTTTCAAACTTTTTTTGTCAGCATTGACTCCCCCCCCCCTGAAATAACCAAGACCCTTACCTCTTGTTCTAATTGAGTTTGATAGATTCTGTATTGCACAGCCAAATCAACCATGCTTGGAAGGCAAACCTGTTTTATCAGAATCCATAAGGTTGGGTTTAAGTTTCACCAAAGATGAAGGATTCTAAAAATAGGTTGGGTCGGGCTAGGTTCATAACCAAAAAACCACAAGGTCAAACCTGATAACTTATATTTGAAATACCCATGACCCTTACCCCTTGTTCCAACCGAGTTTGATAGATTCTGTATTGCACAACCAAATCAACCATGCTTGGAAGCTAAACCTGTCTTATCAGAATCCAAAAGGTTGGGCTTCAAGTTTTACCAATGATAAAGGATTCTAGTAGCAGGTCGAGTTAGCTTTATATTTTAAGTTTTAACGTGGAAGTGATGGTCAGAGTGCAGCACTCGCTGAGTGACAGGTCAATGTTTACACTAGCCTAATTGCGGTCGTAAAACCGCAGATCTTATCAGCGCAGCGACGAACGTCAGGCACTTTGAAGTGCTACAAGTTGTAACTCCTTCTGTGGTCCTTTCTCTATGGTTAAACCTGGTAAATTTTCTTTTTTATAACTAACGAGTGCTGTACATTAATCGACAGATTCCTGATAGAAAAGTGAACTTGGAGAGATGGGGTATATGTAGTTTGAAAAGATTTATCAAGCTCTCGTCTGAATAGGGGTCTCTTAAAAAAAATGCCTTTTCATATCAAATTTTGATAAAGTAACCAACAAACCAAAGTTTAAGTGCAATAATGTTGTAAATAGTTTGTATCAAATAATTATATGTAAATATTGATTTGGTATGTTAGGTACAACAAACTTACTACAAAGATCTTAGTAACATTCCTTAAAGGTAGGGTAATCGTTTGTCAATGTAATGCCAATTTATGGGCAAAATTATCAAGAAAGATACAATAAAGGTCACCTGTGAAAGTTTCAGTTGAATACAGGTCTACTTGTTGAGAAAAAGGTAAAAAAAACTGTCTCAATATGTTCATAAAGCCGTTGAACCCATCCATGTTTAGCGAGGTGACAGCAGGGGTACCAACCGCATCTCTGGCCGCAGGTTACAAACGGACACAATGGAAACTTGAATCTCCATAAGTTATCTTAGGGGGTCTTTCAAGATTCAAATTTGTCAACATACTTTTATTGATTGATTTCTAATCAACGGGGGGCACTTCAGATGAAATAATTTTGCAGGATGCTTGCTACCATTACCATCTTTATAACAAGTAGGTTTTGGGGAAAAATTACACAATTTTTATGATTGGTCATTACCAAAGTATGACCCTACCTTTAAAGGTATCGTACACGTTTGGTAATTACTCAAATCATATATTAGCATAAAAACTTACTTGGTAACAAGCAACGGAGAGCTGTTGATAGTATAAAACATTGTAGGAAACAACTCCCTCTGAAGTAACATAGTTTTTGAGAAAGAGGTAATTTCTCACTAAAATAATCAAAACTTCTTGCAAGAAGTTTTTATTCCTATCTGAAAGCACACAAATTTGTACAACAAGGGTGTTTTTTCTTTTATCATTTTCTTGCAACCAATTGAGCCCAAATTTTCAAAGGCTTGTTATTTTATGCATATGTTGGGATACACCAAGTGAGAACACTGGTCTTTGACAATTTCCAAACATGTACAGTGCCTTCAATTAAGCATATACCATCCGAGCCATTTTAAATGTACAAAACTATCAAGGTTTGACAAGTTCCAGACATTAAACCTGAAGAAAACAAAAGCAAACAATGTACTTTTTTCTGTATTTTTCTTTATTTGTTCTGGTAGCGTTTCAAAATAAGGAAAACATACACAACTGCATGAAGTGTGTAGCGGCCCCTAACAAAGTTTGAGACACACTACGGGTGCATGTTTTCAATGTGGTTACTTTCTTGCACATTCAACTCTCGTTATAACAAGATCGCTAGGACTGGTGAAATTACCTCTTTGTAACAGGAATTTGTTGTTAAGAGGACAGCAAAACAAAGAAATACAAATCAGAAATGACTTCAGAATGTACTCTTTATAAGCAAAACCTCTTGATAATGTGCTCTTTATAACGCAGGTTGACTGTACCTTTTATTCATTTCCTCTACAGGAGCATAGCATCAGCATTTTCTAGGGGGGTGGGGGTGTTGTAGTATGGAAGCCAATTTGCCCACTTCAAATGTTTTCCACTATTTCAAGAAAGACTAAAGCCCCAAGAGCCTGGAACCACGCTATATTCAATAAAGACAAAGCAACAATCAATAATGATTTAAGGCCGTATCTGAATTGGCGGCTACAGCTATGGCTACAACTGTTGCTAAGGGTGTTGTTAAGGAGGACCTATACTTCCATACATGATGATGCGGCGATCCAGCTGAGCCGTAGCCACCAATTTGGACAGTGCATTTAGTCTGCAAAATGACTAGTCTTGATTGGCGACTTTCGTTTTGTGAACATAGTCACCGATATCGCAACACGAGTTACTGGAGAAGATCTGTATCACACAAACATCTGGACCAATTCATAGACTTGCCCAGTCCCTCAGAGCCAGTCGATGTTGCACCCTCTACTGGTGACTAATACAAAAACTAGTGTCGCCAATCAAGACTACAAAATGACTGAATTTTAGTCAAGATGCCCTTGTTCTACTTGATTTGTTGATTCATTTGCCAATTGAAGCTAATAATCCTAGCTTAGAATGGTTTCTTTATTGAAAACTTGAGGTTGAGGAACAAATTCACTCCTCCAAACACCACAACATACTTTCCCTTTAGCTACCAATGGAGTATGCATCCCTGAACAATAAATTTGTGAGGGCAACAAAATATGTACAATTATAGGGTAAAAAATAAAAAGGGTATTTTCGAAAATGTAATTGAATACCAATACTACTGACGGCTTTCTTTTTTGATCATAATAGTCAAGAAATTTTAATTTCACAAAATTTAAAAAGCACTTCAGCGAATGTGAAAAAGTATAACAGAAAATTTCAGGTGTTATTTCTTAAAGTGTTTAAGTAAATCTAAGTCTTGGAGTTGTTTTGTCACAGCCTGATCCCATCCCTTATTGGCAGCTGGATTTATGGGCGATGGGTGCATAATCACCACCACCCTCACCCCATCTATACCCGCAGCCTCCAAAGCCTTCTTAGCGCGTTTCTCTGCAAACTTTCCAATTCCAACTACAACCTTGACCTCAAGAAGCTTCACCATCTTACACAAAAAATCATCAGACAGTTCAACAATTTGTTTCCGCATTCCTACCAGCATATCTGGGGGTGTGATATTCTTGCCAGTTTTGGACAGGAAGACCAAGGAGCAGTGGTTGTAAACGAAAGCATGACGGAAGAACTCTTCCGGTGTCTTGCAAAGTGACTTCCATAAGCCCCAGAAACGACTGCCACTAACTTCCTTGCGGGGGCAGGAAAGGCCGACGATTTCTCTCTTGGGGTGCTCCTTTGGAGGCTTACCAACGTTCCCTGTAATGCCAAGAAAATTGACAACGGAGTCGTGTTCTCCAAAAGGTACCTTCCATGAAAAGAGAGGAAGAAACAAGATAGGGAAATTAGTTACCTTATCTAACTATAGACTGAAAGTTGGAATAATCAAGTTTACATGACAGCTGAACAAAATTAATAGTCAACTAATAGTTTCTCCCTCACTTGGACCAAAAATAGTATTGAAATACTCAAGAGTTTAAAATGAACTGGATATTTTATAAGACACGTTATTGGAATAAGTATATCCCAAAGCTTCTAATTCACCAGAACCGTTTCAACCTTTAGTATTTGTACTCAAGGGTGAACTTTAAATAATCCATCAATAATCAATCAATAATCATTTTGCTTTGCTTTGACGGTTACACACCTATGTTCCAACACAACTAATGTATTTTCCTAACCCTAATCCTTAACTCAAACCCTAACCCTAGTGTATAGATCATAAGGGGTTATCGGACGAAGGGGTGTCGGAACATAGGGGTGTTGGAAAATATAGCAGTCACAGTGTTGGCTTATTTTAATTTGGTATTCTATTCCATGTCTATGTTGAGTGCATTTTAGGGATTTGCCCATTCTGCAGATTACACTGCTCATTTTAAGGGTTTTAACCAGCTTTCATCAATCCTAGACTGTGTAGCGCACTAAACCTGAATATTATCCCGCCACAAAAAAACATCAATTTTTCTTCCTGACCTGCTGACCGCTGAAAAGCTGGCAATGAGCTGTCCAGTGGATGAACCAGCCTTCACAGTCTTCTGTGAAGGCTTGAATAGAAACAGTCAAACAATTTGACAAGACAAAGGGCATCAAATAACAAATTATTCAAAAGGAGTTGGAGTTAGCATAAGGAACCCAAAATTGGGTTCTGCGTGCAATCAAGGGGTTTGAGCTCAAGTAATTTGTCGCCCTTAAATGGCACAATTTGTGTGGTCATTCACCGATTGCAATCCTGGCCAAATCTCGCTGGGTCCCGCCCCCTGTTCAATGTTGGCTCTCATTGCACGGTCCGCGCTCCTATTAACATTGAGCGGGGGAGGGTATGTTTATTGTCACATGGCCCAAGCATTTTGGCCAGGATTGTAGATAGTCTCATGACCTTTTCCAGTGTCGCTCAATTACTTCTATCCTCAGTTGCACCAACTTTTAAAAAAACAAATTTTGTATTTTCATTTTTGAAAAATGTTTCAAATAAAACGGGCATTTTCATTAGCATTTAGGATTTCCCCTGACCATGCCTGACGTATGGTTCAAATAAAAATCTCTCACAAGCAAACCCACTTCACCGACAAATTGTACCTTATATTTTTTTATTAGAACCTAATTTACACCAACAAAATAAATAAAGTAAGAATAATGCCATAATCCTCTTTTTGAGCAAATCCCCACTTTGAGCAAAACCATCAGCTCTGCCCAATCTGCCGCTACAACCCAACCTGCAGATTGAGTGCTAAATCTGCAGATTGGAAAACTCAAATCTACAGATTGGGCAAAACTGTATGCAATCTTAGCGTGGCAAAATCCCTTTAACACACTCAACAGCTATACCAGCCATCCTTTCACACTTAGCTTAGCATAGTGTCAAGGATCTGGTTTTGGTTTTGACTTTCTTGAGGTGCGATCTTCTGAAGAAATCATAGGGAAATGGATCAGTTTCTAGCCAAACTGCAAAGGGAGTTTGAAGGCCGTGTCCAAATTGGCGGCTACATCTCTGGCTGATTCACTGCATCATTATGCGTTGTCCTTAGCAACAGTCGTAGCCATAGCTGTAGCCGCCAATTCGGATATGGCCTTAGTTGGTAACCCCAAAAGTTTTGAATGAAATGCTGCCAATTACTCCATTTTGTGCCATTCCAAACGGGCCTGGATTCATTCCTAGAAACAAGATCTCCTTAGTCGAGTTGCAGTATTTCCTGATGTAGTCCTCATGCGGTTCTCTCGCATAGTCCAGAGGATTGTAGACGTATTCAACTGGCTTCTCAAACGTCAACCCAACTACCTCCTCATTGAAAGGAGCTACAAGCTCAGTGAGGAATCGTTCTGCAATACTGCCCTTTGACGGTGGTACTTCATCAGTAGGTAAGGCATCTCCACTCTCATTTACTTCAATATCTGCAGCCGGAGTGAGAAGCTTTGCAGTTTTTGAAGACGAGGGACATTCCGTCTTACTTTTTCTTTTGGGAGGCATTTTTTGTTTTCAGTGTACTTGCCGCAGAGACTCCTTGGTTAAATTGATATCTGTATTGAAAACATAACATCATTTGAATGGAAGTACATTATCATTGGGCATGTGTGACAATCCAATGCAAGAAGAATGAGTAAATAAAGTTTTACATATGCGGTCGTACTATCGACCGCAGATGTCAACATTTAAAAAAACCGGAGTACAGCGCCCGCCCCCCCCCGGGACTTGTCGATCGACATGATCGAAACAAACAAAGACCTCCAAAAAAGTAAAATGTAAGAATAAGATAAATTTATATAAAGCCGTTTACACCACACTATCCTGAGACAATACAATTGTTGCATGCACTCTCTGTAAAGAACAAATAACAAACTAATTCATCAGAATGTCCCTTAAAATTACAGGACCCCTCCACCAATACTTACGATGAGGTCGTATCTACCACTCAGGAAATCCACACGAACCTACAGCGAACACACATGCCACTATCGGAGGATTTGTTGTTGTTTTCATTGTCATAGTAAAAACGTTGCGGGCGCCCTTCTTACTAACAGGAAGTTCTCCACGAAAAATAAACCCCATGCATGCAGACGACACTTGCACAAACTTCCTACTACAAGGAAGTAGATTTTCAGCGTCTTCAAAAGTTCTCAAAGTTTGGTGAAATGCTATGAAACATATGCGAATAAACTTTCACTGGTAGGAGAAATCTAATGAGAAATTTGTTGCCATCATGCCGGAGCTAGAACATATGATAGAAGAAGTGAAAAAGTTTCTAAAAGGTAATGTCAAAAGTCGAAAAGTTTCGTTTAAATAAATGTCAGCAACTCGCTCATGCTTCCACCAGTATGGAACTATTCAACTCAGTGCATTGCATTGCGAGTGCGATGTCTTGTGTAGTGATTAATAGCGCTTGCACTGACTTATAGGCCGTCCGTTTGCATAGTACTCTGATAATGTGATTAAATGTTGTGTAATGGTAATTGACAATTATGTGGTTTCATTTTAAACTTGTTAAAAATGTTATGTTAGGTTGCGATAACTTGTATAAAGTGAGTAATGAAGAAAGTTTTGTAGACTTTTTTCCACTTTTTAAAATGTACCTTGAATGTTAAAAAACAAGACTTCAAAATAATTGCAAATTAACATGTGGTTCACCGTAGCCCCATTAATATTAGTGCCATTGGCACTCTAATGGGTTTAGGTGCGTCGTACTCCTGGAAGTAGAACTATGGAGGTTCGTTCCACTATCGATTCCTGGAGACGATTGCAGATTAATTGAAAATAATTGCAAATTAACCTGTGGTTCACCGTAGCCCCATTAATATTAGTGCCAACAATGTATTGGCACTCTAATGGGTTTAGGTGCGTTGTACTCCTGGAAGTAGAACTATGGAGGTTCGTTCCACTATCGATTCCTGGAGACAATTGCGGATTGAACCTCCAGAATTCTAGGAGTAGGTGCATCGTATGGTCGTAGCTAGCTCTTACGCCTAACATGCCAATGGACGTGACCCAAATTAAAGCTGTCATTATTGCAGCTACTTTGTTTATTACACGTAATAAAAGGACATGACCCCAAAAAAAGCTGTCGAGTTGCAGCTAAATTTGATTAATTGATTGAATTAATATGCAATAGACAGTCTGGTAAAAAATAATCTGAATTTATAGGGGAAGTACATTAATTAATTGTTTTTATTGGAAGAGTGGATTTATTCGAGTCCCAACATCTAATGGTTTTGAAAGTTATTTGCCGGCAGGTTTGTCAGAGATGTGACAATTTATTCAACCAACCTATGGTAACTTTATCAAATTAATGTTAGTACTGTAGATCATGTTTGTACAACATTGGTAAGGTTGAAAATATAAATGTTCACAGATTTGCACATAACTTACATGGTATAAAGATGGTGATGGTGGAAAACTTCCCTTGAAATAGTTTTGCTTGAAACTATAGTTTTTAGTAAATGAGTAAAACAATTAGTCTTTGTGATAAAATCCGATAAAATATATAATGGGGTTTTTCACTGTTTTCTCATGACTCCGATGACCGATTTAGCTTTTCACAGGCTTGTTATTTCATGTATGTTTGGTCACATTAAGTGTGGATACTGGTCTTTGACAATTACCAATGTTGTATGTTTGCTTTAAGTAAAGACAACAAAACCATGTTTTGTTTTGTTAAGGGTTTTTGTGCAAATGGTACATTATTTGATTGCTGTACGGTTTTTGGGTTCTTCAAAGTATGTATAATCCTAACTAATTTTGTAAATTACAATTAGTTACCGATCCTGTGCAGTTAGGTTGTCTGAAGAAACACTGTTTGCATGTAAGCATTCAATGCTTACAAATATAGGGATAGTATGTTAAATTGTATAGGGCAGGGTACATAAATAGTGGTACATCCAATTAATCATAATTTATACCAAATTATGTTTCTACAAAATTATTTTACCAACTGACGGTTCGTTAATGGTCTTTGAAAATCAAAGCTTCAGCAAATCAAACTTCCTTTTTCTAACTTTAATTTGAAAGTCTAAAATAGGTTTCGTTTTAATTTAGAAAGTGAAAGTACACATTCTTGTGAATCAAAGGACAATTCCACAAATTATGAACATAATTTTGAAATGGACGTTGACAACAAGCTTGAAAAATCTAAATTTGTTTATTACTTGAACTCTTAAACATGTTACACTTTTTTATTGGATTATTTTTTTACTTAGTTACCAAGTACTTTGAAATCACCACAGAAAATAATTATGAGGATGTGGATTTGGGAATATCCACTACGTAATTTCCACATCTGTTCCTTCATTGACCTTTTTTCCTGTATATACCTCTATTATTGCAAACCGCTGCAACAAATACTGTGGTGAACCTCACATGAACTTTGAATTTGAGATCAACAAAGTGGAAGTTTGAATGTTCACACCCCCAAAAAAGAATCCAATTTTATTTAGATTGCCCAACAAATACTGTGGTGAATCTCACATGAACTTTGAATTTGAGATCAACAAAGTGGAAGTTTGAATGTTCACAACAAAGGATCCAATTTTATTTAGACTGCTTGGTTTTCCCCAGAATTTTTCAAAACTGTTAAGGGGATTCAGGAAGTTTTGGACATTTTGCCTAAGCACGCTGAATAAAAATGAGGTCCTCTGAATGTTTTTACTTGGTATTTATCTTTGGTTTTAAAGGGTCTGTATACGTTTGGTAATGACTCTGAAAATTTATGGCAATAAAAACTTACTTGGTAAGAAGTACAGCAGCTTTGGATAGTATAATGCATTTTGAGAAACTTCACTTCGAAGTACTGCGGTTATGGAAAAAGATTTTTATCCCAACAAATTTGAATCGGAGAAGCGTTACTGCAGTAACGTTTCTCAGATTGTGTATTCCAATTGCAGATTATTCTTCCTGCGTGGACATAACCGCTCCAGTTTTTCGGCAATATCTCAAAAACGCTACCACCTTTTGAAATGAAATTTTCACAGGTTAGTTTTATGGTATATATCTACAACTATGCTATAATACATGTACTTGCACGTTTTATTTTTCCACAAAGTGTACAATAATGAATCAATCTAAGCCCTGGATGGCATTTTTTGAGCATACATAGCTAATTTTCCTTTTCCCCCCCACAAATAAGTTTTCTTTTTTAACAAAAAAGGTAAGGCTCACGCAACATCACTCTACTGATATTTGATCAATTATATCAAGTTGAAAATAATGTTGTGATGCCCGACTTCATGCATCTTCACTAGATCACTGTAATGCCAAAGGAGCTTTGTACTAAAAATATACCGTTGGTCTAATATCTACCTCCTTCACCTTTACTGTACCAGTGAAGCTGTAGGCCAAAAAAGACCCTTCTGCTTCCCAAACCACAATCAGAACTCTCCTGATGATCCGACCCCCTCCATTCTAAACCTGAATGTCATTTTCCCCAAGGCTTTTTACCAATGTTCCACCTATAGCAATAATTCTGTGGTTTTATTAAAGTATCGTAACACTAGAAAAAAATTAACCCAAAACTACATCACGTATACTTCATGATGGTGCACACTACATCCACCCTGCCCCCTTTAATTGTAGTCATACAAAGTTAATTGTACTTCTTATTTGCCACTGTGCCAGTATGATTCAACTAGTATTGCCGCTATTTTAACACCTAAGCCTCCATTCACTGTAACAATAATCCTGTGGTTTTACCAAAGTTCATTAATACTTTTAGTACTGCGCATTCATCAACGTTGAACCAACCAGCGTTGCTGCTATTTAATAGACACCCCTCCCCCCCATACCATGATCCTTCAGAAGGTATTCCCTAATGCACGGCAAATCACAAAATTAGTCATAGGGGTATGATACTCCCAAGGTCCCCATTTCCTTTAGTGTTAGTGTCTCACTTAATACTAGGCTCTGATCTTTATATAGTGGACATCAATTACTGTTAAAGGAAGCAACATTTGGCTGTTTGAAATGTGTACACAAATGCTCTGTCAATTAATTAAAGTTTGACGATAAATATAAATTTAGAGAAACTCAAGAATTTTCATCACAAACAGGTGCTGACATTTGTGTGATGTTTTTACATTACATCCAGAGTTAGACATTTTCTTGGTAGAAGACAATTTTTCAGTTTTGTGAATACTTATTTTTAGAAAGATGCATGAAAGCAATTCAAAATAGAAACATTTCTAAAAGATTACAGATTAGCCACATAAAGTGAATAACTTAAATAGTAATTTTAACAAAAAACCAGGTGGAAATATTTTTTGTTAAAGTTTGATTTTAATGCATTAAAAATGGTATGCATATTCACCATGCTGCATGCAATTTTTAGAAGTGTTCAACATTTTGACCTTTACTGATATATGTACAATGTTACGATGACTGTGTATGTTTTCTTTCCACTTAATCACCAGTTCAAAACTCAAAATCTTGATTATTCAACCATCGTTTTATTTATTTTTAGAGCCCTTGTTCCAGTTTAAACTTTTTGTGTTTAGGTTCACTGAAATCATGCAGATAAAAGTTCTCACAACTTTCATCACAAAGAAATGTGTCTTAAAATAAAATTTCCTTATCCCTGACACATGTGGTCAGAACCCCGAGGCTATTTGATTCTAAATCCGTTAACGTTGAACTGACATGTGCTCCCTGGAGTTTCTCAGCACTTCCCTTTAAGATTAAGATAGAACAAGAAACTGCTAATTTTAGATCTTCAAAATTCACTTTGTATCCACTGAGATATGACAGCCCCCTCCCCCCCCCCAAAAAAAGGTTAATAAAATATAAAAGTACGGAAGAAATTCCACCAGATATTTAAATATATATTAGCCTTGAGACATCAAGTCGTAGTTCGAACCTCTTAAGCAATTGTTTCCTCAAAGTTTATCCCCTCAATGTGTTTTTCTTTAAGCCAAATATACAAACATATAAAACGGGTTTTTTTACATTTCAGTTGTAGAAGTCCTTTATACTTTATGGGATTAATAACAGAGTTCAGTTTCCTTTTCACAATAGTGTGCATCCCTCATTGTTTAGTAGCATATTGAAAGGAATTGTGAAAATGTTAAATTGTACCAGGAATTTCCAGACTTAATGTGTTCCTTTTGGGGTGAATTTGGTCATTCTTGCCCCTCCTTCCGCCTTCCACATTATATGCACATTCCAGACTGGGGACCACATTCCAGACTGGGGATCACAAGAGCTCAACAAGTCTGAGTCCATGATCTGTATGTCCCAATAAGGGTGCGTTGAAAGTTGTCAACATTTTAAAGAATGTACAGAGAGGCCTCCCTCCCTTCACTCAAAATCAGTACTTGTCAACTCTTTTTTGGGGGGCGTGTACATAATAATAGTGGCTTCTTATATAGCGCACATAGTGATGCTCAAGGCGCTTCAACATTCATTATTTTCCTGCAGGGTAGTTTGGAGCTACGTTTTTGAAGATGAGACCAATTCCTTTACATAGCACCATGTAATGGTTTTCAAGGTGCTGTGGCGCAATATGCTGCCGATCAAACCAGGAACACTGGGGCGAAAACCCCTCTCTTTACGTCCCATCCCAAGGAAGCAGCAATAATGGTTAAGTGTTTTGCTTAAGGACACAAGTGACCCGACCGGGACTCGAACCCACACTCTGCTGAACAGAAACACCAGAGCTTGAGTCCGTTGCTCTTATAAATCTGCTCGGCCACGACACACCATTATCCCTTTCCGTACCAGACGCAACTTTTAGTCGACTTCACTCAGTAAAACATTTTTCATAAAATTGTAACTTGTGAATAAAACAATGGATTTTCTATTATCTTTTTGTATTAAGAAATCGGTGACTTCAGCCAGCCAAAGAGAAAACACTCAAAAAGGTCACAATGACCTTTTATTATGAAGCTGTTGTTTTATATTCTCCATAGCCAACTTTTCAATGGTTGGGTCAGGGCCCAATTTCATAGACTTGCTTAAGCAGCAAATATTGCTTTTAACAATTTTCTGCTTAGCAAAACTAAGCATGATATATGTGAGATGGTATTTTAGCTAGTAACCTTATTCTGGTAAGCATAATGTTATTGTGCTTAGCCAATTCTTGTGCTTTTAGCAGCTCTATGAAATTGGGCCTGATCTTTCATAGAGTTGCTATTATGCACTCCTTTCAAAATGGAGTGGAAAGACAAAACACCTACGGAGCGCCTAATGTTTGTGTACAAAAAAGTGTTTGAGTTTTCACACTACACTTAGGAAACAATGATCGAGAACTTAACATGTTTTGTCCGATCTCAAAGATCTGTTGATTATATGAAAGGGAAAGGGAATTCAATAAGTATTTTTTTTAAAAATAAAATCGTAACTTGTGAATAAAACAATGGATTTTTTTATTATCAATTTGTATTAAGAAAGGTCTTCAAACATCAATATTAAAGATTCAACTGATGGCGTCATCATAGGTGACAGCGCCACCTGATGACATCAACCATCGATGATGAATCTTGAATCTTGAGTCTTGAGTCATGAAGAATCATGAAGATTAAAACGTATGGGTGTAATTCGATGGTTAGAAGCACAAATACCTTGTTTTTGAGATGTCACAAAAACTCAAGTTCTAGATCTGTTGATTTTACTATAGAAATCTCAACATTTTAAAACACCTTCTAAAGCAGGGGTTGCCCTCAACTTTATTAGTGACTGGCCAGCAGGACCAGTTAGCTTGTCATTTCACTATTCCGCCGTCAGCTATTTCACTAGTCAATATTTCAAATGAAATTGGGATGCTTTTCAATACTGAACTAGTCAGCTGGACCACTTATTGAGAATTTTGACTGGTCCCCATGTGTGTTTTAAGTAGCATTGGTCAGCAGACCACTGGGAGAACGCTGTAAATTAGCCTTACCCCCCCCCCCCCACTCCTTCCCTCTGTCATACTCTTTGTATTACCATGAACATTTTGAAAACTTTGGACAGCCCTTAAATGTAAATTTGAGTTGTTATTTCCTGGTGTCTCGAAAGTACCTCACAAGTTGATCATGTCTGTATAAATGTAAGTGATACAGCGATACAAAGCACACCATGGGGTCAAAGTATGTTCATATTTGTTTACATTCATTATCTGACTGATCCTCTCCCAGTTTGTATATCTACATTTTTTATCTTGTGTGTTGAAAGAAGTGATATAAAGTTCAGTATATTATGTGGACATAAAATAAATGCTTCAGAACTGAATTGAATTAAATCGTTCAGTTAAGTTAAACAAATATTGAAATTTATTCTTTAAGGCCATTAGATAGTAGGCTTGTTTCTTAGCTAGGTGAGATATTTTTGATTGACTTCAAATTGAAATTAATGAAACCTTTGTTTAATGTTTTTTATGTATAATTAAACAGGCCTGGGCTCAATTTCACAGGGAGCTCGATTGATCTTAACTGCGATTCAATGTTAATTGATCAGTGTGACGTCACAATACAAATTACTATGGTAATCTTGACATGTCATCTTAAGATGAATCTTAGTGCTTTAATAAATTGAGCCCTGGAATTCATCTTTGAGAGGGCAAGGCCATTTTCATTTTACAAAGGGCACTTCCACTGCAAAATCTTAAAGTTTAGGGGAAACTTTTGAAGGGGTACCTAGGCAAAGACCAAAGCAATGGAGGCCTCCTTGGTCCCTGATTAAATCCAGGCCTGATTAAAGTGAAACAAAGGGTCTCCTTGGTTTCAACTACGTTTTAGTTTTCCAGTGAGATGTCAATAACCCCTTTTTGTTTCTTTTAGATGTGGAGGAATACCTATCCACTACCCTCAAGAAGGAAAAACTGAAGAGGGAGGCTAACGCCAAGCGAGAGGAACTTCTTAAAGATGTTGAAAGTATCCTCATTAAGCTTTCCCCTCCGCTGATTGAGGAGGAAGAGGAAGAGCAAGGTAATGTTGAAGAAAATGTTATTTCAACATTGTTATACATTGTAGTTTTGGTATCTTAAAATAATGTTCTTTAAATTATAAAAATATTACTCGGTATTAACGTGGTGCTTACACTATGGAAATGAAAAGCTGTTTAAAATTATGGGAATCTGTCTTTTAAGATAAGAAATTAAAATGTAATTATCATAACCGATCTGTTTACACTTTTTTCTGAAAATCACTAATGTATATTTATTAAGGGACATTGTTGCTCATTAAAATAAAGACATTTTTCAAAAAAGAGTTTGTTTACTGAATATTATCTCCCCCCCCTAAAAAATCATAAACATGTATTGTCCCTTTCACTTTATTGTCTTGGCAGTACATATTCTGTTTTATTTTATAGAACTGGTCTTGGCATTCTTCTTGTCTGCCACCCCACTCCCCTTCCTCCACCCCACATTTTCTGGGGTGGTGTGTGGTACAATATGTGACAACCCTGGATCATTTACCATGTATGTGAATCCGTCTAAGCTATGTTCCATATAGTCAGAATTATGTTTTGTTTAATTTTTATTTTATTATTATTATTTTTTTTGGGGGGGGAGTGGGAACATGTTTTTAATGTCACAAGTTTTTATCTCTCAACTTCCTGATATCTTTCAGCCCTCAGCACTATTTGTGACCCCAACCACATTGATTTGATCGTTTTCGGCCATTTATTTATGAACTCCCAGTCGGGCCGTGTGTCATAAGTCACCTGCGTAATAATCACGACCCCAAGATTTTAAATTCAGCATTTCCTCAGCCACGATGACAGCGCTGGCCAGCACCGTGGTTGCCCCTGATAAAGGTCTCTCCAGAGAATCAGGCAGAGAATAAACGTCACTTCCGTTTTTGTCTTCCTCTAAAGGGACACTTAAAAGCAGCTGTTTGTAAATGTGCATCGATATGAAAAGCTTTAAACAGTGTGCATGGTCTTGAGTGGGGGATACAGACTGGATGGGATTTTAGTTACATTTTGAAATTAGATATTAGGTTTCGGTATGATTTAGTGGCACCGACAGTTAAAGGTTTATTTACAGAACTCAAACATTAGGCCCCTAGTACATCTAACTCGGTTGTTCATTATGTCATTACTGATTGTAAACTGTGCTACATGTATTTGAAGGGAGCACCTTGGTGCTAATAACACAGGTTTAAAGTTTTCAATTTATAGCATTTAGAGAAGCAGAACTTTTCGGAAGACTTTTCATTGTAAGGGTTTCCTTTAGTTTTGAGAGAAATAATTTTGCTTCTTTTTGGGAAAACTCCCAAAGTTAACTTAAATGCAGCAACTGTCAATATAGACAACATTACTCCCCCACTGTTTTGCCAAAGTTTGGGAGGACAGTTGTGCCCCTTTAAGAGCAGAGATTTAGAATGGCAGAGGAAGCTTCAAATACCCACAATACCCATTTTTTCCTGCTCCCATTTATAAGGCTTGACACTCTAGATAGGCCTATATTTTACCAAAATAGTTTTGCAGGTTTGTCTACACTAAAAAAACATTTCACTGTGAAATTGTGCATGCAGTTGAGCCAGTCTTGAGTTCATGTTTTGTGCATGCTCAACACACGTATGTATGACCCTACTAGACTACAATTGCTTTTGTTATTGTGCCCTTTCTATAGAAATCTGTCATTTCAACCGCAGAAGTGCACTTAAACACTCAAAGCCTTATCATGCAGTCACTTTTGCCCAAGTTAATTTACCTTTTTACCTTGTTTGGGCATTCAGGTTGGTCACTCTAGTTGTTTCTTTCCTGCCTGTCACACTGCAGATCCCAGTCAAATTCCTCTTTAGACGGGAGCCTAACATGTAAATTGGCTTTTCATTTACTAGCTGGGCCCAATTTCATAGAGCTGCTTAAGCAGACAATACTGCTTAACAATTGTCTCCTAAGCAGAAATGTGCAGGATACCATTCACAAATCGTACATGTGACATGGTATTTTAGCCGGTAACCTTATTCTGATAAGCATAGTTTTGTTGTGCTTAGCTACTTTTGGTGCTTAAGCAGTTCTATTGGGCCCTGATGATTGCTGGGTTTTTCCCCTGATTTTTCTTTTTAGTGCCCCCACACTCGCAGATTTAAAACTGAGATTTCTTCAACATCTTCTATACACAGGTATCTGGTTTCATTACCAGAAATTAGATGTATAATCATGAATAATAATAACCAGTGACTCTTAATTTATGATTTTAAATGGCAGCCTTTGACAGACTGTTCCTGTTTGGCTGGCAACATTTAAGCCGTTAATTACTTGAATTCTGATTGAGTACATCATTATATCGTTTGGATTATTCAATGACTTTGAAGTGTCAAATACGGAAACTGTGATGAATTAACTCAGTGATGAATGTTGACTCCCATGGCTCTACATTAAAGACATTCACTACAGTCAGTTCGACCGAAGCAGGCCTTTAAGAATTTGACAAAAAGGGGGAAGTTTCTCTTAGCCAAGTAACCTATTATTTTGCTTTCATAAATGGTATTATTAAATAACCCTTTGTTTTAATACGGAGGACCTAGCCTGTTTTAGGGGGCGCAAGGGACTGCCTTGAGTTCAAAAAGCCTGGTTCAAATGAGTTGTAGGCAAAGCAAACTTGCAGTCAATGAAGTATGGACTGGGCTTAAATGGGTACAAATACACTTCTGATTAAGGACCTACTGTGTAGTGTGTACACCACTGTTGACACACCATATAGTTAGTCACATCATAGAGCAAGATTGCTCTATGGTTACATGTAGCACACTGCAGCATGTACAGTACTGGACAAAAGATTTCGAAGAATAGGATTTATCAGGGAATTCCCCTGTACTGTTCATACGCTGATTACAAAGAAACAGACCCTGACTTGAGACTTTGGCATTGATCTGTGTACAGGTATACGTATTTCCTTGTGTAGGCCCTGATATCAAATTGCATCATTATTTTGTATCAAAGTTATTATTGCAGGATCATTGACATGGTCATTTCCTTCCTGTATCATGATTGAACAAGGATCAGACATTTTTGTTGCATAACTGGTCCCGGACTTAAAATTTTAGGCAAAATGAAAACTGTTGAATTATGTATTTAAATTACAATAACTTCACTTCAGAAGTAAATATTTCTCAAGGTTAATAATATCAAGTACCATCTTTATACCAACCAAATTTTCAGCTGAGTTAAAAAACCCAAAATGACATTATACCTTAATTGTTAAAGTTTTACACTGAAGCTTTGCTAGAGAATTCTTTATTATAAGAATGCAGCATTTCAGGTGATCAGGGCCCAATTTCATAGAGCTGCTTAAGCAGAAAATGATGCTAAACAATATTCTGCTAAGCAAAAACAAGCAGGAAACCAGTCAGATTGTACATGTGACATGGTATTTGAGCTGGTAACCTTATTCTGGTAAGCATCATTATGTTGTATCTAGCTACTTTTTGTGCTTAAGCAGCTCTATGAAATTGGGCCCATAAAGCTGTTAAGCAGCAAATTTCTTGGCTAAGCAAGAAATGACCAGGGTACCAGTCGCAGCAATGACAATGGTAACTGTATGGTATGTTGAAGAAACAAGAGCAATAAAAGGCCTGGAAATGGCAAAAGATTAAAAAAAAACCTGTATGGTATTTTGGCTGGTAACCTATTTTTGCTAAGCAAAAGTTTGTTGTGCTTACAGGCTTTATGAAATTGGGCCCAGCTGATTTTCTCTTCTTCTATGGTGTCCCGATAGAAAACTTTTAAACAACGATGTGCAAAGTTGTTTTGGGGTTTTTTGGCAATTCAAAAGTTGCATATTTGCTCATAAGACTACTTCAATGTCTGACCTTTGATACATGTAATTTGCCCAAAATATTAGGAGTAATTACCAGTGTTTTAAAAACCATGTTTAAACACAGCTGTTAAGGAATAACTTGGTTTTGGTTTGCTTTGATCTGGGAGGAAGAAATAGCCTTGTCAAGAATCTCCTTGTTTTTGTGTAGCATAGTTTGCCATTGCTGGGGCTTTTGGGGTGTTATTTTTTTTTAAACAATGAAAAGCATGATGAACTTGGGAAGGATTTCCTGTGATTAAATTGTGGTAAAGCCTAGAACACATGTCATGTACTGTCAGTACAATTGTGCACACAACTTCCTGTTAAGTCCAATATGGAACACTCCCATAGGGTTGGTATTTGGAGGGGTATGGGTATTTCTATGGGAGAGGGGGCGGGGCTCTTATGGAGATAATGCAGGGTGAAGATCTCAAACTAAGTCGGGGTAAGGCCAAGTATTTAAAAAAAAACGAGTTGATCGTCCTTGGTTTTTTTTTTAGAAAGAGCAGGATAGGGGCCTTTTTATTTTTGATGTTTGCGTTGTCAAGAGCTCTATTTGTGTAGCTTATAAACAATAACAAGCCTAGCATCCTAAACTCACAGTCTGGCGGGTTATTTCTTATTATTCTTGTCAAGGAGGAAAAGAGCCAGAGTAAAATAGGTTTGCTGGCTGGGTAAATTAAATCAATCGTCGAAAGAATGGTGCCAAGATGAATCAAAAATTATACATGACAAATTTAATCTTTTTGGGGGAAAAAAGGAAAGAGGGATGTGGCTTCAAAAAAGAATGAGGGCGGGGGATAAATTTTTTTTTTTTTTACTTGGCTGAAATCCATTTGTCTCAAAATTGGGTGCAGTAATTAAACTATGGATGTTACCAAGCAGGTAAATGTTCTTCTGCCTTCTACACTTCTAATAAATCTCAAGATATTCCATGATTCGTAAGTCTATTTTAATCAGATTTCTGATAAAAGAAATTCCTCTCAGAAAATTTGATTAAATACTGTAGACTTAAAAATATCAAAGCTGTTATCATACATGTGTAGGTCATGCCCTTGTCCTCATTAAGATTTCCCTACTAAGGTTTTTCAAGAGATAGTTATCATGCCTATAGATGTAGATGACGTAGTATACCTTTAAGGTAATGGTGATTTACATTTTACCCTATCAAGAGATATTGATTAACATTGATAACAACGTTTGTTCAAGGGAGAAATAACTTGCCTGCATAGAATACTTGCATTACCTCTACGTAATGGTGGTATTTGTGTATTTTACCCTAAAATCAAGAGATGATGGTAAAACTTCTGCATGACAAGTTCATTTCTGGTTGACTCAAAGTCCTGGGTCTGATATTTGTGATTTTAGGGCGCCAATAACACACATTTAGCTGCGTGGTATGACATTGTGCCCTAGCCTCTGTTTCCTTGACCTTGGCATTAAATGCATCTTCAATACACTCCCCATAGACACATCTGAATCAGATAATGGAGGTGCCCATCCATCAGAGCAAATGGGTTTTTCTCCCGCAGCAATGGAAATCCAGGTTTGTGTGTTATGATACACGCTACCAAATGCATTTTGGCTCATATGGGAATTCCTTCTATTTACAGACCATTTCTACTGGGTCAGCGTAGAACGTTCTCTCAGCTGATGGATAATATATAACCATTACATGTATTTGACCAATCTGGAATAGATTGTTCCCAATATATGCCATTGTTAGGGGCACCTTGGGAAGCCATTAAGTGGTACATCGACCAATCATACAAGGAATATAACAAAACTCCAATGTGCCACGCGCGGTATTTACTCAAAACGCATAGCGGTGTGTTCAAATATGGTGTATCATTGCCCAGAAAGATGGTCGGACTTAACACGGTGTGACGTAGCTGCAATGATTTTGACCCCATGCAAATGTGTCCTAAAGATTGTTAACCAATAATAATGTACATTGTATTGAAGCATATTTTACAGACGTGTGTAGATGTTCTCGTTAAGTAAACGTAAAAGTAAGAGTTGAAAATTCTTCATTTTCGTACGGTTTTCAGTAAACATACATCCAATCAACCTGTGGAAGTTTCATCAAATTAAGGGATCCTGATTTAGTGAGAAAAAAAAAGAAGTTTGGTCAGGGATTTTGTACACACTCATTATGCTATTTCACTTACAGCAATTTAAGGCAATTGAAATAAGCTATGGGGAGAGGTCTTCAAATGCTACTTTCTTGACTTTGACAGAGTAGGCCAAAATTACTCTTCTTTGGGATTGGTGCTGGTATAAATTATATAATCAGTGTCACAGTGTCACAGTGAGCGGTCAGATTAAAACTAGTCTGGTTTTTTTCCTTTTCATAATTTTTTTTCGAATCTAATAGCAACCCATCTTGCGCTTTGTCTTTATGAAAGATCGTTGCTACCGGTAAACTGACAAGATAATCTCTGTCTTGATTACCTTGTAAATGCAACAGCAACTCTTGCGACAGATATGGAAATTCTTAAAGCTGTGTTACTCGACCACTCATTGTCTCACACTCTCTTTGTATTCATTTGTAGAAGAGTATGCCGATGTGGACTTACCTGTGAATCTTAGCCCGGAGCGCATCCAAGAAGAAGAATTTGAAGAGCTGTACGAGGACACAGTTCCAGCGGAGTCGACCCATAGCAACGATTCATCTCACAACTCAGAGGAGGACCGTGAAGAGCAGGATGATAAGATCGGAACGATTGACCTCGATGGTGATCCATACGGTGGGAATCATATAGCATTTGCTGAAATCATTTTCTCTTTAATTGTAAACTAACTAAAATATCAATACGTATTTGGTTTGCGGTAACACCATGTGTATATCTACTTGCTAGGTAGATTTTGTTCTAGGAAACTTTATGGATAGCGTTGGTACAGACATCAAATACCCTTGCTCATTATAAAAGTTCTAACCTACAATGCATTTACATGTATTTTACTAGTCCATAACTTCTTATGTTAGTGACTTGTCGTGGCGAAACTGTTGAGCGCACTGGACTCTAGCTCTGGTGTTTCTGACCAGCAGAGTGTGGGTTCGAGTCCTTAACCATTATTGCTTTGTCCTTTGGATGGGACGTATAAGGCCTGTGGTCCCATGTGTTGTGTAATGCACATAAAAGAACCCAGTACACTATTTATGTATAGGGATTATTCCTTTAATATTGAGTTGTTGGTATCCATAGCAACTGAAAGAGATTACGCTGTAGATAACAGTGAGCTTTCCTTTTGGCAATTTTGAAATAATTCTTTTGCAAAGTTCCTTGAATATGTTGTCTTAAGTTAGGCCTG
Organism: Plazaster borealis; assembly: GCA_021014325.1. NCBI lineage: Eukaryota > Metazoa > Echinodermata > Asteroidea > Forcipulatida > Labidiasteridae > Plazaster > Plazaster borealis. The sequence continues at coordinate 12,780,299 of CM037463.1, forward strand.
TCATGTTGATCCCATGTTAATGTATATATCAAGGAGAAATGTTCTTAACTGCAACATTCAGAGACCGTCCTGTAATATAAATTTACTAAAAAACTTGGTCGATTTGTTACAAGTGGTTGGTTTTGGGTTTCCTTCCCCTCCCTACCCGGAGTATAAATAAGTGTCAATGTGAGCTTCATCTGATAAAAAATTAAAATTAACTGATTTAGTATTTTGTCTTTCTTGTTAGGGGATGTAAAGGTCAACCCCGTCGCTGCGTCAGATTTGTCTTCACCGAGTAAAGAGGGATTCCTTGACAAGAAAAGGAAGGGTACAGTATTAAAATGAACTTTTAGTTTCAGAAATTTGATACCCCCCAACTTTGGCCTATTTAGTCTTTCAGTGTTAGAGATTGCTGGTCCCTAACAATCCAAGTGCCATTCTTTTATCCCTGCTACATCAACTTGGGAATACCCAGTAAAGGAGAACATCAAGGGTGACTAGGGTTGGCCTTCTTAAAGGTATCGTACACGTTTGGTAATGACTCAAAACAAATATTAGCATAAAAACTTACTTGGTAACAAGCAACGGAGAGCTGATTGATAGTATAAAACATTGTAGGAAACGACCCCCTCTGAAGTAACATAGTTTTTGAGAAAGAGGTAATTTCTCACTAAAATAATAAAAACTTCTTGCAAGAAGTTTTTATTCCTATCTGAAAGCACACAAATTTGTACAACAAGGGTGTTTTTTCTTTCATCATTTTCTTGCAACTTCGATGACCAATTGAGCCCAAATTTTCACAGGTTTGTTATTTTATGCATATGTTGGGATACACCAAGTGAGAACACTGGTCTTTGACAATTTCCAAACGTGTTCAGTGCCTTTTGAAGCTGTGTGGCTGAAAGTATGCTAATAAGTAAAGAATGCGTAGCAAAGGTTTAAGCAGGGTAAAATTAGAGGGGGCAGGGGGGGCGGACACCGTTTTTCTAGGAGGTCACTTCTGGCCAATTAATCATTTTTGTTTGCATTTTTCCTAAATAAGCCCCTTTTCAGCACTCTCTTTATGTCGTTCTACAAGATAATCTACTATGGAGGTAAAAGCAAATACAATGTCTGCGTGTAAATAACAAATTAGGTAACAATGCGCTGCTTAAGAATTTAGAGCAAAGATGATAAAAACCAAACTGTGAATGGGAACATGCCTGCCATCTCAAGGGCGGATTGCAGCAGATTCCCAGGACAGGTTCCAATTTGCAATTTCCTACCGATCCAACTTTTTGTGCTGCTCCCTAAAGTTATGATAACCTTTCAGCGTCGTGTCCTGTAAAGTATAATCTATTATTAGAAACTATCCTTAACAGGGTCCCTGAAACAATTAAACATTTGCCCCCCGCTCGCAGTCCTAATTTTTTATCGGAGTTACCTAAGAGGAACACATTTAAATTAATTGACTTAATTAAGGGTCAGTCAGAATTCCAGGCACCAGTATTTCTCGTGGTGGATGATAAGTATCATTTGAAGTGCTTCATTAGGGCAGTCCCAAGGGAGGAGTTAAAATTACTTGGATCATAGACGCAGAAGCCGGGATGCCTGTATAGGTGGAGTAGAGAGTGCTGCAGGAGCGGTCATAAGGGAATTTGACCTTTCAGTTATCATTACAAAACTGAATCCTATCCAAATTGTGCTTCCTGTCCCCTCATTATAAATACCAATTTTGAACTAATTTTTGTTTTCAATTCAAACATCTTTTTGTTCCATACTCTTTGAGAAAGTACATCAATAATTACATACAATCAGTACATAAGAAAATGACAAATCAATATAAATTGTGTAAATATTAATATCAATAATAAGCCAGAAACTACTAAGGTAAACCGAGGCTTGATCCTTGACCATTAACCCTTGACCCTTAATTAAGTCAATTAATTTAACTGTGCTTCTATTAGGTAACTCCGATAAAAAATAAAGCTCTCCCACCTCTTTTATGCAAAGTTCTTACCGACTTATTTATTTAGTAGAAAACAATCCATATGAACAGACAAGAAACAGACAATGACAAATAAAACGAGGGCAGAGTCAGTGAGACGGGAAAAGACATTACAAAAGCTTATGGCAAAATAGTACAGAGAACAAATGTAGCTATTATAGTACCACTAAACGATACATCTGTCCAAGCCAGGATTCAAACCCAGGTTATAATTTTAAAAGATCTTGAATTCGATTGTACAATGTAGCTTCCTCTGGCCCAATGATCTGACAGGGAATAGTTTTCAGAGTTCTGTTGATAATCGTACATTATGATAAAACATAATAATACAAATAATAATGAGTTCTTATATAGCTCAGATCAAGGTACTTTTTGCAACATTATCCCTGTTCATCAGGAATACTTGAACCCCATCCACAAACTTTCTCAACTCCCTGGGGAGCATACAACCTCAATTTGCTTATGTCAGCTTTACTAGGGGTTAATCCAACATATTACCGTCTCAGCCCTTGTAGGCCATTTATAAACCTGGGTTAAGAGAAGCAATTTATGGTTAATTGCCGTGCTTAAGGACACAAGTATCACGATCGGGATTCAAACCCACGCCCTGATGACTATGCCATCAGAACTTGAGTCCCGATGAGCTAGACCGTTAGCTGTGACACCCCAGGTGTTATAATAACTTTGATATACCGCACACATAGATCCTTGTCATTTGATTGGTGGAACATGCGTCCCGTTTCATACTTTATTTTGCCATGTATTTCCTGACGCGACGCGTGACACCCCAAAATTTAATATAGGAGTCCTAGTTTTAAAAATATAGGACGCTTTGGGCATTTCACAGCGACGCCTCCAAAATAATTGTTCCCCGCCCGTTTGTCCGTCCGAGGCAAGGTCGTGTCATGACAGACAAGTTGGGTGTCTGCATGGAGTCGTCCACGTTGTTTAGGAGGATTTTTTTTAATTGTCAGAGTGTGGGGTGGACGAGTTTCCGTGATTTGTTTTGTGTTTATTGTGAAAAATTGTTCAAATGACAAGGATCTATGTGTGAGTTATATAAAACAAAAATTGAATGCATTTCGTTCGTGCATTGTCGCAGAATATAACCACTCAGTGAATTCTGGCTTTTCCATTTCACTCGGCTTTGCCTCATGAAATGGAATAGTGCAGATATCACTGAGTGATTATATTCTCCAATATTGGTAGAGTATGTGTGAAATATGGGAACATACAATGATTTTTATTAATGCCGTAGCATGTAGCCTTCAAGGCGACAAACCTTTTCTAAATCACCTTTAATTTTTTGGGTCAGAAGGGCAGTTTGGGCTACAGAGTTGGCAGAAGCGTTACTGTATCATCAAGGCCAACATCCTGTACTACTACAAGAGAAAGACAGATAAGGAGCAGTGTAACCAGATTGTCTTGACTGGATACCAGGGACGGGAGGCCCCAGAGTTTGAGAAGAAGAACAAGAGGAAAGACTGCCTCTTTGAGGTGGTGTGCCCTGCCAAGAGGTCCTTTCAGGTCAGCCAATATTTCCCTATTATTTGGTTTGTTTCTTCCCCCTTCTTTTCTTGTAGTCATTTGAATGTGGATCAGGGCCCAATTTCATAGAGTTGCTTAATCACAAAAAGTAGATAAGTATAACAAAATTACGCTTACCAGAATAAGGTTACAAGCCAAACTACTATATGTCACAAGTACAATTTGTGACTGGTATCCTGCGCATTTCTGCTTTCAAAATGTTAAGCAATATTGTCTGCTTAAGCAGCTCTATGAAATTGGGCCCAAATCTTTAGTCATTCTAGTCATAGTGCTTGTGATCAGGGGCATAAAAGGCACACTGGCCAAAGGTGCTCAAAAAATTATAGGCTAAAAATCAGTGGGGAACTGGAGCTAAATTTCATGGCGCTGCTTACCACAGAATTCTACGCATACGGCGCCCTGTAAAAGCATGTGATTCCATGGGCTGTAAGCGCAGAATTCTGCGGTAAGCAGTGCCGTGTGATTGGGCGCTGGTCAGATGCAGTAACAAGTAATTTCTTGTAAACAGTTTCAGTATTGCTGGTTAACAGGAACTTTTCGACAGTTCACCATTAACAATGTTATAACTATAAATTCTTCTATTTTACAGTTCATTGCACAGAGTAAGAAGGAAATGCACGATTGGATAAAAGCCATCGCCTTTGCCAGCAAACTTGCACCAAGCTCAATAGGTATGCTATTAAAACCAACAAAGACATTTTTACTTTTACTGGAAACCTTTTTCACATATTTGATTTAAGTCAGGAAGGGTTTACCATGCAGTCATAGACCCTTCTTGGGGTGTCGTGACTGAGCGGTCTAGGGCGGTGGACTCAAGTTTACAGAATGTGGGTTCGAATCCTGGCCTGGATATTAGTCGCGACACTTGTGTCCTTGAGCAAGATACTTTATCATAATTGTTTCTCTCATACAAACGGGTACCGGTGAGAGCTGGGGAGTAACCTGCAACGGACTGGCATCCTGTCCAGGGGGAATAGAAATATTCTCAGTCGTGTAATGCCAAGGAAACCAGATATAGACCTTTCTATTCCAACATCACAGCCCAAGTTTTTGCCAACCAAGGTTGAAAAACTATGAGAAGTCATAATTGCAAAACAAAAACAGAGAGCCACAGTTTGTAACAGTGTTACACAAATATTCAAAAATAGTGTTCAGTTTGTTGGAAAGAAAGCAACCAATCATGGGATGCAATTTATTTAATTGAAAGTTTGCAAAAATGGTGAATTTGGTCACAACATCTGTTAAAATGATTGAATGGTTTTGCTAACATTCGGCCGTTCATGCCAACCATTGTTTATCAACAATAGAAAGGTCTATAAACACCGGCCTGATGAACCATATTGGCTCGGGACAGACTTTACTTACTTTATAAGATTGAGGTTTGTGAATACTACTCTCCCATGCACCTAGCCTCATGGTTCTTTTTTCAATCATTTTGTAATCCAAACTTCCTGATGTCTGAAAACATCTTGACAGGAGTAAAGCAGTAACTAAGGGGAAAAAGTAGCTTCAATTTTATTTCCAAACCTCCTGGTCTTTTGTTGTTGAGATATGAAGTATCCATACGCCCTCACCAGAGGGATTCATCATTAGGCCTATGAGAAATAGACTGGAGACTTCTTATCCATTTCCTCATGCCAAATCACCTCCTCATTCCTTCTTTCATCAGACCCTCTTGCTAAGTCAACGCCAAACAACTCAGGAGGCAGTGAAGAGATTTTGGAGGATTATGACGACACGTCCATCCCGGCGATATCCAACGAGGCCAACGACGACGACGATGGCTACGGAGAGACATACGAGGAACTTGATAATTATCAGTCAACTAAGGTGGGCAACCTGCCTCCTCCAGAGATCCCAGTCACAAAAATTGAGGAGGACGAGGATGTAGAGCCGATTGATGAGGAGATTTATGAAGACGTGTCCCAACCAAGTGATTCCCTGCCGCCACCTGTACCTGCAACAGTACCAACACGCCCACCAAAATCAGCCGCAAGCTTGCCCCTTCCTCCAGAGCCATCAGCCCCACCCCCCGTGCCGACAACGCACAGACCCCCACCTAATCTACCAGCAGTGGAAAAACAGCCTGTGGCACCCTACTCGCCGCGCACACAAATCAAAACTGTCCAAGGTAAGAATGTGAAGAATTTGAAGAATGATGCAAAATCGTCTGTCAAAGGGGGAAAAGCTCCACCGCCGATCCCGAACCGTTCAGAGACCACAAGTTTGCCCAGGAAAGAGTTGTGGGAAGAAGATTATGAAAATATTTACATAGGGTTGTGGGACTGCATGGCCGACGACAAGGACGAGTTGGAGTTTAAACGAGGCGAGATGGTGCACATCATTAGTAAGGAGCACGACACGTTCAGCTGGTGGATTGGAGAGAGAAATAACAAAGTGGGTCTGGTGCCTAAGGACTATCTAATGAAAGCATACATGATTTGATAAAGGTTCCAAGCTAAGGTGGTTTTTTTATAATGCTGATCTGAACTGTCCCATTGGAGACATGTTTTTACTCTGATTGTAGCTTTTTTTCTTCTTCTAATGCACACCTTTCTCCCATCTCTTGGTCATTGTCAACTAAGCTATCCCGATTGGGGTATTCTGTGACCCTGATTGGAAACCGTGTCTTCCAATCAGGGGCCAATTTCATCGTGCTGCTTAACGATAAAGCAAATTTTCGTGCTAACCATAGCAGAAAAATTTGCTTAAGTGTAACCAAATTTCACAATTAGCAAGAAAATTAGGCGGCCAGCTTGCACGTTCAACATGAATTTGCATTGTTACGTTATTCATTTTCATACAGAAGCACCGGAAGGTTAGCATGCCTTTTCGTGTGCTTACGGTTAGCAGCGCTATGAAATGGAAACTCCCGCAGTAAGCACAAAATCGGGCGTCAAGCAGCTCTAGGAAATTGGGCCCAGGCTATCAAGGAAATCTTCAATGTATATAGACTGTGCAAGTCTCGCCGGTATCGGGACGCGAAAACACGTTAAACGAAGAACATATATTTTTCTGAAATCAAATCCGTGTTTTAAATTATATCTAATGACAAAATCTGAACAACAAAAATACTCAGTACAATTTTTATAAAATTAGTTTTAGCTTTTATAATAAATACACAAATAATGTGTTAATTATTAATTAAACATAACTAAAACTCTGGGACAAGGATGCTTATTTGATCTTAACTTTTCAGAAACCCCTTACGCGGATTCGCGAAGGTCACACCGGCGTAAAATTAACGCTTAGCGCAGTTTATAGAGGACGCTGACGCCTCAACAACCATAGACTGCAATGAAAAGGCCTCGCGTTGCAATTATCATCGCGCATCCAAAACAAGCGTTTACATAAGTTTTGTTATCGGAGGTGAGCACAAAATTCTTAATTTTTTGCAGTAACCGGAAGCTGAGGTCAAGTTTAATTCTCGGGTTTTCTTTGTTATATTGTTGAATTGATTTTACTTTCATATTTTTTATCACTAAGTATTACATTCCCAACAACATATTTAATGTTCATAGTCATAAACTACGTTAAACTAAAATAATTGACAAAACAAAATCTTGTCCACGTAAATCTCCATATGGTTGGGACCACAGTGGTCCCGGAAGTTCAAATATGCGCGAGACTTGCACAGTCTATTGTCAACTCTTATATATTAATAATAGATATAAAATGGGTAGGGGTGGTTGGCCTTAGCTTTCAATTGAATCTGGACCTGTGTGTGAGGCATAGACATACATGTAATATGAACATTAAAAAAACCATCCATTTATATGGAAAAAAAGGATGGCAAAGGATCATGGGAAGGGATCCTGCCAGAGAGGCGGGAAAATATAGGCCAATCAAAGTCAAATATTTCAGACAATGACCAATCAGAGTCAAACAGTTTTGACAGTGGGACGGTCAATGGGGATGAGGACAGATATACATGTATACATGTATATTAAGGAGTGGAGGGATTTGAACTAGTTTTCTATTTATTTGAAAACAAACAAATATATTCATTTTTATATTTGAGATTTTGTTTGGGAAAGAGGTATAATATTTTCCCCTAATTCTGTAAAATTGTCTTCATTTTATGTATAACAAATTTTATGTAAAGAAACCAGTATCTTTCCGAAGGATGGTGACCAGAGCAGGCTAGTCAAAATGCTCTAGACAAAACAATGAGACCAAACTTATCTCATTCAGGTCTAGTGAAGATAATTTCCTGATGTCCCGATCCACTAAGTGAAACAAGAGATTCCCTGATTCCCAAAATCTACTTTCTTGCAGTGGGTAAATAGATGGATAAGCTCTTTAAAAACTTAGCAGGATTATTAGTTCTTATCAGAACTAAGTTCTACTCGAAATTAGATAATATAATATCACGCAAAAAGTTGTTAATGGCTTGACGTTTCGACCCTAGCAGAGTCTTTCTCGAAGGCTAAATGACAACACAACACATTGAAGAGGTGTACTGGTGTAACAGTGGAGAGAAAAGAAGTGAGAGGGAGGCAGAAAGCAGACAGAAAAAGCTAATGATTAACAATGAAGAAGTAGACCAAGGGCTAGAGGGAAGGGGCTGGTTTAACCACTAGAGATTGGAAACACAAAAAGGATAACAAGTAATTAATTTCTATTTTGGCTTGCGGTAACACCATGTGTATATCTACTTTGCTGTGTAGATTTTTGTTCTTTGAGAACTTGTCTTGCTATGTATTCTACTGTCGCGGAGTAGATTTTGGAATTCGGGAGACTATTCTACTGCCGCAGAGTAGATTTTGGAATTCGGGAGACTATTCTACTGCCGCAGAGTAGAATTTTTCGGAATTCAGGAGACTACGAAGTTCTGAAAAGAACTGTCCTGCTTCTTAACTACTACCTGGGCGGAAGGTAGGAAATCGGTCGGGTTTCTACCTTCGCTTAGTGGATGAGGGACTTCTCATTATTAACTTCACTGCCACGGAGTGAGTTCTTAACATTGATTCCCCACCATGCAATGCCTCAAAACCTATACAAGTAATTAATTAGTGTTACACCAGTATAGTGTTGTGTTGTCAGTCTTCCAGAAAGACTCTGTTGGGGTCGAAATGTCTGGCCATTAACTATTTAATGCATTTATACCATAGGTCCTTTTGGTTGGTAAGCAGTTTGCATCGGCTAATTCTATGTTTACCCCAAACTAAACAAAAAACCCATATGGAGTGAATTATTGTATAATACATTTAAACGACTTTTTATCTTACTGCCGAGGTACCAATATGTATCTATCTACCTTGTTATAAAAAAAAACATTCCTTGTGAAATTGATATGAAAAAGGACTACAGCTTCCTGTTGAAAAAGAAACTATAATGAAAAATTGCATCAAAACTAATTGTTGCTAAAAATTCACTTCCTTTGAAGAAGAAATAGGAATAATTCTGGTTTGATTTCTTCTGATAATATTAAATAGTGGAATCATATTTCTTTTTATCTGTTGCTCTATCGCTGCCCTGAAAGGAGATAACATTATAATGTTGTTACAATATCATCCTACACTAATTAATAGGGGAATAAAACAGTAGTCGACGAGGTCTTAAATGGCTGTTCAAAACAGCCGAAGACAAGGTGCTTTTTATCGCAAAGACATGACCCTGCCGTTTACGACTGAGTCACCACTGTTTTATTCCCATTCATAAAAACAGTTCCGTTAAAAACATCCAAAAACCTTTAAAATTTGAGAACAAATTTAGCCTCCAGCTCGCCTCGACTCTCTCAATGTTGAGCGGAAAGTCTCGCAAGTTTAGATTTGCGCATTTGATCTCCTTTCGACCAATCAGAATGGATAAAGTGTCCCAGGTATTTATGAATGTGATAATCAATGATCACTTAAAATAAGTTGGAACGATTCTCCTGACCAAATATTTACACCTAATTTTTCACATCTTTGTGAAAATGTTGGTTGAATAATATGCCACAATTATTATTAATTCTATTCATCCCCAGTGGGACATAACGCCGCTATTATAGATCACGCTACTTTGAAAAGCGTAGAAAATTTTATAAATATGTCACTGTGCTAACTCTGATGCGATTTTGCGTGTCGTGGCCGAACGGTTTAGAGCATCGAACTCAAGCTCTGGTGTTTCGGATCAGCAGAGTGTGGGTTTGAGTCCCGGTCATGACACTTGTGTCCTAAAGCAAGACACTTAACCATTATTGCTTCATCCTTCAGATGTGATGAAAAGCTGTAGGTCCTGTGTGTTGTGTGTTCTTATACTTTTCGTTAAGGGAAGGGGTTTGCTGCTGAATGCGCCGCAGCACCTTGTAAACCCATATAAGGTGCAAAATAAAATTGGGTCTCCTAATTTCAAAAATTTCAAAAACCTGTCTTAGAATGTTTCTATCTGTTCAAGCGCCTTGAGTACCTTATTGTTAGATACGTGTGCTATATAAGACTATATAGTATTGTTATTATTTAGTTGAGTTTTACTATAACTTCATCAACGTGAAAACTAGAGGGCTGTACTTGATGTATTCTTCCCCCCCCCAAAAAAAACCCTTTGTTTGACCTTTGGTTTAAAAATCATCTCAAAATGTTGATGCTTTTTTTAATTGTAATGCAAAAAGTAGTAACAATTTTCCCTCTATCAATATTTGTCCTTGGGTTTCCTCTTTGTATTCTCTCTCAAAAGTATCTTTATTACTCGAAAAGTTGTAAGAAGTAAGATGCTCTAAAATTAAGTGACAAATAGATTCTGGAAGGGGAGGTGGTAGATTTAGGTGTTCACTTCTAATCTTCAGGAATTTGAATTCTTGTCCCTTCTACTAGGCCAACACATTATACAAGCTTTCTGTGAACATTATTTTGGTTTTTGTAAAGTTTAAAGCTTTTGTGGTTTTCCATTGCAGCTTCCTATCATCCCAATCATGTTATTGTTAGTCGTAGGATTTTTAATGTAGGTTTCACCTCCATGTCAACTGTCAATAATGTATCGTGCTAACTAAATTGTTTCATTTAATTTGTAAATTTTAGAGATTTTGTGACGATTTGAGAATGACTTTACCTAAATGAAATCCTAAACAAATGTGGTATTTTTCTATGTATTTTTTTCAGTTTAATATGTGGGAATGCATAAATAATGTACATGTACATAATTTCACTTCAGTACAATGCCATTATAATCGATAACACTAAAGCTTTATGAATTAGCCTCTTTGAATGAAAATAGTATATACAAAACAGAGCAAGGAATAACCTCTATTTCCAAATTATTTGTTGTGGAAAAGTGCAGTAGGGTGGCCTTGTATTATATGTGTTTAATACAGTCGGTACAAAATAAAAGTATTTACACTTTAAAAACTGGTAATGATTTAAAATGGTATTTGCTGTTATGTGAGAACAAGTATAAAAAAAATTCCTCCAGCTCACAACGCTTTTTTTCTGCCAAGTTGCTGAATCCATCAGATCTCTGAGCAGATCTCTGAGCAAATTGCGAGTCAAATGGCAAATCTATGGCCTCTCTGAAAGGACTTGTGTATAAAGGGCCAGTCACACTGCAGCGATAACGAAAACGATCACGACGCTAAGAGAACGCATTCTATTGGTTGAATTGCTCCGCGCAGAATACGCGCACGCTTATTCCACCAGTCAAGGGCGTGCCTTGTTAACGTGATCGCTATCGTTTTTCGTTATCGCTGCAGTGTGACTGACCCTTAAGGGTCTGATTTCAGATCACTATTTACTGGTATGCAAATTTGTATCAGTGGGATTGGTTATGCTGTATTTCATAAGCCAGGCATGATATTTTGCCCTTGAACAAAACAGGAGAATGTGGTCGAGTCTGAGGGCTGACCTACATATGGTATGGACTTTTTTCCCATGAATACATTTTGTATGTAACTAACAATCACACTGATTTTCTGAGGGCAAAACAAATAGTCAGAAATCGGATTGAAAAAGGAATGTCTGATAAACAAAGACTTTGTTGGAAGTGGTTGCATTCCCGATGGATTTGTTCGTTACATCCCCAATGAATAGCAAGATCCACTGTCAATTGAACACCCCTTTTGCTTTGCTTACGGTAAGTTTTTTCACTATAGAAATTCTGCTGCTGACAATATCTGCTTACCAGTAGAATGGTAGGATTAAGCGCAGCATCAAAGAAACAGTTGCCACTGATAGTGATTTAACTATCTTTTTTGTAGGCAATCGTTGACGATTAAATATACCATGTGGTTGCGTAAAATAGTATTCATATTATACAAATATTGACTGCTTTGAGTGCTATGGATGAAACTATGACTCCCGAGATGATCTCCGGCATGTTCTATTTTCTAAAATAGACTGCACCGGGGATCACTAGGGAGTCGTAGTTTTAAGCATAGCAGAGTAAAAGCAGTCAATGTTTGTTTTATAACATAGATTCTGCCTTGAAATCTAGCTGTCCCAGACCTTTATCACGTTGCCACCATTTTGGTCATGTTCCCTGTGTCCAGTAACAGTAATGAATGCATAAGTTCATAGCACAAAAAAGGAACCACTGTTTTTTTTCTTCTTTTAGCCTCAATGCGGTTATAACGATTTGGACTGAGAAAAATCAAGATGGCGGCACCATGATAAAAGTCTATTGCTATGGGTATAGCTTGTCGCGTTCATGCTGCTTTCTTGTAAAAATATGACACATCATGTGACAAGCTCTAAACCAATCAGATGGCAGAATCTTTGAAGGGGTGTTATAATACACAATGCTCCCGTGATTCTGGGAAGGGATTTTTGCTAACAATTTTAAGTACTGTGCATAGCTCCATGGTCCGACTGCAGTGATGATGATACATCAAACTCTTGAAATGCTACTAGGGGTATGGGGGCGGAGGAACTTAGAAGCTTTAGGAAAGAAGTGTAATTTTCACAATGTCTTAAAATTAAAATAAAAAGCAAGCACGATTTAAGACACAACACATTAATACAAATACACATACAAAATGCTTTATTGTAACTAAAAATAATGCCTGGAGAGGCAGTTGATAAAAATTCCAAATATCCTTGTCAAGTTTTTATAACATCGGTCGATCTACATGTAAATAACTCCATGGGGTTTTTGACAGACTAACGGACAGACTAACAAAGAAGTAATCTTATTTATTAATTATTAGTTTAAAGCAAATGTCAAGTTGCAATGAAACATGCAATCTTCATGGGTCACACAAATTGCCCCTCCAAAACCCAAACATGACCGTTCACTGCAGGGAATGCCGATTATTTGCCAAACCAAACACTACATCCCAAAACTTTCTTGGTAAAAATGTGAACTTCTAAGTAAATCTTAAGCGGAATTAAACAACTACATACAAAGCCCAACTACAGCCACAACATGCAAGTTTAAAATAAATACTCATGGGGCTAAATAGCACAAACAGTTGTGAAGATCATGCAGTTTAGGGGCATATCTGGTCATACTTTCTTTGAACATTTTAATCCATCCATACACATACATCTTATCCCGAATCGCTCAAAATTATCATTAAAGCATTAAAAGCAATTTTGCTGACCAGAATTGGTTACCAACCAAAATGCTATCTCACTGTTACTGGTTCCCTGCTTGGTAATTTGTTACAAAAGAATCATTTGCTCAAGCAGCTCTAATAAAACGAGCCACACATAAATAGCAAGTTCAATTATACAAACAAGTTCCTTGGGCAAAGCCAAGGGAACTAGTTTCTCAACTTCCAATAATGAGGGGAGCTAATTTCAACTGTCCAGCCTTAAACCGCATTATACCATTACACTTCTTTCATTTCATCATCATTTTACATGCAGCCAAACACTTTCTTGGAATAGAAATCATTTTATTTTTAAATGAGACATTTGTAAACATTATTAAAATCATACTTAGTTTATGTCAAGTGAACAATGCATTGAGCCAATCTTCGGGTCTCTGACATACAGTTCATCTTTTATACAGCATAATATAAGGAAGTAAATTGTTTCCCTTGCTGGAAAAAAAAGAGAGCAATGAACCAATTTACATGAAAGATCATTTAAAATGCATTCTTTAAAGTGCACAATTCATTGAATAAAGCGTACACCACCAACCAACCCCGATTCACAAATTACAGAACACTAAAGTAAAAATCCCCTGAGGTATTTGTTTCAAATGAAGCACATGTACAAACACAGTTGTATCAATAGCACTCCGCACTAATGACGTCACTTTTTCTCAAAATATCCGCATATCAGACAAACCCTCCACCACTAGCTCTCACGTGATCAGCGCGCCAGACCGCAGTAGTACACGTCAGTACACGTGAGTAAACCTAAAGCTTGGACATGTACGCACGCACCTTAGTGAATTTTGACACGCTGTCTGAGATACGGGTACTGAGCTTCTATTTTTAGCGTTAGTGCGGAGTGCCGTTACTGAAAAATTACCAACTAGAATATAAAACATCAATGTCAATAACAAATGACATGACAAGAACCCAAATATTTGCATGCTTAGTTTGACAATACACTGCAGTAGAATTTTCCGTGTGCTACAAAACCTTTACATTCCCCTAAGAGGTGCTTCTCCTTTTGTACCTTTAGAACTTGGTTCTGCCCTCATTGTTCCCCCCTCCCACATCAGACACGGTGACAAATGTCTTCCTGAACGAGGTTAACCCAGTATCAGTGGGGAATAAGTACCATGGGTCCCAAATGGAATTAAAGCAACATCTAGCCATTGATAATTGAATGGGCACTTTACAGGAGATGTCACGCATGCTTAAGTGCTCATCAACAAAATCCAGACATCTGCAGGGATAAGTGACAAATCCTGGAATTTTTTCTTGCAGGCCTAGATTACCCCTTATTCTAAGACCTGGATCCTCCAAGATGTTACAATTCAAGAGGTTCACAGACTCTGTGCATGATCCTCCAAGATGTTACAATTCAAGAGGTTCACAGACTCTGTGCATGATCCTCCAAGATGTTACAATTCAAGAGGTTCACAGACTCTGTGCATGATCCTCCAAGATGTTACAATTCAAGAGGTTCACAGACTCTGTGCACGATCCTCCAAGATGTTACAATTCAAGAGGTTCACAGACTCTGTGCATGATCCTCCAAGATGTTACAATTCAAGAGGTTCACAGACTCTGTGCATGATCCTCCAAGATGTTACAATTCAAGAGGTTCACAGACTCTGTGCATGATCCTCCAAGATGTTACAATTCAAGAGGTTCACAGACTCTGTGCATAATCCTCCAAGATGTTACAATTCAAGAGGTTCACAGACTCTGTGCATGATCCTCCAAGATGTTACAATTCAAGAGGTTTACAGACTCTGTACATCACCAGAAATACAAAAACTACAGGATTGGATACAATGTGGATTCTTTCATTCACTCTTTGGTGACTGCTCTACTTCTTTCAAGAAAATTTGAAGGCTCAAGGTTTTGAGAATCAGAAAAAAATCCTGAGAAATCAAACACCTGCATGTATCAATGACAGCATGTTTTCACCCACATGTTGTTCAGCAGTTATTGTGGTTTGCAGGGTTTTAGGCACCATTCTAGTCTTACATTAAATCAACAGCTAATTTGAAACACGACTTGACAAACTAAACATTTTTTTCAAAAACGGGGGGAAAAATTAAAAGGGGCATTTAATATCTTGGCATGTTTAAGTACATTGGTGTCATATTATTTGGCTTTACCCATACATCGATGTGTGTATAGCACGGTATACTCCATACTTTTCCCCGAGTCCTGTGAAACAGTCCACAGGTATATTACTCGGGTTGGATTCGAACCCCCAACCTTTGCCATTCTAGAGCAGATGTCTCACCAAATAGACCACCGAGATTGCCCGGTAGCTACAGGCAGCTTGAATCCTATACTTTAGCAGCAGGTACCGTAACTTAACATCTACTACATTGGTGTCTTCATTACATTCTCTCTAACATTACAAAACGTGTAGATAAAAATATAACAATGAAACACCACACCATTGTAACTGATGCACCTAGTTCCCCATACAACAAAAGTGACTTTCAAAGCAATTGAAATACTGTCTGGTTAAACAAAGTAAAGGAATCACTTTTAATCACTTTTAAGAGCAATGAAGCTCAACAATTCTCTGAGACTTTCCAAGAAACAGATGTGAACAGAAAACAAAATATATTTTGTCTGCAACCATGGTATCAAGCAGGTATTTGACAGTAACTAAGACATCCTGGCAGTAGTTTGAGAAGGATTACAGAATCACATTTATATGACATAAACTTTAAACAAACGTGGGTTTTCTTACATCATAATTTTGTCCAAGCAACTAATTAAATACATAAATCCTGAAACTTTTCTTAGAATAATAATGGTGCAAATTTTTTCACGGCAAATCATAATTTAGCATAAATCATGCATTTTCACAATTTGCACTGTTACAAAAAGAAACATTCAATTCTCTAATTTGATCGTAAAATTTGCCTAACCATCCTTTCCATACATACATAGTTTTGAACATTAGTACGCACACATTAAAAATAGTCTTTCTGCCAACCGACAGGTCTTTAAAAAAACACCTAAATGTACTGCACATCGGACAGAGCTAGACCAGGGTCCAATTTCATTGAGCTTCTTAAGCCGAAAGCTTTACTTTTAAGATTCATGCTGAGCAAAACTAAGCAGGAAACCAGTCAAAGATGGCACATGTGAAATGGGACTTTTTTCTGGTAACCTTATTCTGGTAAGCAAAATCGTGTTGTGCTTAGCTACTCTTTGTGCTAAGCAGTAATAAAGGCTTGTTGTCTACCTAGATGTAATTTTTGTGGTGCAGTCAAAACATGGAATTTTAATAGGTAGATTTTATAATACATGCACACACAAAATTAAGTTCTCTTTCTTACAAATGAAGAGTGCCTCAAACTTTGTAAACCACGAACTAACTTAAAACAATCAGGGACATGCGGCTAGCACTGTGAGACGAACTAAAAACATGTCAACCATTTCCCATGATGCACTGTGAAAATAGCCTCTCCTGGCCAAACTGTAGAGGGCGCACTGTATTGCGAATTGCTCATATTGAACCATTCAAACATTTCCAATCATTTCGCTCTTTCAATGATGATTTGTTGGTTAACTGTTCTGTGTTCCGCCTTTTAACAGAACAGCAACTGTAGCTGCAGCCCACTTTATAGAGTCAGAAGATTGTTTGCAAAGCGAGTACAAGTGTGGAACCAGTCATAAGCAGTACACCTCACATGAGCTTTTGGCTGGTAACCAAATTTTGCTTCACAAGATGTTTGTTTGTTTTGCAAGCTCTATAAGATTGGTCCCACTCGACACATTCTTCAGCTCATTCTATAATACACTTTTTACTGCAAGATGATTTTTCCAAGTGATGACAAATAAAGAAAACACCACCAATACAGAGGACAATAAAGGACATGCAAATTAAATGACTGTACAAGATTTCCGCAAGATTTTTTTTTAAAAGTAAATTTCAGAAAATCCAGTTTATTCAGAAACATGCTCTTCACAATGGAGGTGGAGTGTTTGGAACGCTACAAGGCAGCAAACTTAACGGGTTTGATTATGCGCATGTTTCCGAGAACAATAAATTAACCTGTAATGTCTGCTGCCATCTAGCGCCCCCCCCAAAGTCCCCAAATGCGAGTTTGCAGCAGAGTTGGGCTGTCTCATGAAACCAATTTCATAGAGTTGTCAAGCACAAAATATTGCTTAACACTTCAATTTGCTAAGCAAAAACAAGCAGGGAACCAATCAAAAACAGTGTTTAACAGATAGGATTCTACCTGGTCACATATATCTGCTTAGTAACATTTTTCTTTTGGCACTTTTTTTAACAGCTCTATAAAATTTGGCCTCGATGGATAAATGGGTATGGAGGGACTTCCTGATTAATGGTCTTACGTTTTTTATTTACAGTATTTACAATACTAATCTATATAGCTGACCAAACTATACATGATTAAGTGGGGAATTTCGTTAACGAGTTTCTACATTATACTATTCTAGTGCATTTAAAAGGGAGGGGGGAGAAAAAAACAACAACAAACACAAACAAAAACCACTTACAATTGACAAGTTAAAAAAGTAACGGGACAGTCGATCATCATTAAAAATACAAATAGAAACAATTCAACACGGGGGACTGTCTGATCCGAGTGCGTGGACAAACCATATTTTTAAAATAATTTTTTTTCCATATTGATGTTTTCACCGGCTCGTCCTAATTTAATTCTTCTTGAGCTAGAAGCCTCCGGCTTTAAATTGATTGTATTCAAATGTGCGTTAACGTGAAGTTGTATACATACACAAATATTTGGCAACATGTTTTGTTGGTTGGATGAAGGGAATTTGCCAGCACAAAAATACTGCTTGAATTCTTTTTTCTAGAGACAAAGAAAATGATGTCCAGTTGTGAACTTGTTTTGTCGTTTGAGTATGCTGATTGTGTTTTCTTTAAGGTCACTTTCTTGCTACTCTTGAATGAAACATCATAACACAAGGAAAAATATACAATCTGGCCAGTTCATCCATCATACAAAAAAATTCTTCCCCCTTTTTTTGTTCAATGTAAATTTAAGTTTTTTTGTTTTTTTTGGTGTAACAAGACTCACAACGTTTTGGTCTCTTTGGCTGATATGCCGTCCCTGACGTCGTCCTCTTTGGACTCCGTGTGCCACGTAAGTCTCTCTTCATAGAATGCAATGACAACCTGTGGACACTTCACATTGGCTTCCTTCGCTCGGACCAAGTCGGCGCGGTCGCTGCCTTTCCTACAAAAATGAAAGCAAACATTCATATTAAGACGTTTTCTCACTAACATTTGCAGATTGTAATGGCTCGTATTTTTTAATGGTCGTGTTTCTCAAACACAATCAGACTGATGGAAAGCCATTATGCAATGACCGATCATCAACCCAAGCCAGTTGAACAGACAGCATCCAGGGCCCAATTTCATAGAGCTGCTAAGCACAAAAATTTGCTTAGCATGAAATTTCTTCCTTGCTAAAAACAGGATTACCAAATTTCCATGTGTTGCATATTGCTTGTTACTGGTATTCAGCTGTTGTTTGCTTATCCTGAAAATCACATGGAAATTTGGTTGAAATCACGGTTTTTATCAAGGAAGAAATTTCATGCTAAGCAAATTTTCGTGCTTAGCAGCTCTATGAAATTGGGCCCTGGAGAGATGAAAGGCCTCATGACAATGCAATATAAGTCCATCTTTACAAAACCTTGGCTGGTATGTGAAAGGGACAGGGCCCAATTTCATGGATCTGCTTACTGTCAAATTCTGTGCTTATAGCTCATAGAAACATGCACTTGCAGGGCTCTGTAAGCATGGAATTCTGTGGTAAGCATGGAATTCTGTGGTAAGCAGGGCCATGAAATTGGGCCCAGGTCTTTCATAAAGGCATTAGGCACAAATCCATTCAAAGAGTTAATCCGTTAATTGTTTGCAGTGCCCTTTAACAGGGGGCCACCAAACCATGATCCCATGGACTCTGTGAACCAGTGGCCTGTGTATGCCCAATCAGCCACAGTACCTCACCACACATGGCATGATGAAATGACTACCGCCGAACATGCATTCTTTCTACAGGGTATGCAGAGCTA
This sequence comes from Plazaster borealis, assembly GCA_021014325.1. Classification (NCBI taxonomy): domain Eukaryota; kingdom Metazoa; phylum Echinodermata; class Asteroidea; order Forcipulatida; family Labidiasteridae; genus Plazaster; species Plazaster borealis. The sequence goes on from CM037463.1 coordinate 12,799,408, forward strand.
TGTTCGAATTATAAGACCCATTTAAGCACCATATAACAGTTTACAAGGTGCTGTGGCACAATCTGCAGCCAACTATACTAGAAACACTGGGGCGAACCCCTTCTCTTATCAATAAGTGTACTGGGTTCTTTTACGTGCATTACACAACAAATGGGACATATGGCTTTACGTCCCATCCGAAGGACGAAGCAATGAGGGTTAAGTGCCTTGCCTATGGACACAAGTGTCAAGACCGGGACTCGACCCACACTCGGCTGATCAGAAACACCAGAGCTCAAATCCAGTGCACTTGACCGTTGGCCACGACAGGCCAGAAATAAATGGCCCAATGACCCTGGTAATAATGTTCAAGTGCCATAAGCGTCACAATTTAGGGACACCGGAGCTACATAAACATCCATTATTATCACAATCCTCAAGTCACCTAAACTCAAATTCATGATCTCTTGAGGAAGACGGACAAGGTTTTAGCCAGGATTTGGTAAAAGGGTGTCCAAATTCGCTAGAAATTTAAAAACTGGGTGTCCAAAGTGTTCACTTACAATACATTTACATATAAATGACAGATAAAACAGGGTGTCCAGATTTAAAACAGGGTGTCCAGATTTAAAACAGGGTGTCCAAAAGACACCAAGACACCCCTCTGGCCAACACTATGAAGACGAACACATCTGAATCCATCAGGTAAAGGCAAAATCATTTCAAACGATTTGAGGGGGTTAGTTTGTTTACTCTGAATAAGACATATACCATTTCATTAAGAATATCAGCTCAGAATCTTTTTCCGTAGCTCCAAGGATTTTCTCTGGTTCCAGTTTTCTGTCAAAGCCCTCGGGTTCCGTCGAGCTTGCGCTTGGTGTGCACTCTAGCGTCTGGCCCTGTAAATAAGATGGCAATTTTAAAGTAAGTAATTGATTTATCCCACTGTATGTTTTCCGATCAAGCAAATACAAACTGCTTTTCCTGAAAGCATCAGGCTCTTTTTTAAACCCATGGTTGTGTTTTAATAATAATATTACACAACATTTATTAGGCGCTTATTACGGATGTTTCTAAGCGCACCATTGTCTGACTACAATTTTTTTTCCTGCAAGGTATGTGGAGCTACGTTTGAAGTATGAGGCCTATTCATTTATAGCACCATGCAATGGTTTACAAGGTGCTGTGGCGCAATTATATGCTGCCGATCAGACCAGGAACACCGGGGCGTACCCCGTCTCTTTTCGATAAGTGCACTGGGTTCTTTTACAACACATTACACAACACACAGGACCAACGGCTTAACGTCCCATCCGAAGGACGAAGCAATAATGGTTAAGTGTCTTGCTTAAGGACACAAGTGTCATGACTGGGACTTGAACCCACACTCTGCTGAACAAAAACACCAGAGCTTGAGTTCGGTGCTCTTATTCGCTCGGCCACGACACGCCACGCCACATTTTAAGGGTGCACGACAAAGTACTGTTGTGCAAATGGAACTTGTGACTTCTGTTTGACCGTTTCTACCAATTCCAATCAGAGCTATGAGCCCATCTGTAAAAGGAGCAGATGTCAACATACTTTCAAGGATTTAAAATAGAACACTGTAACCCAGTCTTTACAGTCACAAAACCACAAACCACAGCGGGGAGGTGTACAAAGCAAAATGTAGAACAAATTGTAGGGGATTGAAAATAATGTATTACATTTTAAAGAAAAGGAAGGCATTTTTTTTACCGTTGGCTTTGTTTAACCGTCAAGAAAATTTCATCATTTGTTTACGGTTAAACGGTTAACCGTCCCAACCCTACTATGGAACGCTCTTCTTCCTGAACAACACCAAAACCAATCCCCGTCTTCATTCAAATCTACCCTAAAACCCATATATTTGTCCATCCTTTTTGGAATGAATGTTTTTCTTTTGTTTTTTTGTACCGGCACTTCACCAAGTGTTCATCATTGTAACTATTATTAACCTGAACAGACTAGGCAGCATGGCTAGCGTTGTGGCCCAACTCCTCACATAACCTCTTCTCCTATGTCACTCCACACCAAATTGTTTGGACTTGGATAAGACTGGAATACCTGACCCTGTGGGAAGCACTTGTTGTTTGGGCCTTCTGGCCCCAGTCCTGAATCCTTCAAGTTGGCAATTGGATATTGACCACACACATCATTCACAGCAACTGCGCCACGCTCAACATTTGGAAGTCAACTTGGCCCAATTTCATAAAGCTGTCAAGCAGAAAATTCCAAGTGACAAATTTCTTTGCTAAGCAAAAATTGAGCGGGGTACCAGCCACAACAAAGCAAACTTAATTTAATTTTGGCTTGTAACCTGTTTCTGCTAAGCAGTACTTTTCTGTGCTTAGCAAGTTTTTGTGCTTACATGCTTTATGAAATTGGGCCCCGGTAAGCGTGTAAACGCTGTGTCGCTTAAAATTCGCACTACACTGTAAAACACACAGGGACATTGACTCCCAAAATGTGATGAAGTCAGGTGAACTGGGTCAATAGAAGGATTTGAGACTCAAAAGGTAAAGTTCATTTTATGCCTAGTGTGAGTCCATGGGTTTATGAAACGTCTCAAGAAAGTGTTAGTCGAAAACTTTGTAATTTCCAATAGTGAAACTAAGAAAGATCAGCTTTGACTATTGCCAAGGGGATCAAATTGCACACCAAATCCACAGGTAATCAAAAATGGGTTTTTATACCTTTTTTTTTTCATTTAGAACAAAATCACAAAAAACTGCCACTCTTACAGGTGGGTTCAGTTACTAAAATCGTCATAAGGTAAATAAAAAACATTGTTTGTGTTGTTCGTACACTGTTTATTTTGAAAGTTCTTTTTCAATTTAGTAAAAATTGATAAAAAGTAAAGTCCACATAAATTTGTTGTTTTTGTTTTTCTCTGTTTGGGCCCAATTAAAACCTTGGTGTATATATCCATCAGATTTTTGTAATTTTTTTTCTTCAAAGTGACTCAGTCATGACCTTTACGACTCAAGACTTGCACTTGATCTTTGAGACTCACAACACACAGACTCTGCCCAATAACTCAGGAATTAAACTCAAGACTCGACCCTGACAACTCGGACTCAAGGATTGAGGGCTCAAGTCTGCCAGTTACCAAAACATTCCAGAAAGGGTTTGCCCTTACCGCTGTCATCTTTGCCATTTTGGGAACTCCTTCTCCGCCATTGAGTTTACGTTTATTAGCTGGCTGAGGTGTTTTGACTGAGTCAAGATATACCTGGATGAGCTCTGGACAATCGAGATTCTCCTCGGGTTCCCATGTGTTTTGGTCTCTGAATGATTGAAGAAAAAGACACAAGCAAAATTAGCCTCAAAACAGAGAGAATAAATTAATACTTTCATGACGTTGATATTCGATGACACATTTCTGTGTATTGTGCTCCAGGGTTAAAACTTATACATTGCCCTGGCTCATAAGTCAAGTATCTTAACCAGAGTTTATCCTTAACTTATTAAGTGATTGGCCAGCAGGACCAGTTAGCTTGTCATTTCACTAGTCTCCCAGCTTTGTCTGTGGTTCAAATTAAATAGGGATGCTTTTCAACACTGAACTAGCCAGTCGGACCACTTGGCAAGAACTTTGACTGGTCCTCAGGTGTTTTAATTTAACTCACATTTGACCAGCGGACCACTGTTAAGGGAGAACGCTGCTGACTTTAGAGTTAGTCCCCAAGTCCTTCAAACTGTTTTCATAATTTTTGGTACAACCATGTATAGACATTCTGCACACAATATCATTATAAATAAATAGATTTTCGTTTTCCATTGTTCCATCATCGTTTTTACCTCTAAAATGGCGGCTAGATGACATCAATGCATAAGGTCTATTGTGTGAACAGGGCCTAAATACAAATTATATTCTTTATCCCCGATGCAAAACTATAACTGACATCTATTAAATCGTTGCGGTACCCGCTGCTAAAATATAGGACTCGAACTGCCTCAAGCCATCGGGCTAGCTAGGTGGTCTAGTGGTAAGCCATCTGCTCTAGCAATGCATAGGTCATGGGTTTGAATCCCACCCAAGTGATTTGCCTGTGGATTTTTTTCACAGAACTCGTGTGGAAAGTACCGAGTATACAGTGCTAAATACACATTCGGTGTAAGGATAAAAACAAATTATATTCTTTATCCCCGATGCAAAATTATAACATCTAGCAATTTTCCGCTGACCAACACAAAGCAGGAAACCAGTCACAGATGTTATGTATGATATGGTATTTTGGCTGGTAACCTTATTCTGGCAAGGAAAATTGTTTTGTCCCAAGCGGCATATTACACGACTTTTCTCCGTGTTATACCACCAATAGAATTTCGATGGAAAGGTTTAATACAATGTAAAACAATTTCCCCTGGCCGACTACCTGAGTGAGGTTGTGAAAAATCAAGTTGATGAATGAAGAAAAATTTACGCCTCCTTCAAACTGACAATGCAGTGCTCACACCAATATGCAATGTTATGTTCCCCTTCCCACAGTCCCGTTTCTCCCTTCTACATGTGCACCTAGTCCTTACCCCTTTGTCTACCCCCCCCCTCCTCTTTTGGTAACCATGTTGTTAAGTTACCTGTTTTGTTAGTCAAATTTTTTCTTCTGTACCACTTTGTATGTTGTTGTTTCTGATATTGGCCAAATAAATAACAACAATAATATTATACTTGGTTTTAACCTTACACTGATGACTGTAAAGCACTGTATACTCGGTTCTTTCCCCCTGAGTCCTGTGAATAAAATCCATAGGCTTATTACTCGGGTGGGATTCGAACCCACGACCTTTGCCATTCTACAGCAGTTGTCTTACCAACTAGACGACCAAGTATCTAGAGGCAGTTCGAATCCTATATTTTAGCAGCGGGTACCGCAACAATTTAATAGATGTTAAATTGTCTAGTCGGTAAGACATCGGGGCCAATTTCATAGAGCTGCTAAGCACAACAATTTGCTTAGCATGAAATTTCTTCCTTAATAAAAACAGGACTACCAACCAAATTTCCACGTGATTTTCAGGATAAGCAAACAACAGTTGAATACCAGTAACAAGCAATTATACAACACATGGAAATTTGGTTGGTAATCCTGTTTTTATCAAGGAAGAAATTTCATGCTAAGCAAATTGTTGTGCTTAGCAGCTCTATGAAATTGGGCCCTGCTCTAGAATGGCAAAGGTCGTTGGTTTAAATCCCAGCCAAGTAATATCCCTATGGATTTTCCATAGGAGGTACTCTACTTTGTGACAATTGGACTGGGCAAGACTTACTCTGGGTACCCTTTCCATTTGAGGAGGTACTCTACTTTGTGTTAATTGGACTGGGCAAGACTTACTCTGGGTACCCTTTCCATTTGAGGAGGTACTCTACTTTGTGTTAATTGGACTGGGCAAGACTTACTCTGGGTACCCTTTCCATTTGAGGAGGTACTCTACTTTGTGTTAATTGGACTGGGCAAGACTTACTCTGGGTACCCTTTCCATTTGAGGAGGTACTCTACTTTGTTGCCTGATTTGACCCTTCTATTCAGGACCTTCTCAACCTGGTAAGCTTCTTCTTCCTCCTCATCTGCTCCGCTGGCCTCGGCCATGGGGTCCTTTTCTTCTTTCTTCGACATGGGTGCTTTGCTCTTTGGGTTGCTTCTTCCCATTATTTTCTGCTAATCTTGTTGTGATAAATCACGACTCTGCAGAGAGGGAACATGAAAACATGTACGTTAATGACTTTAAAGCAGTACCTCACAGTGGAAAGATTGAAAATATAAATGTTCAGATTTACACGTAACATACATGGTATAAAGATGGTCATCATGGAAAAATTCCCCTGAAATTATTTTCGCCTGAAACGCTATTTCCCCCCGTTTTTTTGACTTGCTTGCTTTTTATCCTTTTAACTTGATGTTCAAAATATCTGCAATTCAGCCCTTGGATGGCTGCCATGTGATATTTTAATTGAATAAATCAGCAATGAATGAATGGATGAATGAATGATATGAGTAAAACAACTTGATTTTTAACTTGTCCAAAATCTAATGATTGAAAAAGTGAAAACAGTGGTGGGTTTTTCACTATTTTATTGTGACTCTGATGACAGAGCTTAAACTTTCACAGTTGTATAATTTCATGTATTGTTGGGTCACACAAAGTGTAGAAACTGGTCTTTGACATTGATACAAATGATCTTCTCGTGATTGAAACCCAGGCCTGAAATTCAATCTTTGAGAGGACAAGGCCATGTTCATTTTTTGCAAAGTGCATTGTCATTTCAGAATCTTAAAAGTCTATGGGAAATTTCTGAAGGGGCATCAAGGCCAAGACTGGGGCAAAAAGACCGTGTAAATCCAAGACTGGACAACAATAGATTCTCCAATTTGAAAATACCAACTGCAGATTTTAGAAGATTCTTCAGAAAGAATATGGTACTTTTTCATTCATTATGAATAACTGGAAGTACTTCGGACTATCTCAGAGCTGTCAATTTGCAGCTTGCAATCACGAAGATTTTGTACAACAATCAGGGAGATATTTAGAATTACATTCAACAAATTCTGTAAATTGGAAACGATGTGACTGCTTGTGTGTCGCACGGACTGTGCGTTGATTACACCATGATCGCAATGTGGTATGCGTTTCGCAGCACTTTCAAGTGTTTGTTACGGTTATCCGAACCGTAAAAATGTAAATGTGTAGCTTGTTGATCGGTTGGTAATCGCGTAATCGTCACAGACCAAGTTCTGACTTCAAAGTATTTTACTCTCTGATGGATCAGTTGACAATTAATGTTTTTTAAATCTCATTTTGAATTGGTAAAAATAAAATCCATGGGCCCCCCAAAAGGAAGCGGGCGGGGACACTAAACATGTAATTTTTTTACTACGCCTTATAGGCCTACACTGTACACAGGATTGGTAAGGATAAAAAACATTATTGTTTAATTTTAGTCTGAAAGCTAAACTAATTATGAAGTTCATACTATAACCTTTTTTTACTGTGAAATATTTTCCTCCGTCTCAGAAATTTAAGTCATATTCAAGAAAACTGTATCTGAAATGAAAACCTAAAGAAACGCAACAGCTGATTTCAGTTATTACAACCAAAATTAAGGACATATTCAATGCGTTTACATACATGTAGGCCTACATGCTGAAAATTTTGCATGGTTTCACTATTTTTTCCCGACTCACACACAATGGATTAAGGGTTTTTTTAAGCCCACATTTTCACAGGTTTGTTATTTCATGTATATGGTTGATCACACATAACATGAACACTGCCTGCAACTTTTCTGCCTGCTCTACCAAACCAGCAGCAGCAGTACCAAGTAGTCAGGTATCCTTATAAATACCTTAACTTAATTTTGTTTTTTAGATCATAGGTTATGATAGATGACGGCAGATGACCCCAACAAAACAGTCAACACACAAACATGACAAAAATGGCCTTAAACATTGGCTGCGACTTTCAAATTAGGTTCAACATCTTTCTCATTAGCACTTAGCAGACATGGTAGTTAAATTAAATTCGAGGTTTTGTGTTAACTGACTCACTGACGATCAAACATTTCCAAGAGCGAAACCCGCAAACCACCACTGTTTGATGCAAACACATGCACTATCCATGACACACATTGACCAATCGTAGGCTAACACACATGTCAATTCGTTTGAAAAACTGTTTATTTAATCAAATATAAAACAACGTTTAGTCAATTAACTCAAATAAAAACAGATGTCCAGGTATGCTTAGGAGTTAACATATACTTATCGAATAGACAAAAAGACAAACTTACAGACGTTTACTTAGTTGAATCTCAAGGTAGTGCAGCATGCATCCGAGCACACGAACAAGGCGGGAAAAAAGACTCGCTGTACAACGAGCATTCAATACACACAAACTTGAGGCATTATAGCGCCCTCTTACGTTTTACCACGGCTATCCGGATCCTATTACACACACAAAAAGATGTGTGGCAGTCTAAACTTTCATTTTCAATGTCAATTCAGTGAACAAAAGAACATTAATCATTACTTTGCATTATGACCTAAAACATCTTCAAACGATTAAGCATTAAGTTAACATTAAAGAACAATTACCTATGAGCTTGGCAGTCCTAAAAGAATTGTTAAATTAAATTTTCATGAAAGCATAGAAATGAAAGTTTAATGATTTCCCTTTGCTAATGTGATGTGTTTAATTGAGTCAACACTAATAAAACTCAATTGTTTATTCCATAAGTAGGTCTTTGATTATCAGTTAGAGCCCCAATTTAAAAAGGTGTTTTTATTCTTCAGCCAGACCACCTGCCAGTTAGACTCACCTAGATCATCGGCGGGATCCGCAGGGAATTAGTTTAAGTTTAATTGTTCACAGACTTGGCTAGCGAATTCTAACAGGTGATTCCGCACGTTAGGTAATGACTCTGGAAATTATATGGCAATAAAACTTCCTTGGTAAGAAGGCACAGCAGCTTTAGATAGTAATGCATTTTGAGAGACTTTTGACTTCGAAGGACTGCGGCGATTATGGAAAAATAATTATCCCAAAAATATTTTGAATATTCTCAGAGTGTGTATTCCAATGCATATTATTCTTCTGCGACATAACGGCTCCAAATTTTCGGCAATAATCTCAAAAATGCTATACCACCTTTTGAAAGGAAATTTTATGGATAGTTTTATGGTATACACCAATCCAGGCGCGCAAGTGCTGGGCGCCGCCATGGGCGCCGCGCGCCACTGCTGCGGTGTACTTGTGCCTAATATTGTGCACAAAGACACGAGAAAATCGTTTCCCTTTTCACTTTTTATGGAAATGTAATGTCTTCCTCGACAATCTATGAAATTTCTCTGACATGGCTGCATGATATGACGATTTACTACATTCTTGATAATTTTTTTTAATTAAGCACAGAGTAAAATACTGAAATTCTGACAAAATACTCTGCCGATGTCGACTATTATGCAGTTTCCGCGTCTTTTCCCCCCAACTCACTTAGGACAAGCACCGTTTTCAAGATGATTCGGTTTCTATTTAGTTGCAATGTCTGTGGTCAGTAATCTACATTAGTATATCATGATGTCCTGGAAAGGAAATCGTGTAAGTCGTTGAGGAAAACATTTAATTTCCATAAAGAGTGAAAAGGAACATGATTTCCTCATGTCTTTGTGCACAAAACTAGGCACATGTACACCGCAGCAGTGGCGCGCGGTGCTCAACACTTGCGCGCCCGGTGCGCGTCGGATTGGTCTATACACCAATCCAGGCGCGCAAGTGCTGGGCGCCGCCATGGGCGCCGCGCGCCACTGCTGCGGTGTACTTGTGTCTAATATTGTGCACAAGACACGAGAAAATCGTTTCCCTTTTCACTTTTTATGGAAATGTAATGTCTTCCTCGACAATCTATGAAATTTCTCTGACATGGCTGCATGATATGACGATTTACTACATTCTTGATAATTTTTTTAAATTAAGCACAGAGTAAAATACTGAAATTCTGACAAAATACTCTGCCGATGTCGACTATTATGCAGTTTCCGCGTCTTTTCCCCCCAACTCACTTAGGACAAGCACCGTTTTCAAGATGATTCGGTTTCTATTTAGTTGCAATGTCTGTGGTCAGTAATCTACATTAGTATATCATGATGTCCTGGAAAGGAAATCGTGTAAGTCGTTGAGGAAAACATTTAATTTCCATAAAGAGTGAAAAGGAACATGATTTCCTCATGTCTTTGTGCACAAAACTAGGCACATGTACACCGCAGCAGTGGCGCGCGGTGCTCAACACTTGCGCGCCCGGTGCGCGTCGGATTGGTCTATACACCAATCCAGGCGCGCAAGTGCTGGGCGCCGCCATGGGCGCCGCGCGCCACTGCTGCGGTGTACTTGTGTCTAATATTGTGCACAAGACACGAGAAAATCGTTTCCCTTTTCACTTTTTATGGAAATTTAATGTCTTCCTCGACAATCTATGAAATTTCTCTGACATGGCTGCATGACGATTTACTATACATTCTTGATACTTTTTTTAATTAAGCGCAGAGTAAAATACTGAAATTCTGACAAAATACTCTGCCGATGTCGACTATTATGCAGTTTCCGCGTCTTTTTCCCCTAACTCACCTAAGACAAGCACCGTTTTCAAGATGATTCGGTTTCTATTTAGTTGCAAATATCTGTGGTCAGTAATCTACATTAGTATATCATGATGTCCTGGAAAGGAAATCGTGTAAGTCGTTGAGGAAAACATTTAATTTCCATAAAGAGTGAAAAGGAACATGATTTCCTCATGTCTTTGTGCACAAAACTAGGCACATGTACACCGCAGCAGTGGCGCGCGGTGCTCAACACTTGCGCGCCCGGTGCGCGTCGGATTGGTGTATAGACCCATTGCACAACGCGCAGCGTACTCACTGCGCCTATCCTGGGTGTCATTTTGGGTGTCAAAATCGTATACAAACATGCACAAAAGAGAGTTTTGACACCCAAAATGACGCGCATTGTCGGAGGCGCGTTCCGGGTCTATAGAAATCAATAGGTCCCCCTTGCATAACGCGAAACGCTACAGATACGCTGAGGTCACGCGCACGTTTTTACGCACAGAGAACAGCTATCGTCCAATGATCTGCCTCCTTTTTGAGAGTGTGACGTCATATGCAATGGGTCTATACAGGATTGGAACAAAGGCTCCAATTTAAAGATCGTTGCAAGACACAACTTTATAAGTTTTCTGTTCTTGAATCAGCAAAGTTCAGGGAAATTGTATGTTCCAATTATACATTCACTTTCCCAGCAATATACGTATGTTATGTACGACTGGTTGACTATTCAAATAATTGCAGCGTTTTAATTATTGGTAACGATGTCTGTATTGCATGATCGCAGAGCAAGATTGCTGCATATAAAGAAGACGCGCCTCTGAAGATTCTCCAAAGGGTAATAGGTCACCCATGTTTCTACCCCGAGTCACTTAGCAGATTCCCGACTCTTATGAAACCTCAAAATACCTCCCCCTCCCCCCACCCCGTTTCCCATTCCTCCTACACCAAAACATCACGTGGAGCTTTTCAACAAGAGGGCGCTGTTCAACTAGACTGTTTAAATGGTTAGAGTCTGGTACCTGCACAGGGCAAATAAATAACAATTATGTATCAGTTAAGCAGAAGTGGAACCGTGCGACTCGAACGCAGACAACCTTAGTTGACCGTGGGTTTGACCACACAACAACCTTTAGTCGGCGGAAGTATTTGGTTACTCATTATTTTGCGCAGAGATCCGCGAAGCAGCACACAATGTCAATGTCGTCTTGATTAGGCCGTGTTAGTTTTGGGGTAATATTTGGGTCTAAACATGGGAAAGCTGCTTTATTTTCTGTCACATCTGTATCTTTTAAGTGTGGTGACTGCAAGTGTCTGTGTTCATCGGCCACCAGGCCGAGACGAGGTAGGAAAAGCCTTTTTCTTATTTTTGCTTGTTACAAAATCTTGTCATTATTGTCATTTCGCCGGTAGCAACAAAGTCGCCCATGACAAAAGTCGCCCGCGCCCAAGTCACCCACAACAAAGTCGCCCCAGCAAACTTGCCCCATATAAAGTTCCCCCTTTCAAAACAGTCGCCTACCAACACGTTGAACGAGACCGAGTTACTCACTCATAATAAATTATTATTAATATTAAAATATTATTTTGTATATTGTTTTGAATAGCCTGATGAATTTTTATTTTTTAATTACCAATATTAATAATTTATAAATAGGGTGTCCAAAATTCAAAAAGCAATAGTCAAGTTATTTCATAATAAGTACCGGTAGGCCTAGTCGCATTTTCAAATTTATACATTGTTTTTCATGCGATTTAATTCATATCGCATGCAAAACAATGCATTATTATGAGTATTGCTGTTCATAATCATACTCCATCAAAGCTTAAGTATTGTTCGACTCAAACCTCATTCAAAGGGATCGAAGCATGGTTTTACATCATACCCATATTGTGTAACATTAGATATTTCAACTTCCGTATGCCGTGTCATACATAGCAAAGATTGTTTAGACAGATAACTGTTTTCAAGAATAAATGCTAATGTATGAATGCAGTTAATTTAGTGAAACACTCGAGGTGCACATACACAGTCCACCTGTTGCATCAGTGGAGAGTCCAGCGTTTAGTTAATTGTGTTTTTACCGGAGCGATGGTTTCGTCTACTCCTAGAACTATGAATATGAGGTTCTCGCGATAGCGGAACAAACCTATATAGTTCTAGGAGTAGGTTTTGTCTACATGTACATGTACTTCGGATCACAATGCAAATTCAATGGTGTCGCTGAATAACTGCAAATTTCCTAATTCCCAAGCAAATATCTACGAAACAACTGGAGATGTATCTTTTTGATGGTTTGCAGTATTTATCAACCATCTTTACATTAATTTCTTGCGTGTTTTAATTATTCCTGAGCTAGTTGAACAGTTGGTGACTTTGTTTTTGGGTGACTGTGTCATTGGGCAACTGCTGGGGTAGGGGGAAAGCTTGCTGGGTTGGGACGAGGGGGAGCAACCTTGTTGTAGGCGACTTTGTAGTGGGAGATTTATCTAGCACTCCCAGGACTATCATAGTTCTAGGTGTAGGGGGTGAGTTGACTCAGGTAGATCATACAGCAAGGACTAGACCATGGAGGTGTAGACAGAGTAGTAGAATTGTCTTGATGTCATGAAGCACTGCAGCTTCTGTTGTCTCAGGCATGGGTTGTTGATAAGTCAGTATCCTACCACTCAGTCTTGTCCCTTGTTTGTGACTGGACATAAATTTGTTTAGGAAGATCATTTTGTTCATTAAAAATGTACACATAGACTTGGTCTGTTGAAATGGGAGTCAGGGAAATGCTTACAATATCAAATATTTGGTGGGATATATCCATATTTTTGTTCCACCCAGACCAGACTTGGTGCTCACTTTTTGATAATTTGCATTATTTATCACACTTAACACAAAAACAAAACAAAACCCTGTAGTTTGGGGGGCGACTGCGTTAGTGGGTGACTACATACATGTAGGTGGGGGGATGGGGGGCAGTGGATGAGATTATTCAAAAGTTGGGCGAGTTTGCTGCCGGGCAACTTTTTGTGGGTGACTTATGGGCAACTTTGCTTAGAGGCTGAGATGACAATTTCATTTAACTACATGTAGGTCTTCCCCTGGGATGGAGTCATAAGAAGTCATGGTATTCTGCACTTCAACGGAATGCCTAAATACATGATTTAATTGTTTTTTAAACAAAAATTTATTTGCCACAAATTTTCTCATCAAATTTCCTAAATAAAATTTTACTTTACTACTTAACCATTATATGCTTAATGTGAAGACTGTACTCTAAAAGTTAAAGCGTCATGATGACTTCATCAGGTGTCAAATTACGTTAATTGCCTATAACACTTACATGTAATATTAGAAAAATAAGCTGGTCACCTGGTCCCCTGTTACCCTGAACGGGTTCTGTCTCAATGCTCTGGATCCCAACTATGGTTGGGCTATCCCAACTAAGGTTGGGCTATCCAATCTATGGTTGGGCTATCCAAAACTATCCCAACTGCAATACCCAATAGTTGTTTCCAGGCCCAACTATAGTTCAGGCTCATGATTTGTCATTCTTTTTCATCGTTGTTTTGCTATTAATCTGTCAACTTCAACTTCAACTTCAGACTTTGGTTTTGTTTGGATTTGTAAAATTGTCTCAAAAGTAAACAAAAAGTTCTGTAAAAGGATTCAAATGGCAACCAATGAAAGCCAATTTGAATATTGTCTGGTACAATGACTAGCTTAGACCACAAGCAACTGCTTTTCAAATTTGAATTCCTCAGACTAGAGACAGTTGCTACACATGGTTTTGGTAAAATGGTACCATGCTTTGCCCATCCGGAGGTTGCTGTACAAAAGCTTGCCCGAACCATGTTACATACATTGTAGAAACATCCAATTAGAGTGTTCTCTTGTGACCAATCAAGTCATGGCACCAGACATGATTTAAAATCTTACCCGCAAAATGGCTTACTTCAAAGTTTCCGTTGTCATCTATTTGTCAGAAAGAAATGGTACTCAGAATTTCAGATTAAATGTTTCTTTTTTCAAAATGTGACCGAAGACTGAATATCACTTGATAACATGGTCACATGTAGCAGGTAAAATGTTGGGGGTAGTCTATTGTTTCTAATTCAAGTTTTTAGCTTTTAAAACATGTGCAGGATGCATGGGTTACACTTAAAGGGAGGGTATACCTTTGGTAATTACTCCAAAAATTAATGACCATAAAAACTTACTAATTTTTACTTGGTAAAGAGCAGTGGAGAGCTGTTGATACTAAAAAACATTGTTAGAAACGACATCCTTTGAAATTAATGTAGTTTTAGAGATTTTCACCATGAATTTTTTTTGTTTAGGCAAGGAAGCCTTTCTCAGGCATCTGAAAGCACACAGTTCTATGCAACAAGGGTGTTTTTTTTCTTTCATTATTTTCTTGCAACCTCGTTGACCAATTTTAGCCCAAATTTTCACAGGTTTGTTATTTTATGCATAATGTTGGGATACACCAAGTGAGGATACTGGTCTTTGACAATTACCAAAAGTATACCCTACCTTTAGGGCAAACCTCAACTGTTTGTGATAATGTCTAGACTGTGGTTCTGAATCATCCATTTTATGTATAACACATGTATAACCCACAGCGGCACTCTATGTGTAGTTTCTGTAAACTTAAAGGTGAGGTCATACTTTGGTAAGTACTCCAAAAATAAATGACAATAAAAACCTACTTGGTAAGAAGCACTGCAGCTGTTGATAGTATAAACTATTTTGAGTAAAGATTCCCTTCGAAGTAATATGGTTTGGATAATTTTTTTCACCCAAAAACATTTGAATCTGAGATTCAGATTTCTAAGGGTTGGTGTCCGTACGCGAATGCTGCAGCCAGAGATAAAGTTGGTACTCGCTGTCACCTTGCTAAACGTGGATGGATTTGATTTTCGTTTGAAAATACCGTGACAGTCTTTTGCTGTTTTCTCAGCAAGTTGACTCTGTTCAGCTGAAACTGTCACGCGTGACTTTTATTGTATTCTTTCTCTATAATTTTGCCTATAAATCAGCATTAGGATGACAAAAACCAATCTATGCCCCTACCTTTAAGGGTCCAATTTTAATGAGCTGCTTATAAACAGCAGAAAATATTACTGAGAAACAAAGGAGGAAGTTGCAAGTCAACAAGGGCTCAACCTGCATATATTAAAGTACTAGTCGTAACAGGAACAGGAAGCCCATTAATTGTTACTCTTGCTGAATTTTATTAGAATCTTAGAGAAACATAATTGTAGAAATTGATGCTCAATCATTTTAGACCATTTTAAAAAGGGTGAGTTTACCATTATTGGTAATTATCACGATTCGGCCCTGAATCCTGATGCATCAAGCTTCTAAGGACAATACAGTGTTTTTTGTTGTAACAAATGTAAAGTCTCATTTTTTAGCAAAATAACTGGAACATTTTAAGGGTCTTAAAAGGAAAGGTATTATTTTGGTAATTGTCAAAGACCACTAGACCAGTACAGGTTTATCCCAAGATATGCAAAAAATAACAAACCTTTGAAAATTTGGGCTCATTGGTCATTGAAGTTGCAAGAAAATAATGAAAGAAAAACACCCTTGTTGCATAGAATTATGTGCTTTCAGACCCATGTCAGATGCCTGAGAAAGGCCTCATGCCCGAAGCCTTTCTCAGATTCAAAATGTTGGGTGAAAAATTACCTCTTTCTCTAAATCTACATTAATTCAAAGGGTGTCATTTATAACAATGTTTTATAATTGCAACAGCTCCCCAGTGCTCTTCATCAAGTAAGTTTTTATGGTCATTAAAGTTTTGGAGTAATTACCAAAGGTAATTACTCCAAAGGTTCCAAAGGGAACCAGTCAAAGACTATACATGTACAGTCAGGGTATTTTGGCTGGCAACATGTTTCTGTTAACATGGCTAAGTAAGATTTGTTCTGTGCTAAGCAATGTTTGTGTGCTTAGCAGCTTTATGTATTACTGAGCCCAGCCCTGTTATGAAGGCAATCACATCCATTGCTTCCATATACCTGAAACCCAACAATTACCGTTAAAGGCATTAACTTGGGCCACAATTTTACAAAGCTGGTGCCTAAAACTAAATTTCTGCAAAGTAAAAATTGGCAGGGAACCAGTCAAAGACTACACATTCAGGGTGTTTTGGCTGGAAACATGTTTCTGCTAACATGGCTAGGTAAGATTTGTTCTGTGCTAAGCAATTTGTGTGTGCTTAGCAGCCTAATGTAGCTTAGCCCAGCCCATGAAGGCAATCGCATCCATTGCTTCCATAACTAAACCTCATTAGATTGCGTTCCCACCGTGCAAAGTTTCAAATACTACTTTGGACTAGTTTATATTGGGATGACAAATGCTATACTGGTACCGCATGTGGCATTCATTACTTTTCGCTGTCTTTTGAACTTCATTTCAGTATGTCTTTCCTGTGGACTGAACCATGATTAAGATAAAGTCATCCTATTTTGCCTTCCATTCAATGTATGTAATTTTTGACCGCATGAGGGCGCTTTCAACGGCAAATTTCCTCGCATCATGACAGTTTTGTTTTATTTTGACTGCCTGTATGTTATTTTCTTGCATCATACAATGGCCAAATAAATAATAATAACAACAATAACAAACCCAGTTCCTTTTCACTTGTTTGGCATTATGTATATTTTGTTCACACATGTCCTCAGGCGGTTTAAAAATACTGCGGATTGAAGCTGAAAGGAAATCTGGTTTTTATAAAATAATAATAATTAATACATGTAGTATCAGCTGCCATTGTCATTATTCATAAGAAGTACACCCAGTGGGACCAAATGTCATAGACTTTTTCAATTTTGAATTGTTTGCCCACACTCCACACCTGACTCTGAGTTAATGTAGTCTGTTGATATTTTGTACTCACTCTCTAGGCAGGTCAGTGTTAGGGCGAGACAATCTTGTTAAGAAAGTGCTGTACCCTTTGTATTAAGCTCAGGAAAAAAATTAAGTTTTGTAAATGTTAACGTCAACAGATTCAGTCGTGGGTGGATAATGCCGCTGAGAAAAAACCCAGATGTCATATAGCATACAGTGAAGCGTTAAGATCTGAATTTAAAATGAAATCGTTAGAGATGTGCTATGCTTTTGGTGATGAGACATTTAAATGTAGTAAGCAAATAAATTGACGAATTTGTTATTTGTCTTCTTACTTGGTGATAAGTTTAAACTAGCACCAATTGCGTCAAGACATTTGTTCACCTGAAATACTGTCACCTTCAAGAAATTTGTTTTGGAATCTGATCTTACATGTACTTCTCTTGTAATAACGTGTGAAAACTTGACCAAGCATACTGACCTCTAGCACCAACGTTACTCGCAGCTGCTGTCTTCCATGACTGCCTTTTTGGGAGTCAAGTTGCACTTAAAAGTCATATGGTAAACATGTAAATGCTGTGCCTCCTGAAAAATGTGCACCACACTGTTTAACACACAGGAACATTGACTCTGAAATTGGCACAAACAAGGTTTTAGCCAGGATTTGGTAAAAGGGGGTCCAAATTTGATGGAATTTTAAAAACTTGATGTCCAAATTGTTCACTTACAATACATTTACATGCAAATGACAGATAAAACAGGGTGTCCAAATTTAAAACAGGGTCCAAAAGACACCCAGACACCCCCTCTGGCTAACACTATGGGCACAACCAAGATTATTGAGATGATGACGTCAGGTGAAGTAGGACTATAGCATCTCGCAAATAGTAGAACACCTACACTAAGATCAGGTCTCAATAACATTGCATGTTTATGTACATGGCGTTGCTTACAGTGAAATTTTGTGCTTAAAGGGAAACGTTGCCTTGGATCAGGGGAGTTGGTCTATCAAAAGCATTTGTAACCGTTTGTTATAAATTGCATATGGTTAGAAAGATGTTTTAAAAGTAGAAAACAATGATCCACACAATGTATGTCTCGAAATCGCGTGCTTTTCCTTTTACATCGTGAACAAACACGGTCGGCCATTTTGTGGAGTCAACATTTTGACTCCACAAAATGGCCGACCGTGTTAGTTCACAAAGTAAAAGGAAAACCACGCAATTTCGAGGCATATTTGTGTGGATCATTGTATTCTACTTTCATAACGTCTTTCTAACCATATGCAATTTATAACAAACGGTTACAAACGCTTTTTTGTTGACCAACTCGTCCGATCCAAGGCAACGTGTCCCTTTAAGGCTAAAGAAATACGCACTTAACAGGGGACTGTAAGCACCGAATTCTGTGGTTAAGCAGTTGGGCCTAGTCTCAGAAAGCTGTTAAAGCAGAAAATATTGTTTAACAATTGTATGCTAAGTGAAAATATCAGGGAACCAGTCACAAAAAATGTACATCACAAATGAGTGTTTTGGCTGGTAACCCATTTCTGCTAAGCAAAAACAAATTGTGCTCAGCAAAGACGATTACTGAAATTTAATGTGGAGGGCAATAGAGGTCTTTTTTTCTCTGGAAGTCGTAATCTTAATAGGAAGCACAATAAAGGGAACCACTTTGCATTCGTCACGAGAGCAGTTGTTCCAATGGTTGTAACTTTTTTTTAAGTACCCGAAACCACCCATGAAGTGTTTCAACTTGTGAAGGGATGCAGGCTTACTGAAAACATTTTAGTTGATTTTTCAATGTTTTTTATGTTTTATTGTTTAAATCACCCTAAAATTTTCATCAGAAATGTACGGACAAAAATTACCTGCCTTTTCCATCAATTTTTTTAAATTGAATTTGAGAGTATTTTAATCAGAGTAATAGAAATCAACTCAAATTACTTTCAATATAGGCCTGCATGTCCATTCACATGTTGAAACACTCATGGATGGTTTCAGGCACTTGAAAAAAGAGTTAACAAACATTTGAAAAACGCTAATGTGATGGTAGAAAAGTGGTAAACTTGATTGTGTTTCCTGACTTTCGGTTCCAATAGACTGAAGTTTTTGTCTCCCTTTATTGTTGCTATCATGTCATGCGTCCCTCAAACATTCTACTGCATCAATTGTTAAAACCTTTTGACTATGCATTTTGCTAAAGATGTCAAGGCAACCAGCCATTGCAATAACTGTGCAGTATGATCAGGGCTCTCCCTATGATTTTTCAAAACTGTAGGGCATTCTGGACCCAAATTATGGAAGTGTGACCTAAGCACGCTGAATTGAAACGAGGTCCACAGAACATTTTTTAGTTGGTGGTTATCCTTGGTTTTAAAAGCCTTACTGTGCAATCTGGGCAGTCTAAATGGTTTTTTCTGTACAATTTTTGTGAATTTTAAGTGAAATAATGATTATTATGATATACGTTGATCGGCCGCAATCCTCACTATCGGCCCACAATTCTCGCGTATCAGCCACAATTCGCGCGTACCACCCCACAATTGGCGTGTATCGTCCTGATACGCTAGCTTGTGCATGGGAGAACGCTGATGTTGCACAAAATCATTTGTAGGGCTCATTAATTATGTAGCAAGTTCAAAAGCAGGTCAAAGAGTTTGACTCTGATACGCTCCAAATCAGTCAGGAAAAGTGCAGGGAAATGTTACCTTTAAAGCTAGCGTTTATTAAAAAACAGATATATGGTACAATGAACAGTGGACTGTGTATAATCATGCAGCACTAATTCACATGGATGGATTAATGTTGTGTTCACTCTGGTGGAACAAATTAGACTGATGTTTTGTAATTTCTTTTTACAGGCAGATAATTTTCTCTATCCAGTGGGGCATCCTTTCCCACAAAAGAAAGGAATACGAAGACATAGGATTTTAATGTTTTATATTAAAAGATTATTAGGGGAAAAAAGGGAAAATGTTGTGTATTTTGTATTGTTTTTGTTTTTGTTATTTATAATAATATTGATCAAAAAGAATAGAACAAAATACTGTAAACAAAAAACATGCATTCATGGCTCAATAATATTACCACTGATAAGCAAAAAGGGAAAAGTACAGTACATTCTGAAGGGGTTTCCCTTATTTTTGTTTTCACTTGCCGGCTGGAGGACCAACAAAAATTTTGAGTCGTCCGCAAGTTTTTTCACTAGCCCACATGTATGTATGCACGCAAATTTTTAAACGTACAACAACAATACCAAAAAAAGATTTTTTTTTTTAGTTTTCAGTAAACACATCATGTAAACAACCTTTAAAAATGTCATGAAATTTGACTGTCACGTTGTAGTGAAAAACTACAAATGTTTTGTCGTGGTACGTTCATATTGGGCTTATTTTGGATGCATTGAAATCAAAATAAGAAGCGGTAACTTGTAGGGTCTTCAAGTGCTATTTCCTCTACTTTGATACTCTCTCAGATGGAAAATTGTTCTCTGAAGGATTGTTAATGGAATTAACTTTTATAATCGGTGAGCTTTCAGACTCAAATAATTACAAATATATTTGCCGGTCCCATACTTTTTCTTTAAATCAGAATTTATTGCTTTTTATCTGCTTATCAGTGAATATTACTTATGCTAAGCAAAGACCATTGTGGAACCAGTCACAAGCAATTTTACATTTCATGGCTTTTTTGGCTGGTAACCTGGTATCATTTTGCAAGTTTTCTAAGCAATTTGGTATGTGTATTATGGCTCTACGAGTTATGAAATCATAACGGAAGGACTTAGGGTCCAGCCTGTAATAATAATTTGTTCCGTGGGTGTTTACAGTGCAGCAAGCAGAAAGCAAACTAATTAGATTTCTCGCAAGGTAGGTTCATTCTGGCAGAATGACGTTCAACAGAATTCCAATTGCCATTAAAGGTTGTGGAGTCAAGCAGTGTAAGATGAAGAAGGTGAATTTGGGATTTAGCAATAAAGCCTCGGATGAATTTAATCTCCAAGAAAACAGTCTTAGTGCTTCATTAGAATTTGTATTTATACACATAAAGCCCCGACAATATTACCCGAATACACCCCCCCGAATTGACTCCTGAAATATTGTCTGACATTTCCAGATAAAGTATGGCGTTCATTTGGACCAAACACCAACAGGCCGATTAAGAAAGAGAAGTACAGCTCGCCCCCTACGCATCCATGTGGAATATGAAGATGATGTTGATAAGCTACCAGCAGCTACCTCTTTCCTAGTCAAGGTAATGTCCGCAAGGTTCTCCCCAGGTTTTTATCAACACTTTTGGAGCATTCTGGACCCAAAAGTTGCAAGATTTCACTGAAGCATGCAGAATTGAAGCACGAGGTCCTCAGAATGTGTTTTTTACTTGATGTTTATGTTTGTTTTTAAAAGCTCTACTGTGCAATGTGGGGTATTTTAATCGGTTTTATTTTGTGATTTAGAGTTTGATCTTAAATCTATAAAAAAAATTGTTATAATTTTTATTTTGCATATCTGCCCCCGTAGTTTGCTTGTTTTTTATTCCATCTTTTGTGCGTATTGGCCTGATACGTTAGCTTGTGCTTTGGGAGAACCCTGGCGTTTCAGGCTGAATACATGTAGGTGTAGGCACAATCTACACCGACCCTGCCCAACAGGGTTGGTGCAGATTGTACATTAGTTCACTTTAGGAGAAATGCCAGAAGAACAAATATTCAAAATGTGCTCTTTGGTGTTTACGTTTTGTGTTTAGTTGCTGCATTGTTGCCAATGTTGTTTTCTCCCAGGGGGTGGGGGTGGAGTGGAGAAAACAACCGTTATTTGTACAACAAACACTAGTTGAGGACACCCTACATGTATATGTCTCGCCTCCAAACCCCCAAGCCCCCTTTTTAAGAATCTAATCTAATTTTATCTTTAAAGGTAGGGTCATAGATTGGTAAATACGCCAACAAATAATGACCATAAAAACTTACTTGGTAAGAAGCACTGCAGCTGTTGATAGTATAAACCATTTTGAGAAAGGATTCCCTTAGACTCCGTTTGGATATTTTTTCACCCCAAAACATTTGATTCTGAGAAACAATTCATGCATAAATCTGTTTCTCAGATTTCTGGGGGTTGGTGTCCGTTGGCGAATGCTGCGGCCAGAAATGCGATTGGTACCCACTGTCCTCTCAACGTGGATGGATTTGACGTTCTTGTGAAGATACTGTGAAAGGTTTTTTTGCTGTTTTCTCAGCAAGTAGACACTGTATTCAGCTGAAACTTTCACATGTGACTTTTATTGTATCTTTCTATAAATAAGCGTTACGTTGACAAATTAATATAAATCTATGACCCTACCTTTAACAATTGAGATATACTTTTTGGGGGAAAAATTGAAAGCCCACAACCTCCCTTTAAGTTTGATGCCTACTTCTGAGGGAAGTATGCTCCTTGAATCATTTCATCACACTAGTTGATTTTTCTCCACTTACAATGTAATTATAGTGGACATAATCCGGCTGTGAAACGGTTGTACTTTGTACTGAAGAGATGTAAAAATCCTCGAGTGGCCACAAATTTTTATCATGAAACAAGTAAAAATGCTCTGAATTTGATCAACATGGTCAAATGAGGTTTCAAGCTACTTTCAGCTCTCAGATTAAATTAATGCATTGCTGGGGGAGATGTGGAATTGCCATGGTAACCAAAAGCTCTGTTCTGCTCCCTTTAAATGTCATTACTTGCATACTAGCAGGCAAGACTGGGAGCGACGGAATCCCTTGGGAAATACGAAAGTGACAGTTTTGTCTTGCCATCTGTTTTCACCTTCATGAAAGTATAGTAATAAAGTAACAAATAATTACGGGTTCATTAAACATTCCATGTCAAATAACGGGGCCGGTTCAGAGGTGCTCTCACTTTCGGTACCTTATGGAGACAAGGACAAAACAAAAAAAGTGAAAATAAAAGGTCTCCATAGGGGAATTCTAAAGACCAGGGTGCTCCACAAGGAAATTTGTGTACAAAGTCTATGGGAAACTGTTAAGTGCAGGGGCAAAGGAAAGAACAAAAGAATGCTCCACAAGGATGCATTTCTCTGACTCCATGGCAACAAATTGATTAAACAAAAATTATTTTGCTTGCATGACTATTGATCTTGGCCCAATTTCATAGTTATACTAAGCAAATTTCTTTGCTAAGCAAGAACTGAGTGGGGTACCAGTCACATCAATGGTAACTGTGTGGTATTTTGGCTGGTAACCTATTTTTCCTAAGCAAGAGTTTTCTGTGCTTAGCAAGTTTTTGTGCTTACATGCTTTATGAAATTATGCCCTGGTTTGAAGCCATTCTTTGGTTGTTCAGAGAGTATTGTGAGCAGTCAAGTTGGATTGCTGCAAGTTAAAGTGTAACTGGGCGTTGCTTACTCAAGAAACGTCAACGCTCAGTGCGGGCTATCTGGATGTTGTCAAACTATCTGGGGCTTTCAAATGACATGTAGGATGTCACTAGAAACTGAAAAGCAAACACAGTTGCCATGGTAACTCAGTGGTTGGGTTCAAAAGGTGACTCTCCTTGCTTTGAATTCCCTGGACGGCTTCTCTTCACTTGTTTACAGTCAATCATTCCTTTAATGTTCTACGTACATTCAGAGTACATTATTCATCATCGTGTACAATTGATTGCGATTTAGGGGAAACAATCTCAGAATAAATGTATTTGTCAGAAGAAACCAACAAATAAAATAGCGGAAGAGTAGAGTTTCTGTTTATAGTGGCAGATTCTTGAACCGTTAGACTCAGACGTCCACTTTTAAAGAACACAGTGAATTATTCATTTGTGTCAATAGCATTTGAGTTTCAATTGGGCACTCCTTCTAGGTTCAACTGAAGGTAGTACGTCCAACTGAAGGTAGTTAAGTGGAATCTGACAGTATGAAATATATGTGTGTCCTCTAAGAGGGGTAGAATTTCATACAGAAGCTGTGTAATTGTTTGGCTTAAAGCGAAACTATGTTCATTATGTAGATTTTTAAAGAGGGGCTCCAAGGTCAAATTCAGTTTTGGGATACACTCATTTTCATTAGAGTCCTCATGAAAGCGGGGGAAAAGTTACCAGTCTCTTACCTCACGTTAAAATGGTGTAATATCATTTTATTTGATACTCTTTCACAGCGAAATTTGAAACATGACGTCATTAGACAACAGAAACAAATGAGTCTGTACATTCCAAAGAGGAATTTCTGCGCCAGTCATACACTCAAATTTAATGCCGTTTTGATTAAATAGCATCAGAATTTAGGAATGAACTGAAAATTCTGCGTACAAAAATGTACAAACCATATTTTTGAAATGTGACGTCATCAAATGTTTTTGGATTTTGACAAATTGCAAAGAAACAAATGAGTCTGTACATTCCAAAGAGGAATTTTTGCGCCAGTCATACACTCAAATTTAATGCCGTTTTGATTAAATAGCATCAGAATTTAGGAATGAACTGAAAATTCTGCGTACAAAAATGTACAAACCATATTTTTGAAATGTGACTTCATCAAATGTTTTTGGATTTTGACAAATTGCAATTGAAGGGTATCACAGTGGCATTTTACACCATTCTAACATAACGTTAGAGACTTGTAACTTTTTTCCTGTGTCATGCGGCCGAGTGGTTTAGAGCATCGAATCCAAGTTCGATGGTTAAGTTATTGAGGTGTGGGTTCGAATAACTTTACTATTATAATTGCTTCTCTTCACCCAGGGGTATAAATGGGTACCTGCGAGGGTAGAGGTTGATATTGTGTTTGAAAAAGCCTTCGGAGCGCCACGGCAGCTCGGGGCTGTATACTCCCTGGGAGCTGAGAAAGATTAAAGGAATGTTATTGGCCTAATGACCAGGGCACTAATGTAAATCGCATTGAGGCATTATTGTGAGATGCGCTATATAAGAACAAGATTGTTGTACTATTATTTATAAGAGCTCATTCTATTGGAAAATGAGTGGATCACAAAACTGAGTTTGACCTTGGAGCCCCTCGTTAATGATAATTTTGATTAGTGAGCTTTGCCTTTTGGTTTGAGGCCCGATGGTCTTGCAGAGCATTGTGGTGTTTGAATATATTAGGCAAAACCTTCATTAGGGCTCCAAATTAACGCTGGATCAGTTATTAGCGTCGAGCCAGTTAACTCACAATGGGACAAAAACCGGTGGTCTTGTGTTTTTCATTTGAATAAAATACCTCATTGTGTTTTACAATATCTTTGTGAAAAAATGTTGACTGTGAATGTGATAATTATATTTCAATTCTCTTTCAATCAAGAGTATCAATGTACACTTGCACATAAACACAAATGAACTAGATCTTCTCTGTGTGCTTGTTCAAACTCATTTTGAATCTGGTCTTGTGAAATAAATTCTGGTCCAGTAAAAATGTTGAGCTACAAGCCCTGCAGCCTTGAGGATTTTTCCCCCCAATCGGAGCTCTGCTTCATTTTGATGTACATGTACCTGTCATGGCTTCTCCACTATTCTTTCAAATCAGAAGGTCTTTCATTCATCAAATAATCGATGTGATTTATGTGCAGTCAGTGGTTAAAGTGTGTAGTCCTTACTCTGGTGAGAAAACTGTGTCATCAGTCATGACTACTTAATATATGTCCAAGTCTACGCTGACTTGTATTGACATCTTGAGAGTTGTAATACTTCAAGCGTTAACTGTATCTTGGCTTTGGGGGTTGTGATGAGATGAAATTGGTGCTCTCCAATTTTAAATGTTTCAGCGCAGATTTCCTGTATTGAGCAGTGTGGGGTCCTTGGTGCAATAAGACATGACACACATACTTTTATTTGACTTTCTGTAAAAGCCAAGATCATGTTCGAAGGTAGATGACATTATTTGCAGACCTGAAAAAAATGTCATTCCATGTTACTACAAAATAACTTACCTGACTGAAAGTACATATTATTCCCAAGAATTCAGTGAAATCGTGTCGCCAGGTGTTATTCCATGTTAAAGAAAAATGGAATTTCGCATCATTTTGAAGCGATGGTCGGCTGACCATCTGACAAACCTTTCCATATGGCTGACCATCTGTTGAATGTGTGTGCTATATTACATAAATGTCTGCCTGACAGCTTAAAATAGTCACCACTTGCTCTAGATTTTCTCAGCAATCAGGGACGAACAAATGTAAGCACGATAATGGATCGATACTTAGTATTCAAGTCTACCCAACAAATCAATTTTTTTTCTCAGAAAATTGAAAATTACCACTGAAATAACACAGTGATAAACAATGGTGGCAGCCTGTCGATTTCCCATACTCCTTGTTTGTAATAACAAAAGGATGATGGTCTGGAATTGGGAATTACACAATAACCCCTGGAAAAAGGGTGTTTTCAAGCATGAATTCCAGCGTTCTTGTCTCTCTTTGTGCCGGGGGACAAGAAGCATACTAGCATGGTAAGTGCATGCTTGTGTACGCTAAACAATGGAATGTTCGGGCGTGTTAATATGTCACCTGCTGTTGACCTCATACCCCCCCAAAAAATTCTGGTTGTATACCAAAACGTGTTAATCAGTCATCCGTTTTCTGGTTCCTGAAAGTTGTGCCTTACCAGGGACAGCTTACATGTGATAGCAAGCCTTTAGGGCCTTGTCACACAACAGTTTTGACAGGCAAATTTTAAAGGCACTGTACACGTTTGGTAATTACTCAAAATATATATTAGCATAAAAACTGACTTGGTAACTAGCAGCAGAGAGCTGTTGATAGTATAAAACATTGTGAGAAACGACTCCCTATGAAGTAACGTAGTTTTTAAGAAAGAGGTAGGCCTATATTCTCACAAAAAATAATTGATAATAAAAACTTCTTGCAAGAAGTTTTTATTCCTAACTGAAAGCACACAAATTTGTACAACAAGGGTGTATTTTCTTTCATCATTTTCTTGCAACTTCGATGACCAATTGAGCCTAAATTTTCACAGGCTTGTTATTTTATGCATATGTTGGGATACACCAAATGAGGACACTGGTCTTTGACAATTACCAAACGTGTACGATGCCTTTAAACAACCAACTACACTGCATGAAAAAGAAACCACTTTTGTAGCACATTTTTGTGACAATTTCTCGGAATCCCCAAGAAAAGTGTGTGGAAGTTGACGTGTGATTTGTTTCCCTTCCAGGAGATTGCCTGGAATTCTTTGCTTGTGAATTGTCTCATATGACTTTGCCCTCAGATTGATAGTTTAGTTTTGATGAAAATCAACAAAATCCACATCCAATATGATTCATTTTCTTAAATTTGCATCGGGGATAAAGAATATTATTATTTGGTTTTACCCGTACGCCGATGTGTGTAAAGCACTGTATACTCAGTACTTTCCCGAGTCCTTTTTTCCCCTTTTTTTTCACAGGACTCGGGAAAGTACTGAGTACAGTGCACACACATCGGTGTACGGGTGAAACCAAATAATAATATTCTTTATCCCCGATGCAAATTTATTGTCGCGGTCCCCGCTGCTAAAATATAGGATTCAAACTGCCTCTAGCTACATGTACCTGGCAATCTCGGTGGTCTAGTTGGTAAGACATCTGCTCTAGATTGGCAAAGGTTGTGGGTTTGAGTCCCATCCGAGTAATATAATATGCCTGTGATTTTTTTTTCACAGGACTCGGGAAAGTACTGAGTGTACAGTGCTTTACACACATCGGTGTACGGGTAAAACCAAATAATAACATTGTCTTTTCCTTCAGAATGATCTGTTGCCTGCTGCCGTCTACGCTCTATCTCGTATGCTTAATGTTTGGTCGTCATCTACAGGACCTGTTAGGTTAAATAGGTAAGTCATCCATGCAGGACTCAAATTTGGTCGGAAAATCTATAAGACTGCAGGGCTTATAGCTCAAAATTTTCATTGGACTATAATTTTTTTTTCAAGACCAAATCAAGATGAGAAATCTTCTTCACAGTTTAACATATAAACTGTGTTTAAGAAGTGTTACAAGCACTAAGACAAGATTTATCTCATTTGTCTCATACATGTATCGGTATAGTATACTTTTGATGATGAAATAGAATTAGCTGTTGCAAACTGCTTACCAACCAAAATGACCTATGGTGTTAATGCAAAAAATAGTTAATGGCCTGACGTTTCAACCCTAGCAGAGTCTTTCTCGAAGGCTAATGACAAGACAACACACATGAACAGGTATATAAGTGTAACAAAAGCATTCAAGTGGAAATACATGAATAGAGGCAGAGAGCAAACAGACAAGGCAAGGGGTAAACAATAAATAGGGAGACAGGGGGGGGGTGGAGGGAGGGAGCTGGTCTGACCACAAGAAGTTGGAAACACAAGAACAGGATCAAAGGTGGGAAGAGGGAGAACAAGTAATTAATTAGTACATGAGGCAGGCTAAAAAAGGGGGATATCTGGGGGGAAAAGGAGAAGGCAAAGACAAAAGTTTATTAGTCATTTCCTTCTTGGACGTTCAGACCATGGGGTTGAATGCTCAACAGAATTGAAGGATGGTGAACATCAACTTTTTTGATAGAGATATTACACAGTGAGGTATTTTGTATTCAATTTAAAACACACAAGACTGCCGGACTTGTCTAGTCTTGAGTTTACTGGCCCGATGCTCAAATCACTGGCCTCGAGCCTGCGGTCTAGTGTTAATTTCGAGCCCTGCCATGTCTCGCTTTATGTATCATACAGATGCCCTCAGGTGTGATAAAGCGCTACATAAGAACTCTGTATTATTATTATTTTTGATCCTTTACTTTGGCTTTTATGATGCAGTTTTGTTACCACCATCTGTTTGGTCGTTGAGGTCTCTCTGGAGGAAGCTGTTGTTTTTATCTCGTTGACATTTGTTTCTTTTACAGAGCATGTGCCTACTCGCATTATTACACCTTGCCTAATGATACACATGAGTACTGTCTGGGTGCTTGTGGGAATGTCACACGATGTGGTCCTGTCACGATACCAAACAAACATCTTCATGTGAGTAGAGAGATCCTAGAAATCTACCTCTGTGCATGTTCCAGTATGTCCTGCTGAAATCCCCCTCCCCTTCCAGCTACCCAACACCACCTAGCTCATAACAAGGGAGGTAGTGGTAGCACTTAAAGACTAACTAATTACATACAAAAACCGCATGAGCTTTCTCATTAACAACTACTTCATCGGGTGCAAGTAGTTGTTGCCTCAAAAGCTCATGCAGTTTGTTTTAAGTAGTTAGTTAGTCTTCAAGTGCTACCACCACCTTCCTTGTTTTTATCTATCAGACTAACACGGCTATCTCTATCATTAGATCATAACAGCCAGTGATACATTTTTGAAGTTATGAAAACTTGATAACCCTTGTGTCTAGATTACGTCTCCTAACGTGCACTAAAGTGTTCAACCACATCACCCCCATACTTCATCAACTACACTGGCTACCTGTTAATCAGTGAATTTAATTCAAAATAATCCTGCTCACATTCAAGGCACCACATGGTTCAGCTCCAGCCTACATGTACATCAAAAACCTGTTGACGCCCCGCATGACAAGACCATTACCCTCAAATTTTAATCAAATAATGGCTGGGAAAAATATTTTTGGTGGAAATTTCAGGGTGATATTTGAACAAGATATAAAAACCAACAAATGAATCAATTCAAATTATTTTCAGTATAGTCCGAATGTCCATTCACATGTTGAAACACTTTTGGGGTGATTTCAGGTACTTCAACAAAATTTGCAACCATTGGAAAAACTGTGAACATGGCAGATGCAAAGTGGTCCTTTATTGTGTTTCTTGTCATACTGTACATGTACAATGTACTTTAGTTTCACATAATTATGAGCTACTCATTTTTTATGTGTGGTTGTTAATTAGGACACGGTACATTTATTTTCTCTAGGCACTTTGATAGGTGATACATGTAGGTATAACATAAAGGTGCTGTACAAACCGTTATCATGCTACCTGCCTCTTTGTCATGTACCCTGTATGCCATAGCAATTATACACAATGTATACTAATATTCGTTATTACAACACTGGACCAGACTACCTTCCCTTCCAGCCTCAGTTTAGCTACATTTAGCTATGTTGTGGCCGAGCGGTCAAGTGCACTGGGCCTAATTTCACAAAGCATGTAAGCACAAAAACTTGCTAAGCACAGAAAACTCTTGCTTAAGAAATATAGGTTACCCTCAAAAATACCATACAGTTACCATTGCTGTGACTGGTATCCCACTCATTTCTTGCTTAGCAAACAGCTTTATGAAATTGGGCCCTGGACTCAAGCTCTGGTGTTTCTGATCAGCAGAGTGTGGGTTCGATACCCAGTCTTGACACTTTCGCCATAAGCAAGGCGCTTCACCAATTTTGCCTCGTCCTTCGGATGGGACGTAAAGCTGTAGGTCCCGTGTTGTGTAATGCACGTAAAAGAACCCAGTACACTTATCGTTAATAGAACGGGTTTGCCCCGGTGTTTTCTGGTATGGTTGGCTGCAGATTGCACCACAACACCTTTTAAACATGGTGCTACATGTATGTAAATAAATGGGTCTTATAATTTGAACAAAGCTCTGCATACTTTGTAGAAAAAATTATGAGTGCTTTGAGACACCCTCGGGTGTGATGAAGCGTTGCATAAGAACTGCATATTATTATTACTGTTACTCTGAATATGAGGAAACCACAATGTTTTGAGTGTTACCTCATGACCATTAATTTCACCCGGTATTAATATCTATATCCACTTTTCATTACTAACTACTAGGCGTGCTACACCTGTGACGAGAGCCAGAGCCAGTGTAGACAAAGCGGCGGGGAGACGGGGCCAGGGGTGGAGGACACAGATTTCATCCTCTACGTTACCGCGGAGATGACCTTTGATTGTCAGATAGAAGACACAACGGCGCATGCGTCATTCTGTCAACTGGAGGCCACCCTGGACAGGTTTGCAAATTATGAATGTGTGTTCTTCCATGTGTTCTGTGTCCGCAGTAGTATCAAAGCGCAGGACACAGAAACGGACATTGTGGCTTGTTTGATCTGACTGTATAAATTGACATGACTGAATGGCTTGCGTTCCCAGGGGTCGATTTCACATAGCACTAAGATTCATCTTAAGATGAGTTTTCAGTATTACCATAGTAACTTGTATTGTGACATCACACTTTGCTTAGCAACTAAGATTGATTTG
Source organism: Plazaster borealis (assembly GCA_021014325.1). NCBI lineage: Eukaryota > Metazoa > Echinodermata > Asteroidea > Forcipulatida > Labidiasteridae > Plazaster > Plazaster borealis. Next base: position 12,830,545 of record CM037463.1, read on the forward strand.
CAGTTACGATCAATCTTCACTCTGGGAATTGTATAATTAGTGTCTAAGGAACAAATATGGAATTATCCAAAATTGTGTCCAAACCTGTGAATTAAAACCTCTATTAGATCTCTGAAAAGCTCCAAGATTCATCTTAACGTGAGATATCCATATCACTGCTGTGGTGAATTTTATTGTGACATCACATTTAGCATAGCACTTTAAGGTATCGTACACGTTTGGTACTTACTCTGAAAATTAATGGCAATAAAAACTTACTTAGTTAGAAGTTCAGCAACTTTGGATAGTATAATGAATTTTGAGATACTTTTCACTTTGAAGTACTGCGGTTATGGAAAAAGATATCACTTTTTATCCCCCAAAATTTGAATCTGAGATAATGCTTCTCAGAGTGTGTATTCCAATGCAGATTTTTCTTCCTGCGTGGACATAACCGCTCCAGATTTTCGGCAATATCTCAAAAACGGTACTACCTTTTGAAATGAAATTGTCACAGGTTAGTTTTATGGTATATATCTACAACTATATAGGATTGAAACAAACAGTGGGTTCCAATTACCAAACGTGTACAATCCCTTTAAGATTGTTTCATTGGCTAAGATGAGACTGAGAGCTTTGTTAAAATAGAGCAACGTCGTTCAGGGGGTTTCATCAGAGGCAGGGTTCTCCCTAGGATTTTTCTAAACTGTGAGGCACTCTAGACCCACATTTTGGCACACTGAATCGAAACGAGGTCCTCAGAACATTTTTTACTTGGATTTTATCTTTGGTTTTAGTCCCCCTTTAAAAGTTCCTAATAGACTTTAACGTTTTCCAATGAAAGTGCCCTTTGCAAACTGAAAATTGCCTTACCCTCTCTAAAATGAAACTCAAGGCCTACTATCTGTTTTGTTGTTGTTTCTGCCACATTGTGTCTTGACATGCATGTAACTACACAATGTAGACCATGTTTGACAATGTGGTAGGTTATGGGTTCGAATTCCACCAAGGTTACCCATGGAGTTTTCCCTCTATACCATGTTCATTTCTTATTTTCTTTGCAGGCCGATTGCTGGCTACATAAACCTGTGCCCGAGTGCTCTAAGCACCGATCCATCCCACCACACCATGCAACTCACCACCGTACAGCATGAGATTATTCACTCATTGGTAGGTTATTCATCAATACGTTAACGTCCAATTCAATCCAATAGACTCCAGATGTCGGAAAAAAATAATTCTGAAGCTAGGGTTGTGCATCTACATTTTTCCCTTGATGGTTATTAATGGAACTTGTGACTCCAGGTTACTCGTGTACCTGTTTCCACCGATTCCAATCAGCCAACATGTAAAGGAGCAGATGTTATCAAAATTTCCATGGCCATAAACTACGTTAAAGTGAAGTAAATTGACGAAAACAAAATCCCGCCCACGTAAAACTCCATATGGTTGTGACCACAATGGTCCCGGAAGTTTGAATATGCGTGAGACTTGCACAGTCTAAGATTTGGTCAGCAACCTGCTGTATAGGGCTGTTGTGTCTGACTTTTCTTATTAACAGTAATGGCATTTGTTTTTCTCCAGGGTTTTACTGCCGCCTTATATGCCTTTTATCATGACAGTGAGGGTCAGCCTTTTACGCCTAGGGACCCATCAGGTCTACCGCCGTTTAATGAAAGGTAATGTTGCAAGGCTTATTGAAGGTGATACATGAAACAGTAGTTGAGTTTACAGTATGAAAATCATGGGCTCACGGATTAAATTAGAATAAGAACTTGCCTTTGTAATGGAACTTCAAAAACACAAAAGTTGTTTTACTTGTGAAAAGTATGTATTTTTTTTGTTATTTAAAGAAAAATTATATAACATCTACCACCAATTAATGATGGTTGGTGTATAAACACCAATAACCTCTACAACTGTTCTGTGATAGGTTTTCTTTGTTACTTTGCATGCATTCTAGCAAAATTGCTTATTACTTCCCAATTGAATGGACAAGACAACTATACAGGGATGAGCCAATCAGACTTTTATCTGAATTTAGACTTTTTGAAGTCTGCCTGGCAAACAACAAATGTTGTATTTTTCTCCAAGTAAAATAAGTCGGGCTCTTTGATCTACCTCTCTAGCACTGAGGACACTGTTTCCAAAAGCTCCTTGGAATCGATAACTCTAGAGGTGATCAAAAGGTGGAAATGCCATCACTTTTACATACCGTTGGTGTGTCGTGGCCGAGCGGTCTAGTTCACTGTACACAAGCTCTGGTGTTGTCAGCAGCAGAGTGTAGGTTTGAATCACGGTCATGACACTTGTGAGCAAGGCACTTCACCATAATTGCTTCGTAAAACTTTGGGAAGTTATTGCATTCTGCTCTACCAGCCAGGCTCCTAGTGGATGATACCCATGCCTACACCCTCATGGACTGTGAAGGGGGTAACTCTGTTTCAGCCCCAGTAGTAGGTGGCAACGTGCCCCTGGTGACAGTTGATTTGGGTCGACAGCCCAAACCAGTTAAGTGTAGCCCTCACCTTGAAGTGTGGCCGTCTGGCCTTGTGATTTTAGGCCATCTCTCATAAAAAAGCACCAACAAAACAAAACTAAGATCTGGATCCCAGTTTCAGACTTTTTTGTCAGCAGTGACTCTCATCCCTGATTATGACGAGGTGTCTTTCTCAAGGATGCACATTTCTCACCGTGCCAAGCCAGTATTCCAACCTATATTTTGTGAGCTACATAACGTGAATTCAGTGCACTAGACCGCTCGGTCATGACTCCAGTAACAAAATCACACAGCCTTCTCAAAGGTGTCACCCATTTCAGGCTGGTGGTTGAAAGAAACTTATTTTTTTGAGAAAACGATCAGCTTTGTGGGTGGAGAATCTTAGTCGGGAAAATCAAAAACACAATTCAGTTGCCACCCAAGGCGCAAATTACAAAATATATGCAAAAAAAGCAGCCTCTTTCCGTTTCGTGCATTTACATTAGGGCCATTTTACCTCTTCAGTTGAAACCGTCAGTCAATTTCATTTTGAGACATGCACATTTTTAAAGCACCATATTGAATTAAACTTATAAAGCGCTCTTTTGAGACATGCTAAATCGGCTTTCAATTTGGCAGATTAGGCACAGCTAGAGATTTCTGCAAAAAAACTGCTGCGATTTTTAATGCTGTTCAAAAGGGCTGTTAAATTAAATGGGCATCTTGTTTAATCGCACAGCGCAAAAGAAAAACTGCTTACACATAAAGTGACTGTTTTGAGGAGCTTTCAATTTCAGAAAAAACACAATGTTTAAATTGGCCATTTATTTGCCGAAAATGACTGGGGAAAACCTATTTTTAAAGTTGTTTATTTGTGTTTCTTTACAGCCTTGGACTGTACCAATGGAGTGATAGGGTGATTAAACAGCTTCATCGGAGGGACTGGGATGTAAGAGGAGGCCAGATAACACACAAAATACACACAATGGTTACACCTAATGTTGTGGTAGGTGGATCATGTAGCTAGTTGTATGTATTTAACCCAATGACATGGAGCTGTTAAGTAGATAATATTGCTTATTAAGTGTATATCGTGTATATCAGCCAAATTTGATCGGACTGGCCTGTGGCGGATGGTTAATTACATTCGGAACAACCTCGGAGCGTAATGTTTGTACATGCATGTAATATTGTTTTATTCACTATGTAATATGTGTTTCATGTAAGTGTAAATTGACTGTGAATCTCCGTGTGAAATGGATGCGAAGTCAAAGGTACATCTGGCAGAATCTGGCCAGACGCCCAAGGCAGGTATCTGGCATTATTCACAAGCCTCGAAGTGTGATGTCAGATGTTCAGGCTAAGTGAGACTAAACTGACCTTTGTGGTTTTTTTCAGAGGGAGGCCAGAGCGCATTTTGACTGCCCAGTAATGGTAGGGATGGAAGTTGAGAACAACGGAGGTTATGGAACCAAATTAACTCATTTTGAAAAAAGACTTCTTGAGGTAAGTTTACTATTGTTGAATCTTTCTGGTAATGAAACAAAGGGATCCTCAAGAGCAACTAGTGCTGTAGGCCTGAAGATACCTGTGTAAAGAAGATGATGAAGAAATTGTCAGTTTTAGATGTGGAAGGAAAACCCACATAATAGGTAGGAATTGAAAACCCAATCCACATGTAAGGCTTTGTCTGAGGTAGGATTCGAACTGGGGCCCACAGAGGTGAAAGACGGGCCACTAAGCCAAACTAATCCCCCTGATGATCAGATTTGCCAGGTCAAATTATTGAATAGGATTTTACTCGTTAATAGAAGTAATAATTATTTGGGGGATAAAGAATTAAAGGTATCGTACACGTTTGGTAATGACTCAAAACAAATATTAGCATAAAAACTTACTTGGTAACAAGCAACAGAGAGCTGTTGATAGTATAAAACATTGTAGGAAATGACTCCCTCTGAAGTAACGTAGTTTTGGAGAAAGAGATAATTTCTCACCAAAGTAATAAAAACTTCTTGCAAGAAGTTTTTATTCCTATCTGAAAGCACACAAATTTGTACAACAAGGGTGTTCTTTCTTTCATCATTTTCTTGCAACTTCGATGACCAATTGAGCCCAAATTTTCACAGGCTTGTTATTTTATGCATATGTTGGGATACACCGAGTGAGAACACTGGTCTTTGACAATTTCCAAACGTGTTCAGTGCCTTTAATTATTATGTTGGTTTATATTTGATGTTGTTTTGTTGACAGAATGAAGCCATGACTGGGACTCACACCCATGAGCGCGTCTTCTCTCGTCTGACTCTAGCCGTCTTAGAGGACACAGGATGGTACCAACCCAACTATGACATGGCTGACCCACTGGACTGGGGCAAAGGACTTGGATGTGATTTTGTTAGAAAAAGCTGTAAATATTGGATGGATAAAAAACGCGATTCGTAAGTGGAATTTGATTTTGTGTATTGTCGGGGTGTGTTTTGTTAAGCGTTGAACTTCCTGTGAATTGAAACTAAACTTATTAAACTAAATGTATCTGTTATGCTTAAATAAGGACTTGTAGAAAGAAAATACAGTTTCAAATCAAACGAAGACAACTTTGCATGGTTGAACCAAAGTGAGGTTTACAAATTTTGAAAGTTTGAAAATGTGAAAGCATATGGGTTTTGAGGCATTACATGGTGTGGTATTTATGTATATTCAGTTTGCGGTAACACCATGTTAATATATCTACTTTGCTGTGTAGATTTGTTCTTTGAGAACTCGTCTTGCTATTTATTCTACTGCCGTGGAGTAGATTTCAGAATTCGGGAGACTACTCACTTCTCTCCTGATGATGACGAGAGCAGGCTAGTCCAAACAATGAGACCAATTACAACCCACTCTGCGGCAGTGAAGTTAATATCAAGAAGTCCCCTCGATCCACTAAGCGAAAGTAGTAGTCCCGACCGATTTCCTTTTCAGAATTAAGTAGTCTCCTAAATTCTGAAATCTATTCTGCGGCAGTAGAATAAATAGGAAAAGAACAAATCTATACTACACAGCAAAGTAGGGTGTTACCGCAAACTGAATAAACAGTTAAAGGAACGTTACAGAACTGGTAATTAAAATTTTCTTTAAGATCACAGATTTACATAAAACTTACACGGTCTAATGATGATGATAGTAGAAAACATCCCTAGAAATATTTCTGTCTGAAATGCCATATTTGACGAGAAATAAATAAAACTAATTTCCGATTGGAGTTTATCGCTCATGAGCGTTTTATTCATGCATTGTATAACACATGCAAATGTGTAATCGGTTTTTCACTATTTTCTCGTGACCCAGATGGCCGATCGATCTCAAACTTCTACAGGTTTGTCAGTTTATGTATATGGTGGATTATATAAAGTGCTTACACTGCCAGCAACTGTTTTGTTAGCAAAAACCAATTCTGTAATGTTCCTTTAAGTGAAAAGCAATTAAATGAGTTTTACATTCAAGTTTAGCCACTTTGTCTGTATGTGACAACCTACCAGTTCCCTATCTCATTTCAATCTTCAGAATGAGAAGTCACTTTTTTACCCTGCCTTCTTTTTTTTTCAGTCAGGAAAAAATGAGCCCTTTCTGTGATGTTATTCGGGAAGAGCCATTTACGTTGACATGCAGTGTTGGTAGAACGTCAGTTGCTCTTTGTAACCTACATCAGTACGACACTGACTTGGAGCCCAAATATCAGGTACAATGGAGAATAGTTCACATCACTTTATATAGATGGATTGCACGTGACGTCATTGACCACCGTCTTTGATGACAAACATTGGAAGCGTGCACGCGCTGCGCACGACTCTCAGCCAATGATAGCCTTTCACCCGTGCACGTTTCATCCATGATGGCATCAATGCAAGGGGTCTTTTGTGCTTCCCAGGGCTCCTTTAAAGGCACTGAACACGTTTTGTAATTGTCAAAGACCAGTTTTCTCACTTGGTGTATCCTAACATATGCATAAAATAACAAGCCTGTGAAAATTTGGGCTCAATTGGTCATCGAAGTTGCAAGAAAATGATGAAAGAAAATACACCCTTGTTGTACAGATTTGTGTGCTTTCAGATAGGAATAAAAACTTCTTGCAAGAAGTTTTTATTATTTTAGTGTGAAATTACCTCTTTCTCAAAAACTGCGTTACTTCAGAGGGAGTCGTTTCTCACAATGTTTTATACTATCAACAGCTCTCCGTTGCTCGTTACCAAGTAAGTTTTTATGCTAATAGATATTTTGAGTAATTACCAGGTGTGTACAGTGCCTTTAAATCATTGCGATGCCAGGCCACAAATTTTGGAAGTGCCTCTAAAAACAATTGTTTTGTTTTAGCCGGTTGGTCACATTTCTCTTTATAGCACCCCACACTTAGACTCTGCGCTATGATTGGTTTAGAGCGCATCACATGATATGCCCTATTTTTACTAGCAAGGCACTGTGCCAATAGCAACCAATGTACTATACCCTTAGCAACCGAAAGTAGCAAAAACTTTGCACATGCAGCAGATTTGCACACGTGTGACACAATGACTTAGCAACCGGATTGTTGATGGGGGCTAAATGGATTGATGTATTTAAGAATTTTATGAGATAAATGCAGAGCTTGAAACACCTGACAACTCAGCATCATTCAAATAAAACTGAATAAATCTTCTGTTCAATGTACCATGAACACTCCTAATAAAGTTTTGTATTTCTCTAAGTTCCTTCATAGAACACTCTTTGATCTATTCGGAGGAATTGGTGCTGTAGACACTGTAATTGGGGGTTTCGGCCTTCCGCTGAAACCACCTTTGTTTTCGTCGAGATTTTAATTTTTGTTAGTATTGTTATTTTTCCATTCAAACAGTTCTCATAGCATTTACACGTGAATTTTTGTGAAGGTTTGATCTCAGGAACTACAGGCTTAAAAGACACAAACGATACATCATATGAAAGCCTGTGCTCTAGCAGCAGTTGTTTCAAGTGTTTTTTTATTCCTTTCTTGACGATAAGTCACAATCTTTGTGCTGTCTTGTAGCTTATGACAAAGTTCGTACGAAAAACATATTTTCGTCATCGTGATGTTATCAGGTGTTAAATTATTACATTAATTTAAAGTTTATGATTCAAAATAAGCCGAAACCCCAGTGTTTGTTCGTAACAAACTCATGTCTAGTTATTAATGCTTTTGTTTTCTTTTCTTGCAGTATTTTGATTCATTACCAGGCGTTAGTAGCCAAGATTTAGGAAAATATGGTGGAACGTCTGAATTAGCAGATTATTGCCCTTTTCATCAGGTTGGTATATTAACAATTTTGTAGAATTATTAGAAAACTTGATATCATTGTCATGATTGTAAAATGTTATGTAGCATTGTTTAAAATTTATCAAATTCTTTTCCACTTCCTTTTACAGCAATTTAATTATAAAGAACCAAATGGTGCTAAAAAATCTACAACGTGTCAAATTTCATCAAATACACCAAGTAAGTATGGAAAACCCCCCACTATTTTTTACTTGTTCACATCACGTAAATTTGTTTGACACACGCCCTCACTCGGTCAAAAAATACTGCAAATTTGCACCTTGTATCCATCATACATAAATGGTTCTGACAGTCTTCATAACTAAATAACAGCGACTTGTATCCTTTGGTAATTTTGCGCGGTTTAAAAGTTATTTTCTAGTTATTATCATTTTTATAAATCTATTTATTTAACATTTTCCACTGCATTTAATTGACTCTATTAACCATATGACTTTAAAAACACCGTGATCCCATAATTGTGATTAATTGCAAATTGACAATTTCAGGTAGAAATGAGAATGTAGCTGCGGAGTATTATGGGATGGGGTCGACGTGCGTAGAGCATGGGGTAGCCTGGCGACAGTCACAGTGTGATCAGTATCAAGCACAGCAGACGTGGGGAGCAGGATGTTACCAGGTTAGCACATGTATTCATTGAGTATTCCCTTTCCTAACTCCATTTTATGCTAGTTTTATTTCTGATAAAATAGAATTAGCTGTTGCAAACTGCTTATCAACCAAAGGACCTATGGTATAAATGCAAAAAATAGTTAATGGCCTGACGTTTCGACCCTAGCAGAGTCTTTCTCGAAGGCTGAAAGTTTTATTTCTTTTAAATATATTCATCACGTCAAGCTGTTTAGCCAAAGAGTTGTCTGGGACACCATTTTGAACAAGCAGGACACCATACTTTATCTTTGCATGATTTACGACATCATTCAGGTCGGCTCAGTGAAATGCGTGGTATGCGCGTGCAGGCAGCACAATCTTTCCTTGCCCCAAAAACATAAAAACAATATGCTAAAAAAGAAATTGATTTGATATTTCCCGCACAACAAGCACAGCGCATACAGTACTCTTACAGTACTCTTACACAACAATGTGCTTGTTAAGGGGACATATAAATTTGCTAGTCCACAGAGCCAGTCTTTATATCACATGTTAATACACCCCCACGTGACCAGTCTTCGACCAATCAGAGTGAAAACTCTCCGAGGTGTTTATAAATATTTTGTTTTTATACATATTTCTTGTCAGTATTCTTGTGGTGCAGATGGCCTTAAAATCACAATAGAGGGCGTAAACTATTTGTGCTCCTGGGAAGGTCAGCCTATAGAAGTGAGCGTAGCGTCTTCAGATTACCTCCACACAGGAAAGATTGTCTGCCCGTCTTGTCAAGAACTCTGCGGATCATTATGTCCTCAAAAGACCAAACGTGGAAAAACTCTGGAACTTACAGTTCGAGGTAAGAAGGCATTTTAGTAATTAGTCATTTTTGTGTGCGGCGGTTTTAACCTTCGATACACAGGTACCACAGACTGCCAGATAGTACCATATCTTCCAGGCTAGCATTGGGTGCATGGGTTTCTTCTGTTTGTACAGCTGACACTGGTACCACAGACTGCCACAAAGTACCATACCTTCCAGGCTAGCATTGTGTGCATGGGTTTCTTCTGTTTGTACAGCTGACACTGGTACCACAGACTGCCACAAAGTACCATACCTTCCAGGCTAGCATTGGGTGCATGGGTTTCTTCTGTTTGTACTGCTGGCACTGGTACCACAGACTGCCACAAAGTGCCATACCTTCCAGGCTAGCATTGGGTGCATGGGTTTCTTCTGTTTGTACAGCCTGACACTGGTACCACAGACTGTCACAAAGTACCATACCTTCCAGGCTAGCATTGGGTGCATGGGTTTCTTCTGTTTGTACAGCTGACACTGGTACCACAGACTGTCACAAAGTACCATACCTTCCAGGCTAGCATTGGGTGCATGGGTTTCTTCTGTTTGTACAGCTGACACTGGTACCACAGACTGTCACAAAGTACCATACCTTCCAGGCTAGCATTGGGTGCATGGGTTTCTTCTGTTTGTACAACTGACACTGGTACCACAGACTGTCACAAAGTGCCACACCTTCCAGACTAGCATTGGGTGCATGGGTTTCTTCTGTTTGTACAGCTGACACTGGTACCACAGACTGTCACAAAGTGCCACACCTTCCAGACTAGCATTGGGTGCATGGGTTTCTTCTGTTTGTACAGCTGACACTGGTACCACAGACTGCCACAAAGTGCCACACCTTCCAGACTAGCATTGGGTGCATGGGTTTCTTCTGTTTGTACAGCTGACACTGGTACCACAGACTGCCGCAAAGTACCATACCTTCCAGGCTAGCATTGGGCGCATGGGTTTCTTCTGTTTGTATGGCTGGTATTGTCAGGAAAACCCATGGCTTGTGTTATTTTGACTTCGTCTCCACAGTCTGCTGTGGAATTCTGCTGCAAGGGCCAGTTTGGCAGGGGAGTGAATCTATAGAAATAGAGTTGTAATGGTTTTTCAAGTCATTCAAGAATGGTACAAAAGGTGGTTTTTTATTGTAATGCACTAAATTAGTATAGGATGTGCATAATTTCGTGTTAAAGATGCTTTGTCTGGGTTTTTTTTATTTGACCTCAAATTTTGAATTAAAATTTTGAATTAAAATTTAAAATAATGAGAATTATTATTATTATTAAGAGACTAGCCTGTGGATTTTTGTCACAGGATTCGGGGAAAGCTCTGGCATACAGTGCTTATCACACAATGGTGTAAGGGTAAAACTAAAATAATATTCAATGTAAAATATTAGTTCTGAAACAGTAAGTACGTCACTTCAACGCTCCAATTAGAGTCCTCTTCTTGGAATTTGTAGCCTGAAACACTGTACTAATCTTGTCTGATCTACAGAGCCGGGTGATGAAGGGGAATGTCCCAAGCTAGCTTACGATTCCATCGGAGTATGTTCAGAAGAGTGTAGCAGTGAACAGAGCTGCGGTTATGGCCAGAAGTGCTGCTCTAATGGCTGTGGGCATAGGTGCATGAAAATAGTCAAATCTTTATCAACAGGTATGCTATTCAAATTCATTTCAACGGTTTTCATATCATAACAAGTTAGTGTGTCATCAGGCATGATGCTCTTCCTACTTCAATCTGATTTCTGGAATTTTCATAGAATCTTCAGGGTTCTCCCCATTGCAAAAGCTAGCCTATCGGGCAGATACTCGCGATTTGCGTGCCGATACGCGCAAATTTCGGCCGATACGAAAAAGAAAAGAAAAAGATAAAAATATATATATATTTTTTTAATTTCACAAAAAAATTCAAGAGAAAACCATAAAGAATGCTCCAGATTGCACAGTAGGGCTTTTAAAACCAAGATAAACACCAAGTAGAAAACATTCTGAAGACCTTGTTTCAATTCAGCGTGCTTCGGCCAAACTTAAAAAAATTTGGCTCCAGAATGCCCCACAGTTTTGAAAAAACCTGGGGAGAACCCTGACTTTTGTTACAGTAGCATGTCATGGCCGACAGTCAAGAGCATCAGAACTCAAGCTCTGATGGCCGAGTCATCAGAGGTTCGAATCCCGGTTGTGACAATTTTGTTCTTGGGCAACATACTTTAGCTATAATTGCTTCTCATCACCCAGGAGTAAATGGGTTACCTGCGAGGGTATAGATTGTTAATGGGAATGATTAGCAACCTGTACCGGTGCTGCATACTCCAAAGGAGTTGCAATGGTTTCAGGAATGCTTAAAGGCTCAATGAACTTGGATAGTAATAGTGTAAGGCGATAAAATAAAAAAATTTAAGCGCCTAATAAATACTTAATATTATTATTTATATTATTGTTACGGAGATTATTTTGTCTAAATGTGCTGATTTTGAAATTAAGTTTTCATCACAAGATTTACCATTTTTTGCACATTTGTTTTACTTCCACAGATGAACCTTGCCCTGGCTTAGCCCCGGATGTCATACGGTCAAAGGTCACGGTAGTCACTATTTTACTTTCATTGTCTTTCACTCTACTTTTCACAAATTTATCTTTATAATTTTGTTGCTTGCCTTAAACACATTTCATAAATTTACCAATTTCTTGTTCTTTTGTATCTTTACATCACTCCAAAATTTGTCCACAATATTCCTCCTTTGTTGTTCTTGAGCAATTATCCTTTTCAAGATTTGTTCATGCACAAAAACACCTACAGTGTTTTGTAATTAGTGAGTAGTGATTAAAAAACATAAATTCGCCTCTTGAAATACAACCAGCGGAACATACGGTCCGCCATTTTGTGGAGTCATGAATTTGGTTCCACAAAATAGCGGACTGTGCTCTATCATGAAATAACACAAAAACACAAAATTTCAAGGGATATTTAAGCGAATCATTATATTCTTCTATTAAAATATCTTTCCTACCATATTCATTTCACTCATTTTTAAGCCGCAAGCGCCAAATCCGAAGGCAAAATGCTCCTTTAAGGTAACTTTTTATAACAGACTGCTGAAATGGAAGTAAATTTTTGCCATCGGTGTTTATTTTAAAGGAAGTTGAGTTTCATAGGTTTAGGTTTCAAGAAGCGTGGGCTTTATTTCTACGTTGGTTGAGATAACTTTTTACATGAAAGAAATTCACATTTAAGGTTCAGGGCCCAATTTCATAGAGCTGCTTAAGCAGAAAATATTGCCTGACAAATGTCTACTAAGCAACAATAAGCAGGATACCAGTCACATATGCTACATGTAAAATGGTATTTCTTAGCTGGCAACCTTTTTCTGGTAAGCATAATTTTGTTGTGCTTGGCTAGTTTTTCTGCTTAAGCAGCTCTATGAAATTGGGCCCTGTTTTTTAACTCCACTAATTTTGTTTTGTTCCAATCTTAATTTTTAATATTTTTTTCATTTGCCTGGTCGTTTTGATTCTCTTACTTCCTCTCAGGGTGTTGTCACGTCTAAAAACTGCCACTTTCACTAATTAACCCGTCTTAGCACCACATAGGCTTTATAGTAACACGTCTGGAGCAAAACATTTTTCAACCTGCCATTAAACAGATGAATTTTTGTATGAAAGAAAGAGCAAAGTGCACAATGACTGTTTTTTTTTTAATGTGGAGAATAGTTGATGGTTTCAGAGAACTGTTTTCTGCTGTTTGAAGTTGTTGACTTCCTCCCCATGGACATATAAAGGGTGGAAGCCTCAATCATTCAACAGCACAATTTTTCTGCTGTTAGAAGTTGTTGACTTCCTCCCCATGGACATGTAAAGGGTGGTAGCCTCAATCATTCAACAGCACAATTTTTCTGCTGTTAGAAGTTGTTGATATGTAAAGGGTGGTAGCCCCAATCATTCAGTAGCACAATTTGAGGCAAGTTGCTTAACTTTTCTCAAATCATGTTGTGTTTGTTTTATTACATCTCATGCGCATTTAGAATGTAACTGGAATGTTTTAAAATTTATTGATTGGTTCTTCACCTCCACAAGAAAATATCTGATGTCAGCCGAAAAGGTTGTGCACAACATTGGTAAGAGTGAAAATATAAATGTCAACAGATTTGCACATTAAACATGGTATAAAGACGGTCATGGTGGAAAACTTCACTGGAAATGTTTTTGCCTGAAAGGCTGTAGTTTTTTGCGAATGGAGTAAAACAGTTAGTTTTAATCACACAAGTCCAAAATCCAATGTTCGAAAATGGTGAAAACGTGTAATTTTTATTTTATTTGACTATTATCTCATGACTGGGATGACTGACTGAGCTTAAATTTTCACAGTTGCGTTATTTCATGTATATTTTGGGTCACACAAAGTGCTGATATCAGTCTTTGACAATTGCCAAGGTTGTCCACATGCTTTCAGGTTTTCAAGTCAAACCTGTAGCCTACGGCGATGCCGTGGTCAGGCGGTCACAAACATTAGTCACCCTGTTGAATATTCATAATAATCTTGTAAATATGTATGAGGTGTAATAAATTTGACTAACAATTTTTATAATGTGATGAAATAACTATTGGGAAATGCTGATATTTTAAACAATTTTTGAAAAGGGTAATAAAGTAAGTGTAGTTAAATAATCATAGAATGGATAAATGAAGCTGAAACTGGGCATTTGATAACTAATTTATTTAAGTAACATTAATTTAAGTAACAATAAAAAATAAGCTGCATAAATTTTGTGCTTTAAAAGAATTTCTTTCTTGTGCAATGGAGTCTGAATTAACATTCTGCCGTTCTTCAAATTTGAGAATTCAAAGTGGCTTAGATTATTTTTAATACGATAAAGTCTTGTAACATTAAAGTATTGAATAGATCAAACAAGTTAATATATAACGTAATGTTCCACCAGACATATTTGTATCTTTTCAGACAAAACACGCTCCATTCATCTTTTTGAAGAATTTTTAGGAGCTCAGTTTATTGTAATTTGCAATTGTGTCAATTATTTGTCAGGTTTCGTTCAACGAATTCTTTCCCACCAGACCAGTAAATACACTGTTGCCTTTACGTTATTTGTTCAGATATAGCTATTTTGTTTCTTTATTTGTTTGGTGAAAATCAACTAATAATAATAATAATAATAGTGGCTTCTTATATAGCGCACATATCCGTCACTCAGTGACGCTCAAGGCGCTTTAACGTTCATTATTTTCCTGCAAGGTGTTGTGGAGCTACGTTTTTGAAGTATGAGACCAAGTCCTTTGCATAGCACCATGTAATGGTTTACAAGGTGCTGTGGCGCAATATGCTGCCGATCAAACCAGGAACACCGGGGCGAACCCCTTCTCTTTTCGATAAGTGCACTGGGTTCTTTTACGTGCATTACACAACACACAGGACCTACGGCTTAACGTCCCATCCAAAGGACGAAGCATGTGGTTAAGTGTCTTGCTTAAGGACACAAGTGTCACGACTGGGATTCGAACCCACACTTTGCTGATCAGAAATACCAGAGCTTGAGTTCGGTGTTCTTATCCGCTCGGCCACGACACGCCAATTAGTCTTGACAAGTTTTGAACACATGGCTTAGGTTCAAGTATGGGCTCCATCAGTCAATTTGAAAACACTTTCGATATGGGACGTAGAACAAACAGGCGAACGGGCCCTAAGCAGGAGCCTAAGCCAAAGCCGTGGTTTGAATAGGGCCTAAGACTATGTAGGGAACAACAGCTGTGGCTGTGGCTAGGTTTGGCTAGGCTACAGCTTATGCCTGCACTGTAATGGTTCATCAATGGGTTTTTTAGTTTTTTTAAATTTTAAAATAGCAAATCTCAACAACATTTAATTTATTGTATTTGTGTTGCATTTTGAAACGTGTTTTTTATTGTATATTCACAGCATGGATGTAAGTATCTTGTCCTTTTCACTAGTTGTGCTTGAAGCACCTCAGTATTATTTAGTCATGCAATTCAGGGGAAAAATGGTTTTAAAACACCGAAAGAGGCAAATCCCAATTTGGATATCCCTCTGCTTGATATTCATTTGAAATTGAGTCCTAATGCAAAGATGAATAGACAGCTTTTAAAAGATCCCGCTCCGATAAAGCTTATAAAAATAATAATAATAGTATCAACTCTTATATAGCACAATTCCAAAGAATGATATTGCGCTTCAAACATTATTACCCCTGGTCACTGGGCCATATATTTCATTCCTTAAACTATCTCAGCTCCCTGGGGAGTAAACAGCCTGTGCTGCCAGGTATGTACATGTAGTGCACTTCAATCACAAGAACCATCTCTGCCCTCACAGGTACCCATTTACCCCTGGGTGATGAGAACTAATTACAGTTAAGTGTCATGCTCAAGGACACAAGTGTCATGACCGGGATTCGAACCGGCACCGTGATGACTCGGGAATCAGAACTCGAGTCTGATGCACTAAACCACGTGGCCACGACATGCTACCAAGTCTTGCAAAAATTGGAACCTTTTGGGAGACCACGGCTCGATTTCAGAGAGCTAAGATTGATCTTAACTGCAAATCAATCTTAATTGCTAAGCAAGGTGTGATGTCACAATACAAATCACTATGGTAATACTGACAACTCATCTTAAGATGAATCTTTGTGCATGGTGAAATCGAGCGCTGTTTGGTTACACGTACTTTGTTTTATTGTGTGGAGGAACAGACTTTGAAGGATATGTGCCGTACTGTCATGTCCATATGCCATGTAAAATCAGCTGAAAAGATACTTGTTACTATCCCCTTCGTTATTTTTACAAATTTATTTCATTTGAGTTTTGGGAACGCCCACAAAAACAGGCCTTGCTCATGATGTGACTTCCCTGGTGAAACAAGAAACGTCTGAATTTCATTGGCACCATTCAGGCACGTTCTGTTGCGGTGGCACAAGAATTTCTTAATGTTCCAGTGACGTCATGTAATACATCATGAGCCAAGCTTTTTTTGTTGCAGGCACTCCCAGAGAGCATTAATTTAAATGAAATCAAACTTTGGAAAATAATTGGGAGGGGGAGGGGGGGGGGTCGCGAGGTGTAGAACAAAGAGCCATTCCAACAGCTTTAATCCACGTACTGCATCCATTTGGAACTCCTTGCCTGGTGCATGTTTCCCTCCACCCTTCAATCTAGAATGTTTTGAGAGGAATATGAATTCCTATCTTCAGCTCCCCTGACTAATTTTCATCTGGTAGCCCTTAGTAAAGGGTAGCCTTGTTGGGGCAAACTTGCATACCCCCCCCCAAAAAAAAGGGTATATTTTTAGTTGGTTTATTATTTATTAATAACAAATTTTACATGGTATAATGGTTCAGGCAGTATGGTACACGTCCTTTAATGGGTCCAAATGTTGCACAGTCTATTGCATGTGAAGGAAAATACAAAGTGATTCCAACATTAAAAACTGAAATTCCAGCACTGAATAGTTGAATTCATTTTATGAATCCACTACCCAGGAACTGTCGATGTCAAATGATGCGTCTATATGTACTCAGCCATTGAAGTGGGTTCCGTCATTTCCACATTTTGTCCTTTCTACACAGATATTTCCATTGTGCTACCTCAAATCAACTTTATATTGTTCTCCAATTTCCACCTCAATTAAAGATTAGTATTACCTGCTACTCACATCTGTTAGTATTCTACTCTTATTGACCATTCGTTTCTGTATAATCATCACCGTGGTTTTGCTGTTGATTTTTTCGTGTAAAAGTGTCTGGAAAAAATACTATAAATGAACAATTTTTGTTTTGTTTTTAGAAACATAAATACTATGGAACATGAGAAACATTGGAAAATGTCAATTTAGGTTATGACCTTTACTTTGACCCTTTTTGGTTGAGTGGAAGTAGATCTTCGTGCAGCCGTTTGCGGCCGCTACGGCCATTTTGGTACAAGCTGTTTGTGGCTGCTGTGGTTTCTAAAGGGTTAATTAGCCTTTCCCATAAAATAGGCTAATTACATTCATGAATGAGTACAGACACTATTGGTTGGCAAATGCCATAGAGTTGTGCACCAGGCAGACGCACAAACGTGTATGCGTCACGCTACCATCAGCCCCATACAAAATGGCCCGATGTTCCCTCATTTTGCCAACCAGTAGTGTTAGTGCCCACTTGCAATTTACACATTTCATAGGAAAGGTGTATTGATTTTGCAAGCAGTACGCCATTATAATAAAACCTGCTGTAAAGTTGTTTTTATGTGTATGTAGCTGCATCAATATTATAAAGTAGTTTGTTTTATAATTTTGACCCGCTGTGCTAAAATTTCAAGGTTTTAAAACCTGCATCTCCTCAAAGACTAATTTCCTTCAAGAAAACAGGGTCCAATTTTAGCATTCCTAAAAAATTGTAACTAATTGCCCAAGTTTAATTTGTTACTTCATTAATGATTGTTGATTTTTTATTTATTTATTGTGGTAAAGTGAAAATTTAGTCTTTATTTAACTCTAACTGGAGCCAAAACCATTATCTTTCTTCTTGCTTAACTTTATTAATCATATTTTGAGTTATTTGGACGATTTGGATTTTTAACTAATAGTGGCAATTTAAATAGAAATTGTAGTTTAAGTACCTCACAATTTGATAATAAAATAAACACAATTCCACATGCTCCTTTTCCTTCTGTGTCTGATGTGTAGTTTAGTTGTACCCCAACTTGTTTAATGTCGCCTCAAAGTACAAGTCTTTTACATAACACCTTTGTGGCGTGTCATGGCTGAGCGGATAAGAGCACCGGACTCCAGCTCTTGGGACGTAAAGCTGTTGTCTCTTTACGATAAGTGCATTACACAACACACGGGACCTATGGCTTTTTGTCCCATCCGAAGGATGCAGCAATAATTGTTAAGTGTTTTGCTTAAGGACACAAGTGTCAAGACTGGGACTCGAACCCACACTCTGCTGATCAGAAATACCAGATCTCGAGTCCAGTGCAATAGACTTGTGGCCACTTTTCACTCCCAAAAAGTCCTAAACTAACTCTGCTATTATCAAGTAAAACATGGCAACAACAAAAGAAAACAATTTTAAAACTGCATGCTTCGTTAATACTCATGAAATTTAATATAATTTTATCACACTCGCCCTACATTATGATTATTTATTTAAAGAAAATTAATAATAACCGATGCAATGTTACAGCAGCTGCACCTTTCACTTTTAGAAATAAGAGTCCCCTTAGATTATTTTCCACTGAAGTAACTTGCCTTTGCTGTGCATACAAACTCGCTTCTGGACAGATAATTGAAAAACTTAAAAGACAAAGAATACAGTAATTCTACTGTAATATAATTTGTTTGTATGTCACCGAAAAATTTGACTGAAAAGAAAAATCACAAATAACAGGGATTAGATTTGATGAATGTGACATCCTAAAAAAATGGCTTGTGGATAAGTTTTAAGGCTACATACGAAGTGTGGACCTGAGAACAAGAGGTCCACGTAATGTTGGGACTTAAAACACTATGTGGACTTAAACCTGTCCACACAGTGTTTTTTTTACAGTGGTGAAGAATAGGATTTTCCTTAAGTGTACAGAACAAAGGAATATCCACAGAGTGACTGCAACACAGAGCCATGTGTGTTCCCCTTTATTCTAGACCTTGAACCTCTTGAATGTTTCAGGTTTACAGACTCTGCATCTCCAGAAATACAAAACTAGAGGTTTGGACACAATGTGCACTATTTCTTTCTCCCTTTTGTGACTGCTTTACTTTCTCAAAAGAAATTTTGAAGGGAGCAAGGAGATTTGTTTAGAAAATCAGGTAAAATTCCTGAGAAATCACATGCCCGAATAACTTAGATTTCATGCGCAACCAAATTTACGTTTTACAGTTGATGAGGTCCATAATCTCTTCATCACATAATCCTTTTCAGTTTAAGGTTGAACTAAAAATGTCCATCGCCTTGTTGAGAACTTCGAATGTACATACCAAACCATACACGCAATTGCCACACACCACACCGCCAATGCTAAGGGTGCTTGCAGTGCAAGGTTTTGTACACAAAGACATGGGAAAAATTATTGTTTTAAAAAAAACCTTTTTATGCTCGAGTTTACTTCCTCGATGCTAAAATCACTGGCCTCTGGCCTGCGGTCCTGTGTAAATTTCGAGCCCTGACCTTACGCCACACTGTCTGGTAATACAGTTAAGACAGCATAGCGCCCTTTTCCAATAAAAACGATAAAAACGATAGTTGTCGTTAACGCCTGCTTGTCTTGCCTCCTTTTCTCTTCCCGGCAAAGAGATGCTTGGGCATCTTGCTCGGGATCTTACGGTCAGCTTCACCTTTCTTGGCCAGCATGTTGCTCTTGCGTTGGACAACCTTTCTCATCTTCTCCACCTTTACTTGTTGCTGTGGGCGAAGAGATAATATATGTGTGAAAAACTGGTGCCAAACCCCCAAAATGCATTACCTAAAAACTGCGGTATAATATTAAAGGCACTGAACACGTTTGGAAATTGTCAAAGACCAGTGTTCTCTCTTGGTGTATCCCAACATATGCATAAAATAACAAACCTGTGAAAATTTTGGCTCAATTGGTCATCGAAGTTGCAAGAAAATGATGAAGAAAAAAAACCCCTTGTTGTACGAATTTGTGTGCTTTCAGATAAGAACAAAAACATCTTGCAAGAAGTTTTTATTATGTTAGTGAGAAATTACTTCTTTCTCAAAAACTGTTACTTCAGAGGGAGTCGTTTCCTACAATGTTTTATACTATCAACAGCTCTCCGTTGCTTGTTACCAAGTAAGTTTTTATGCTAATATTTTATTTTTGAGTCATTACCAAACGTGTACGATACCTTTAAAGAGGGGCTCCAAGGTCAAATTCATTTTTGTGATGCACTCATTTTTCAATGAGTCCTCATGAAAGGGGGGAAAAAAATTACAAGTCTCTAACCACATGTTACAACGGTGTAAAATGCCATTTTGTTTGATATTCTTTCAGAGCGAAATTTGAAAAGTGACGTCATCAAACATAACAAATAAATGGGTCTATTCATTTCAAATTCAATGCCGGTTTGGTTGAATATCATCCAAATTTAGGAATGAACTAAAAATTCTTTGAAGAAAAAAGTAAATACCATATATTTGAAATGTGACATCATTGAACGTTTTTGGGATTCTGACAAATATTGCACTTGAAGGGTATC
The DNA here is from genome assembly GCA_021014325.1 of Plazaster borealis. Lineage (NCBI taxonomy): Eukaryota > Metazoa > Echinodermata > Asteroidea > Forcipulatida > Labidiasteridae > Plazaster > Plazaster borealis. The sequence goes on from CM037463.1 coordinate 12,850,977, forward strand.
AAACAGTGGTATTTTACACCATCTTAAGGTGAGGTTAAAGACTTGTAACTTTTTCCCCAGTTTTGATAAGGACTCGATCTATTGGAAAATTGGTGTATTACAGAACTGAATTTGATGTTTGAGTCCCTCTTTAAATTTATAAATGTGGATGAAAACAATTACAGGGACACTTACAGTGCCGTCTCTGACGCCTGAAAGATCTCTAGGTGTGCGCGGACTGCTGAGAGTGCGCCCTCGAGAGTCTGTACGCTGCCTCTTAGCTACCACTGGTGTTCTGCTACGGGACCTCGTCCTGGTATGGTGGCCCTTAGAAGGTAAACAAACAAACAAACAAATGTACTAAAAAAGATATTGGACCAGATGTTCCCGTTTGGTGCACTCTACAAATAATATCATAACACAGGTTCAAATATTAACAATTATAATTTAAATTCATATTTCACGCCAGACACAAAAATGGATTGACATCCTTTGTGTTGATGGCTTACTAACAAAAAATTAGTAGAGCATCCCATCAGCCAAATAACTCTTAAATAATATTAAAGAAGCAGTAAACAAAAAATACATTTTCGTACATCGTACAAAGGCAAACGACTTTAAAATGCATAAAAATAAGAGGAATCTGACGATTGTATGAATACAATGAAATCAATGTCACCACCACACAAAAGTCCAACCTAAACCAAGAAGGACGAGTTGTACTTACGCCCTCTGCTGGCTCGATCCCTAATTCTGTCATCTCAGACTCGAATCTCTTCCTCTTGACCTGCAGAAGCAAAACAGATTCAAGATGAATTCATAATTCACTTCAGATATTGTCAAACATTTACTATTAATTTGCAATACTTAGTTGCTTGAACCTCCCATTATGTCACCAACAGGCCTGATACAACTGCCTCCATGCCCCTGGTCATTACCTCGGTGCCCCTTGAAATGTTCCACTAGAAATTCTATTTTCAAACAGTGGTTTTGACCTCCAGTTTTGACCCTAGCAATGTCACAAGCTGCGTTCGCATTGGATTAATATTTAACCAAGACCATAGGTAAGATTCCAATGGGTAAATCTTACCGGTGTTTGCACTTGGATTATTTGACGTAGGTAAACTAACCGAGACGATGGTGAAACACACCGACTGACTAAGTATAAACACATGAGGGTGCTATCCTAGTGGATAAATAGCTCAAATAGATGAGAATGAGAGTTTTCAAATAAGACCTAATTAGGGGCTGTAAGGTTAGTATTTCTCACATCACATTGATATTCATGGCTCAAATTTGGAGGGAAAATCCAACCGACTGACTAAGTATAAACACTCGAGGGCGCTATCCTAGTGACCTTTAACCGGATGTGACAAAATACATGACCTAGCTTGTAAACAATGGTTGAAGAGAAGCACAGCAAATAAAAGTAACAAAAACAATGCAAGCGCAAGGACGCAATTTCTGAGTTCTGTATACCGCCGTGACAACAGCATGCATGTGAACATCACCAGTACCTGCATGTCAAAGTTCACTTCCTTGTGTCATGTGATAATCTGACAAATTATTATTTTACTGGCCGGTTTTACCGGCATGATGCGTCCGCACTGGACTTTTTGGCTCGGTTAGTTTTGACCAGGTTAGTTAACCTTGGCAGAAGGTGGCCGATTAAACTATCAATTGAACTCGGTTAAGTTACCCGAGCGAAATTTTTCTGGGTTGTTCGCACTGGACTTAAAATGGTCAATTTACCCATTTGCTCGGTTAGTTTACCCCCAAAAGTCACACACAGCTTTAATTACAGGCTCAATGTTATAGTATAATATACTTACAGGTTGTGCTGGTCGAGGCATGTGACGTTTATTAATGCGACGTTTCTCCTTAGACACTTTCATGATCAGAGTCTTCTTGTCACGAATCCTTGAAACAAACACATTATTTTATAAGTTTTAAAAATTACTGGACTCTGAATTTCAAAATGTTTAATCAACCTTTAAAGTGTTGACAAGGTTTTTTTTCTGATAAAAAAAATACTTGATAACAAATAAATACTTGCATAACCTTGAGATAAACCAGAAAATAATAATTAAAAAAATCATGTTTATTTTCGCCAAACAAATACTTTGGAGAATATACCAGTAAATCCCAAATAAACTAAAAACTTGTTTCAAAATATGGCAAACGAATTTCTGTGAAATTCATACAAATTGTACTAAGGACCTTATAGTACTGAAAATACTATAATAGTATACAAAGAGAAAAAAATACATGGACAAATTTGTCTTTAATTTTATTCATCATCTTCTTCACTGATTTATCTACTTACTTCTTGGCAGTTTTTCTAATCTCTTTCATGTCATCATCATCAGACTGAAAAAAAGAAAAAGAAAATAAACCAAAATAATTTTTACCACATAAAACTATTAACCCTCCTACTCTTGGTACCATTTACCAGTGAGTTCACCAACCAAGGAAACCATTCACAGAGCTGCCAACATTTGCATCTTGCAATCAAGGAGATTTTTTTGTTCGGGGAGACATTTAACTTACATTAAACATCATAGGGAAAAGGTTTCCATAATCAGGGAGATTTTCAAATTTGTTCATCAGAACATGGAAATTTGTTTATTTTCAAGGAACTTTCTGCAGAATCAGGGAGTTGGCAGCTCTGAGTTTAACTGCACTGGTTGTGTATGGTAGCATTGGTTGTGTATAGAAACAACTGTACAATGTTTACTGTGTAATGCATTCACCACATAATATTATATTGCGGGCTGGCATAGTTTGTCTATCATTCAAAACCACCATGGATGATATTGACTGGTCAGACAGTAGGAGGGTTCACTCTGTACTGTGTAGACGTATTTGCCACATGGTATTATATTGCAGGCTGGCATAATTTGTCTATCATTCAAAACCACCATGGATGATATTGACTGGTCAGACAGTAGGAGGGTTCACTCTGTACTGTGTGGGCGTATTCACCATATTGGTCATTCCATGTCAATTCAACACACTTTTGGACCTGACCGTCACGGATTGAAATGAATTTTGGTGTGATGATTGGACAAGTTGAGAAACCCCCAGAACCGAAATTTTATGTAATTCGGTTAATTATTTTTTGAGATATGGGTTAACGAACTTTTGACTAATTAGCATGACCTGCTATGTTTGGACATTCATATCTCCAAAAGTAAAGCACCTACAGAGATAAAATTTACATAATTTTAAAGCTCTTGAGCGGCCCTTATTTGATAACACAAAATCTAAATTATACCATATACCACAAAACAATTACGCAAAAATATGACCTTTGACCTCGATTTGCAAAAATGCGTATTTTTCAATATGCGTAATTTTTTTTAATATCGTTAGCTTAAGATTTAAGCAACATTTTCAGAAAGATTTGGGATGGGCACTCTTACAGTTTTTTAGTTTTGATTATTTGAACATTGGCTAGCAAGGACAAAAACTTAAAATGTATGCATTGTACATGTACATGTGATAGTGTAATGTATACTATTGTGTACATGTACATAGTACACTTTGTGCTTGATGTACAGTATACATGTGGTTGCATTACTTGGTCCATTAACAGTGGCCATCCCCCAAACCGGTCATTACCAGGCAGTGAAGACCGGGTCCTCACACTGTTATTCCCTAATGAAAGTTATGAATTATCCCTCAGTGTACATGTGTAGGTAAGGTGACTGTAAAAGGCATGGGATAAATAATTCCCAGAAAAGTTTGGATGATATTGACTGGTCAGACAGTAGGAGGGTTCACTCTGTACTGTGTGGACGTATTTACCACATGGTATTATATTGCAGGCTGCCATGATTTATCAATCATTCAAAATCGCCACCATGGATGATATTGACTGGTCAGACAGTAGGAGGGTTGACTCCGTACTGTGTGGACGTATTCACAACACATGGTATTATATTGCAGGCTGGCATGATTTATCAATCATTCAACATCACCACTTTGGACGATATTGACTGGTCAGACAGTAGGAGGGTTGAGAATGTGTTGAATTTCCACCATTTTGATAACGGATTATAAAACGATAAGATTTCTTTAGGAGTTTCTTCCAGTAAAGTGACACACTTACCGACATGTCTTCATCGTACATCCCAGCCTGTTCTCTCATCTCCTCCTCACGTTCCAACTCCTCCAGTTTGGCCTCAATGTCTGGATCCACATAATCAATGATGTTATGTCCCATCCACATCTCGGGAATGATGTCATCTTTCTCGTCCTCGTTGACGTCCCACTCCTTCTGGAGGTCCAGGATGTAATCGTCAGCTGCCTCCACCTCAAAGTCCCGGTACAGCTTGCGTCTGGGTCTGTCTACCTCCATGGCCTGTTGACTTAAGCGGTTGGCGATAGCAGCTGGGATGCATGGTGGCCTCGGCTGTCGGAATCCATAAAGAAATATAAATCAGTTTAGTATTTAAAGGTAGGGTCATAGATTGGTAAGTACTCCAAAAATTTAATGACCATAACAACTTACTTGGTGAGAAGCACTGCAGCTGTGCAACTCTTAAACATGTAAATGCTGGGTCGCATAAAATGCGCACTACACTTTATTACACACGGGGACATTGATTCACAAAATGGCGCAACCAAGACTATTGTGATGATGACGTCAGGTGAATTGGGTCAGTTGCACAAAAAAAACCGCCGATGATAAGTGGTAGTGAAACATGTTAAATGTGCATTGTCCAAGGCTTATGCAAACGTTTTTGTATGTTTTTCAATTTGAAACAGCATTATCAGTCAAAATTCGTTCAGATAAATTTAAAAAAACCTTCTTTTGGCAAACCAGGCCGTGCAACTTTAACCAACAAAAAAACACTGCCACTGATGCCACTGACAACAAGACAACAACAAAACAAGTACAAAAATAAAATTAAAATAACAGTTATAGCACAACTAAAGCCTTTCCAACAGTGGAAAACAAAACTCTCTACAAAGCATTTTACAATTATAATATTAGACTGTGCAAGTCTCGCGCAGATCGAAAACGAGAAAAAAACTTGAACGAGGGCTATATTTGTTTATGAAATAAAATCTTCTTTTAAAATTATATTTATACAAAATTCTTGAAAATAAAAATATCCATAGCAAGTTGTTATAAATCAATTTTCAATTTTTGTATAATGCCAATAATTTGTTCAAATTAACATTGAAACAAATTTAAAACTTGAAACGAGGATGCTTATTGTCAGAAACCCCCTTTGCCAATCACGCCCAAATGTGTGCGTCTATTACATAGGTTTAATGACAACATGACCGTCAGTTGGGCGAAATTCTTAATTTTTTACAAGTAACCGGAAACGATGGTCAAGTCTTATTCTCGGGTTTTCTTTGTTATTTTGTTGAATTGATTTTACTCTCATATTGTTAATCACTTAGTATTACATTCCCAACAACATATATAATTTTCAGAGCTATAAACTACTATAACTAACTTAATTGACAAAAAAGAAATCCCACCCACGTAAAACTCCATATGGTTGGGACCACAATGGTCCCGGAAGTTCAAATATGCGGGAGACTTGCACAGTCTATACAGGAAAAACAAGACCAAACAAAGAACATTCCTGACCTTGGTATCCCTCTGGGCTGGCATGGCAACTCGGAGACGATTCAGAACCTCTGTGACTTTTTTTCCCTTCATCTTCATGTCAACTCTATGTGCTAAGAGACGGTCACAAGCCTGAGGAGGAGGACACAAAACAATCAGGGGCGGATTGCACCAAGCGGTCTTAAACTGGTCTATGTGCTATAGCCGGCTAACTTGAGACGCGCTCAGACAGTCTTTAATTATAGACCGATTGCAATAGTACGGTCTATAATTAAAGCCGGTCTTAAATCTTAAGCCCGCTATGAGCTGGCTATAACCGGTCTTAGTTTTGGTTTTTAAAGATGGCGCTGTTAGTTGTAGACGATTTGATGCGACGAGCTCTACGACGAGATGATGATACCATGGAGGTAGAAATAGATCGTAAATATAGATTCCCAAGAGTAAAAATATTACAACTCACAGATTTGATATCCGATGATTTAAACCAAAGCAATAAGAACAATGCCGTGCATTGAGGCCATTGATAATTGATTGTTGTTTACGGCTCGTTTGGCAAGTTTGAATAATGGCGGCCGGTCACTACGGACGGAGCAAAGCTAAGTAAGGGACGTTTGTTCGTGTTTCATTACTCTTCGCCGACTTAACTAAGACCGGTTTATTGCAACGGGCTTAAAGACCGACTAAGCTAAGACCGTCTAAGGCAGATAGCCGGCTATAACTGACTGGTCTTAGACCGCTGACTAAGACCGTTTTATTGCAATCCGCCCCAGGCCTTGCACTCAAAGTTGTTTGTAAAGTAGCCCACTGGGCTAGCAAACTGTGCATTTTACTTGTCCCCAGGAAGTTTTAGTGGCCCAGCATTTTAAACATGTATTGTCATGAATGTATCTCTGATGTATCTCTAATGGTAGCAATCATAACAAGTTTAATGGTCTAACAAAGTAGCATTCACTAAATCAAAAATAAAAGTGACGTATTAACAAAAATTGTTAATCACATCTGTAAAGGAAGAAATATGAGCAATTTAAACAAGTAGGTTGCATAATATACAAATATTGACTGCTTCGAGTGCTATGGTAAATAAATAAGACTCCCCAGGTGATTCTCGGCACGTTCTAAAGTCATAGTTTTAACCATAGCACTAGTAAAATATTTGTTTTATAACACGAAGCAGCTGCTGTTGCTATGGGTATAGTACATTGGTTGCTATGGGATAGTGCATTGATTGCTACGGTGTATAGAACATTGGTTGCTATGGGATAGTGCATCGGTTGCTATGGGATAGTGCATCGGTTGCTATGGGATAGTGCATTGGTTGCTATGGGTATAGTACATTGGTTGCTATGGGATAGTGCATTGATTGCTACGGTGTATAGAACATTGGTTGCTATGGGATAGTGCATCGGTTGCTATGGGATAGTGCATCGGTTGCTATGGGATAGTGCATTGGTTGCTATGGGTATAGTACATTGGTTGCTATGGAATAGTGCATTTGTTGCTATGGGTATAGTACATTGTTTGCTGCATGTATAGCGCGTCGCGTGGTTTCTAGTAAAAATAAGACTAACATGCGACGCGCTCTAAACCAATCAAAAGGCAGTCTTCATAAGGGGTGTTATCATTCATAGTAGCCCAAAGAGGGAGTAGAAAAGTGGTGTTTACTAGCCCATAGTAGTTTTTACTAGACCATGTACGCCGGGCTAGTGTTAAGGGCAAGCCCTGCACATCTTATCGTTAAGGATCATTACATATTTATTTTGTGTCCGATGTTAGGGGTAATTGTATGAGACCTCTCACCTCTGTTTTGACCTTCATGACCCCGTCATCGGTTACCATGCTCATGCTGATAACTGGAATATCATCTTCCTTAAACTTATCAAGGAATGCCTTGAAATAAGATCAGGGGGAAAAATCAAAATGAAATTAATTCCAGTAGGCTTTCAATTTGCTATGGATTCACAATAAAAACAACTTCCAGTCGTATCGTAAACTTGCATGTGATCCCTGGCTATACGACAGTTACAGGTTGTATGGCTTCTGACTTGCACCCCCTAACAAATATATTACCAAATTGGGAGACCGCCAACATAGGGCTAGATAGCTCAGTTGGTGGAGCGCTGGCACGATAATGTGGAGTTCTCAGGTTCAAATCCCGCTCTAGTCGATCTTTCTTTGTTCAACCCAAATTGTAAAATAATACTATATACAATTACAGTATGCCGTGTGTTGGCATCTAGCATATTCGTTGCCTCTAAGGTTTCAGCATGCCAAAATTGAAGACACATCTTGTAGCCAACTGTAGCTTCTATCTACTGAGTTGGACAAGATTGATTTGAACAAGGAATAAATGTTTAAAGGGCCTGTATACGTTTGGTAATTATTCATACAATTAATGGCAATAAAAACTTACTTGGTTAGAAGTACAGCAACTTCTGATAGTATAAAGCATTTTAAGAGACATTTCACTTTGAAGTAATGTGGTAATGGAAAAAGATATCAGGTTTTTTTTAAAAGAAATTTAATCTGAGAAGAGTTTCTGTCAGAAACGTTTCTCAGATTGTTCTTCCTGCGTGGACAAACCGCTCCAGATTTTCGGCAATATCTCAAAAACGCTACCACCTTTTGAAATGAAATTTGTCTGTATACGTTCGGTAATTACTCATACAATTAATGGCAATAAAAACTTACTTGGTTAGAATTACAGCAGCTCCTAATAGTATAAAGCATTTTGAGAAACATTTCACTTTGAAGTAATGTGGTAATGGAAAAAGATATCAGTTTTCATCCAAAAGAAATTTAATTTGAGAAGCATTTCTGTCAGAAACGTTTCTCTTCCTGCATGGACAAACCGCTCCAGATTTTCGTCAACATCTCAAAAATGCTACCACCTTATGAAATGAAATTTTCACAGGTTAGTTTTTTGGTATATATCTACAACCATATAGGATTGAAACAAACCGTGGGTTCCAATTACGAGATGTATACGGCGTGTCGTGGCCGAGCGGATAAGAACACCGAACTCAAGCTCTGGTGTTTCTGATCAGCAGAGTGTGGGTTCGAATCCCAGTCGTGTCCCAGTCCTTAAGCAAGACACTTAACCACATGCTTCGTCCTTCGGATGGGACGTTAAGCCGTAGGTCCCGTGCGTTGTGTAATGCACGTTAAAGAACCCAGTACACTTATCGAAAATATATAAGAAGCCACTATTGTACAATCCCTTTAAATGACCTTAACTACCTTTTTCTCAGGTGCTAGTTCATCCAAGCTCACAATGTCTGACTTATTTGCACACACAATCAGAGGCTTGTTGGAGAACAGTGGGCGTATACTTTCAAACAGCTCAACCTGTCAATCAAATTTGAAAACATAATTCGTTAACCCTCCTATAGGTACATACTCCAAGATGCCTCAAAATGCACACAATGTTGAGGTAACCCACGCCACACTTTCTTGTCATTGTATTTGTATGTGTGATTAATCAGTGCCGCAGATTGCCAACTGGAGAAGTTGATAATGGTTGAGAGACTTAAATCTCTTCCAACAGTGGCCTTCAGTCCATTGCAATTGAGCACAGCTGGTGGCTTCTCCAGTTTACCACTCTCGTTGAAGCACCTTGTGCTATGGCTCACTTCTTCATCAGCATGAGTGTGCCTCAAAATGCCACTGTTGTGGCATAGTGAGGTATGGGTTGGTTGTCTTGAGAAACACACTGTCAGTAGGAGGGTTAGTGACTATTTAAAACAATGGGGTTCACACCCTTTTAAAATTGTTTCTAAATCTTGCTGAATCTTCACAAATAGAACCCAACTACAGAAGAATGAACATCACATAAATATGCAGCTCTGTTTTTTCTTTAAAAAAAACCCCCAGAGAACGCCTTGCTCACAAAACATTGCACTGTACAGCACTAAAAAAGGAAGAAAGAAGACAAGATCAGCTGATCGGTGAGAAGTTGCACCCCTAATAACAAGTAAAACAAGATGGGTTCAAAATATTTTGACCATTCATAAAAACCTGGGACAGTTTATTCATTCTGATTGGTCGAGAGGAGATCACGTAGCCATGTTTAAACATGCGATATAAAACACAAATGGCATTGTTTAAACATAGCCCGGCCTTATTGAGTCAATAGAGGGGCTATCAGATGATTTCACGACCTAATTAAAGTTGGTTATTTGGCTCGCACAAGTTTGAAATCTGCGCGCAATAGTTTGAAACTGAATCGAGCAAATTCAAAACTTGCCCGAGGACCTACTCGGCGCTCAACAAAACATGGATAGTATTTTGACCCAGAGTCGTGGTGAGCTGGGGCTAAACTGTCAGATTTGATCTCAACTTTTAAAGGTTTTTGGATGTTTTGAATGGAAAGGTATTTATGAATGGTAATAAAACAGTGGTGACTCAGTTTAAAACCTTACAGGGTCATGGCTGTGAGGTCTTTTATTTCTATTTCTATTTCTATGCTGGTACTCCTTGAAAGCCTGTTAAGCAAGTTAACGAGGATTGAGGTGTGGTGCCCTAATCGGTGAACTCTTGTGCAAGGTGCTCTATACATATGTTGTGCAGGTAAAAAGCCTGTGACTTTAGGCACTGATGGTTCCCTTGAACTGCTCCACTGTGGGCAGTTCAATGATGTCATGGGGGAGCGAATCCCAGTCAGTTCTTGGGAAGAAAGTTTGTTTGTAAGCTGTAGCCCTGGACAATATCATGATAATATCGTCACGATACAATATCAAAAACAATATCGTCAAAATCGAGGTTGGTTTTGAAAATATCGAAATATCGTGACGAAGACGATATTCTTAAAATTTCGACGATATCATCTGTTTTTTGCTGAAAGTTGCTAAAATAATCAAAAGTCCCCCTTATTAGGCTTTCTGTCTTGGAAATGTTCTGCAAAATTGAGGCACCAGCTTCGAAATTGCAACGTCCAATCGTGGATTTAAGGTGTCTGTTTTCATGGAATATGGACGTTAATTCAGTGATTTATCTTGGCGGTTTGTATCCATTTACAGTCATGTCTTGTTTTTCCGCGTTTGATTAGGTCATTGTTATCCAATTCTATAGGGTTCTTCCAATTTTCAAATATCTTCCAGTCAAAATTTTTGATATTGTCCAGCGCTAGTAAGCTGTCAGATTTGGAGCCGAGTTGCACAAATCTGTGTTGTTGCTGTTGGCAGGTTCTGCGGTGTCTTAGATGAATATAGTCTGGGATTGGTATTGGCAGTTTGCTTGCTGATGGCTTTGCAGAGCATTGCAGGGCTCGAAATTAACACTGGACCGCAAATAGGCTAACTGTTAACAAATGTTGTCTATGAGTCTGATGAATATCTTTCAATAACTAGCATAATCGAAGTACTACAAATAAGACAAATGAGATTTAGATTTTGAGTTACAAGCCCTGCGGTCTTGTGGATATTTCCCCCGAATTTGAGCCCTGGCATTGTTAAGCATTGCCACGACCCCGCAAGGTTTTTAACAGCAGTTTAAGACCGAGTCACCACTCTTTTATTCCCTTATTAATACCTGCTCTTCGATCGAATGGCCACACTGCTCTGACATGTCCAAGATGTAGAGCACAGCAGCTCTGAGATGAGCCAATGCCGTGATGGCTTGCATCTCAATTGTGTTTCTATCCTCCAATGGATGATCCAGGATTCCAGGCGTGTCCACAACCTGCCAGCGTAGGTAACGGTAATCCATGTGACCTACGTACAGAGACTTGGTGGTGAAGGCGTAGGGTTCAACTTCCACATCTGCTCTGGTAACCTGATACAAATGGCAAAGCATAAAATAACTTTGGGTGTGAACATTATTTTGGGAGACATATTTGTCTGTTTATTATTTCAAATTTCAACCTCAACTTTAACCTCTTGATGTTAAATTACCCCTAATAATAACATAAATACAGGGCATTTATATGGCACTCTACAAAGAACGCAGCACCTCAAAATCAACAACAAAATTGAAAAAAAAGAAAGGAAGAAAATAAAATGAAGAAATCATCAGCTGGTAAATAGGTGAGTTTTGAGTTGGCGTTTGAAGGTGGCAGTAGATGCCACTTCCCTGACAGCACACGGCATCTTGTTCCACAGTTTAGGGGCAACAACAAAGAATGTACTGCCCCCGGCTTTAATTTTGGAGCATGAAACAATCAGCCGAGTGACATTGGGAGAAGAGCAGAGCCCCCCGTAACCTCCTGTTCGGATTTTTAGATCAGGTTCAATCAAAATTCCTCCATGAAGACCAAAACCTTTGTAATCTGATAAAATCGTGTTGCACTCTGCAGGGTGCCTTTGATATGAATGCATTAGTTAGAGTTTTCCACGATAGTCCCTCAGTTTCACCGGAAATCGTTTTTTTGTTTATAACCAGTTTCATCTTTTATGTGGCTGCCATCAAGTTAACTTTTAAACAATTTAACTCAATTACCTTGTTCATGAAGCTTGACTTGCCAACATTGGGAAAGCCACACAGCAACAGTGTACGTGTGTTGGGATCGATCGACGGTAGACGAGACAAATGTTGGCGGACTTGTTCCAGATACTGTAAACTCTGATTCTGACGTTTCATGATGGTGCACATGCGACCCATAGCGGCACGCTTGAGCTGCTTACAGCGGTAAAGAGTATCTCCATACTTCAAGAGACGCACATAGTCACGGGCAACACTGCAGAGAAAATATCCAAAGCTCATAGATAATAATAATAATAATTTGGGAGGCTAATCATCCTTACTCGAAGACAAGAAGCTGAATTGCGAAGGACACCAAGCTGGATAAGATCCCAATGAATTTTTCAGTCAAATAAGAAATTACAAATCTTACTTGTCAATGAGATGTCTTGCAGTGTTGATCTGTCCCAGAGCGAGTTTGTAATGATCTTTGTCATACAGAACATTCATTAGATCAGAGTAGAACGGATGGATGTCCTAAAAAAAGCAACAATAACATGATAAATAAAGTGTTTGCATTGACAAATTACAACTGAGATCACCTATCATAAGATACAATAAAAACAAAATGGTTCTCAGCTTTGCTGATATTACTGGAACAATTAGAAAGTCACATCCCCTTAAGGTGATCCCTCTGCTGCCGCTTCCCAGGTTATATCGTAAACTTGGGTGTGATCCCTGGCTATACAGCAGTTACAGGTTAAATGGCTTCTGAATTTGGTAGAGCGCCGGCACGTTAATCCGGAGGTTGCAGGTTCAATTCCCACTCCAATCAATTTGTCTTTGTTCAACCTCAAATTAAAACAATTAGAGTAACAATTAAGCATAGTGCCAGGTGACCTAAAGTGAACCATGGTGGCACGTGCAGAGATAAATCAGTTGTATGCGTTACCACCAACGTGAGAGTCAGTGATAGACAATTACTATGATGCGCTGGGTTAAACCTTCTCACTGTCTGACCATTCAATATCATCCATTATTCCACTATGCCAGCCTGCATTATCTGAGCCCAATTACATAGAGCTGCTTACCACAGAATTCTGCGCTTACAGCGCCCTGTAAAGCATGTGATTCTATGGGTCGTAAGCGCAGATTTCCGCAGTAAGCAGTGCCATGAAACTGAACCCTGATAACATGTGGTGATAACGTCTAAAGCACAAAAAGTAGCTAAGCATAACAAAATTACGCTTACCAGAATAAGGTTACCAGCCAAACTACCATGTCACAAGTACATTTTGTGACTGGTATCTTGCTCATTTCTGCTTAGCAGAAAATTGTTAAGCACAATTTTCTGCTAAGCAACTCTGTGAAATTGGGCCCTGAGTAGGGCCCAATTTCATAAAGCATGTAAGCACAAAAACTTGCTAAGCACAGAAAACTCTTGCTTAGCAGAAAATAGCTTACCAGCCAAAATACCATACAGTTACCACTGCTGTGACTGGTATCCCACTCATTTCTTGCTTAGCAAAGAAATTTGCTGGGCAGAATGAAATTGGGCCCTGTGCAATGTTGTGCCACCATGCACAACCCATGCAGTTGAATGGTTTCAAATGGTAGGTCAGCTTCCTCCATGGTCAGTTCCCCGGAAAACAATACCATAAAAGCATAAGTAGGATTGTATTGGATCAAGTCTACTGAGAATTAGTATACCTACCTCTAATTTTGGAAAGTCATTGATAATCATGGTGAGCTTGTCATGGTAATTCTGCTGGGTGTATTTGACTTTTCGCATGTAGAATTGACGGATGCGAGTGATCTTGTAATGTTTGTGAACGACCGTAGGTGTCTTGCGCTGTGTCTTAGACAGTACAATGTCAATGAAATCCTGTTGATAAATAGAAACAAAATCAATGTCAATATCACAAAGCAAACAGTCTGGAAAAAAACAACACATTTTGACTTGAAAGTATTTTTATTAATACTATAGTATTACTACACCTTATACATAATTCATAATCTAGAGCCGAATTCTCACTGGTCCATTCGCCATCACGTGCCAGAGGCACAACTATAGAATGCAGGTACACTTCGAAGCTATGACTGCGCCTCCGCGGAGACGGAGTCGCGGTCACGTTCATACGTACATACACAGTAGGGCCTAGCCTCCCTACGTACCGGAGTCGAGGTCGCGCTCTGTTGCTTAATTATAAATATTTGGCAACCTAGGGGGCACTCTGAAAGATGCACAACAGCGCCCTCATTAGGCTCGAAAATGCACAACTGTGCTGTCAATTTATTTTAATCATTTCAAGAAGGGAAATAAAGCCCGAATTCCATATAAATAATATTAATATTGCCGTAATACATGACCCCATTAGAGGATCATTTCAAGAAGGGAAATAAAGCCCGAATTCCATATAATAATATTAATATTGCCGTAATACATGACCCCATTAGAGGATCATTTCAAGAAGGGAAATAAAGCCCGAATTCCATATAAATAATATTAATATTGCCGTAATACATGACCCCATTAGAGGATCATTTCAAGAAGGGAAAGAAAGCCCGAATTCCATGTAAATAATATTAATATTGCCGTAATACATGACCCCATTAGAGGATCATTTCAAGAAGGGAAAGAAAGCCCGAATTCCATGTAAATAATATTAATATTGCCGTAATACATGACCCCATTAGAGGATCATTTCAAGAAGGGAAAGAAAGCCCGAATTCCATGTAAATAATATTAATATTGCCGTAATACATGACCCCATTAGAGGATCATTTCAAGAAGGGAAAGAAAGCCCGAATTCCATTAATATGAATATTATTGCCGTTATGCATGACCCCATTAGAGGATCATTTCACCCGTCTTCACGATCGCATCATGCCCTCACGCACTGCACCGGCTAGTACGTCTTCTTAAAAACGCCCTCTATCGGTCATTGCCCACACCACGTCTCCGCGCCTCCGCGCCTCCAGCTTCCCCGTCTTCACGATCGCATCATGCCCTCTCACGCGCTGCACCGGCTAATATGTCTTCTTAAAAACGCCCTCTATCGGTCATTGCCCACACCACGTCTCCGCGCCTCCAGCTTCCCCGTCTTCACGATCGCATCATGCCCTCTCACACGCTGCACCGGCTAGTACGTCTTCCTAAAAACGCCCTCTATCGGTCATTGCCCACACCACGTCTCCGCGCCTCCGCGCCTCCAGCTTCCCCCGTCTTTCACTAATGCCCTCACGCACTGCACCGGTATGCACGTCTTCCTAAAAACGCCCTCTATCGGCCATTGCCCACACCACGTCTCCGCGCCTCCAGCTTCCCCTGTCTTCATGATCGCATCATGCCCTCACGCGCTGCACCAGCACGCACGTCTTCCTAAAAACGCCCTCCATCGGCCATTGCCCACACCTTCCATACACGTCACACTTTGACTCCCTACGCCCCTAACATTTTATCAGTTGTATCAGTCGCACAAAATACATTCATACACTTTACTACTATTCTAACGACGTGACCGCGACTCCGTCTCCGCGGAGGCGCAGTGGGAGCTCCGAGTGTACCTGTATTCTATAGTTACTCCGTGCCAGATGCTATTTTTGCTGTTTACAAAGCGTGCACGCCAGTATTCATGCGCAGAGTGAGCAGCATGCGCAGTAGACTGTCACATGGGCAACAGTCCCATACAGGGTAAATAGGTATGCGTATAGTTGCGATAATCGTAACCCTCCTCCCGACGGTCGGAACGACCGGAGGGTTACGAGTTAGACAATGGCAATATGGTGCGAAATGTGAAATGTGAAAAAAAAATCGAGACTTGTGACCAGATTTGCCCAATTTTTACCACTTTCAAAAATCATGACCCACATTCCAACAACACGGATTTGATCTTGAATGTGTAATGAATCCATTCATAACACTCAAAACATCATTGAAAAAATATTTAGAAGAAAAAAAAAGACAAAAACTTACCGGAGACTGAGTGAACATGGTGAAGTGCCAAGCGTAGACGAGACGAATACCAGACCACTCTGGAGCAGACTGGATGAACATTTAAACCATGCACTTTTCGACCAATCAGCGTAAACCTGGGAAAAACAGACTTGGGTGGAGCTTCGGCTGTAACCCGCTAACCGGCTATTCCCACTTCCGGACTCACTGCACTGGTGTGCTTGTTGTATTATTGTCTTGTACATGTATCCTCGTATCCCCATTATTCGCGCACGTAAGAATTGAAATTGAATTTTGACTTGATTAACAGAATCAAGAACAACTTTTAGCTTTAATTTTAATTGTCTGATGTCAAAGCCCACCTGAGAGGAGAATTTAAAGCCCGCAGAACATCGTCAAAGCACAACGAAACTCGTCGTCTGCAATCTACCCCGATTTGTCAAGTTTCGTTTTCCGTCACATGAATTCGCGCACTACGGAGTCCCTATTGTCCCGCCTTTCTTCTAAATGCTTTAGTCCGTGCGGCAGGGAAGCTGCCGGTTGAAATCGGCAGTGATAATTATTTACGGGAAGGGGTGGTGGGGTTGGCGAGGTGGGAAATGGACTCTGCGCTGTTATCACAAAGTTGGTAAGCCCAGCGTCAGTTAAATGCAAACAATTGGTAATTTCTGAAAAAGGATTATAAGGCGCACGTCCACTTCAACCTTCCGTAGTATTTTGTACGCCCTCTGTTGTTAAATGAAATTCACGTGGTCTTGTAATTTAAGTATTGAAGTATGGCAGACGATACGCACAGAACTTTCAGTGTTTTTGGGGGGGGGGTTTAATCGACCATCTTATCTAGCTATGTTTTGTATTTAGTCTAAAAAGGTAAGATTGTATACTACATTTTGTAGTTTATCTAAAATCTTACCGGAAAGGCTTTGATTTTCCACATCTTCGCAGGAAATTGTTTATCAGGCTTTATACTTTCATGAAATAAAAAAAATTGAGTCACTGCGTATTGTAAACAAAATAATATGCGTCGGGAAAGGTACCTGCGCGAATATTTGTGATGCGCGAAATTGGGGTACGGCATGTAAAACAACGTACTTGTTACTGTACACTGTACATGTACATCGAACGTGTACGGTGTGTACTGTGTGCACGTGTGTGCATACAATGTATCGGGGCGAATTAGCCACGCATTGTAATATCCGTACATTATGAGTAGGCATATGGATGTGTGTGTTGTTATTAGGCTTGCAGGGGGGGCGTCAACCCCCCGCCCCTCTTGTTACGGGCCCGTGTGATCAAGTAATCTAAATAAGAACCGTTTGTATATATTTTTTAAAATGTGTGTCATTAGAAGAAATGTAAATATCCATACCAATTCAAGCGTGTTTGCCAATTCCTTGTTTTTGCAAATGGATAAGTTGCACATCTGGCTGCAATTAAAATGGCTTGAGAGGCAATCATCTCAAGAACCTAACTGTGAATTTGTACACTTGCATCGTATGTTAGGTACAAATAGTTGTCACTGGCCGGCAATTTATTAGTTCAAACGATATTTTTGGGGGATGCTTTATCGGTCACACTAAAACATCTTGTACATCTTTTGAAAGTTTCACCCCATTGGACTACTTTTTAAAATGGTGTGGAGGACCATCGTCAGTATTTGACATTTGTTTACCCGTTGTATGAATTGTTTATTTATTTTATCCATTAAAGGTATCGTACACGTTTGGAAATTGTCAAAGACCAGTGTTCTCACTTGGTGTATCCCAACATATGCATAAAATAACAAGTCTGTGAAAATTAGGGCTCAATTGGTCATCGAAGTTGCAAGAAAACGATGAAAGAATAAAGCCCTTGTTGTACAAATTTGTGTGCTTTCAGATAGAATGATAAAAACTTCTTGCAAGAAGTTTTTATTATTTTAGTGAGAAATTACCTCTTTCTCAAAAACTACGTTACTTCAGAGGGAGTCGTTTCACACAATTTTTATACTATCAACAGCTCTCTGTTGCTCGTTACCAAGTCAGTTTTTATGCTAATATATATTTTGAGTAGTACCAAACGTGTACGATGCCTTTAAATAAAAATCTCCCACTTACTTATTCGTGTAAAGTAAATATCGCAATAGACACCTTATACATGTAGTCTTATTGTTGTTATGTTTTTCCGGTCAACATATTCATAGTCACTGGTTCTCTTCCCAGGTTTCCAATGACAACCGACCCTTTCCATTGATGAATGTGTACACTTTTTTTTTAATGAAATCACTTAATAGTTCGTGTGTGTTTTACCGTTTTTGAATTAAATGAGCTAGTCACATTTTCCAACTTAACGTTGTGTTCCAGAATCTTATCTGTTGTTTTCAGACCTTAACATTATCGCCCTTACATTTCGTATACTACATAAATACATGACTGATAAGTGGATCGAGTCTTGAACAATTACAGACTCTTTACATCCCAGAGCAGAAGCATTTGAAAATTATAATGAAAATAAATTTCTTCAACTCACATGAGGGCCATCCAAAGTTTTAATCAGTTCAACGGTCCAGCATGCATAGAATGACGGGAGGGGATCGGAGATCACTTTTAACGACTTTATGACTACAATGTTTATATTTAAATGATGTGTTTAATTTTTGAAAGAGAAATGTTGATAAATACTATACTATTTCGGGATTGAACTCCTCAAAAGACTAGGACTCTCTTTACAACCAGAAAAAAGTGTTGACAACTTTCGACGGCCCTCACACGAGAGGAACGGGAACTTATATGAGCATTTTGTCAAGGCCTCCCGGCTTGGACACAGAGTAAACAGCGGAGCAACTGCATGGAACGCGCATCATTCGTAACTTTGTTTCTGTGCAACAGTGAGGGATGATCAAACAACAACGTGCTACATAATTATGCCAAATTGGTTGAATCACCTTCACTAAAATATTAATTTAAAAATAATAATAATTTAAAAAGTCATCTATTGTGAGTCTATTGTCTATTGCCGATCACATCAGAGCAGAGTAAGTTACAAACTTACCGCCCCCGCGTGGTCTCACCTTCGTGTCGCTTGGGATCGCGGCTCTACGGAGCTGTCCAAGCCACGAAGGCCTTCAAAAAAGCCTAGGAACTACTGTACAACGGGTTATTTTGTTTACTGTAGGCCTACCATTCTGGCAGCATGTGTACTTCATCAAAGGCTATGACAACCAGTTTAGCCCGATAGCCTTCGGTATTGATGACATTAATCCATGATGGGAGCCCTTCCGGTGTCATCAGAACTACCTGGGCATTTCCTGACTTCACACCTGTACACAAGACACAAGTGTTAGTTTTTATACAATGAAATAACAACAATGACAAAACAACTAAACGTCTTTATTATTAAAAACAGTGTAAAAATTCAAGTATTCCAATTTATTAAGATGGGTGAACAAATATTGTACAGATAGCACATTCATACATAGCTTTGAGATGCATTTATTTTATTTGGTTTGTATAAATACAGTACATACTTTTCATCAAATTCTTAATTGTGATTTCCGGACCGACCCTTATTTTGACGCCGCGACACCTGTTGGCTTAAAGAAAAAAAACGACAAAAAATAAATCAAAACAAAAGACAATTGCACCAGGGAGACTACTTTCGCCAATTTAACATGTTTAAAACAAAATTGACTGAAATACAAACCAGACTTAAAGATTTTGATAAAACTAAATGAGAAACTTAAAATCAACTTACTTTTTACATCATCGGATGTGTTTTCCTCCATGAGGGCGACGGCTGAAATGCCCATTTTTCTCAGAGACTGCACTTGGTCGGCCATTAAAGCCCTCAAGGGGGAGATGACAAGTGCAACCCCACCATCTTTCAAAAGGGGTGGTATTGCAAACGCCAACGCGTTTTCCCGAATCCAGTTGGCAGAACTCCAAGAACGTGTTTTTTATCTATTATGTGTTGAATAATTTTCTCCTGTTCGTATTTTAATTTAGCCGGTAATAATGGGTATTGTTTTCTAAGATTGTCATATGCTGCATCCATTTTTTTTTCTGCTACCAAGTGACGGGAACACTATAGTTGTGAGTCGTTTGCTCAGTGTACTATAGACCTGCGTGCATAAACCTTGCATGTAAATTGAGTTGCTTATCAAGGCATCAATTTGAATCTTAGTGGCTCCAAAGTGAATAAATCAAGCTCAAGGCGGTAGACCTATTACTATTTTTATAAGTGCCCTGAATACACAGCTCTCCACAACTCACAAACGAAATAGCTCCCGCATAACAAGTGCCATTAAAGATCCTGCACAGACATTTATCAATCTTGTGAAAACTATATAATTTTATAATACAAAATCAAGATTATATTTCATTGTTGTAGATGGTCCTTGCTCTATGTTTAAAGTGGAGTCAGCAGGGACATCTATACGTGTCAATCGATACGAACTGATAATGCATAATTTGTAGCACATTAGAGTAAGTGAGCAATGAGACTTATCATTTATGGTATAGTCAAGCCTCATATTACCGTGGTACTCCTAATACCGTGGTAGCAGAAAATTCACTAATTTCGTTGTCAAAACGTTATCTATAGACGACTTTCATATGGTGAATCGATAGCCAAGAACCCATTACCGATCTGGTAAAAACAATAAAAATGAACTGTTGCGGAAATAATTTAAATTAAAAAAAACTTGAAAACGCTATTTTCCCGACTGGACGAATTTTCGCTGACCATGTCTGTCAAAAGTGCCATTATATCATTAACATTTTTACCTTAAATGTTGTTCTGTGCATTGAAATATCAGTGCCCAGATCCAGTTCCACGGTAAAAAAGATTGACATCGAAAGTACGTATTTTCACCTTAAAAACGTAAACCAATGTCTGGCGTCCAAATAAGGACAGGAAACTAAAACGCTAAAAATTCAGCATCTTTGCAAAGGGCCCTCAATATGTAAGTTTAACACACAAAATAAAAAACTCGCTCAAATTACAGATAATGCTTGCACAAGTACAATACTTGTAGCAGGCGAATGCACGCAATTTCCGAACTTGCGCAGTTATGTTTTAACTTGCGCGGATTACTACTTTGCGCTTGAAATCTACGTCATCGGATTGTTCCAAAATTGAGCGCAGGGGGGTGACTAAGGAAATTGTCGGTACTCGGTAATTAAAATGGCTAAAAGACAAAATTTGTCCATCTGCTGGGAAGTTAAACATTGTAATCCCAGTATTAGGTAAATATTTGAATATTATCTTTGGATTTAGCTCCTTTAATGTAGAGATAGTTCATTTAAAAAAATTATTTCTGATTACCACGATAATAGGAGGTTCACCTCCAGAATCACTCCGGGCGCATGCACACTTTCAGAGACTTTGTGGACAAATTTAATCAGACAAACGATGTATTTTTTTATGTCAAAGTGGAAAGTAATACTTCAACAATAGTAATAACTGGACACTTTTTATAGGTTGTTGATTTTTTTTTATTCTAATCGAAAAACGTCCTAACCCCCACGGTAATAGGGTAACCCATCCTACATTCTATTGTAGCAATCACATAGTGACACGAAAATAAAATTTCAAGAAAAGTTTTAATA
The DNA here is from genome assembly GCA_021014325.1 of Plazaster borealis. NCBI lineage: Eukaryota > Metazoa > Echinodermata > Asteroidea > Forcipulatida > Labidiasteridae > Plazaster > Plazaster borealis. Next base: position 12,872,485 of record CM037463.1, read on the forward strand.
CAAAATTTGAACATCAATAAAACATCATTCGTAACTTTGTTTCTGTGCAACAGTGAGGGGATGATCAAACAACAACGTGCTACATAATTATGCCAAATTGGTTGAATCACCTTCACTAAAATATTAATTTAAAAATAATAATAATTTAAAAAGTCATCTATTGTGAGTCTATTGTCTATTGCCGATCACATCAGAGCAGAGTAAGTTACAAACTTAGGGCGCGCCCCTGCAAGCCTTATAATCAAGTCACACGTCCATTTGCGTACTCATAATGTACGGATATTACAATGCGTGGCTAATTCGCCCGATACATTGTATGCACACACGTGCACACAGTACACACCGTACACGTTCGATGTACATGTACAGTGTACAGTAACAAGTACGTTGTTTTACATGTATGTACATGTACAAGACAATAAATGATACAACAAGCACACCAGTGCAGTGAGTCCGGAAGTGGGAATAGCCGGTTAGCGGGTTACAGCCGAAGCTCCACCCAAGTCTGTTTTTCCCAGGTTTACGCTGATTGGTCGAAAAGTGCATGGTTTAAATGTTCATCCAGTCTGCTCCAGAGTGGTCTGGTATTCGTCTCGTCTACGCTTGGCACTTCACCATGTTCACTCAGTCTCCGGTAAGTTTTTGTCTTTTTTTTCTTCTAAATATTTTTTCAATGATGTTTTGAGTGTTATGAATGGATTCATTACACATTCAAGATCAAATCCGTGTTGTTGGAATGTGGGTCATGATTTTTGAAAGTGGTAAAAATTGGGCAAATCTGGTCACAAGTCTCGATTTTTTTTTCACATTTCACATTTCGCACCATATTGCCATTGTCTAACTCGTAACCCTCCGGTCGTTCCGACCGTCGGGAGGAGGGTTACGATTATCGCAACTAGTATGCGTAAAGTTATGGTAATTGCGGCAATAATTATTACTAATTATAAAATAAATTGACAGCATAGTTGGGCATTTTCGAGCTTAATGAGGGCGCTGTTGTGCATCTTTCAGAGTGCACCCTAGGTTGCCAAATATTTAAGACGTATGAATGGACTGCGACTCCGACTCTACGCGGAGGCGCAGATATAGCTCCGAAGTGTATCTGCATTCTATCCGAGCCGATTTTTTAAGGGAAATAAATAAAGTCCGAATTTCATAAATGGTCCCATGTCCCCCAAAACAGTCACTGCGCATGTTCAGTGCCGGCAAAAAAATATACACTAAATTACTTTAGTCATGTTTACACTCAGTCTGTCCGGCCCTGTGTGTGTAGTGAAAAAAATAAAAAACTTTACCTTTGACGTCGGTACGACGGTTATTTTCTTGAAATTATACATCGACATGTCGGTTGCTACAGTATGGAGTCAAACACTGGTGAAAAAAGTAGTGAAATAGTTCGGTACTCTCAGAAAACGCCACAAGAAGTTACGGAAAGTGTCATTGAAAAACACAACACATAAGTGGCACGTTCTGCATATTAAAGAGCATGTATTTCAGACACGTGGATTGCAACACCGCCGAATGGTCTTGTTCCACGGTTCAGTATATCTGAGATCCAACCCTGTAGTTGTAGAAGAAGAACCAGACTAGAAAACATACATGGTATTCCTTATTTTGCATTGCATCTTATGAAAATATAGCTGGGTACCATCACTAATTTACAGCCTCGCTTTCAGGAGTGATCGATCTCGCGGGGCCATTTTCCCCTCAGCATGCCTTTTGAAGCAGTTATTGGTTACTTACGACCGCAAAAACGTACTCCAGGGGTTTGACGAGTGGTATCGATACGGCGCGCTGCCCACATGGTAGCGAGGGTGGCTGATTTATAAATAGAATTTGGGAAGGGGATGTAACCGGTTACACCGGCGTTACTCGCTCCGATCCTTGACATCTACTTACTCTACAGTGACGGTCGTATCGTATTTTCTAAACGGTTTAACACAAAAAGTGACCAATAATGAATCTGAATGTGATAACCTCTCTTTCTGTAAGTATTTTATGCAAAATACTAGTTCATTTTAGACCCAGTAACTGGGGCGCTGTATTCCGTTTTTCCGAAATTTTGACATCTGCGTGCTAATTAAAAGTTAAAACCATGGATTCCTTCCTCGATGCTAAAACTAATTGCTAATGCTAGGTGACAGGTACACCATGGTCATGACAGGGTGTGTGTGTGTGGGGGGGGGGGGGTTACTACGAGTACGACGACCGCAGATGTCAAAATTTCGAAAAAAACCGAATACAGCCTTACCAGTATACTGGGTCTAGGTCTAAGTTATAACTTGTAAAAGTTGTATTAAATTATAAATAACATTAATATAAAATTTAAAAAATCAGTCTTCACTACACACTGTCAGTGTCAATCCTTGGAATGGATTCATGGATCGTTGGCCACAGAAGTGCTATGCTGTTTGAAGATAATAAATGTCCATCAGAGGTTAAAAGGATAAGCTCAAAGTAGCGTTCTGCTGGATCTTTAACTTCTATTTGGCTTTGCAGTGATACTTTTGTTTAAAAACTTGAGAAGAATGTCGAAAAACAGGTCTGCTCATGAACTGTAGATAGTAGTTGTTACCGAAATGACAAACATTTGTGTACATTGAGACAACACCAATACTAGTTATCAGAACATTTTGTGGAAATGTGGATTCCTCAAGTTTTGGCATAATGTCTGCGGTATCACGGACATTTTGTCGGTTGGCAAGGTTTTAGCCAGGATTTGGTAAAAAGGTGTCCAAATTTGCTGGTCATTTCAAAACTGGGCGTCCAAATTGTTCTCTTACAATGATGCGATCGTGAAGACGGGGAAGCTGGAGGCGCGGAGGCGCGGAGACGTGGTGTGGGTGCACCCGACGATAGAGTTTAAGAAGAAGACTACCGGTGCAGCGCGCGCGCGCAGGAGAGGCATGATGCGATCGAGAAGGAGCTGGGAGCGCGGCGCGCGGGCGGAGGCGGACGTGGTGTGGGCAGGGACCGATAGAGGGCGTTTAAGAAGAGTGCGTAGCCGTGCAGTGCGCGTGAGCGCAGATGCTGATCGTGAAGACGGGTGGGAATGATCATCTAATGGGGTATTCATATATAATATAATTATTAATGGAATTTCCTTCTTCTTTTTTCCCTTCTTCTGATCATAATATATTAATAAATATTGTATTTCACATTTACATGTAAATGACAGATAAAACAGGGTGTCCAAATTTAAAACGGGGTGTCCAAAAGACGGCCAGACACCCCTCTGGCTAACACTATGTTGGTTGGGCGGTAACTATTGGAAGAAGGAAATAGTCCACAATTTCTGATATATTGGCTGTAGGGCTTGAACATCCACTTATTATAGGTCTCCCTACGAAAAAACATGGTTGGGCAGTGGCCTGGTTGTGGGAGTGGATCAAGATAAGCCAGTGATGTAGTTGCTTCTATTGATGAGTAGGTTGTGGACAAAGATTATAGAGCGCCGAAGGCGCAAGATAGGGAACTGAAGCTTTATCTATTGTTAAACGTGAAATACGCATGGGCGCCATTTCAGCAAGTAAATGTTTTGTTTCCCATTGATAGGAATGGTCATTGTCTGCGCTGATCGGCACTGATCTATTGTTGTATCAAAAGAGTTACTTGCCGAAATGGCGTCCAGTGGGATTTCACATTTCAGCCCGAGTTCCGCATCTTGCGCCTTCGGTGCTCTATAATCTTTGGTTGTGGACCATTGTAGTGGTCTGTTGTGTGATATCTTGGTCAAGCTGGCTTAAAATTTCTATGTTGATAAATATAAACTACGCTGCAACTTGTTGATAAAGCTTCTGTTACAAACATTTTTTGAAAATTCAAAAATTCCTTTGAAAGACAATTGCATCCCGTTTTTGTCTCTAGTCTGACAATAGTTGCAATAATCGTAACCCTCCTGGTTCCGACCGTCGGGAGGAGGGTTACGATTATCGCAACTAGTCTGACAATGACAACAACTTTTCCCAAGTGTTATCCGTCGCTGTGTGTCCCAAAGGGAATTGTTCATGCAAATCGCAGAGTTTGTGTCAATTTCATGTCTCGGCCGCGCAATTAGGTGTGGGCAGACTTCAGTTCAAAAATTGCGCAAGCGCAAATTTTAAAATTGCCTTGCGCGAATTTTAAAAATTGCCATTTTCAAAGATTGCGCCCAATAGTTGCATGGTTGGAAAGTGTACCTGTAGAGTGGTAATTGACCAGTTGCAATGGATTGTAGTTTTATAAAGGTTAAAAACCAATATAGTGTCTTGAGTTGGCCTTACATACATGTACACATCTTGTAATTTTTTCCTGTAGGTAATGGCGGTTTATGCAAGGGGTCTATGCATATCTAGGGTTATGAAGGCAAACAAAATTATACACAGTGTCACCCGCATTTAAACAAAATTGAAAACAACCCTGATTGACCATCATATTTTTTAGGGATACAAACCAATGAGATTGTCTGATTCTGGTTTTTTCTATAGGTGACGGGGGTTATTTCCTTACAAGTACAAGGCGCAGGTGCAACTGAGGAAGAGTTTCTTATTGGCCCTGATGTAAGTGCAGATGTGCTAGGTGTACATCAATGTTCATTTTCCTAAACGTTTAAAAGTGCCAAGCATGTAACCTACCACTTGCATTGTCAGGAGACATTAATCCAGGTCTTGATTTCACAAAGCACTAAGTTCATCTTAAGATTACTTGACAGTAGTACCATAGTCATTTTTATTGTGACATCACACTTTACTTAGCAAAACTACGATTAATTTGCAGTTTAAAGGTACCTGGCAGTGGTATTTTGTCAAAATAAAGCTTTTGTCGTTAATGTATACATTTTTATGAGTGGAATGTGAATAAACAATTAACTAAGGTTAAAAAATTGTTTTTATTTTAATTACAAATTCAAAAATAGGCCCCCGTTTACATGGCGCTGTTCGTGACGTCAATCGAGGCGCTGGATATTTGAAGAGAAAATGTGTAGTCTGGCCCTGTACATTACGTCTGGGTACCTGATCAGTATGATGCGTTTTTGTATTCGGACGTCACCCAATGCAATCCTAGGACAGTGTACAGTCGACGTTTATACAAGGTTTTTCACCGGTCCCGAACTGTCCATGCGCATTTCTATGTCTTAAAAAACGGAAGATACGAGCACGATCATAATGAGAACATGGATAATACGAGGTAATTTAGCGGCTCCGTGATGACAAATCGGATCGGCGCGGCACGGCATATAGCTCAAGTCGATCCGAACACCAGAAACATGTTCACTGCAGCGCTGAAAACGATGTCGGACCGGACCACTTTGCCCTCGTTAGCCTGACTTTCGATGCCCGTAACTGCCTATATTTGGGATCTGCAGGAAACAAATGCTAACTGACCCCATCTTTAGTCGTTTTGCTGCATACAGCAGCAATACACCTGGTCGGCATTGCCGGAAAAATGCACGAATCCTTTTTTTGGGATAACCAAATGAAACGTACAAGCTCACTACTTGCACGTAAATGCAGGCAAGTTCGAGGGGGGTCGATGTTCGATCGCGGCGAAGTCTGCCTCGATTGACGTCACAAAAAGGGATGGGCGGAGTCACACTCAAACAACTTTATCAATTTTTTAAACATATAAATCGTGACAAACAATTACTCAAAAAATTGTTTTATTGTTAATAAACATATACTCTTCTGTAAAAAAAAACCCCACAACTATTTCCAGGTGACTTTAAAGATCAATTTTAGCTTTTTGTGAAATTGGCCCCTGGTCCTATTTTTATTGTCTGGTTCATTTCAGAAATAAAAAAACATCACAGCCTAAAGGAGGCTGAATTAAGTTTTATTGTTACAATATTAGGAAAAGTTACAAATATAAACCATAAACAGACAAATGTTAGAGAATTAAAATATTGTAAATAAAAACCCCCATGAATGATTAAAGGTCCTGTACACTATTGGTAAGTTAAAAAACACACAAACCTTACACGAGTTAAAGTAAGTAATGGTAGAAAGGGTTCCTTGAAATATTTCTGCCTAAAATGCTACCGTTTCTGAGAAATGAGTAAAACAATAGTTTTTATCACGCGCTATATTTTGAAAAAACAGAAAACACATTAGGTCTCTTTTCACTATTTTCTTGTGATCTCGATGACCAATTGAGCTCAAACTTTCACAGGTTTGTTTGTTCATGCATGTCTTGAATCACACAAAATGTGGACACTGATTTTTAGCTGTTACCAAAAGTGTACAATACTTTTAACCCTAACCATGCTATTAAATGCAACAATATGCACCAAATGGTTAAAGTTGTTGTAATCTGTTGCATTTGGCAGTCAACTCAGATGTCATTCTTTGACTGAATTTGTTGTATTTAGCAGTCAAGTGACTTCATATTGGTGTTGCATTTTGTTGTAGTCACCACTACACTTATATGTGCATACTGCTGCATTTAGCAGGGCGAACCCCCTTGCTCAGTTCTAACACAAACAACATGCCTGCACAATGCAACAAAATCCCTTGTTGCATTTTGTTGCGTTTGGCATGGTTCTCATTTCAACTGTGTTGCATTCTGTTGTATTTGGCAGGGTATGTGGAGGGACCCTGATGGGGGTTAGGGTTAAGGTTTAGAAACATACATGGACATCAAGGATCCCAGTAAGTCGGCCAATAAAATGCAATCAGAGATCTCTTCTATGTGGAGATTGCAGTGTGTACTGGCATCATAAGTGTACTCCTGAGATGACCATTACTCAGTACAACCAGCTCATCTCAAGTACAATTGACTGGTTCTGTCCCTGCTGTTTAAGTGTAACATTGGCATTCTCATCATGCAGTGACACTTCACTCCAGGAAGCTTTTGCCAACTTGCCTAATTTCTCCACTCCATCAGTTGCCCACTTTACATGATCCAGCTTCACACATTTTGTGTCTCTAGCATGAGCTCATGAGTTTTTGTCCAACATAGCGCAGAATTTGTTTCAAACGGTTTTTCGGCAGGAAATGCCTTGCTTGTGTTGATACGTAGCCCCTAGTTGGTGGTGGTAGCAACCTTACTTCCTGGCCGCTCGCCTCGCCTACAAAATCGTCACAGAAACAAAACTAGCACGAGGAGAGAGCTCTTGAGATGGGCTTTCCAATGGTATAAAACTAATAATGGTGTTTCCATTTGTGCTGGGTGGCAGTCATAGCCAATCTCCATCCAGTTCGCAGTGCTGAGTTTGACTAGCCCAATCTAGAACTCTTGTGGGTGTCAATATCCTGACATCGTAGTAGGTGTCTTCTTGCCATTCAATTTTTATACGGCCCTCCCTGCGAAACCACTTCTTATTTGGATAATCTCAACACTGGTTTCCAGAATGGATTACTTTCTCCCCAAATTGGACTGTATTATTCTCATGGTAGATTATAACAATGACTGCAATCCCGCAGTAGCCGGCTCCACAAATAGTTCTCGTCTACAGTATGAATTTTCCGACTCGTTAAACCTATTTCAGCTTGTCACCAACATCTCTCACCTGTCCCGCATGTAGTGATGACACCGCTTCTTCTGGGTCCACCATGGACTTGGTCTTCAGTGGTTCTCCACATAACTTTACATCCATTGAGACTGTTCCCAACCCTGTTACCAGCGATCATCTTGCTGTTCAGTTTCTTACTCGTCTGAATACTTCTCCCCCACATCCCTCTGTTGTAAGACAGTTTTTGTCTTACAATCCTGATTCCATCACTCATCTTAACGCTCTCCTCCCTGGGATCTTGCCTTTGACAAAGACGACATCAACTCTTCACAGGAATGTGTTTTAGACATTATTAATGCTGCTGTCCAAGATGCTATTCCTGGTACAAGAAAGCATACAAGAAAAAGAAACAATTCTCCATGGGTTGATGCTGATCTCTCTGGAGTTGGATCAAAGATTTTCTTGTCGATCGTCAACAGAGAGTCACATTTGTTGGTATGAACTCTTCTTGGTACACAGTTACATTGTAGCTCTGGTGTTCCTCAAGGTCCACCTTTTTATTTTTCTGCTTTTTAGCCCATTCGCTTGTGTAAATTTGTATTATTTGTTTATTTTGAAATGATTTACTATTTATTTATTTTGCTGTAATATAATTACCGGCTTTTGTTATTGCTTCATGTACAGTTTATGTTATTTTTATTTATATCATTGTGTACCCCAGATGTGGAGATCTACGGATCATAGCATAAATAATTGCTTTAGCTGTCCCTTGCCCATCTCGGCGTATACTGTCTTGTATTTTGTTATGTACTGTACATCAAATAAAATAATAATTTGCTGCTCCAGCTGATCAGAACAAGAATTTAATTCATTCTTTTTATTATCCTAATAGGGTGTGAGTAAATGTATATTGGATGACCACCCGACCAGTGTTCACAAGGCACGCTTTCGGCATCAGGATAAGAATGGAGAGTGTTATTGCCTTCCTTGCCGTAAAGGGCAACATGTCAGGTCGTTCTGCGAATGTGAGCAAGAAAGTTTAAGTCCAAAAAAAACAACAGAGTAAGATGACAAATAATTATTTTTTTTGTCCTTCACCAAGAAAGTGAAATGTTGATTGAAAATAAAGAAAATATATGCGCTTGCTTTATTGTAAAATCTAAAACTGCTAATCGCTGCCATCTGTTAAAGAAAAATAGAATGAGTTTTTGAAAACTAACACTACAAACAGCTCAATGCTATTAATTAGATACTTTGAGTCAAACTTTGACAAGCACACGTTATGCTGCCTTTCCTTGAACTCCTAATTCTGTTCTTTTTGAAGTATTGATGCATTACAATACATTCAATTCATTGTACAAGATTGTTCCTCTAACTTGCAAACAAAAAATGACCTGGCACCTGTTTCTTCTGAGGTCTGAAACTCTGTCAGCCTTGCTAATGGTCCATGCACTTACGTGTACAACAGCGAAGTATCAGGCATGAACCACTTGGGAACAATCTCCCTCTGCACATCATTTCCAGCTTACCTCCTCTTCTCTAACCCTAGCAGTGGCCTAGATTAGATGTGTCGCTTACCTCCTCTTCTCTAACCCTAGCAGTGGCCTAGATTAGATGTGTCGCTGACCTCCTCTCCTTCTAACCCTAGCAGTGGCCTAGATTAGATGTGTCGCTGACCTCTAGATTAGATGTGTCGCTTACCTCCTCTTCTCTAACCCAAGTGGACGCTAGTTTAGATGTGTCGCTTACCTCCTCTCCTTCTAACCCTAGATTAGATGTGTCGCTGACCTCCTCTCCTTCTAACCCTAGCAGTGGCCTAGATTAGATGTGTCGCTGACCTCCTCTCCTTCTAACCCTAGCAGTGCCCTAGATTAGATGTGTCGCTTACCTCCTCTCCTTTTAACCCTAGCAGTGCCTTAGATTAGATGTGTCGCTGACCTCCTGTCCTCTAACCCTAGCAGTGCCCTAGATTAGATGTGTCGCTTACCTCCTCTCCTTCTTACCCTAGCAGTGCCAAAGATTAGATGTGTCGCTTACCTCCTCTCCTTCTAACCCTAGCAGTGCCCTAGATTAGATGTGTCGCTTACCTCCTCTTCTCTAACCCTAGCAGTGCCCTAGATTAGATGTGTCGCTTACCTCCTCTTCTCTAACCCTAGCAGTGGCCTCGATAAGATGTGTCGCTGACCTCCTCTCCTTCTAACCCTAGAAGTGCCCTAGATAAGATGTGTCGCTTACCTCCTCTCCTTTTAACCCTAGCAGTGCCCTAGATTAGATGTGTCGCTTACCTCCTCTCCTTCTAACCCAAGCAGTGCCAAAGATTAGATGTATCGCTTACCTCCTCTCCTTAGCCCTAGCAGTGCCCTAGATCAGATGTGTCGCTTACCTCCTCTCCTTTTAACCCTAGCAGTGCCAAAGATCAGATGTGTCGCTTACCTCCTCTTCTCTAACCCTAGCAGTACCCTAGAACAGTTGTGTCGCTTACCTCCTCTTCTCTAACCCTAGCAGTGCCCTAGAATAGATGTGTCGCTTACCTCCTCTTCTCTAACCCTAGCAGTGCCCTAGAATAGATGTGTCGCTTACCTTCCCTCTCTAACCCCAGCAGTGCCTTAGATTAGATGTGTCGCTGACCTCCTCTCCTCTAACCCTAGCAGTGCCCTAGATTAGATGTGTCGCTTACCTCCTCTCCTCTACCCTAGCAGTGCAACAGATTGGATGTGTCGCTTACCTCCTCTCCTCTAACCCTAGCAGTGCCAAAGATTAGATGTGTCGCTTACCTCCTCTTCTCTAACCCTAGCAGTGCCCTAGATTAGATGTGTCGCTTACCTCCTCTTCTCTAACCCTAGCAGTGCAACAGATAGGATGTGTCGCTTACCTCCTCTCCTCTAACCCTAGCAGTGCCCTAGATTAGATGTGTCGCTGACCTCCTCTTCTCTAACCCTAGCAGTGCCCTAGATTAGATGTGTCGCTGACCTCCTCTTCTCTAACCCTAGCAGTGCCCTAGAATAGATGTGTCGCTGACCTCTAGATTAGATGTGTCGCTTACCTCCTCTTCTCTAACCCAAGCGGACGCTAGTTTAGATGTGTCGCTTACCTCCTCTCCTTCTAACCCTAGATTAGATGTGTCGCTGACCTCCTCTCCTTCTAACCCTAGCAGTGCCCTAGATTAGATGTGTCGCTGACCTCCTGTCCTCTAACCCTAGCAGTGGCCTAGATTAGATGTGTCGCTGACCTCCTCTCCTTCTAACCCTAGCAGTGCCCTAGATTAGATGTGTCGCTGACCTCCTGTCCTCTAACCCTAGCAGTGGCCTAGATTAGATGTGTCGCTGACCTCCTCTCCTTCTAACCCTAGCAGTGCCCTAGATTAGATGTGTCGCTGACCTCCTCTCCTTCTAACCCTAGCAGTGCCCTAGATTAGATGTGTCGCTGACCTCCTGTCCTCTAACCCTAGCAGTGGCCTAGATTAGATGTGTCGCTTACCTCCTCTTCTCTAACCCTAGCAGTGGCCTAGATTAGATGTGTCGCTTACCTCCTCTCCTTCTAACCCTAGCAGTGGCCTAGATTAGATGTGTCGCTGACCTCCTCTCCTTCTAACCCTAGCAGTGCCCTAGATTAGATGTGTCGCTGACCTCTAGATTAGATGTGTCGCTGACCTCTAGATTAGATGTGTCGCTGACCTCCTCTCCTTCTAACCCTAGCAGTGCCCTAGATTAGATGTGTCGCTTACCTCCTCTCCTTCTAACCCTAGCAGTGCCAAAGATTAGATGTGTCGCTTACCTCCTCTCCTCTAACCCTAGCAGTGCCAAAGATTAGATGTGTCGCTTACCTCCTCTTCTCTAACCCTAGCAGTGGCCTCGATAAGATGTGTCGCTGACCTCCTCTCCTTGTAACCCTAGAAGTGCCCTAGATAAGATGTGTCGCTTACCTCCTCTCCTTTTAACCCAAGCAGTGCCAAAGATTATATGTGTCGCTTACCTCCTCTCCTCTAACCCTAGCAGTGCCAAAGATTAGATGTGTCGCTTACCTCCTCTCCTCTAACCCTAGCAGTGCCATAGATTATATGTGTCGCTTACCTCCTCTTCTCTAACCCTAGAAGTGCCCTATATTAAATTGTTGCAAAGTGTTTGAGTCTTCATAAAATGTGGTTGTTATTATTGATTACATACCCCATGGTAAAATATTGCTTGTGAACAACACACATTCCACTTATGTTGTTATGCCCCACACACGTAGGTCAAATGTCAAGGTAATTAATGGCTGAAACAAAAGAAATGTAGTCAGAGCGATAACTCAAGAAGAACTTGACTTATCAACTCCTCCAAACTCGGTGTGTGGATTGGTTTTGGGATCCCCTAGAAGCTTATTGCATTTGGACCCCCTAGGGCAAATGTCAAGGTCATTATGGCTAGTGTTGTAAACATTTTTCAAGGATTTTCACTTTATTTGGCAGTAAGTTTGTATTTTTGGCGAGGTGCGAAGCAGAGTAAAACTATATAATGACAATTCCAGAGTAAGTGTTTAAATATTAAAAGTGACTTAAACTTTGATTTACAACATTTCAACAAACATGCACATACTGCACAGTCACACTAAGAATAAAACTCATGGTTGTTTCACCGGTTCCAGATGAGTGAGTTAAAACAATGACAAACCTTGAATGTCCATAACTTCTTATTGCATTGATGTTTCGACTTGAAACTTATATCAAATTTTGCCTCTGACATGCAGATTCATATGAAAGAATAGAACTCAGAAGTATGACACTGGTTCAAGTTGAATTGGCTAAAACAATAAACAACCTAAATGTCCATACATGTAACTCCTTATTGCAGAGATGTATCAACTTTAAACTTTTATCAAATTTTGCCAATGACAGGCAGATTCAGATAAAACAATAAAACTTAGCCTTGCTCAAGGCGGTCGCGGTTTTCACTCCAAAAAAGACAGTGTAACCCCACTTTATACACGCACGGCGCCCGTACTTCTGTCATTCCCATATCAAACCAAGCAGGCAGCGGTCTAGTGCATACTTCATTATGTCTGCACCCCTAACATCAGTTGATCAAATAATTGTTTTTTCTTTTAGTCATTGTTTTTCTATTGGGTGATCACCAGCTTACCATGGCAGCTTCGCTGTTTTAGTTTATGTTAAAACTTTCTTCCATGATTTTCTTTTTTGGCAGGTTTACTCTTTTTTTCAATTTAAAATTGAAATAATATGCGATCTGCACCACAAATTCACCGCAACCCATATGATAACAATTTGCAACTAACTGTGGCATTGCATTCTTTTCCTCTGTTTCATTTCACCTATAAATTGTTTCAAATTGTTCACTATGTTTCTTTCATGAGTTTCCAGCCAAGACCATCGTTATTGTGTTTTACTGTCCCACAGGCTAATATTAGTTTGTACAATGTCTGACTGGGGGGGGGGTGTTTTAACGCTACAAACGATGCGTGGACTTGAGAACAAAAGAGGTCCACATAATGTAGGGACTTGAAACACTATGTGGACTTACACAGGTCCACAAAGTGTTTTTTAACAGTGTCGAAGAATAGGACTTTCCTTAATTGTAAAGAGCAAAGGAATGTCCACAGAGTGACTGCAACAAAGAGCTGTTTGTGTGTCACTCTTATGATGTCCCGCTCTCATCCCACCTCCAAACACCAGTTGAACATTTCAAGACATACGGTCATTGCTCTTTCTCACACTCGTCACCTGTACTCTGGAACTCTCTGCCACATCACATACAAAACTGCTAAGACTGAAAATCCCTGCTGATAACCCATTTATTCATGTAGTCCACAGTTGTTTCTGCTGCTTTCTTAATTGTGTTTATGCTTCCTTTTGTAATTCTGGTAATTTCTGTATTTGTATAAATTTTCCTTGTGAAAATACCTGGAATATCAAGGTGCAATTTGGTTTGCAGATTGGTCTTGGCCTTAGGGGCCATTCAGTAAAAATCAATGTTTAAAAATGTTGATCTTTTTTTCGAAGGGAAATTTAAGTTTTAAATTGGTCTTGATGAGTTGCCCATTTAACCTTGGGTACATTTTACGTCAGGGATCAAAATTAATATTTTTATGTTAAAAAAATGCACTTGAAATTTATTTTTGCAGTTGTGGAACTGTTGGTATTGGTCAGTTCATGAACCAATCTAACTTCTGTGTAATGGCATATAACTGTACGCCAAGCTGTCCGGAAAATCAAATCTTGGTATGTATTTTTAAAGTACGGTCTGTAGATATTGGTGAGAAACAGCTTGTTTTGCAGCATGCCTGACTCTCTCTCCCTCTCTGTCAATCATACCATAGTTTTTGGACTATAAGCCGTAGCTCCGCAAAATATCTGAAAATTTATTCAGACGTCAGTGTGTAAGCCACCTGGAATATAAGCCGCATCAGAAGGTGCCAAATTTTCATATCACATACACAGAAGACGGGCTTTTAAACAGCCTGTGTGAGTGAAAAACCTTCCCTTTTTAGTCCTTTTGCCGAAGCTAATTACATGTCGGTGTTTAAGCTGCTTCGTCTTCTTATCGTGTCCACACACGCTAGATGCTGTGTTTCAGCCAGAACTTAGCACAGTCGTTGGCACTTCCATTGAAATCAGCTAGGTCACCAGCCTCGCACCTCTGCTCCAGTAGGGGACATCTGAGTAGGTGCTCCATTGTCTGTGGTTCTGAACCGCATATATGCAGGTGACATCCTGGCCGTTCAGATAGCCCCATTTCTTGAGAGTTACTTTGTAGCAACCGGTACATGATCTGAGTCAGTTGAGGCATTTCGATACAGCCCAGCTTGAGTCGGCACCGGGTAAGCTGCCGATAAGCTGTGGAGCATTGTTGAAGGCCTGAAAATCAATTCATAAGCCATGGCTTAATAGTTCAAGAATTGCGGTACAAGTACAACACTGGTTATGCTGATTTTATTTCCAGATTTAAGTTTATGCAACAGTGTAATTGTTTAATTCTTATATCTGGATTGCACTGGTATTGCAATGAAATGCATGAAGTATTCTCATTCTCACAGATCAGAAACTGTACACCAGATGCTGACATTCAGTGTCAGTGTAAAGAAGGATGGTTCAATCCAAACAAAATGGATACGGGTAATATCCCAAAAGAGTGTCAGGAAAAACCCAGCTGCCCTAATCCTGGAGAAGAACCACTGCTAGTCAATGGTGAGAATGTTACATGGTCTGAATTCCCTTAATTTTGCCTCAACTCATTTGAATAATGAAGTAAGAACAAAATAATTTCATTTTTTAATTTAATGTTAACAAGTACATAAACAATATCAGAGGTTATAGAGTGTTTAAGTCACCCCAAAAGCTCATCTGATCTTCTCTTCATAAAATTCTGTGTCCAAAAAATCTAAAATAGATTTATTCATTCACTGTGGCTGGTACAAGCCATGTGTTGAGAGGCCTTACTTTAGACACTTAAGACACTTTGACTGATTACTCCAAAGGGTAGGAAAATATGGGTTTGTACACAATTGTCTTGGGCTTTAAATATAGTTACTCAGTGGCTTAAATCCGTGTTGACAAGTGGGGCTGGGGGTGGTTCTGAAATGTTAGTGCATTATCGGCTGATTGTGAAATATTGATGCCTATCTTGTTTGGCAGATCCAAGGTATGAGTGGGAGTAAGTAATGCTGGTAGTAGTAAAAGGCAGCCAGATAAGAACATATTCACCGAGTGGGTACAACTTTACTGTTCCACTTGGAACATTCCATTTGGGCTTGGAGAGTTTTTCACTTCTTGCATGATGAGCGATGACTGTCTTGTGTGCAGCAACAATTATAATCATGACGATGATTGAATGTGTTTGATGTATTGGGAATCCATAGAAGAGTATCTTGAAAGAGTCTTGCATGTATGACATGGTTTAAAGCCTCAACCATACACTGTTTTATTTTTGTACATAACAAGTTCAAGTTCAAAGAATGTATTCGTCCTGCTCATGCAATTCAAATGCATGAGAATCTCAAACATTGATTTTCAGGTAGGTCTTTTTATAAAAATATCTTTACAGATGGTACAGGTGATGAAGATACGCGTATGTTCAGTTGCCAGATGTGCAGAGACGGTTACTTTAAAAAAGAGGGTGATCGTGAATGTTCGCTACGTCGGGACTGTCAAACCAAAGCTGGGAATCAGTTTGAAGACAATCAGTGTCTGAATGACATACCCAGTGTCTCTGAGTCCCCTGGAAATGCTGCCTCTCCAACTCAAGGTACTGAAGTTACATTTGAAGATTATCTAGGGAGTATTAATAACACTAATTATAGCTTCTGTCATCTATCTTTATTAGACAAGAGTACAGAAGCGTATTGTTAATCTTGTTGGTGAAGGGTTGGGATCAACCTCTTTCCCATCGTAGGTCTGTGGCAAGCCTCTGTCTTTTCTACAGATATTTTCATGATAAACGTACCACCAGTGTGTCTGACCCATTGATCTCTATTATAATGATGTTTTGCTGTCAATGCGAGTGTATTTTCAAGACGGTTTGAAAATTTTAACACGGGTCATTACGCCATTCTGTACGCAATTCAAACAAATGAAGTTTGGTGCTGGAGCAATATTATTTGCATCAAATTTTACTCATTTCTCCTCAGTTTTTGAACAAAATGTGAAAGAAATTTAATTCCAATAAAACGGTTCAAATACAACTATAGTGATCTGTTGCGCAGTTATAGGTTGTCAGAATCCCAGACGCACAGATGTTCCGAAAATTGGGATTTCCTTCCACCAAGTAAGTGTTTTAGTCTGTAGTGATTATGTGCTTAATGTATGCTCTGACTTTGTTTAACATTAGTCTTTTGTCTTCTCGTCGGATCTGTTTGATCACTGCAAGATCCTAATCGCATGCCGATATCTTCATTGGAATAGAATCCTTCGCATGTGCATGTTATCCAGCAAACTCCTTTGTTTTAGGAAGTTATCATCAGACGTTATGTAAATTTTATCGTGAATGGAATTTTGTTATAGACTTAATGTACAAGTGAACAATTCCCTTGCGCATGGGTGTTTTCACTTGTAAATCGTCTGAGCGATTACACTGCGTGTTGCACCGTTGATCATTGAACGTGTTCAACGCGCTCGACGAGTCCTATCCAGTCAATTTATTTTGAGATCAATGGTCCGACCTATTTCCTCCTTTCAGGATGTTTGAGCGTGAAACCATGCTTTCTGCTTCTCACCCATACACTCATGCTATGCTGAGATTCCAACAGCTTTATTCAACGTGCATGTTTCCCTCCATCCTACAATCTAGACTGGACTGTTTAAAGAGAAAAATCAATTCCTACCTTCGGCTCCCCTGAGTTATTTTCATCTTTGATGTTTTTCTTCTGGCCCCTTACCAAGAGTGGCTTTTAGTCATGATTGGGCTGAACTTGCAAACAGAGGATTACCACTTGTGTGATAGTGACGGTGCAGTTGTATTTATGTTTAAAAAAATTGTGACCAAAAAGCCAAAATACGGAGCCCCAAAAGGGACATGTGAAAAAGAAAATTGAAAAGAAGAACAAGAAATAATATATATATTTCATTACCTCGAAGTATATTTTTCGTGAAAAAAAAAACATGTCGCTTCTTCAAATTATACATTTTTTCCCTCGAAATATCCCTTGAAATAATATTTTGAGGGATATTTCGAGGGAACAAAATAATATTTCAATTTTTTTGTAGAGCGCATGAAATGATTCAGTTCGAACGCTCGAAAAAAATTATTTCTTTTAATATATAAAATTTGTTTCAAGTGCACAAAATAATTTCAAATATTATTTCGATATTTGTTCAAGTGCTCACAAAAATAATGTTATTCCCTCAAAATATCCCTTGAAATATGATTATGAGCTTGTTTGTTTCTCTTGCCATGCACAGTGTTCCAGTGAAACATTGTTTCTCACACCAGAGTAATAAAATGGAAATCAGCATTGCATATTAAATAGACAAACTTAATACTGTAAATCACAATAACTTCAAAGAAAGAATTTCTTGGTTAACAACAGATTGCTTATTTTATTTTTACACAAATTGTAACCTATGTTTTTAAACTTCAGGAAAATATAATTAAATCCATGCTTTTTTCCTTCCAGATCCTTGGACCAGATGTGATGCATGCTCCTGTGTTGTTGCATGGTCATTTGCAATAGCTGGTTGGATTGTTTTTTTGTTTTTTGGGGGGCTCAGCATCTGCCTTTACATAGATAGAAAACGCTTGCAGAAGGAGTTGAAGGAACAAAAAGGTAACCATTTTCAAAGTAGTTTCTCATCTCAAACTGAATCTTTTGTATGCAAAATCTTTTTCCATATCACCAAAGTAAAAACGCTTTATTTTTGAGTGATGAATTTATTAAATGGGTGAAAAACTGCCGGATTAACTCCTGTGTAGAGGCCAAGAAATGAAATTATGTTTCAAAATGACACAAGATGGTGTTGAGAGTTTGGCAGAAATCTAAATATGATTATTTACGATTTATTGATCTGTTCTGGAGTGAATAAACCAATTGCCCTTGATGTTTATGGATCATTCCTGCATGTTTTGGTAACAACTGTTGCTTTAAATTACGTCAACGTAATGCTGATTTATAGGCAAAATTATAGAGAAAGATACAATAAAAGTCACATGTGAAAGTTTTAGCTGAATACAGTGTCTGTTATGTTAAGGCCTAAGGGTACTTCAACTAGTAAATAACTTAATGGAACGAACTCACTGGATAACTGTCAACATGTGAATGGGGGCGGCCATCTTCGAACCCTTTATTCTTGTTCGTATCTTGTAGTTCATGCTACAACCTTGAATATGTAACTTGTAGTTCATAACACAACACAATACAACAGTGTCTAAATACTAGCTGAGAAAACAGCAAAAAACTGTCGCTGTATTTTCACACCAACGTCCAAACCATCCACTTTTGGCGAGGTGACAGCGGGTACCAACCGCATTTCTGGCCGCAGCATTCATGAACGAACAATAACCCTCAGCATTCTGAGCAGCAGTTATTGTTCTCAGATTCAAATGTTTTTTGGTGAAAAATTGTCCAAACCATATTTCTTCGAAGGGAATCCTTTCTCAAAATAGTTTATACTATCAACAGCTGCAGTGCTTCTCACCAGGTTTTTTTTTTGGTCGTTACTTTTTGGAGTACTTGCCAATCTATATCCCTACCTATAAGTCAAACTTACAGAAATAGTAGGTGGCATGTCTAAATTTTGCTTTTCTTAAATCAAACTGTTTTATTTGAACATTTTACATGAAAAGGAACTTATTTTTAAAAAAATCAAATGGTAATTTTTGTTTGTTCAGATGAACCAGACCAACTCTTGGCTGGATATGTCCCAGGGAATAAAGCTGAAGGAGAAGATGGGACTGTAACTCTCCGCAAATGATTGGTCCTGAGATTGATGTACTTTGGAAAGTCATCTTCCTGATGAGTTTTTCTGTAGTAACTTGCAATATTTTTGTCTTTCTTTTTTTCCTTAAGTGATTAAAATTCTATTGATTGATGCTACAATTCCGGCCAAAATGCTTGGGCCACGTGACAATAAACATACCCTCCCCGCTCCCCCGCTCAATGTTGTTAGGAGTGCAGATCACGCAATGAGAATCAACATTGAACAGGGGGCTGGGGAGGGGGCCCAACGAGATATGGCCAGGATTGTAGATCATGTATGTATAATTCTTATGCTTATTGCATAATTGTTACAGGCATTCACACTTAACACTGATATCCGTTTTGGTGGGTTTTTTTGGGGGGGGGGGCCCTCAGAAAGTGTGTAAACAAAATATTTGCTAGCATTAAGCAGCTCTAGGAAATTGGTCCCAGTACCCTGCTAATATCTCTGTTTAGTTAAGAGATTTGCTTAGCAACATTTTCTGCTAAACAGCTTAACAAATTTGGATCCTGGTACATTTTTGATGTGAAGAATACATTTCATAAGTGTTGTACCCATCACATGTACATGTAAAAAAAATCAAATGCATAAAAATAAATTACAATTTTCAGTACACTTAAACATTCCAAAGATGCCTTCAATTGTTAAAAAAAATTGAAAGATAAATAATATCTAATGTAACTTATATCTTTTGTATTTTTCTATCTGCGCTATTGCTCTATCTGTGTTTAAGCATTACATAATGAAGAAACGACCTGATGAGAACAAATGAACTTGATATAATGTGGGGACTTTAAACACTATGTGGACTTACACGTCCACACAGTGTTTTTTTTACAGTGTTGATGAATATGATTTTTGTAAGTGCTCATAACAAAGGAGTGTCCACAGAGTGTATTTCCTATTGCAACACAGATGCATGTTTTAATATTTGCTACCTTCATCATGTTCATAGGGGAATTCTAAAGGCTGGGGTGCTCTTCAATGAATTTTGTGTACAAAGTCTATGGGAGGTTGTTAAGTACAGTGACAAAGTAAAGAACAAAAGATGTCTCCACAGGCATGTAACAAATATAAACTGTGAAATAGAATTAGCTGTTGCAAACTGCTTACCAACCAAAAAGGACCTATGGTATAAATGCAAAATATAGTTAATGGCCTGACGTTTCGACCCTAGCAGAGTCTTTCTCGAAGGCTAAATGACAAGACAACACACATGAACAGGAAATAAGTGTAACAAACCTGTTACACTTATATACCTGTTCATGTGTGTTGTCTTGTCATTTAGCCTTCGAGAAAGACTCTGCAGGGTCGAAACGTCAGGCCATTAACTATTAACTAGCAAATATAAACTGTGTATGTGTGTGTTTATCAAGTAGTACTACATTAATGTGAAGAAAAATACTTAATTGTTCACATTTTAAAATTCCACAACTGAACTCGCATGGAGTGGAAGTTTAAACAATTGCGGGAGGAGATATGTGTAGGGAAAGGTTGATGAGACTGCCTTTAGATTAAATTATATGAATATCAATCTATTTATTATATTTTAATTGATGAGATAATTTGATAGGTCACACCTTGAGCAAATAATTAACATGTATAATCATGTCATAAAATGACACGTGCATTTAATTGAATATTTTAAGGAATTTTAAGGAAGTTTTTAAAGGCACAGGACACGTTTGGTAATTGTCAAAGACCAGTATTTTCACTTGGTGTATCCCAACATATGTATAAAATAACAAGCCTGTGAAAATTTGGGCTCAATTGGTCATCGAAGTTGCAAGAAAATGATGAAAGAAAAAACACCCTTGTTGCACAATTTTGTGTGCTTTCAGATGCCTGAGAAAGGCTTCAGGTCTTTCTCAGATTCAAATATTTTAGTGAGAAATTACCCCTTTCTCAAAAACTACGTCACAATGTTTTATACTATCAACAGCTCTCTGTTGCTTGTTACCAAGTAAGTTTTTATGCAAATATATATTTTGAGTAATTACCAAACGTGTCCAGTGCCTTTAAAGGTATCGTACACGTTTGGTAATGACTCAAAACAAATATTAGCATAAAAACTTACTTGGTAATAAGCAACGGAAAGCTGTTGATAGTATAAAACATTGTAGGAAACGACTCCCTCTGAAATAACGTAGTTTTTGAGAAAGAGGTAATTTCTCACTAAAATAAGAAAAACTTCCTGCAAGAATGTTTTATTTCTATCTGAAAGCACACAAATTTGTACAACAAGGGTGTTTTTTCTTTCATCATTTTCTTGCAACTTCGATGACCAATTGAGCCCAAATTTTCACAGGCTTGTTATTTTATGCATATGTTGGGATACACCAAGTGAGAACACTGGTCTTTGACAATTACCAAACGTGTTCAGTGCCTTTAAAGATGAAAGGTGCAACTGATCTGGCCTGAAAGGTTAGATTTAAATTTTAAATGGCTGTTTTTATAGATTCCAGAAAGGTGTTGCACACAAAAAATGCAAATGATTATTGTTGGTTTGAATCATTATTAGGACTGTCACCCATGTAGGCCTAAAGCAATTGTTTAGAAAGTTGCATGTATTCCCTGCATTGTCCGTGGCATGCAAAAGCTTTTGTAGGTGTTTTTTTTAACAGCATCATCTGTCCAAATTCTTTCAGAGAGAGAAAAAAAACGTATTTAAAATTAATCCCACTCTGAAATAAACAATGCCTGAAATACTTGGACGTTTTTCTAATAACAAACAAAATAAATACTTTTTTTAAACAATGCATTCGTGTATGTAAAGGTGTGGTGTGCAAGGAAATTGTTTGTGCATATGTATATATTCGAACTGAAGAGAGCTTATTATAAATTTAATAAATGATTGATATTGTTAATGTTTTGGGAAAAAACAGACGCCTTCTTATGAATAAAATTCTTATAAGCAATAACTTTAAGTCCGAGTTGGTTGATTTATTCATTAATGGGTATTGTATTTGTTTTCTTTATAATTACACCAATGGGTGTTTTTTACATGTAACTTGTCCAGTGTTTCAAGGTGTACGCTAGAGGAAATCATGCAGCAACGTTCATGAATAAAATGTAAACCCACAACTTTTGAAGGTCGTGGCTTTTAGGGGTAACCCTTGGGTTGTGGCTTTCAACCGGGAGCATTTTGATGACACTAGCTCTAATAAAACTGCCTATTGCTGGCAAGCAGGCCCTTTTTCCAAGATGGGTTCAGACTACTCCTAGAACTATGAGGTTCGTTTCGCTATCGTCTCCACGAGGAGACGATAGCGAAACGAACCTCGTAGTTCTATAGGAGTAGGTTCAGACCAGTTCACTAGTTCAGGGGTCGATTTCACAAAACTCTTCCTAACTTAGGACTAGTCCTAGGCAATGCTAAGAGATAGGACTAGTCTTAAGTTAGGACCAGTACTTAAGACAAGTCCTATCTCTTAGCATTGCCTAGGACTAGTCCTAAGTTAGGAAGAGTTTTGTGAAATCGACCCCAGGGGTGCTTTGTTTTTGGATGAGCATAGCTCCAAAATTCAACGGCCAACCTGCTAAAAATTAAAAAGATAAAAGAATTTTAGTTGTCAGCAAATATATTCGAATTGAAGAAGCTAAAATACTGTTTTGGTGCATGTTTAGCATTTAGCATTACACAATAATGAGATTGTCGGGACCCGACATTTTTAGGCGCACTTTTTACCAGGATGTACAAACAGTGTGCCTTGGGCCTATCCTACCTCGTCCGGTGTGCGTTGCAAACGCAAAAGTATTTTATATTTTTTGTTTTTGTTTTGAAACATTATCACCAGTCAGATTTTGCCCGGAGAAAAACCAAGTTTGTTGGTCTTTCGGTGAAAGATTGGGCGATGCCACAATCAGTCGGTTGGAAAAGTAAACCCATCTGTAAATCTATCATATTTTTGACCACATGAGGGCGTTTTCAACAGTGAATTTTCTTGGATCAAAATTACAGCTTCTTCTTATTATATTATTATTAAAAACAATGGAAAAACAGTTCGTTTACTTATTTTGCGTCTTATGAATTCGGTTAACACACACCCTCACGCGGTCAAAAAAGCGGCGAAAAGTTTGCCAGACGGAGTGGTGAAAATTTCAGAAAAACAAATGTACAAGTTGGCGTATACTACAACGAGATGGATGGGCACTTTGAGTAGTTCAAGGAATTATTAATAAAAGGTGAAGGGAAAACTCCCATCTTTACAAATGTCCCTTGCCTCCCTTTGTTTAATGAATGAGCGAAGGCTGCTAGAATTGTGTCTGAAGTCATAGGCCTATAAATAGTGCGGCCATCTTGGTTTTTTCAGACGATTGAGATTGGGTTAATGAAAATTTGTTTTCATAAAGCGGCCTCGAGTATTACAAACTGTATGACTGGGCTGGCACAGATTTGCCTATCAAACATTTTAAACTTATATTTGTGTACATTTTGTTTTGGGTAGCAAAATTGAATTATCAGTGATATGTTTTGATAGTATTATCGTATTATTAAAGGTATCGTACACGTTTGGTAATGACTCAAAACAAATATATAAAAACTTACTTGGTAACAAGCAACGGAGAGCTGTTGATAGTATAAAACATTGTGAGAAACGACTCCCTCTGAAGTAACGTAGTTTTGGAGAAAGAGGTAATTTCTCACTAAAATAATAAAAACTTCTTGCAAGAAGTTTTTATTCCTATCTGAAAGCACACAAATTTGTACTACAAGGGTGTTTTTTCTTTCATCATTTTCTTGCAACTTCGATGACCAATTGAGCCCAAATTTTCACAGGCTTGTTATTTTATGCATATGTTGGGATACACCAAGTGAGAACACTGGTCTTTGACAATTTCCAAACGTGTTCAGTGCCTTTAAATTATGAAGTTTTATTTGTTTGCACTGAAGGCCACCCGTATAGGCCTACAGGTGCCAACCACCGGTTGACAAAACTCGCGGCTGTGTCGTCGCAGAAGGTAAGGTAAGTGGTAAGCCAATAGAACTTTATCATGGTGCAGCCATCTTGATTTTCTCCCATTTTTTCAGTGTAACCAAAGCAAGGCTGGTAGGACAAATGGTCTGGTTCCTTTTTGTACGATGAATATCAGCTTCCATTATTGTTATTGGATACGGGAAACATGACCAAGATGGTGGCAGCATGATAAATCACATATGGCCTATCTGGCCAGTGTTTGTCGTCGGGTTTTATTGGCATTAAAACGTCACTCAGAATTGTTCTATTCCCCTTCATAGAGCTGCTTAAGCAGAAAATATTGCTCAACATTGTTCTGCTTAGCAGAAATGAGCAATATTATAGATACCAGTCACAAATTGTACACGTGACATGGTAGTTTGGCAGGTAACCTTAGTCTGGTAAGCATAATTTTGTTGTGCTTAGCTATTTCTTTTTGCTTAAGCAGCTCTATGAAATTGGGCCCTGGACAGGATACCAGTCAATCGCAGGTTATACTCCCGAGCTCTCACCGGTACCCATTTGTACTCCTGGTTGGAGTGAAGCTTACGATAAAGTGCCTTGCTCAAGGAGCACAAGTGTTGCGACAGACCAGGCCAGGATTCGAACCCACATTCAGAAATTTCAGAGCTCGAATCCATGACACCCATCTAATAAAAATGGGGCAAAATGATGAAGGTCTCTTTGAGCTAAGATAGGTAGAGCTTTGGTTGACATTTTATTTCATGAATTCTTTTTGAAACGGATGGATTGTTTTTAAAACCCACAGGACGATCATGTGGAAAAGTCACCATAAACTTGACAATTTTTTTTCATGAGATTTACGATATTTGAAGTCTTTAAAATTGTAATATTTGACAAGTGTCTCACATTGAAACTGTAATTTTGTTTGAGAAACAGCTATTATTTTGTATTAAAGGCATCGTACACGTTTGGTAATTACTCAAAATATCTATTAGCATAAAAACTTTCTTGGTAACGAGCAACGGAGAGCTGTTGATAGTATAAAACATTGTGAGAAACGACTCCCTCTGAAGTAACGTAGTGTTTGAGAAAGAGGTAATTTCTCACTAAAATAATAAAAACTTCTTGCAAGAAGTTTTTATTCCTAACTGAAAGCACACAAATTTGTACAACAAGGGTGTTTTTTTCTTTCATCATTTTCTTGCAACTTCGATGACCAATTGAGCCCATTTATTATTGGTTATTATTGACCCATAGTTATTTTATGCATGCGTTGGGATACACCAAGTGAGAACGCTGGTCTTTGACAATTACCAAACGTGTACGATGCCTTTAACCAACAAAAAGAAGTCCAGACACAAGACACAATCTTTGAAAGTGCTGCAAAGGGTTTATTCTGAAAGACGGATTTAGAACACTCAACAATAAGGCCGTATCTGAATTGGTGGCTACGGCTCACAGCTACGGCTGTTGCTAAGGGTGTTGCCGTGGACGTTCTATACTGCAACGCATGATGACGCGGGGATCCAGACGTAGCCGTAGCCGCAGCCGCCAATTCGGACACGGTCAAAGTCTCAGTCAAAAATTAATAGTGCGGACAGTCGAGTCAAAATGTCCTGTAGAGTGGGGTGATTTGTTCAGTTAGTTACTTCTGAATATTATTCCAAAGCCCTTCGAACCAAATTGTGTCAAAATATGAAAACGCTGAGCGATGAGTAAGATCAATAAAACGGATCTTATTTGTGCACTCAGCGACTTCCAAACCATCTATAGGCTTAAAGACTAACCAATTCAAATCCGTTGAAATCAAAGGGCGTGATTTTGCAGCTTATGCATGGATCAGTCCTTCCATGTATAGATAAACAGGGCTTGCTTGACCATGGAGACAGACCTAGTCCCCCAAACCACGATGCTTTTGAATATTATTGTACATTATACACCATAAGGAAAACATTTTAAAAAGCACCGAAGAAAGAGTTTTCGTTGGATTTTCCTGGCAGTGACGTGTTGAACCGGGGGAAGAGGTGGGGGTGGTTGGGGGGGGGGGGCACTTGGCTATGATACGAAGATACATTTTGCATGATGTACAACTTATAAACAGAAACATCAAAGTTACCGTGAAGCGCCCCTGGCGTCCAATGAATAAGAGCACTGCTCTCCGCTGTCCGTGATAATTAATAATGTAGTTCGGAAAAATTCCATCACTCGCTTTTTCCAACAGTGACATGTTCCCGTGGAAGCTACGAGCAACGGCCCCGCCCCCCCCCCCAAAAAAGGGGGGGGGGAGAAAAGAAATGAAGAAAAAAATAACTTCAAACAAACAGATCCAAACAACTAAACAAATACGCACATGCACAAAACACCCAGCACTTCCTAACTATATTAAAGCCAAACAACAAAGCGTTAACAGTAATTCACGAGAAAGTCAAAACTAATTGAAATGATCTGCACTTGGCCAAGAGTAAAGTTTTGTGCTTCTATGAACAGAATAAAGAAAAGAGAAAGCAGGTTAATGACGATGATTTGATTTGAACATTAAAATTATTGTTTAATTTGAAAGTACGTCCCCATCTCACCATTAATGTTCCAGCTGAATTTCCCCCTCCCTATTATCCACACCGAACACATGATAACAATAGTTCAAATATTACATTTACAATAAATTAGTTAATGTTTATATACACTTAAATACCAGGCCACAATCTCATACAGCTGCTTAAGCATAACAAGCAGCTAAGCACAAGAAAATTATTCTTACCAGAATATAGTTACCAGCCAAAATGCCATGTGACGTGTCACGGCCATCTGTGACTGGTATCCTGATTATTTTTACTTAGAAGAAAATTGTTAAGCAATTTTAGGCGGCTCTATGAAATTGGGCCCTGATTTTTACTATATAGAGCGCATATCGGTGTACTTACGTAACATAATATAATTATCTGGTACAATACAATTAGCCTTTCCAATGAAATATGCTAATACATTCACGCATGCGTACATACACTGTTGGTGGGCAAACGCCATAGAGTTGTGCACTAGGGAGACGCACAACTACAGTAGTGTTAGTGCGCACGCGCGATGTGCAATTTACATATTTCGTTGGAAGGGTCTATTTTACACCATTGATTACGTGCATAAGGAATACTTTTTTAAATGTGCCGAAATTGTGCTGAAATGATGTTCAAAATCCTGTGCATGGTAGACCCAAATTCAGTTGGAAAAACCGAAATAGTGTTGGGACATAAAGTTAGGGTCATAGATTTTGTTTCGTCAAAGTACTGATTTATAGCTGATCAAGAAAGATACAATAAAAGTCACCCGTGAAAGTTTAAGCTGCATACAGGCTACTTGATGACAAAAAAGGCAAACAACTAAACAAAACCCTCTATCAATTTCATCAAGATAGACGAATTCATCCACGTTTAGCGAGGTGACAGTGGGTAGGCCTACCGATCGCATGACCGCAGCGTTTGAATTTGTCTACATTATTTTATTGATTTCTAAACAAATTCGCAGGATGCTTACTATCATTACCATTATTATAACAAGTAAGCTTTCAGATAGAAATTACAAACATTCTTTTTTGGGGTCATACCAAAGTATGAGCCTACCTTTAAAATGGGGGCCGCGTTACACGCATACATTTTAGGTCGCCTTGAATGGCAGAAGAATTTCGGGATTGTCGAATATACATCTTTAATTTTGAATCCTACCAAATTTGTCATATAAATTGAACAATAATTTATGTACTGTCACCTAATTTATGAACTGTATTGCACACAACTTTAAGCTTCACCTAATTATATATTCTGTTTTTTAAACATTTTTTGTACAAAGAGTTCAACTGAAATGAAACACATCATTCTCAATTTTAAAATCATTCTGATTAAATAGGTCTATATATACCTTAACAAGTATAGGTTTAAACCACAGCTTTAAAGTATAAAAATAAAAATTAAGAACACAAGAAGGGAAATATTCACGGTCCCACCCCTAAGTTAGAAAGGGGCCATACAAAAATCTGTACATTATTGCAATAGATACAATTAAAAGTATACAGTGAAGGGCTAAGCTATAAGTGCAAGTGATTTAAATTTACTTCATTTTTGTGTAACTGAAAATTCCTACGAAGTTTTACTAGTTGCAGGTTGTTTGAATCGTTCATTTTGGGGTTGCCATACCGCTAGCACTTTCACACAAAGTGTCGAGCTGATAACAAAAGAGATCCACACAATGTAGGGACTTGAAACACTATGTGGACTTACACACGTCCGCATATTTTGTTTACAGTGTTGAAGAATATTATATATATTCTTTATTAAGTGCACAGAACAAATGTCCACAGAGTGTATGCAACACAGAGCTGTGTGCACGGGTGTACGCGCCGCGCACAACTCCCAGCCAATGGTAGGTCTTCTTTGACCTCAGCGAGGGCGCTGTTTGGGATTCTGACGTCATGTGCATACTTGTGCAATCGTCTCGTTACAATTTATTAGGGACCCCAGAAGGAACTCCTTTTACTAAAAATGTCTACTGTCAGAACTTAAATCAACTACATGCATGACATGTTATTATTTTCACAATGATACAGGCATAAGCCTAAATTGTCTGTCTTGTTTTCACAGCTAGTTAGTTATAGTACAAAATTGTTATACAGTAATGACATTTAAATTATTTGGTATGTTTGAGAAATTTCACTTCACTCCAGAAAACTAGCATAAGGAATTAGAAATATCTTCAGTGTTCCTCGTCGGAAATTAACCAAAATTGCAAAATAAACAAACTCTACTCCTTTGACGGTGAAGAGGGCGCTGTTGTGACATTATCTTTTAGATTTGTTGTCCGCCACGTGCTGCAGCTGCCCGATGAAGTCATCTTCGTCTACTACGTCATCACCTAAAAAGTAAAATGACACAAATCAGTTACCTATTGTTTCTTAGTTGCCATGGTTTTTGTTGGTGTTCTGTAACTACATTCTTGTTATAAACAAGTTTTAGCTTTGTTAATAGTCCTACCGTTTTCTGTCTTAGAGAGGGCCTCCCTCAGCTCCTTTTCAAGCTCAAACTCCTCATTTTTCATCTTGATTTCTTTTTCCTCCTCAACATTACCACCATCTGCATCTTCGTCGTCGTCATCTTCAGCAGAGTGGGCACCAGCATTTTGCAACTTGCTGATTTCTTCAAGCTCTTGCTCCATATCAGCATCTTCACCTTTCTCGTCTCCGCCCTCAACCTTTCCTTCCTCGGAATCATCTTCATCATCATCATCATCATCATCATCATCAATTTCCCCATCAGAGTAATTGTCACCATCTGCTGGAATGTTCTTGTCGATAACCTTAAGTTCATCTTCATCATCGTCATCTTCGTCATCGTCGTCTTGATCATCATCATCTGCAGCATCTTCATCGCCAGCGCCTTCTTCATCATCGTATTGAATGTCTGACTGGATGCTTTCTTTGAGGACGTTAGTGTCTTCTTCGATGTCATCATCATCATCATCGTCGTCGTCGCCGTCGTTGTCGTTGTCATCATCATCTTCACCATCTCCATCATCAATAGCATTTTTGTTATTAATGACATTATCTTCGTCGTCATCATTACTGTCGTCATCATCATCATCATCCTCCCCCTCCTGACTGCTCCGTAGTATCTCGTTGGTCTGTTCATCGTCTCCATCTTCATCATCGTCATCGTCGTCGTCATCTCCGTCACTGTCATAGTCATCATAGTTAAAATCTTCAGTGCTTTCCGTGGTGTCTGACTCCTTCCGGTTGATAAGTGACTGCAACTAAGATTAAAAAAACAAAAACATACAGAAATTATTAATATTTAACATAAAACGAACACCGATTTCTCTCACATTTTCTTTAATTTAATCAAAAAAAGACAGATTGAAAAAAGACAATTATTCAAAGACAACCCATTTATTTCAGAGATTCCTCACTTAAACATGAACGTGCACAAACACACAGGTTTGTTTTTAAATACTGGCGTAACATTGTTTTAAGTTAAGATGTCTAAACCAATAAAAAACATTCGATTCGAAATTCAAGCTTAAGATTTGGTTTTATCTTTTGCTTACAATGTTGTAGATTTTAGTGACGAGAGATTCGGTCTCCTCCTCAGTGGCCTCACTGTCAACTGACAATGAATCTCCATCTTTTGATACGCCCTCATCGGCTGTACCTTCTTTCACTCCATCTCTACCCTCTACGTCATCGTCATCCCCATCTCCATCTTCATCGTCATCATCATCATCATCTTCGTCGTCATCGTCATCGCTGGTTCGCTGTTCCTTATTGGTTGCATCATTTTCATCTTTCTCATCATCATCATCATCATCATCATCGTCATCGTCATCGTCATCGTCATCGCTGGTTCGCTGTTCCTTATTGGTTGCATCCTGTTCATCTTTCTCATCATCATCCCCATCTTCATCTTCGTCGTCATCGTCATCGTCATCGGTGGTTCGCTGTTCCTTATTGGTTGCATCCTGTTCATCTTTCTCATCATCATCATCGTCATCATCATCCCCATCCCCATCGTTGTCATCTTCATCTTCAGCAGTAGCAGCAATGTCTTTTGAGTCCTCTCCATCCGTATTTGCATCTTTGACTTCCTCAACTCGTTCTTGGTTCTCATCTTCATCATCGTCATCATCATTATCACCACCTTCATCTCCACCATTATCTTGAAGGTTTTGGTTTAAGAGTTCTCCTTCAATATCTTCATCATTGTTGTCATCGTCGTCGTCGTCGTCTTCGGCGGCGGCATCCCCTTTCATCTCCTTATTTTCGATGGTGTCGTTGTCATCATCATCATCATCATCATCGCCATCGTCTTCAGTGACGTCGGCATCGGTGTCCATGATCTCAACTTTGACCGGTGGTGACTTTCTGGAGAGACTGTGCAGATCTTCCCCCAGCTGATCGTTTATGTCAGCCACCTCGTCAACCTACAACGAGAATAATGTACAAAACCGTTCAGTCTCAGAGGTTCCATGTTATCAGAAGAATTGCCCAATCAGAGATGGGCCCTATGTTGAAATTCTGGGTCAAGCTTGGGGCGGTTTGCTTCAGGCTGGGTCTGTTGTGCTTGCATTGCACCTCTGGACAATCAGAAAACATTATAAGGAACATTTTTTATGAGCAACGATCCAAGAAATAGACACAAGCAGTCGACATTGCCTGCTGTATGTTCATCATGGCAACCAGCAAAATGACCTGAGATTTTTAAAACTTTCTTTTAAAGCACAACATTGGTAATTGTCAAAGACCAGTATCCACACTTTATTTGATCCAACATCATGCATAAAATAACAAACCTGTGAAAGTTTAAGCTCAATCAGTCTTTGGAGTCACGGGAAAATGGCGAAAAACTAATAATTATGTTTTACTGTTTGCAAACATCGTGTTTTTGAATTGTAATCAAAACCAATTGTTTTACTCATTTCTCAAAAATTATTGCGTTTCAAGCAAAAACAATTCAAGGGAAGTTTTCTAAATTTCTACCAAGACCATCTTTACACCATGTAGGCCCTAAGTTATATGAAAATCTGTGAACATTTATATTTACAATCTTACCAATGTTTTGCACACCCTTTAAAAACGACAAGTCTTTAAAAAAAAATGGAACTTTAAACGGGTGAGTTTTTTTTTGTTTTTTTAAATGGCGAGGCAACACTAAAGATGTTGACTCCGCACCAAGGATGAGTTTCACTTGTTATCTGTTTCATGTTTCCGTTAACACAACGTGTAGGATCCATATTAAGGCCTATGGAAAACAGTTTCATGGTTCGAAGCTGAAAGCTAATTGACTATACAGTTCACACCAGAACCATTCCCCACAGAGAAATATTTCCGTCTGAATACTGTAAAAATAGCATTTGAAGGCCGGCCCCTAAAACTACTAGCACTTATTTCGATTGCCGCAATAAAAACAATCCCGATATGATCATGCCAAAAATTGTTAGGGAAAAAAGAACAATTATAGCATTTCCATGATTCAGGACCCAATTTCACAGAGTTGCTTAATCAGAAAATATTGCATAACAATTTTTTTGCTAAGCAGAAATGAGAAGGATACCAGTCACAGATTGTACACGTGTCATGGTAGTTTGGCTGAGTGATCTTATTCTGATAAGCATCATTTTGTTGTACTCAGCTACTTTTTGTGCTTAAGCAACTGTATGAAATTTAGCCCTGGAACTAAGATGGCGCATAATTTAATATCTGCATTAATTACTTGTGTCGCGCATTTGTTTGTTATGTTTTACATCGTGTCTGTTCACTCCTTATGCCCATTTATGAACTAACAATGGTTGACCCCTTCAATGATCATCGTTTTTCTGTATTTTGTTTAAGTATTTGCCACAGACTCAGCAGATGTATCATAATATCACGTATACGTAATCAAACGTTTGGAAAGGGACAATCCAAACGTCCGCGTGATACTATAACTACGGGGACCGCCCCAAGCCACGATAGCACAAAGAGGTTTGTTTCAGTCCCTTCAAGTCTTCCGGAAGGCCCCTCGACTCCATTTCTTTATATCAACTCGTAATGAAACATTGTTACGTGATAGCAAAGAGAAGGCACCGTCTAGAAATGTCAAGAGGTCCATGGGGACACCTGTCTACCCCTCAGAAAGGCAGGGAGGTGAGAGGGGAAGATGCGGAGTGAAAACACTCTGTATCACTTCGAGCCATCACGCATCTTAAAGATGTCCTTTGGTTTTGATAATTGAAAACATTATTTTGATGATTTTCGCGCATCTGCTAAAGGCCTAGTCTTGATCGGTGACGCTGTTTTTTGTATTAGTCACCGGTAGAGGGCGGAACATCGACCGGCTCGGAGGCTGGCTCGGAGGGACTGGGCAAGTCTACGAATTTTGAGCCAGATGTTTGTGTGATACAGATATCTCTTCTCCAGTAATTCGTGTTGTGATATCGGCGACTACGTAAACAAAATGAACTTCGCCAATCAAGACTACTGCATGCCCAAAGTTTCGCTACATCCGGTTACAAATTCACCCATTTCGTCAGTCAAAGGCATTTTTATGACAGAAACTTTCAATTCTGAGAAGACCTTCAGTCTTTGAAGAACGTACGTAGAAGTCCAATTCTTAAATTTTTCTTACAAAAATCGTCATACAAAAACTAGCTGGAGTCGACAACAACACACACACACCAACAAATACCCCAAAAGACGGAAAAAACACAACCAAAAACCAACGCCCCCAAACCCCCCCCCCCAACCCAACCCCAACAACCCCAAAACAAACAAACAAACAACAACCCCACCCCAACAAAACAATATAGAAACTAAAATTCTGAAAATGCGTATCTCCTTTAATAGAATTTCCTCTTGAAAAATATTTCAAAATGTTTCTTGCAAACTGGGCCCAATTTCATAGAGCTACTGAAGCAGAAAATATTGCTGATCATTATTTCGCAAAGTAGAAATGAGCAGGATACCAGTCAAAGATTGTACATGCGACATGGTAGTTTGGCTGGTAACATTATTCTGGTAAGCATGTGCTTAGCTTCTTTTTGTGCTTAAGCAGCTCTTACAATTGGGCTATGGACAGTGAGAAAGAGTAACTGTATAGGCCTACTCGTCCGAATAACAATGTTATATCGCCCCGCGGTTTCACTGGGCGGTTTGCGTTGAATTATCACCCTTCTGATACTGTACCTTGCTATCAATTATTAAAATCCAAGCAGTCCAACTCAATTGTGTGCACGTGATTCGGTTTTTTTTCGGGTCGTACTGTTCATGCATCAACATACTAGAGTGGTTTAAAGGTAAAACGTCAGTGTAGGCTGCATTTTTGCGCCACAGCACCGTTACAAGGTGCTACTTAAAGGCACTGAACACGTTTGGTAATTGTCAAAGACCAGTGTTCTCATTTGGTGTATCCCAACATATGCATAAAATAACAAGCCTGTGAAAATTTGGGCTCAATTGGTCATCGAAGTTGCAAGAAAATGATGAAAGAAAAAACACCCTTGTTGTACAAATTTGTGTGCTTTCAGATAG
This sequence comes from Plazaster borealis, assembly GCA_021014325.1. Taxonomy (NCBI): domain Eukaryota; kingdom Metazoa; phylum Echinodermata; class Asteroidea; order Forcipulatida; family Labidiasteridae; genus Plazaster; species Plazaster borealis. The sequence continues at coordinate 12,906,282 of CM037463.1, forward strand.
GAATAAAAACTTCTTGCAAGAAGTTTTTATTAATTTAGTGAGAAATTACCTCTTTCGCAAAAACAACGTTACTTTAGAGGGAGTCGTTTCCTACAATGTTTTATACTATCAACCGCTCTCCGTTGCTTGTTACCAAGTAAGTTGTTATGCTAGTATTTGTTTTGAGTCATTACCAAACGTGTACGATACCTTTAATGTGCATGTAAAACGGGCCTCTGCATATCTGTACAAAAATAATAATGAGCGCTTTGGGACTTCCATGAATTTCGGGGTGTGAAAAGAACTGAGTAAAGTTATTATCATTACCAAAATATTCGGGAAAAGTGCTATAAGATCACACCTAATAGGCCTACATAGAAATTTTAATAAATACACTTTTGAAAAGGGTAACTTCTATAGGCAAAGCCCTTCTTGGTGTTATAAATGTCAGCAATGATTAGTAACGTTGCCATTAAATAGGTTTTTGTTTTGGTAGCCTAAACTTTGCTCTCGCCTTTTAATTATCCCGTCTCTTCTTCATTCGTTAGAAGAAAAACAGTGTCGTGTTAGTGTGCCAGCCAATAAACATTACGGTGCGGGTTTTTAATAAAGCGGGCGCAGAGTGCCCGTGGCTAAAATGTCACAGAATGGGTCGACTTTATCTCAATGTGGGTGTCGATAAAGTATCGTCGTTATTGATTTTTGTGGCATGGCTCCTGGGGATTCCGTAGTTTGCATCCGGACTACCGGATTGGCTTATTTGTATGGTTTCGCATTTAGTTAATGAAGTCAATGATTGAGATGTGACAGATAGTTCAGGGAAAAGTCTGTGACAGTCAAATTAAACCAAAATACAATTATTTTCTTCGGACCTTGTTTGTGTGAAGGAATAAAGTCAATGAACAATTTTAGAGGCAAAGCTTGTTCTAATTGTTTACGGTGCGGGTTTATATTCAATTAAGAATTATATATAAGCTATCATTATGTACTCCTGTACGGTAGTTGTATTTAAAACAGGAAACAATATTTTAACAGATTTAACGACATTGTAAAGTTTCGATCAAATTGAAGCTGAACATCAAACAACTTGTTTAATTCTTCATATTTCTGCGTCAGTCGGTAAGTTCTCCATGAAGATTATTCTCATGATAAATTCAATACTGTAACTGAGTTACACGTGCCCCGAATTACAGATGGGACTAGCATCTGCTGCAGCTGTGATTCATAAGCGAAGTCAAAGTTCAAATATCAAAAGCTCAATTAATGCTAGAAGTAGGTTTATAATGCAATTCTCTTCAAAGCAAGGTGTGCCTATTATGGATAACGTTGACTCAATATCGTCATTGTGATCCAGGGTCTCAAGTTCGCTATTTGGCTTGCCCATGGGTACGAGTACAAATCGTAATTTGATCAAGGTTCGGACAGTCACGTACCCACACTCCTCGGCTATATTCGATTGGGACGTTGGATGGATGCCGCATGAAACTGCTGACAATTTGCTACAAATAACTCCATTTGTTATAAGTCTGATATGTGGCAGAGTCTCGCCCCCAATGTTCCTATAGGCCTACTCTAAACATCGTCTTCCCCTCCATGTAAACCCCCGTAAATCCTCTAACCCCCCCCCCCCGAGAACACAATAAAGACACACTGGGGAGGTGTTACGTCTTGCCACAAATCGCCGAATGCTTATGTTTCACAGGGGTTTAGTAAAAGGAATTTGTTTTACCAAAATTGTGATCACTTCAATTTTGCATGGCAGGCCTACTGCGCATTGTCGTCTTATTCTTACGTTCTCAGTTTGGATGACCAGTGAAATGCAGTGAACATTAATTACATGCAGCAACGAAAGTGTAAACAGTTTGCAAAAGATACCATTAATAGCATTGTGTTTGCAATGACATATCCATATTTTGAAGAAATGCCGGAGCATCAATAGGAATTATTTAAGTCAGAGTAAGACATTCGTAGACCCTTTTTTATGAAACCAGACGAGGCTCAGACCAGGCTTTCCAGCTTGGACTTATTCCTATGCTGCAGCCATCATTATGCAAAGATGCTACCAACACAAATAAGGTATATTATATATAACTATGCAGCTGAATAACACCGATTATCATTTACAAAGAAGGGTGGGGGGAACTACGTTCCCCTACGTATATGAATGTCACATACGTTTCTCTGCATGGCTTTCAAGTTGAAGAGGCGCGAGGACAACCTCGATCCCAGGGGTGATCGATCTCGCCGCGCCATTTTTTGTTCAGCACATGCTGTTCGCTCATTAGTGACGAGAGGTATATAGATATCACTTCAATATGAGTCCAGAAGAAAACGCGTTCAAAACGATTTCCCGTGCAAGTCTCGCGCGTATTCGAACTTCCGGGACCAAGTTGGTCTAAACCATAGTTGAGTTTTACGTGCGCGCGATCCTGTTTCTTCAAATACTTTAGATTAAGGTAGTTTATGGCTGTAAATATTCATATTATGTTCAGGCTATCCAATAGCAAGCTTGTTGACAGGGGGGCTTCACCGCCCTCCCAATACCAATCAACGAAGCACTCAGATCCACTCAGCACGATACAAGTATTCGTTGGCAAATCGTCAATATGACCTTAAGTTGGTTTACGATAGCTTACCCTTTTAGTGAGAATGTTGACATCGTCCACCAAACCGTCTTCAGTCTCTTTTGACGTCTCCGCTAGAAATGATGGAGAAATATGGAGACAAAAATAACATGTAGAGTGCGCTGTCAAGTAAGTGTTTAAAATCGATTCAAGTGCAGCAATTCCACAGACAAAGGTGGCAATTTTAATTCAAACTTTCTATAATTAAAGGTATTATACAGGATTGGTTAGGGTAAAAACACCATTGTTTAAATTTAAAACTAAAAGCTTACTGCTTAAAAGGTTTATACTAGAACCATTTATTCCCTTTGATATGAAGTCACATTCGCGAAAACTGTATCTGGAAATCTATTTAAAGAGCAGCACTGAGTTGCCTTCGGTTGTTACAACCACAATTAAAAGGCATCGTACACGTTTGGTAATGACTCTGAACATTTATGGCAATAACAACTTACTTGGTAAGAAGTACAGCAGCTTTGGATAAGTATAATGCATTTTGAGAGACTTTTTACTTCGAAGGACTGCGGTTATGGAAAAATATATCACTTTTTATCCCCAAAATATTTTGAATATTGAGAAGCGTTACGGTAACGCTTCTCAGATGTATTCCAATGCAGATTATTCTTCCTGCGTGGACATAACCGCTCTAGATTTTCGGCAATATCTCAAAAACGCTAACACCTTTTGAAATGAAATTTTCACAGGTTAGGTTTATACTATATATCTACAACTCTATGGGATTGAAACAAACAGGATCCATTACCAAACGTGTACGCTTAAGGACAATGCGTTACATGCTGAAAATATTGTGCATGGTTTTTCTCTCCTGACTCACCCAAAGGATTAAGCTCTACCAATCCTGTATACCTTTATGGATCAGGAAAGACCGGTTACAACCCGGTTTTGGCTAGGCGTTTGCTTCCAGTTATAAAAAGTACCATCTTGAACTGTTTTATAAATACCGCATTGATTTTCAGATATTCTTCGTTTTGCCCCCTTTTAGGTTGATGAAATAACGCATCTTCAGCTTTCAACCTGATGAGAAGCGGGTTGAGCGCCAACTGGATCTAATGCCTTATTTAACAACATTTCATTTAAGGTGAAATGGGAAGTTCATTTGAGTCTTCTCATTCAGGGGGTCGATCAGTCAATGTTAACGCGCACTTATGTGTGCCGGCATCATGGCGGACTTTAAGATCTACCTTCCGGCAAATAGATCGGACATCAGCAAAGTGACGTCAATGAGATAAATCCCAATTAAGTGAGGACACTATATTAATTGAAATTAGGTACCTCGACTAAACTGTAAAAACCTAAACTCTACTCAGTTCGGAACCCTTAGGCCTATGTTGAATTGAATACTGTTCGCACACAGCCTCGTCCCCAAGGTGTGTCGAGCAGTACGAGGTTGACCGCTCTCTCAACCTGGTATTGGATCATTTGCATATCCAAAATTGTTGGATACGTATGCAAATTAGAATAGTCTGGCTGCGAACATGGTGAATACCGAATGAGTACAACTTAACATGTTTACGTTAGACTTTTGTACACCAGTCGTTGTCCAATCAGGGTCCAAGTAAGGAGTTTCCCTCCCAGGGTTTACTATTGTAAACATGATTGGAAATAAAGTAAACCATGGGGACGAGCTAGGTTCGCACAGTTTTAAAATCCATTTGGCACACAACCTCGATGTCTGTCGTTCAGAGGCGTGTGTGCCGGTCATCATGGCTCCCTTACTTTGTTCTTACGGTCGAGTACTGTACCGGTGAGCGCTTGGTCTCTTATAATTTGAGTTGAGGTGCGGCAACCATTGTAAATTGTAGCAATGTAATGAATTTATTGAACTCGAAGTTATTGTGCCTGCACGTGTTTTTTATGTCTCAAGTTGGTCACTATGATCCCGGATGGTTGGAAAAGCTCCAACCATCACAGCGGTAGGCCTATATATGTCCTGTGCCTTGTGAAATTTGATGATGATTAATCAAAATGAGAGCCATATTTCTACGTAAAAAACCCCCACGAGATTACAACATTTCTGAATAGATTATGAAGAAAACAAGATTTTCATTATATCCACCACTATACCCTAACTTCTAACACTCGAATATTATGCTGAATCGTCCACCGAAACCTTTGTTTCTACTTTTAATACTACTATATCTTTATCAGTTTAAAATTTGGTAAACACACACATTGTTAGGCCGTGCATTCCGGGTGATATTTGTATATAGATAATATTATAAATGGTATCATTATTTGCCCGTCGCTAATTGAAAATACATAATTTTTTTTAAATATATGCAGTCGGATTCCTTTGCCTTTTATAAGTATTTTCTTCTGTTGGACAGACAAGCACGAAAAACTTTTTAAAGTCGAATTTAATTATCTAGTTATCTTGAAAAATTGGATGGCACCCATGGAGGTTTCCAACAGTAATTTTATGCGGTGCTCTTCTTATTGCCCGCCCGTCTTTAAAAAAAACCCACACACACTGCGATTTATTACGCGTAAAGGTGATAAGACGGGCAGCCTGGCTGCGCCTGTTGAGCACAGTCTTATTACAAGATGGCAACAGACTGCCGATGTAATACAGTCGGGATACATTGGTAAGTCAGCCCTAAATGACACATGAATCCCATAGACCTATTCACTACCTCCATGACCTATTGCACACAGTGTGGTGCAACACTGTGTATAGTGAGTTGTAAATTAGTTTCACATCCATGGTTTCACGGGGCCTCGTTTTCTGAAGCCGGAGACTCCAAAACTAATCAAACTCAGCACCGACCTTTAACACAATTTAATTGAATTGAAATGGCAAAAAAAAGAAGAAGAAGAAGAAAGGCTTTTGCTTTTGTCTCAAAAAGTGTTTACAAGAACAGATTGAAATAAACGAGAAAGGATCCAGTAAAATAAAAACTTGGGAAGTGGTGACCTGCAATCTTTGAATACTCACTGCCTTTTGACCAATAGGCCTGTGTTTTAAAGACTCGGCTATTGTTATTGATCATAACTAATATTTTGATTTCTTTGCCAATTTACTGTAGGGATTACATATAAAATTAACGGGGGGATGAATAAGTTCAGCACGAAATGACAGGAAAGTTTCCTGTCATTTCGTCTGTGAACAAAATATGCTCTGAGTGAAGAGGTATATCCTCAAGAAAGTTGCAAATCCCCGATAAGATAACACACATAAATAAGGATGGCTAAATTAACAGCTCCCTTAACAGTGGTCCGATGGCCAAATTCTAATTAAAACACACGTGGACCAGTCAAGTTCTCTCCAAGTGGTCCGACTGTGGCAAGTTCAGTGTTGAAAAGTGTCTCTATTTAATAATGATACATAAATAGACCATAGTGGAAAAACTAACGGATGACAAGCTAACTGGTCCTGCTGGCTTGTCAATGTCAATGAACAAAGTTCAGAGGAAACCCTGAATTTAATGCATTTCCAGCGGAGTTCATGGCTTTCAGTGAATCTACCAAAGCAAACTGCACTTTGTCACTCTATGTTCAGCCGATTGACAAGCCCGCCGTCCCCCTTGCGGTGAGACGACAATTTACACCACTCCAGCTTTCTTACCTTTCAAGTTTATTAAGAAAACTGCTGACACAACGACCATGATAAATATCCTTCCACGAAAGTTACCCATAGTGTTTATTCCTTAGTTTTAAACTGATACTTTATAGGACTCTTCCGTCCAAAACAAAACGAAACTCTAAGGGTGTTATACCAAGACGCAAACGAAGCTAGACTATACGGTATGCACAGGAAGGTCAAAAAATCCCCCCTCTCACAAAATGGTACATTCCAATGAAAAGGTTAGCGACTTCATCGCCCTAAAGATATTCAAATGTTTCATCAGGTAAAATATTGTGTGCTGCGATGAAATGTGCTTCCATATCCGTCTGCTGCCATTTTATTTTGTATTCTGTGCTGTTTCAATGTCAGTGGAAAACAAGAATCTTGCTTTTCCGAACCTCACTGTTATAGACCTTGAGTTCAGTCATCACTATAGATTCATCGTAATTTCTTAATTTGATTCTTGGAATGTTCATGTCTTTAACATGCACTCAATGCAAGGTATTGAAGCGAACGACAGTATACTAAAGTCGCAAATATACATTGGATGACGAAGTTTTCTGTGAAAATTTCCCGAACGGGCCAATTTCATCAAAATAGCCATTGGCACAGAAATATCCAACACGGAAAAACGAGCTAAATGAAAAAAAAAAAAATAAACTGGCGAAGGCCAATGTCCCTTTAAAGTAATATACCCTTACAGAACAGACTTTGCCACTCTAGTTATTCTTCACGACATCCTTGCTCTCCTGGCATTTCCCCTTCAAGGGACGCATAGAGCATATACATTGTTGACATAGCTGGGCATGTCAGGGGTCTTGCTGATGACACCCGGTAGAGACTGAGAGGTTGTTCCCTAAGAGATTTTGTTTCATGTCAGAGAATGGAATTATGCAAATCCACGGACTGAAATAAAATATTTCTTGTTGAGGCAAAAAATGTAATTCAATGCATACACGCCTCGGTTTCGGCGCGCCATTACGTCAGTATTACTTCCCCTGCATCCGTGACAAATGCAATTAAGTTTTTTTTTCCAGTGAGCATTTTAACCTGATAGTAAAAACTATGAAATACACGAATTCGCCAAGCAGATTTCTTTTTGCTAAATTTACAGACTAAAACAAACTAGTGCAATTACTTATGAAACGTGAGTTGAGTGGTTGACACTATAGACAAGTCACTCTAATATAACAGCACCCCTTCCTTAGTAAAAGACATCCTTCTCTTAACAACAATAATTTTGCTAAGCGGAGGATGTTCTGGGTAGCCTATAGCAAAAAACCACCAAACAAACAAGCTAAAAAAACACACACAAAAAACCTCCCTTAAAAGCAACTCGGGGAAATGGTTTTAATTCAGGCCTACTGGCCACGTTCGAAAAAGCCAATCAGCCTAATTATCTTTATTTTGGTGCGTCAACACAATTTTTCCCCCTTTTTTTTGAGACAGCCGATACGACGGTAAACCCTGATTGGCTAACACCGGCGTATAATAAAGTAATTGTACAACGCTTCAGCTTCGTTGGCTGTACGGAGGCCCATGTAGATCAAGGCCAGACTCCTGCTGACTACAGCACTGTATATAGATGTTTCATTGTTCAAGCCAGGTGCAGCGTCTATTATAAGACACCGTAATTTGTCAATCGATTACATTAACTGGCACATTTCTGTGCTTTTGTATACACTTCTATAAATAAACTTATATATTGTCCCCTGATCAGAGCGGACTCTTTTTTGGCCAAATCCCTTTTTCGTGAGAAAAAGAGAGAGAAAGAAAACCCGACAACAGGCAGGAAATATGTATATCCCAAAGGGGTTTGTGATCAGGGTTTTTTCAATACATGTTTTCTGAACATTTCCTTATCCTCGACGGAGTCCTCTTTGGCAGCAGCTGACATGAGCAGCGTTACCTTGGAAAGACTTTCAAAATGATCCGTCGAAGGACATCTTTCGGTTTGACTGATGCCCAGGACATTAGTTAATTAGCATTACTTCCAGTACAGCTGGTGCCGTGAAGATTCATAAGTGATTGATAGCAAATTTTCGCAGTTTATATTTTCGTTGGCCGTATGATAATATGCGAGACTTGAAACAACCCCGTGGTTGCAGACATTTCCCCGGGTACTGCGATGTAACCTGTGACATCACAGCTTACAAAAGAGCCACAGAGCCTGGACTTCCTGCAGGCACGATTTGTACACAGCCCAATGGAACAAAACTTTAAATTACATTTTGTGGAGATTGCACTGTTTGATTTTTATCATTTTTTGATATGAAGAAAGGGGTAGCCTATAGGCCTACATCTCAAAACTTGTCCAGCTGTTATTTGTTTAACCATTGAATTTATGTGGACATTGACACACAATGTGAATTCTCTCATAAAAATATGACCACTATAGTATATTGCTGCCAGGAAATGCCCTGGAATGTACAATGTTACTCTTTTTGTAAACAAAGGTTACATGGTCTTTGTTTCTATTCTCTTGCTCCATGGTTGCACTTATTTGGCTTGATTCATCTCAACCGCCAAATGCATTAATTGTGTGTTAAAGGCACTGTACACGTTTGGTAATTACCCAAAATATATATTAGCATAAAAACTGACTTGGTAACGAGCAACAGAGAGCTGTTGATAGTATAAACATTGTGAGAAACGACTCCCTCTGAAGTAACGTAGTTTTTGAGAAAGAGGTAATTTCTCACTAAAATAATAAAAGACTTCTTGCAAGAAGCCTTTTATTCCTATCTGAAAGCACACAAATTTGTACAACAAGGGTGTTTTTCTTTCATCATTTTCTTGCAACTTCGATGACCAATAATTGAGCCCAAATTTTCACAGGCTTGTTATTTTATGCATATGTTGGGATACACCAAGTGAGAACACTGGTCTTTGACAATTACCAAACGTGTTCAGTGCCTTTAAATATGTGGGTCACTATATTACCATTTCATTAACAGGTGAGGGCGCAGTCCTCTATGAGCAAAGAATGACACGATATTAATTAGCTTCATTTATACTGTCATTACGTTTCTACGTTGACATAATATGAATATGCAACGAGCTCTTGCATATTCATAACATTTATAACAATGAGTGCAAATTGCGCAATACACTTTAAATACAGTGACTCTGTACATAACAATGTACATTAATTTCACGAAATATAATATGGTGTAAAATCACCTTCATTTGACTCGCTTTTCATCAGTTCATCTCTGAGGTCATGTATCATGGCCAGGGAATCCTTCTTTTTGAAGAACTGAAATAAAACAAAAACAAAAGAAATGCTATCTGGTAATTTTTATTTTGTTAAAACACGTATAAAATATTCCTCAAAAACTCGTTGCCAAAAGCCTATATATTTATAATAAACGATTTCAAAAACCTGTAGAAAAAAAGACAGGCAACTATCTGAACTATCTGAATAATTTAGATTTTTCAATTGCATTCTTTTTTTCAAATCCACAAAATTGTAAAGAGGCTTGGTCAATCACTCTTTCTTTACATTCAATTTATATTAATTGCGGTTAGTCTCACCTCGTTGACACAATCCGGTAGCTGTTCTGGATCCTTAAAGATAACCAATATACAGTCATACTTGTTTAGAACACGAACCTGTAGATGAAAATCATAAATAGCGGCTGAGCTTAAGACTAAGTAGTCAACCTCTGGTAAAGGTTCATTATACATTGAGACGCTGCCATTAGCCTTTTACCAAGTCGCACACGACATCGAATACAATGAAACATCATGCACGAAAGAAGGCTAGCACTGATGGCGTAAATTCAAATGCCATCATTTTGCCCTTTGTGATGAGGCACCCATTTGAATAATGCGACTTGACAGGCGGCTATAGGTCTGAGAAGAAAACAAAGGCGTTAAGTGATTGATGCAAACATGTCTAGATCAATTTTTAATGAAATACATGCAATACCACACTGTTGCATCATTATTCACCCTGTGACTGAAACTATAGTCACACCTGACTATCGACATAACAAAACAAAATTCCGTATTCATTAAATATAAACCTGATTAATATTTACGATGACGTCACCTGACCCCAGACGCAAGTGTATCTTGAACTTTGTACTATAGCCTGGTTTTATCATTCGACCCCCGGGCCCAACGATGATGGTTTGCGTATACAGTTTCTTAGGCTAACCAGACTAATAGTAGCCACTAACGATTGAGCTCCATTAAGCTCGATTTCATTTAGTATTTTGTGACTCTGCTCCACCAAGGACCGGGATGAGTAATCGTATACACACCGCTATAGTCACAAAATAACATCAGTTTGCATTTGCGGTGTTCAAAAGTGTCTCACATTTCTCTTTTTTAACCACAGCTTTTCAAATAACACACACGCAGGGGTAAACTAAATCAGATATTTCTTCGATATCCAATGTTAATTTTAATAAAGCATGTAGCTTTTAATGATTGTGAACTTTATCAATGCGCAACCATGTGTATTCTCCTTACCCACAATAACAATTCAATTAAAGATAAGCATAGAAAATAAGAGAAAGCGAAAAAACACACCAAAAAAAACTAACCAAAAACACCAGTGTTACAAAATGCATTGGTAGAATACATTATAAAATGTAGTCATCACCAATAGTCTTATTTCACCACTTCAACATCAGAGTATATACTGTCGTTTTCCCCCTGAACACTGATGTTAAGTTTCTCTCAGCCTCCCATCACCACACAACCCAAGTTTCTCTCCAGAATTTGGTGACCCATTCTATCCAAATAGAAAATAAAGATCGCATCCTTTAGAGACTGAATTTCCAATCTTGAAAAGTGAAAACCCCTTCAGTCCCGTGGTACCACCTGTTTCAGCCAAATATCACTGAAATAATTATTCCAAAGCTTGAAAAAATCACAACTGCTTACAATGCGTTGCGATTTATATCTCTCATCATATTGTAAAACCTTGGTCATGTTTTAGCAATTTTTGTTTGTTTATCTACTATTTAAATCAACAAAACCAACCCAGGCTTAAACTGCAAAATAGTCTGATGCCTTAATGATATCAGAATCAGTACCATGCTACTACACACAGGGAACACGACAAAGGTGGCACGCAGCAACATAATTTATTGAAGGTCTATGTTGGAGCAGGTCGGCCTCATACCCTGACAGCCTTCTCCAAGGTTTTTTTCCAAACATCGGCTGAGGCTCCGTCTCCGGCTCCGGGCTCCGTTTGATGTTGGAAACACTTTACAAAACGTACACTGCTCCAAACTTGATCACGGAGCCAAAGCCTGAGCCAGAGGCCGAGGTTTGGAAAAGGCCAAAAGCTATACGTCAGCCACGTGGCCCACTAGTTTATGAATTATTCATACCGTGACGAACCCGGGTTACAATTTCACCAGGCCCCTATCAAGATCTGTGCGATCTGTGCATAAATCGATCCATAAATAGATAGCGGTGAACAAGCTCGTTTTAGTCAGGGAAGCGCTGTTTTTTTCTTAATCTAATTAGTCACGTGCTGTGGAAGATACATCGCCTTTCCAGATCTGCAGATTAATATATTCATAATTTTGAAACGAAATGTTGAGGACTTCTGGCTTCAAGCGGCGTTCTTGACGATCGTAAAACCATCATCGAGCTTCAAATCGCGTCTTCGGTTTCAATCTCGAAATTGAAAGAACCTCAGGGAGAATATTTTTTTAGTGAATCGAAATGTTTTATTCAGTCCTGGAAACATCATAGTATATACAGTATGCTACTTAAGATACCACTTCTCCTTGTAAACAATGGTACGTCCCGAATTCACAAGGAGCATTAAATACGAATTTCCTAATTATAAAACAGCTTGATGAAATACTATTCCAGTATTCTGCGTTATGTTTCTGTATTATCGGTGCCGTTAATCCTGGGTCTATTTTTCGCCCCACCCCTGTCAGATTTACACGAATGCCATTAGGTACTGCAGCCAGTAGACCGTCGGGAAACGTGTATAACTCCTTTGTAATGTTGATTTCATACTTTCATACGAGACAGTTTGAAGAAAAAAATCAACAAATATTAATTTTTAATTTTTGTGTGATAATTAGTATGTGTTTTCACTGTAAAATCACAGTATTTTTTGTGCACAAGCTATGTAGAAAGTGTTTTCTAACTGGAGATTCCGAGCCCATGAGTCACACTGCCTATAGGGTCATAGACTATGTCAATCGGGCCTGTCTGAGGATAGAACTTAAAGGGTTTCAACTATTTTTGCTAAAAACTTAATGAGTAATTAACTAAAATATGTTTTCGGTCTACTGGCTGCAGACCGGTAGGCCATCGGAGGGTTTAAACCGATGCTTCGCATCCGGCTGGAGTATACGTCATCCGCTTTGAGGCTGTTTGTTTTTGGCACATGACTTTAAATTTTATAGACAGGAGCAAAACGTGTCTTGTTGGTAATAAGAGGACCCTGTAGACAATAGACCCTTCCCATGAAAAAAATGTGTAAAATGGACATCGCGCGTGCGCACTAGCACTACTGGATGGCAAAACGAAGGAACATCGCGCCTTTTTGTACGGGGCTGATGGAGGCGTGACGCACACGCGTTTGTGCGTCTGCCTAGTGCTCAAAAATTAACTATAAGCCTTTTTGAAGTATGGTGGTCACTGTATAAGTGCACTGTTTGGTTTGGGTGTATACAGACAATTTTACCCAAACCTAATAGTGCCATAGTAGGCCTATTGTGTCCACCATACCTCAAAATGGCTTATGGCGTTTGCCCATCAATATTGTCTGTACGCATGCGTGAATGCACATAGCTTATTTCATGGAGAAGGCTATAATCATAATAATATTTGGGGCATATTTGTTGCGTTTTGGAAGTATTATGTTGTATGTCTTGCGGTACCTTGACAATGAACTCTTATTGAGGTAGTTCTGAAAAGAATCGATTGCGTAACAATTCAATATTTTGATCAGTCCTTTCTGACCATCTTCAGGAGAAAAGATGGACCCTCTGATGCTGTATGCTGCCTGAGTGTATTGTGATTGAATATCATTAACATGTGTAGTGTACATTAAACACATACAACTCAATAATTCAATCCACATGCACAACAAGAACAATAATCACATCAGTCTGGATATTAATAATTACCGTAATCATTAAAACACCTGTCTCTATCTCTGTTCACAATGCACTACGGACTGAAAAGGCATCAAGAATAACTTGCCTGCTATGCCTAGCGAGAGAGACTCAATAATCAATTTGTGTGTATGTGTTGTGTGTGTGTGGGGGGGGGGGGGTGGCATTACATGCTTCTGGTCATTGAGCGTCTCCATGCCTCAGTCAATAAGGATGCTTCTCGAAACTGTATAATAATAGTACAAACCACAAGGAACTCCCTTGATAGCTCACTCAAAGATTTCAATTTAAAAAATTGTATTGCAAAGGGACTTTTAACATGTTGACTTTCAAACTACGACAACATTATTTAAAAAAATGCTTTATTACCCTGTGTGTGCATAGTCCGTCGCGCCACGAACCGGCGACGTATAAACCTCTTGCATATTACGGCGTCACAAGCCCCTAACTGAGGTCAATGAAGAACTATTATTGGCTGACAGTCGTGCGCAGCGCGTACACGCGTGCTCGTTTCCATTTTTGACATCAAAGATGGCGGCCAATGAAAGGGGTCTATTGGGTATTTTAGCTTTTTGAAGAAAAACAAAACCAGTTTAAAGATGTTCATTTAAAGTTTAGTAATTCAATGCACTATCTTCGTAGGAATCTTGCCATGTTCAGCTCAGCTAGAAAACTTGACATTTATGGTAAAATATTTAGGGGAATGGTGGTTTATCTGTATTTAAGTGAATTCTTTTTGGATGCAGAAGATACGCCCATGTGAAATGTTATTTAGTGAGTTTCTGCACATTGGGAATGAAATAAAGTACATGCGTTGCACGCGGATACGACGTTGACCTGCGTGCAACTCTTGCAAAGCGTGCGCTGAGAAAAAAGCTGAAGCAAAATTTCGCTTCGCATTCGTATTCGCCTGAAGTATGAATGGAAGTGGATGATATATCTAGGCCCCTACTGTTAATTGGCATAAATAATCAACAATAACTCGGCCAAGCTTACGATTATGTTAAAATGTAGATTTGTATGCATATATTAAACTATGGTAAATATGCAAGATTATAAATTATTAAGATACGCCGGTTTGTGACGCGTCTGACACTGATGCAAGATGGCCTTAGGTTTTGCGATTATTGATTTTAATGTTTGCAAACAAGAAGGCCGACAAATTTCAGATAAAAAGTTGTGGTTTTGGTTGAACTACCGGTATATTTCGGCTCAATTTTACTGCTCACCGCGGAATTCTGCGCGATAGGATCACCTTCCTCTGCTTACGGGTTTAGCGCAAAATGTCTGCTATAGAGGCTCTCTTGTTACGCCACTACCTTCAATGTTATATACCAAATGTACCATCATGTGCCTTTAGCTTTTATTAGCTCGACACTAATGACTATTGGCCAAGTCAACGTTCGATAAAATTGTTGCAGCTAACTCAAAAGAGGATATTAAACATCCCACGTTTGTAGACATAGAACCTTTCAATCAAGCGATTCTTTTGTTAATATGACAGAGGAGCACATGGAAACAAAATGGCGCTATCTACGTCATTTATTAATAAAGTTAATTACTAACGTGGAACAGATCCACTTTGGACAAAACAAGTTTTATTTACGGACAATTCCTTTTCCCTAGTACAAAGTAGGCATATACAAACGAGCACTATAACGATGAATGTTGTGGTATAAAGTATAGGCCTAAATGAGCATTATAACGATGAATTTTGTGGTTTAGAAAATCTACTTTGGGTGATAGACTCTAATTGATTTACAGTATACGAGGCCGGAGAGACCTTAGTACTGATGACGTCACAATTAGTTTACCACTTTGCAGAAGAATGGGAAACCATTGTGTCTCTGCTCAACTGTTGGGACTGCAGTACCCTGTTACAGCACTTTTACAGGCAATGCAGTAAACAAACAGTGAATTCGTCAGTAGGCCTATAGTCGAATGCTGTAAATGCTTTCGCATAATATTTCACAGCTTTTTAAATTATTTTTATTTATTATTATGGTAAATTTATGAGCACTCTTTTTGGTCAGAACGATCACCCAGTCAGAAACATTGGATTCAATAATGACATATTTCAGAATCTTGGAATTCAATGAAAACACATCTTGGAAACGCGGAAATCAATGGGAACCTATTTTTGAAAGACAGGAAATCTGTCCTTTACAAGATGTCATCTTTGATTTCTTTGTTATTATGTTGTTCAAACAAAATCTGTGTCCTATGATGTGCCATCTTCAATTCTATGTTCTAAGATGTGCTATCTTTAGATATCATGTTCTAAGATGTGCTATCTTTAATTCCATGCTCTAAGATGTGCTATCTTTAGATATCATGTTCTAAGATGTGCTATCTTTAGATTCCATGTTCTAAGATGTGCCATCTTTAGATTATATGTTCTAATATGTGCTATCTTTAGATATCATGTTCTACGATGTGCTATCTTTAGATTCCATGTTCTAAGATGTGCTATCTTTAGATTCCATGTTCTAAGATGTGCTATCTTTAGATTCCATGTTCTAAGATGTGCTATCTTTAGATATCTTTAGATATCATGTTCTAAGATGTGCTATCTTTAGATTCCATGTTCTAATGTGCTATTCCTTTAAATTCCATGTTCTACTATGTGCTATCTTTAGATGCCTTGTTCTAAGATATGCTATCTTTAGATTCCATGTTCTAAGATGTGCTATCTTGAGATTCTATGTTCTAAGATGTGCTATCTTTAGATATCATGTTCTAAGATGTGCTATCTCTAGAATATATGTTCTAAGATGTGCTATCTTTAGATTCCATGTTCTAAGATGTGCGTTCTTTAAATTCCATGTTCTAAGATGTGCTATTTTTAGAGTCCATGTTGTAAGATGTGCTTTCTTTAGATACCATGTTGTAAGATGTGCTTTCTTTAGATACCATGTTCTAAGATGTGCTATCTTTAGATTCCATGTTCCAAGATGTGCTTTCCCTTTCCTTTTGATTCCAGGTTCTAAGATGTGCTATCTTTAAATTCCGTTTCATGAGATAGGATACCGGGTAACTGAGAATCGTGGTGTTTTTGTTTAAAAGTTTCCGTGTTTCCATGATAGGCTAACTTCTCTCTATAAAGTGACGGCGAATGCAGATGGTCTTGTAGACGCAGCACCACCTAAACGTAAAAGCAGCAGTTTTAACATGACGGTCCTTACTATTTTCACGAGCCAATTAGTTAAAGATAAATCTCAGCACTGCCTTTAAATTCAATGCTCAGTCATGATCACCTTTAACGAGGTCATGGTCATTGCCAAACGTCTGGAAATGCGTCTGCAAGTTATAAAGAAAATATACTGCTTTGCATAACATGGCTACGGCTAAAATTGATGCGGTCATAGAAACAGCCCTCTGTAGCTCCAGGTACACAAGGGTTTGTGCGTTGCGACCGGGTGACTGTATATTGGGACGGTGTGACACCCCTTATTTATTTATTCGAGTCGGCACTCTCCTTTCTCAGTAAATGAAGGGCCAGATCAAGGGCTCCAGAATGTAATTTAGATGATTGTCTATACTCAACCACCCCGCCTTCAAAAACATTCCCTGCTGGACCCTTTTCGAAACATGGCTTCGGCTTTGGCTCCGGCTTATAGACTCCGTCCGCCTGTTTGAAGACCCATACCGAAATCACACGTTTTTAAATAACTTACAGAGCCTAAGCCGGAGCCCCCAAGCTCAATCCACCCAAGCTCAATCCATGGTTTCGAAAAGGGCCGTATATTTTCTGACAAAAATCTGACTTTATTTTATCCATAAAAAAGTGAAGGGACGTAAGGAAACAATCCGAGATATAGTAATCTATATCTTCCCATCACACTGACCCTATGCGTGATAACCAACCAACCGGTTGCACAGTATCAAGCAGAAGCAGAAGCAGAAGCAGAATCATTGCCAGTCGTCAAAATGGCTTACCGGCACCTGCAAAACTTGCTACGACACTCACCCTGCAAAGCCACCAAAAGACACTCCCTTCCTGCCATCATTGTTAATACCAAACAATGGAACAGTAACCCCCTCAACCCCCCCCCCACACAAACACACAAAATAGTCTTAAATTGTTCACTTTTAGGTAGTAATATCCAAGTGCTTTACAATTCAACCGGAGATCAGAAACTATATCAAAAGTAGGAAGCTCAAATGTACATAATGACATTCTACGAACTGGACTATACAATAAAATGCACTGCATCGTCAAACCTGACAGATCGATGGTGACAAAAAATGAGGCAACTGTGCACAAGTGATTCATGTATATCCCTTTCTTTCTTAGCAAGTCATAATCCATACCCAAATTACTTGGGAAGAGTAATTGTAAACAAATTGACCGCTTTTTACCAAAACCCGCGTTTATTCACACGTCGCGCTAGCTCGGGCCTTGAATCGAATTCAGTGACAAAGAAAATCGTTACAGTCTACTTACCTCGTTGCTAGGCAACGCATCGGCATCATCACTGGTAGCTGGAAGTGCCCCTATTAAAAATGATGGAAAAGGAGTTTGAATATTTTATGTGGTTATATTGGAAGATGGTATGTGTGCATGGTTTCTCTGACGTTGTTTGTGACGACGCATTAATAACGATAACCAACGACAAGTAATTTGTGTTTCAACAATTGGAAGTTCAACAACGTTTGCTCACTGCGGTGAAACTAAGTAAAAGGTGGCTCTACGATGAGCACATTACTTCATTGTCACCATTCATCATATTAAAGGATACATGATTGGTAGAGCTAACAAAATAGTCGCAGAAAGTGTTCATGTTTTGTGTGATCGACCATATACATGAAATAACAAACCTGTGAACATTTTGGCTTGTTCCTGTTGTGTGAGACAGGAGAAAATAGTGAAAAACCATGCACAATTTTCAGCACGTAAAGACACTGTCCTTTATTTGGGTTGCAACAACCAAAATCAGGTTTTCCGTTTTTTAGTTTATCAGATACAGTTTACAATATGACTTCATTTCAGATGGAAATATACCACAGCAAAAAATGGTTCTATATATGAACTTCATTATCAGTAAGCTTTCAGAGTAAAGTTAAACAATGTTGTTTTTATCATTTAAACCATTCCTGTATAATATCTTTAACACAGAAACATTTGTCATCAGAACTATTTCTCTACAACAACTGTCTTAAAGGTAAAATGCCATGGAAATAACCCTCTTTGTTGTATTTTTTTCTTAAACATTAAAAGCGAAAATGATTCCCAAGTAGGTGTTAGAGCATATAATTTGAGAACACAGTGAGGTGAATCTTTACCCATAAAATGGCTGTTTCAAAAAATACATACCTTTTTTTCATTAAACAAATATTTTAGTTTAAATTTTCACAGATAAATCTCACTTTAATAATGATGAATCTCTCAAGTAGAGATGTCTTTCTTACCTTTCTCATGCAGAAAGGCCTTTAGTATCAAAATAAAATTGTATTTTCTCTCTTTTTAGTGATGGAGAAATCAGAAATGGACCTCGGGGTTAAATGTATAACTTTGAACGTTATAGAAAGATGCATTTTGTATGGATCATATTCATTTATTTATTCAGTTTTATGACCACGTTCAAAAGCAGGGCCCAATTTCATGGCTCTGCTTACCGTTGAATTCTGCGCTTGCGATCACCATTCTCCGCTTACCGAACAAGCGCCGAATTTCTGCGCTAGCTGTGTAAGCGTAGAATGCCTAGTAACGTGGACTACGCACGCGCACAAGCAAAAATTCTCCGCTAACCCGTGAAATACGCTTGACGTATAAGCGCGGAATTCTCTGCTTCCTTAAGCGCCGATTCTTTGCTTACGGTAAGCAGAGCCATGAAATTGGGCCCTGTATGTTTAATAATCGTTAAGCAATAAAAAGATACAAGGAATATTATTGTATTTCATTGCAAACAAAAAGAAGAAAAAACGAGTTTTGCAGAAAAGTTGTAGATGGAATTTTACTTCATTATCTACACTAACGTAAGTTTTGCGACTCTACACTTTGTGACGGTAAGGCCCAATTTTACAAAACAGCTAAGCAGGGATTATTTGTCATCACATTTATATGCTAAGCGAAAATATACAGGGAACCAGTCACGTGTACTAATTACTTTGCATTATGACTGGTAACCAAACACTGCTTAGCAAGACGTAAATTTGTTTGCTCTGCATATTGGCTACTGTCGTAATATTATTGTCTCGGCGTTCCCAAATGACCTGTTAATAATGTTTCAACCAAATGAAGTTGAAATAGTTCTTAAAGGTTTACATCAAACTGCAAATGGCACAGGTTCCATAATGACATGGCTCATTATACGTCAAACACGTTGGCCACTTTCCCGCTATCATTGTGTTTTATTAATAGCAACAAAAGAAGCAATTTTATAATTGGCTGAATAATAAAAACGCCTCCGCAATGCATCGGAAATTAGTCGGCTGTTATTAGTTAATTAAGGGCAGTGTTTCGTTTCTTTTGTCTAATTAGCTTTCACCTGCGCTCAATTAGGCCAAGGGATACCGTATGTTATTACATAATTAAAGGTACTGAACACGTTTGGAAAATGTCAAAGACCAGAGTGTTCTCACTTGGTGTATCCCAACATATGCATAAAATAACAAGCCTGTGAAAATTTGGGCTCAATTGGTCATCGAAGTTGCAAGAAAATGATGAAAGAAAAAACACCCTTGTTGTACAAATTTGTGTGCTTTCAGATAGGAATAAAACACTCCTTGCAAGAAGTTTTTATTATTTTAGTGAGAAATTACCTCTTTCTCAAAAACTACGTTACTTCAGAGAGAGTCGTTTCCTACAATGTTTTATACTATGAACAGCTGTCCGTTGCTTGTACCAAGTAAGTTTTTATGCTAATATTTGTTTTGAGTCATTACCAAACGTGTACGATACCTTTAAAGGAAAAGGTCAGGTATTTTACAGTTTTACTTTCACAGTCAAAAGTACGGAACATGATTGATTATCGAAAACAAATTCGATTACTTTCAATCTAAAGTAAAAGCCGACTGATTATAAAGTCCACCATTACCAATACTTCTGAGAAAAAGTCCTGTCTTAAATACGATCAAATTCAAGAAACTAGCATTTTTATACCCCATTGCTTATAATGCTATTGCATCAAAATTAAGCCTTATGTGATCCCGCACATAGCAAAGCATAACAACTTGTTTTCAGTAAAATTGGATTTGGTTGTATGGTGTGTTTATTGAAAACGTAGGGTTGAACAAAGAAAAATTTACTCGAGCGGTAATTGAACCTGCCACACCCGGACCGTCGCACCGGTTCTCTAAACCAACTGAGCTATCAGCCCTATATGTTCGGGTTGCCGTCAGAAGCCATGTCAACCTGTATTGCCATATAGCCAGGGATCACACCCACGTTTGCGATACAACCTGTGAAGCGGCAGAGGGATCACCTTAAGGGGATGCGACTTTTTATTTCGAATATCAAGTTATAAACCACAAGGGAAACCGACTGGTCGCAGGCTCAAGTCCCGCTCTAGTCATTTTTCTTTGTTCAACCCTAAATTTACCCAGTCAGTTTCACAACATTTACTTCTTAAATGTACAATACCATACAGAAGAACGGTCATCATTACATGTATAAATGTTTTCCTTAAAAAACCCCAATTAATTAGCCGGGATTACACTGTCTTTAGAACAGGCCAACTAAATTATTTCTAGGTAAGAAAATAGCTTTTTTATAGTTTATATTATTTAAAACCATACATTTGGTTTTAGCAGGTTCAGAAAAGCCACGTACGTATTGTTTTATTTGATAGCACCATTGCAAATATTTGCACATAAACAGCTGTAACATACTATTATAGGCTACTTGAATAAACTAAGAAAACCGTATCATTTTCGAAAGAAAGGTTGATATTATTTCACGAATTGATGCACATCAGGTTGCAGTTAAAATGTTTGAGAGCAATCTCTTTTTTAAATCTGATTTATTAGCCTACATTATTATCCATGTAAACGCAATCCTTCTTCGTGCAGCAAGCACCAGAGTATTACCCAAGAGCCTTTGTTTATTAATGACAACATAAATGTCAGCTCTAACAATGACATTAATTTATCCAGAAACCACGCTTTATGTCTCAATTCCACTATACATATATTTGTTAATACCATGAAACATTATATTTGGTTTGCGGTAACACCATGTGTGTATCTACCTGCCAGGTAGAGTTTGTTCTTAGAGAACTGTCTTGCTTAATTCTACTACCGCGGAGTAGATTGTTCGGGTGTTCGGGAAACTTCTCAGTTCTGAAAAGAACTGTCCTGCTTATTAACTATTACCTGGGCGGATGGTATAGAAATAGGTTGGGACATAGGATGAAACATGATGTATGATCAGTTGGTTAGACACTGACTTCCATTTGTAATTTGTACCTGAACAAAGCCGTGAGCAACAAAACAAGTGTTTACATTTTGATCAGCTCACAATTTCAATCATGTTTTTCCCGCCAATAATCTCTCACTATTGCTTGTTTTTTTAAAATTCATTTCAAAGCATTGCATTTCAAGAGACATTGTGAGAAAAACAGTCACCGCTTACATGTTTTGCTATAGGCTTATAGGTTATAGCTTCGAGATATATTATAGATTATAGTCGAGATATATCATAGATTATTTTCGTGATATTTCTATAGATTATATTCGTGATATGTTATGATTATTTCCGTGATATAGGCCTATTTTTCTATGGTTTATATTGCTTCATAAACTCAAGAAAATACTAATAAAACAATTCTTGACGATGAGAGAATTTCATAGCAACACAAAACTTTATCCAGGAAAATTTCCAATTTAAAAACCCAAGTTTACTTTCCCCCGAAATATCTCTATTATGCCTTTATAGACGGGGTAATGTTGTGCACAATGGACACTTCAATATATATATATATATATATATATATATGGCTTTCTGACTGGCACCCCCCGAACAAAGATATTGACAAAATAGGGAGACCGCCAACATAGGGCTAGATAGCTCAGTTGGTAGAGCGCCGGCACGTTAAACCGGAGGTCGTTGGTTCAAATCCCACTCTAGTCAATTTTTCTTTGTTCAACCCAAAATCATTATATATATATATATATTTTCTAAAGGCCTACAATCGCAAAACAAAACATACAAATTACGTATGCGGTAAGATTGTATTAAATCCAGACTAACAGTATAAAAACTGACGGTATTTATATAGATCGGTTTACTTTGTTATAGATGATCTTCCTATATAGCAAGAAAAACTCGGCAAAGCTCCCACAAGGGGATATAAACACCAAGCTGGCAACAGCCAATCTCTCTCGGACAGACATTGGTTTAACGTCTATGACTATGAATTGCACAAATCAAGAAATTGTGATTCAGTAACTATAGACGACAATACTTGTTCTTCATTGTGAAATCAGCGGTTAGCTTGGATGGATTCGAACCCACGTGTGATTGCAAGTCCTGCAGTCTAACCACTTTACCACGGTGACGTTTCATTATACAAAAAATCAACAGGAACTTCTTTCATCCTTGAGAGAAAGACGCCATGGAAAATACAAAAAGGTATACAACCATAACAAGAGCTATCACATGTGGCACTTTATTGCGGGTGTATCAATACAATCGCTTTTGAGGGGTTTTTTCTTCGTAAGGGCAATTTTGAACGATGTGACCCAATGTGTATACAGTGTAAAGGGTTGCAAGGTGCTGCGGTGTAATTTTGCTGCCTGTACCTCGTAACAGCAGACCGCCAATAATATTTGGTACAATAGACATGCAGCTTTTCCCGTTATACAATTATCCTGAAATTTGTCATGAAATAGTATACAAATAGTGGATTGATGTGAGTACGTTGTCGCAGATTATAATCACGATGTGAAGTTTTGACTATTCTATTTACGAGGTGATGCCAAATATAGGAAAGCCAGAATTCACTGAGTGATTATATTCTGCGACAAGGCGTGAACGAAATGCATTCAATATTTGTTTTATGTAACTCACCATTTGAATTTTGTTTCACAATAAACACAAAATAGACAATAGTAAAATACAAAGCTTTTTAAACAACGTTGACGATTCCATGAAGACACCAACCTTGTCCGCTGTGACACGACCTTGTTTTAATGCGACGAACGGGCGGGAACGATTATTTTGGAAACGACGCTGCGAAGAGTCCAAGCGTCCTATATTAATTTCAATATAGGACTCCTGTAAATGTTGGAGCGTCATCGCGTTTCGGCAGAAAATGCGTTTCGAAATAAAGTATGACACGTGTCGCGTGTTTCACCAATCAAATGACAAGGATCTAAGTGTGCGGTATTATAAACATCACCTTGTTTTCTCTTTCAGGAAACAGCGGTGAAACTGAAACATCTGGAGTTTACGCGGCAAGCCCTGAACACCCTGGACAGTATCAGAAACGAAGGAAATTATCATTGAAGACATTTATCATCTCAACCAAATGATCACCCGACAAACCATGAAATTAGGCTGTAAATCTCAAACCATGTGTGTATAAACCGAACAGGGAGAAGTGCATCTGAGCGTAACAAGACGGTGTTGCCTCTGAAGACCTCATTAGTTTTTGTTTTACACTAACAAAATGAGTGGCAAAGCCAAGGCTGAGAGTAAATTAGACTGGTACCGGGTATCTTTATGTGTACATTTCTAGAGGGAACCCAACAAAAGTGGCCGTAGAATGGAAAAGATCTAAACGTGTACATAGTTCACAAAATGTCACATTGTATATGAATACTCCATTGGATTACATTAGTTTGGGCATTTATTTTGTTAAGACACCAGAGTGAAATAAAAGGTTTTTTATCGAATTGGAGTCAGCGGCGTAGCTAGGAATTTTTCGGTGGGGGGGGGGGGGGGCACAGGGGGGGCATTGCTTCCAAGTGGGGGGGCCAGGGAGAATGGGTGTGTCAGTGGAGGGGTCATGTACTCCTAGCCCTAGAACTATATGAGGTTTGATCCGCTATCGTCTCCACGAACCTCATAGGGGTGCACCCCACTAAATATGGAGAAAACAGAGCGTCGAGCTCATGAATATTTTGTAGGCCCTGAAAATATCCTATATTAGACAGATTTGAGAGCCCAATAAAAGGGGTAGAGTGTAAAAATGTTGCCCAATTGTAACCTGGGGGTTGTTGACTTCCAACTTGAGGTATTTTGGATGACATAGGCCCTGAAAAATGGTCCTATTTGCCGAGAGGTGTAGGGACATTTTTCAAGATTGATGCTCGGACGTTTGGAAAATTACACCGGTGTAGGGGTGTTTTTATTTGGAGGGAGAATAACTCGACGGGACCAGGGACTCCCCATATTAAATTGAGCTGAGAATAAAAGTTCAAGAGTCAATTAATACTTTTCCCTTTACTGTAAAAAGCTGTGAGACTTTTAAGTATTTTTCGTGTATTTTTGAATATTTAGCCTTTTGCACTGAATGCTATGGGAGTGGAATTAGTGGGGTGCACCCATAGAGTGCTATGTACAAAATCCTGTTTTTTGTTTTCACAGTGAGCTCGGCGCGGGTCCAGAAAATCCACTCCTCAAAAAAATCTCACTGTTTATCAGAATCCTCGCCTTCCGGTAGCAATATGGCCGCCGCCGTAATCGCTGGTAACGATAACCAACGGTTCATGTGCGCGTAGCAGAACTTTTTGGTCTCTCCGGCATGCACACCAACTGTTCATTCCGCTGCATTGCATTGATCAACACGTGGGCGCGCGCGCTTCCGGTGATGATAGCGACAAGCTTTGAATACGACTAAAGTTTTGTTTTACCTTATTGTAAATGAAGGCCTACAAATAGCAGATGTTTTTTTGTTTTGTAATGTTTTGTTTTCATTCTTTTAACTTTCTTTTTGTGTGGGCACTATTGCAATTTTTTTCATGGGGGGGCACCTGGGGGGGCACTGGAAATTTGTGGGGGGGGGGGCACGTGCCCCCCAGGCCCCCCCGTGGCTACGCCGCTGATTGGAGTGTGGTGGCCAAGCAATCTAGCGCACCGGACTTAGTTTTGGGCGAAATTTCACAGAGCTGGTTAAGCACAAAAAGTAGCTAAGCACAACAAGATCTTGCTTACCAGTACTTGAATAAGGTTACCAGCCAAAACACCATTTCACGTGTACTATCTGTAGATGGTATCCTGCTTATTTTTCGCTTATAGCAGAAAACTGTTAAAGTTTAAGCAGCTCTATGAAATTGGCCCCGGTGGTAGAGTCATCAGAACGTGTGTTCGAATCCCGCGGTGGCCAGCCACGATGCTTAAATATTTCCTCGGAGTAAGACACTTCGACCAAGTGTATAAACGAGAAACTGCGAGGGCCGAGATGGTATTGGGGAGTTAAGATCTTTTGAGAAATCGTTTAAAGGCACTGAACACGTTTGGAAATTTTCAAAGACCAGTGTTCTCACTTGGTGTATCCCAACATATGCATAAAATAACAAGCCTGTGAAAATTCGGGCTCAATTTGTCATCGAAGTTGCAAGAAAATGATTAAAGAAAAAACACCCTTGTTGTACAAATTTGTGTGCTTTCAGATAGGAATAAAAACTTCTTAAGTTTTTATTATTTTAGTGAGAAATTATCTCTTTCTCAAAAACTACGTTACTTCAGAGGGAGTCGTTTCCTACAATGTTTTATACTATGAACAGCTCTCCGTTGCTTGTTACCAAGTAAGTTTTTATGCTAATATTTGTTTTGAGTCATTAACAAACGTGTACGATACCTTTAAGTCTGATGACCATAATTAGCGCGCCTTGATGTACAATATTATACCATGCCCGATGTTGGGCACACCCCCCCTATATGTTCCCATATGTCAACACACTATTTTCCTCTTGTAAAGATGTACCCCCTAACAATCCTCTAAAAATTCCTGACGGATTCCAAGCACACAATTATGACACGATAGTATATGGGGGTTAAACCATAGCGAAAGGAGTATGTGTCCTTTCTCTATGGTTAAACCATGCCCCATATCGAGCTTGTAATGTATGGTATAGCATCTAGTATATAATGTATGTTATGTAAGAACCCAATCTCAAAATGATGAATTTCCGTATAGATCTAAGCTCCACAAAATCACTTTAGCTTTGTGAAGTGCGAGTCAATAATATTGTGTAAGATAATTCTTCATGGAAAAAAAGTGAAAGTGTTCTCAACTTCCTAAAACGTACAGAGGGTCGTGCAAATGTCATTGTACTGTGGAAGTAATTATCAAAATGGTAGGCGAAATTACAATGTCCTTCGTTCATCGTATTATTTTGTTATGCAGATGATCATAATTATTGTTTCAAGGTGATAACGTCACATTAGAGAAAAGCAATCGCCAAGTAATCTTCAGATGTGACTTTTGTCATCTCAAGGACACTTTCAAACTGTTTTCCAGTGACATAAAGACATAGCCGATCTATCCCCTACAATGACTGCCGTTTGACAAACATCTCATTCAAATTAATTAACCAATTAGAAAGAAAATTTTGAAAAGGGAGAAGAAGAATCGAAAGAGTTGTCTAAATAACTTATGACCTGTGTTATTCTTAAATGGGATCCCTCGTATGGGTTTTCCCATGCCATTTTCGGCAAATTAGCGGCAAATTTAAACGAAGAGTTATTCTAATTCGTGCAAAATTGAAAGCTCCTGAAAAACAAATTCGCAGCATCTTTTTGCAGAAATCGCCAGTTTGCGCCTACTCTGCTAAATTTAATTCTGATTTCACTAAAAGAATTGCTAGTAATAAAAAGAACGCATAAGTTTAATTGAATATAATGCTAAATAAATTCGCACGCCTCAAAGTAAAATCGAATGACGGTTTCAACGGGAAGAGGCAAAATCGCTTTAACACGAATGCATTCAAATAAAACAGGCTGCTTTTTGTGCAAAAATTACCGGAGAAACTTGTATTACCGAATACATGTATTTTCACAATTTCTATGAGATTGCGAAGTTAGAAAATCAGACAATCTCCCGCCGTATCCATCTTCAAAACGTCTGTTAAATCTATGTTCTGGAGAGCTGAGGGTGCTATGGGCAACTACCGTTGCATTGGCGCCTTATAAATTTAACGATAGATTGATTGATTGCTTAATTAATCGATTGGTCAATTGATTGACTGATTTCATGCATACACCGAAAAGAAAACAGTTTGGGCACCCCGTTGTCTACTGACGTGAACAGACAAAGTCGGAAGTAGACGTTCATTTGTTTGCCAATTGTTACAGTTCCGTAAGAAATGTTGGTAACAAATTAAATCCGGCTAAAATAGTACATTCTCCCGTCTGATACATCAACTACTCTGCGGTGAATTTTAATGACGCTTGAGCGTGACTTTAATTCACTTTCGAGTTCTCATTTTCATTCGCCCGTCTTCAGAATCTGATCTTGTATGGTCTCTGCACGTCGCTATAACACTGGTGGTAACGCATCACACAAAGAAAGTGCGATTACCTCGGTGTGTACACTGTATTCATCTTAAAGGTGTTTCCACTGCATTTTAATCAGGAGTTCTTTAATTTACCCCAAAAAGGGAAATCAAATTCTCCTAATCCACAAAGTTTGTTTACCTCATGCCGACGACAAACAACTCTGGTCAAATCTCATTACGTTCTTATAGACGGGCTCATTTTGAATGCATAAGATGCAGTGTTACGGTTTAAACGTCTGGAAGTACCCGGTATAGGACTTCAGCTGTATTCGCATGAAGCCTGCATTCTGAACGGGCCGGGGCATTTAAAGGCATCGTACACGTTTGGTAATTGTTAAAGACCAGTGTTCTCATTTGGTGTATCCCAACATATGCATAAAATAACAAGCCTGTGAAAATTTGGGCTCAATTGGTCATCGAAGTTGCAAGAAAATGATGAAAAAAAAAACACCCTTGTTGTACAAATTGTGTGCTTTCAGATAGGAATAAAAACTTCTTGCAAGAAGTTGTTATTATTTTAGTGAGAAATTACCTCTTTCTCAAAAACTACGTTACTTCACAGAGGGAGTCGTTTCCTACAATGTTTTCACTATCAACAGCTCTCCGTTGCTCGTACCAAGTCAGTTTTTATGCCAATATATATTTTGAGTAATTACCAAACGTGTACAGTGCCTTTAAAACAAAATGTTGCAACCATTATGCAGGGCAAACCTCTGGATGTACAAGGCTACCATAAGATTCAAACTAAGATGATATTCGTGAAATAAATCCCCTTTTTTTAAGCATGCGTCTTTACAGGGAAACATTTTGAAAAGCAAATTATGTAACGCTCGTAATGAGTGGACTTACCTCGTTATTTGTTTGACTAATTACCAAGTAAATTATTGTTGTCCATGTTATTATTCCAATTGCTCCACCTTGTTACTCCAGTTACTAAATGTTTTAAATTGAGTTTTTCTATGTCTCTGTATAGGGCATTATATTAATGCAGACACTAAAAAGCACAATTTGATCAGTGGTGGCGCTCTTTGTTTTTAAGTTGCTCAATAGTAACCTATACTTTTTACAATTTAAGGGTTAGAGGTCACCGCTTTTGATCTTCATCAATTTGTGCAGGGTATGGGCTGCCAGTATATATTAAAAGACAAGAACTAAGCCACCGCCCTCAAATCCTTTGAGCCTGCCGCCTATTCACTTAGTGCCCACGGACCCCCCCACACGACACATTTATTAGGAGACATTGATAAATGTTTCTTATGTTTAGGTTGACGCTGATGATCAGCGTAACTTCACTGTCTGATTTGATACCATCTGGGCCGATTTCACAAAGAGCTAAGGTTGATATTAACTGTGTATCAATCTTAATTGCTATAAGCAAAGTGTGATGTCACAATACAAATCACCATGGTGATATTGATATTGCACTCAACTTAAGATGAATCTTAGAGCTTTTTAAAATCGAGCAAGTGACCGGAAGAATCCCACAGATTCAGCTTAAAATTTTGAACTCTTGGCTTTTCGACTTATTATAAATATTCACGGAAACATTTCCGTGAGTATTCACAGTTTTGTCCTCAAATTGCAAACTAATAATTCTGTATTAAATTCTTAACGCCCTTTTTCGGCAAACTAGGTAAGAAATCGCGTAGTGTAATCTTCCATCAACCGGACTTCACACATGTTCTGTTCCTACAAAGGAATCTCCAGGTGCCAGACTATATATAAGTGCTTTATTATGGCCAGCCTAAGTTGCTGGAAAAAAAATGCAATACAAAATTCACACATCAATGGGCTTTCGATTTACGCATTTGCAAAACTGTGACAATGTTTACGGAACAATTTTTTCGTAAGTAATTGCAACTTGGGGGCAAACCGTGAATATTTGCGGACATATTTCCGTAAATATTGCAACACTCCCCATGGGGGCAAAACCGTGAATATTTACGGAAATATTTCTCTGTAAGTATTTGCAACTTGGGAGAGATTTTCACCGTCTATATTTAAGGAAATTTAATCCGTAAAATGTGATGTTCCTTCAGAGCCACCATAATGCTAACGACATGAGCTTCATAATATTGTCTGACGGGACGATTCAATTGTTTCAAAGAAACCAAGTGTGTCCACTGTTTATTTCTGTTGACATCTTCAAAGTGTGTTATTCTATCTAACCCTAAATGAAAAGGAATTCATGTTTTTTGAAGGAACAAACCGTTGCAGTCAAGACTATAGACCTTAATCATGGCGTCACCATCTTGATTTATTTCCAATCCAATTATTGTAACCAAAACCGAGGCTGGAAGAAAAATCATAGTCCGTTCCATTTTTGTGCAATGAATAGTAGCACTGTTGTTGAATATAGGGATCATGACCAAGATGATGGTAGCATGATAAAGGTCTATAGGAGTCACGTGCACTCACCCTTCCCAGCCCTACCCGTCTTCAGGGACGGATCCAGAGATTATTTTTGCCATGGGGGGGGGGGGGGAGGGGAGGATGAGAGGGGGCCTAGGCGTCTATCTGATCCAGCGGCCCCGTCTCTGTTTACAGAGAAAGGGGTGCAGGGTAATTTGAAAGCCGGTATATCATTCTCTCTCTTTCCCCTCGGAGTAAAGAAAACAATTTATGATCTAAGCGATATAATGTATCAATAGGATGTAATCTATTTCGAATAGCGGGTAGCCTGTGATATGAAGACATAGCTCTGAAGGCAGCTGGACGGTGGGAGGAAGAAGATGTGAAGACGGTGGGCATGACAACTTGACAAGACGGAAGTGAAGATGTTTGCAGAAGGAAGAATGCAGTTTAGGAAGAGAGGGCAGTCTTGATGGTGATGTTAAGGTGAACGGGGTAGACGCTGGGAATTAGAATAGACAATAAGTATACTGCTGTACCAATTGTCATGTTCCCTGCCCGTCTATTCGGCCGTGTTCGGCCATGGTTTACTTTATTTCCAACCATGTTTACAATACACATGCAATAGTAAACCCTGGGAGGGAAACTCCTTACTTGGACCCTGATTGGACAACAACTGGTACAAAAGTCTAACGTAAACATGTTAAGTTGTATATTCAGTATTCACCATTGATCTCTGTGGTATTCGCCATGTTCACAGCCAGACTATTCTAATTTGCACACGTATCCAAACATTTTGGATATGTAAATGATCCAATACCAGGGTGAGAGAGCGGTCAACCTCGTACTGCTCGACACACCTTGGGGACGAGGTTGGCGTAGAACGGCCCTATAAATACCCTTGGCAACATCCGTAGCCGCCAATTCGGATACAGCCTGAATTATTAGCATTCATGAACAACACACAGGAAGAGTCTGTTTTCATTTCCAGTCAAGGGCTGCGCCCAAATCAAGCGACTATGGCTACAACATGTGGCCGTTGGCTGCAGTGACTACGTTGACGAATATACACTTAGCATAACAACTTCCTGCTAAGCAAAGATAAGAAAGACACCAGTCTCAGACGGTAGGGTCTACATGTTACACGGTATTTCGGCTTCTCACATGCAAAATTCTGGTGTGCAAATTATTAGTGTTAACTGAATTAGACTAATCCGTACGCGCAAGTACTGCACGCCGCGCCGCCATCATTGCATGGCAGCACCAGGGCCCAATTTCATAGAGCTGCTTAAGCAGAAAATATTGCTTAACCATTTTCAGCTAAGCAGAAATGAGCAGGATACCAGTCACAAATTGTACATATGACATGGTAGTTTGGCTGGCATCCTTATTCTCGTAAGCAAAATTTTGTTGCGCTTAGCAACATTTTCTGCTTAAGCAGCTCTATGAAATTGGGCCCAGGTTTTGTACACAAAGACATGGAACAATTTATGTCTTGTTTACTTTTTATGCGAATTAGGTGTATGCGAATTGTATGGTTTTTTTTTACATAACAAATAAATAAATAAACAAATATGAGAAACATGGATCAACTCGATATTTTGCGCATTGACATGTCAATTTAAAATGGTTACTATTTGTTAAGCATAATTGTCATTATACCCTTAGGAGACCACGCTGTATACTGTCCCCCATCGCCAGCCTTGACCAAACACCTGATCTTAAGATGGTACGTATATGCTAAGTGATGTTGGCTTAAATATGACTTCGTCAAAAGCACTTAGCCTACTCAATGAGTCGACGTGGTCGATTCAAATTCATACCAAAAATATCCGTTTGTGAGCGAGCCACATTGTTTAAAGAGACGATGTAACATAGGTTAGCTTTACACAGAATCATCTGTAATAACATAACCATAAAAGCAATATTCATTACCGGTATATTAGCGCCAATTAACTATGCTAATTATAAAATAACAAAAGCGTATATAGTAATGGGATATTTATTTTTAAAACCAACAACAGACTTTTTATCTTCACAGACAGGAGTGTATTTTTCTCAAAGCATTTCCCCACAGTAGATTCATTTTTCACGCTGATTCTGGCTTCAACTTGGCACACAAGTAGCTTTTTAACATTGAAATTTGTAGGAAATAAATAAAACCGGAGCTGTTGATCCCTTTAAACTACCGTTAGCAGTGACACTTTGCAGCGCGGATACTAAACGAAAATTACCGTTTCAGTTGCGGGGCTTTTTGGCACAAATTTCCTGCGCCTCTCTGTATCCTAGCTCAATTTCCCCGAAACGGTGACTTGGAACAAATGTTGCTCGTTATGATCATCTCGTCTGTTGCGATTATCCATGATTGATTAATCCGTATTGCTCCCAGCAGAACTTTCAACCACTTTCAGTAATTCAGTAGGCCTACCGTTTTCTTTAGTGCCTGCATGCTATCCATGTTGTCACGATAATATCACTGGTCTGTTGTGATAACTACTACGCTGCTAAGTACACAGTAACACGAGTCACAGTGAGTAACTTTGGATGAAACACGAATGAAAGCAAGTAACGCGAGTATAAACATGTGTAACAATGTGTAACACGAGCAGCAGTGAGTAACATGATTAAGACGTAGGGATTGTATACGTTTGGTAATTGGAACCCACTGTTTGTTTCAATCCTATATAGTTGTAGATATACACCATAAAACTAACCTATGAAAATTTAATTTCAAAAGGTGGTAGAATTTTTGAGATATTGCCGAAAATCTGGAGCGGTTTGTCCACGCAGGAAGAACAATCTGCAATTGGAATACCCGGTACACAGTCTGAGAAGCGTTACTGCAGTAACGCTTCTCAGATTCAAATTTTTGGGGATAAAAAGTGATGTAATTTTTCACAACCGCAGTACTTCGAAGTGAAAAGTTTCTCAAAATGCATTATAGTATCCAAAGCTGCTGTACTTCCCAAGTAAGTTTTAATTGCCATTAATTTTCAGAGTCATTACCAAACGTATACAGACCCTTTAAGTGACAGTCTTAATGTAATTTTGGTTATAAATCTGCAAAAAGTCAGGTTGGTGTAAGTACACTGGCCGGAGAAATGTTTACCATTAAAAAATGCCTGAAAGTAGCATATACTGCCTTACAAAACAAAACACTTGCCAAAAATGTAACCTTAAAATTGTAAATGACGTGCGCCATTGTTCAAATCAGCATGTTTTCTTGCAGAAAAAAACCCTCAGACTGATATTCGTATAAATTAAAGTGTACACAGTCTTATTCATGCAGAAGTTTGGTTGATTACTGAGCATCATCTCCCTTCGTTACCATGGCAACATAAACCTTAAAAACACAACCGTTCCTCCCCAATGACACAACCTAAATTGTATGACAATAATTATCGTAAATCTTCGTTTTAAACAATATTGACAAGGGAGGAAAATAATGTAAACTTGGGAGAAATCAAATTTCACACACAATGCCGCAATGGTATTCCTGTTGTGTACAACTTGTGACTATTAAATAATTCTGTCGTCACTCTCATTTTCTTTTGAAAATGAAATCTGGTTAAACGAGATTTCTTGCTTGTTCTTTTGTATGAACTTTGAATGGATTAAATTATTTAACAACTTGAATGACCGGGCACAGTGTATTGAGTTCAGTTTTGAAGCTGGAGTCGATTAAACCGATGGTGAGAATTCTATTGAAGGACTTATACCTCGCCTGACATCCAATTTCCTGAGTTATTTGTCCCCTCGAATATCTTTTGTGAATTAGTTTAGTGTGAGTGTAATGTTGAATACATTAATTCTTTTCATGTCCGATGGTATGGCGTACAAAGCGACTCTGCGCCGCGAATACAACGCACCAAATCAATCCAATTTCAGGTTTTCAGGTTTTCGTTATTTGATCTTAAAAATGTCTTGCGCACACCTACAAACAGAAAACAGTTTAGTTGGCATGACAATCATGTCAAGCATGGTTTCGTCTTGTCTAGTTTTAACAAGACGAAGCTTGGCTGTCGGCTGGCTATCGTACAGTTATGAACCATTGTTGTCGTACATCGATAAGTATTTTTGCAGTGAGTAAACAAATTTGAAAAAATATAGTTACTTTTGGTTCCATGATATGTT
This sequence comes from Plazaster borealis, assembly GCA_021014325.1. NCBI lineage: Eukaryota > Metazoa > Echinodermata > Asteroidea > Forcipulatida > Labidiasteridae > Plazaster > Plazaster borealis. Next base: position 12,940,508 of record CM037463.1, read on the forward strand.
TAAACTCTGTGAAATAATAAAATATAGGCCTATAACAATGACAGTAATTTGCAAACCTGTAACTCAATAGGCCTAGTACATAAGTTCACTTTCGTGAATAAAGATAAGGCGTAGCACTCAAACCTTTGACAAGTGCAGTTTTGTGTTTGTTTTTTTGCTGTTGTTGTTTTAAAAAGATTCTTGGGGGGGGGCTTTCGAATGTGTATTTTATTTATTTATTTATTTATTTATTTATTTATTTATTTAATTAATCGTTTTGTTTTTATTTATTTATCATTATTACTATTATTAGTATTATCAGTTTTATTTATTTATTTATTTATTTGTTATTTATTTATTTGTTATTTATTTATTTAGTTATTAATTGCCTCTGACACAACCAAATGGTGCTGGTTAATGCTATGAACAAAAGATAAGGTGAAGGAGTTTACGCCACAGGCCTACTCGTATTACACTCTTTGAAAATAAAATGTGCTTATTTGATAAAACTACAGATTTCAGTACATTCTCACCCAATTGGAATCAAGCAAAGGAAGCTAAGCGATGGAAACGTTGATAATAAACTAGGGTGCTTTTCTCTCTCCGTCATTTTCTTGGGGATTGGGTGCTATATCGGACTCTCATAAATTTGTCTTGGGAATTAAATTGTCTCAGATGAAATCACTTCAAAGGATTATTGGTAACTGTACAAATGTGATAAATGTAATCCTTCCCGCGGGTTGAAAAGTAATGCGTTTTACCCACGAACAGCAAACTACGTTTTCAAATGCTCACAAGTTAGTTGGCAATTCTGATGTGGATTATTATGAGCATTGCTGCTTATCGTCTGCAGACGATACCGAAAATGTATCTAGGAAAGGTCATAGGTTGTTTTTTTGTAAACGTAATACTAATTTATTGGTAAATTATCCATGAATATTAAAAGTTGACTGTGAAAATGTCAGCTGAATAAGCACTTGTTGAGAATACAGCAAAAGCAGTGTCACGGTATTTTCAAAAAGAAGTCCTACGTCGAATCCATCCACGTTTGGCTAGAAGACAACTGGTACCGATCGCATCTCTGACTACATCATTCACAAACGGACACCACGAACATTTGAATCTCAAAAAACTTGCCATGAGGTGAGTTTTTGGAGATTCAAAGTTTTCAACATACTTTTATTGATTTCTAATCAACGAAGGCACTTCAGACGAAACGATTTCGCAGGATGCTCACCACTATTTACCATCTTTAAAACAAGTAAGCTTTCGGATATAAATTACACACTTTTTACGGAGTCATTACCAAAGTATAACGCTATCTGTAACATTTTTTTCTTCTGAAGAACCTTCATTATGTAAAGAGAGTTATTTTTAGTTTATTTACCACTCTATAGCGATCAATACACAGGGGAATTATTTATTAAATCGAGAGGACAAAATGTCCTTCAAGTTATTAAGTCGAGACTCACCAACAATCCATCCTTTATGAGGTGTTTATGTTTCAATAATAGCTCATCACGGATGCTCAAAAGAGAGAGAGTTTCAAGCAATGATTAGTAAAACCTTGGGCCAGCTGCTTAGAATTTCCGATGATGTTTTATGTAAGGCTTTTTTGTGGTGGATTTCGGTGTACATTATAATGTGATGAAGGTGAGCTGTCTGTATGTCTCTGAAAAGCGAGTTGTCTGTTCGAATGTGTTGGCAATGTTCACTGTTCGCCATTGAGCAAAGTTACATTTTGGTAACCAGCAAAACAATATGCATTCCCGTCACGCGGTAACTGCGTTTTTTGCTAAGCACATTTCCTATTTCACTTTGTGCAAAAATCACAGCAAGTTTTTGTGTGTTTCTAATTTATTAACGAAACATTTTGTTTGGAAAGAAGTTAAATCGTTTTGCGCTTTCTACTTATTAATAATTTCTTTAAACATTTTCAACCACAGATATTGTAATTTTCAGTGAAATATGCAGATGAATAGCTCATCGTAGGCATATACTTTTGCATTTTGGGGTTGGGTAGGCCAGTGTTATTCTAACTTGATTGAAAATTGAATAAAAATGTTGCAGAGTAATAATTACGCCCGTACTTATATCTCAGAAAAAATATACAGGTGGTTAATTGACGATCCACAAAACTTAATAGGAATACTTTGCATGCTTTTCAATTATTTTTCAATGTAGGATCAATGTTTCATTGTGGTGACTCCATTATGAATGGTGCCAATAAAAATATTACTTATCATAGGTTTTCCAGGTCATTTTCAGCAAAAATGTTTTCAGTTTCAATTAAAAACACTTTCAAATTCACGCATTTTGTCTAATTCGGTAAAAGTATAGGATTACTAAGCTTCTCTTGTATTCAATTTCGTTCTTCTCAGTCAGGTTCGCTTTAGTTATTCCATTACATTTATAGGCATTCAAGACTACATTTTCACCATTCTGATAAGTTGAATTTCTTCTATAATTTACAAATGATGGAATTGAATGATTAACCAGACTTTTGATGCTGGCTTTTATAAATTTGAATCATATCTTATTTGACCACATAAACACAAGTCGAAATTGAATTACTCCTTTAGACTGCTAAACTCTGATGCGGTGGAGCATTCATTTTTAAACGAAACTGAATGGGCCGTAATAGACGGGGTCTTAAATTAAATGGGTTTTTGTTAAAATTGGTCGGGAAAACAATAATTAATTGCAGATGATTCCCTAATCCATGTACGATATAATAAAATATGCTCCTACCTTCTATTATTGCCTGTTACATGAGCTTTGTACAGAACATTTTTGTGTATACAATGGTCACGTACACCAACTATAGGCCTTCGTCAGGCCATACATGTGTTTATCAACATTTTGTAATGTCAAAAACTTCCATTCTTGGTTATATCAGAACATTTTCTTACTTCATTTCCAATTGAAAATATCACTTTTTCCAACATCTTGAGCTGACGGATGCACCGTTTATTCGGGGTTTGCTGATGTGTAGACTGAATACTTGTCTATGAACAAACCCGGCATAAAAACGTCTTGGCTCGCAACCTCAGAAAGAGTCGACACAAAACAACCACTTTTGCCTTGGAGACGACTGCACGCACTTTTCTCAGCTTAAAACCTCGCATAGTCAAGCTCTAAATTTACCGGTACGTTTCGAAAGAAAAATGTTACAATTTTAGAGTGGAAAATCATTTAAGGTAAATAAATGTTTGCATACTTACGGGCTTGTGCCTCGTCTGTCGCTAAGAAGAAGAGCAAGAATAGACATCCTGCAATTCGAATTGTTACGCACATCGTGGGCGAGACGAAGACGATCCGTCTACCGGGCTGAAGGAGTGGGCGTAAGGGCTGCAGCAGACACAACACGCCGGACAAGGAAAGCAAATACTTAAGTAGCTCAGTGAACAGGATTTACAGTCACCACGAAAACCCCCGTAGCTGCTTGATGCAGAGGACCTGCTTCTCGACGTGTGCGGCCTGTTAAAACCTCGGCAACATGAACCACTATTCCTCACTGATTCATCAGCACACCGTTGCCATTAGGGATGTATAATACAGCTCTGCGCATGTGCACTGTCTGCAGAAGATGAAGGTTGCTAGGCAATGGATGGCTCCAAAGCGTTCATGCTTAATCAGTTATTGAGGATGCAGGCAAGCTCCTCTACAGTGCTAACAGACAGATCTGGTTTCAGACTCTGCGCGTGTAATAACGTGAACATTTTAAAGTGGCGAAGGGCAAGGTTACACATTGCATGGGGAGAAAACTGGTTCCCAATGCAAACTTCAACTTCAATTGGCCCAGTTTTTTGTTACTGTTAATTTCAAGTACTGCTGATTATGACCTCCATTTTAACGTGGTACAGGAGACAGGAAAAATTGAGCTACTGGGTTTGGGAATGTACTCATTCGCATGATCAATCAATGTTCAGTGCAGTGCAGTGAGTCAGCCAATATACGAGCTGAAGTAGGAGGTCTGATGCAAATTCGGAAGCTAAGATTGGGCCCGGCCACCGCCCAATTAAAACAACGACAACAACAACAACAACAACAACAACAACAACAACAACAACAACAACAACAACAACAACAACAACAACAACAACAATTCGATAGGTCACATGTCACTCCTAAACTTGTGTCTCAATAACAATCCAACAGGGCCCAATTTCATAGAGCTGCTAAGCACAACAATTTGCTTAGCATGAAATTTCTTCCTTGATAAAAACAGGATTACCAATCAAATTTCCACGTGATTTTCAGGATAAGCAAACAACAGCTGAATACCAGTAACAAGCAATATGAAACACATGAAAATTTGGTTGGTAATCCTGTTTTTATCAAGGAAGAAATTTCATGCTAAGCAAATTGTTGTGCTTAGCAGCTCTATGAAATTGGGCCCAGGTCTCATCCAAAGCACACCCAAGTTGGGCTAGTCTAAAATATAGCATGGACGATCATCATATTTCGGCGAACAAGCCCTACTCATATTTTCTAAATTCTTTTCTCTATTCTATGATAACCAAAAGCAATGTAAAGACGTTTGACCAATTTGACGGGTACCAGTGGTATCTCTCCCCGTTGAACCCCGCCTCTGTTGACCAGAGCCTCCCATGTGTACCGAGTTTACAGTCCCTATTATTTCACCGTTTCCACTCCATTTGGAGGTTCCCTCAACATCAACAACTTCCCTCATACATCAATGTATACAATACATATTATGGACTTGACTTCTGTATCATTAAAGGTATCGTACACGTTTGGTAATGACTCAAAACAAATATTAGCATAAAAACTTACTTGGTAACAAGCAACGGAGAGCTCTTGATATAAAACAGAAGTAACGTAGTTTTTGAGAAAGAGGTAATTTCTCACTAAAATAATAAAAACTTCCTGCAAGAAGTTTTTATTCCTATCTGAAAGCACAACAATTTGTACAAGGGTGTTTTTTCTTTCATAATTTTCTTGCAACTTCGGTGACCAATTGAGCCCAAATTTCCGAACAGGCTTGTTATTTTATGCATATGCTGGGATACACCAAGTGAGAACACTGGTCTTTGACAATTTCCAAACGTGTTCAGTGCCTTTACACTTGCCGATACTGATGACGAGTGTGTATCGTCACGGTAATTGTGCTTTAAATGACACGTTTATCATGTTTTATTGCAAAATGCAGAGAGTGGCGGAGGGAACGTTGAATGGTTGATTAAAAGAAAACATGAAAAGACAATTGTGAACACATGTGGAAGATATTCTTCAAGATCAATTTAATGTGCTGGCATCCCGAACCATTTTATTTCATCAAGTAAGATGCGTCATAAAAATAAACACAATTTTACATTACATTAATATTTCTCTACCGAAGAACATAATACAAGAAAACAATACTTTTAAAAAATTCTCATTTCCATTAGCCTCGACTTTTAATATTTTCATACAGCCTTTCTAGATTTCTTTAGTTATTGCCTTACTTTTGAGATGTTTTCTTTCTACAAATTAAAAAAACAAAATTGTGTTTAATAAAGCCAGGTAAATACAACTGTATTAGTTCATTAGCCAAAAGCCGGAGAATGCACATATTACATGTAAGGGACCATTTAGAATAAAACAAAATTATTTTAATTTCTACCTTTTTCGAAATTGTGGGTGGGCGTGTCAAAAGAAATAACTGCAAATCGAATTTAGAACAAAACGCCCAAACTTGTGAAAATGACCATCGACCCTTTCCATGTGGTCTGCCATGTCTGTGCTGTCCATTGAATATTGGTCAACCTTATTTCGATAGCCGACCTCCGTGCCTGATGGGGAGATGGCAAAACTTTCCTCTTCTGTTTCACAACTACAACGTTTCATACTGGAAGCCAGGAAAAAGCCATTGAGACCTCCTGAGCTGGGAGAACATTGATCTAAAATATCGGCTTCATTTTGAGGCATTAATTTGTTCTTTCAGTGTATAGGGTATTACTGTTTAAAAAAACCGAAATTTGGGGTGGGTGGGTGGGTCAAAACAAATTCAAAAAAAGATCAACTTTTTTAAACATTGATTTTTCTGAATGGCCCCAACTAACAATATATTTGTAAGATGTCTAGATTATCACATAGAGGGGGTATACTAGCTGTGGTTAGTGGAAGTGTGCTTTGTGGAAAAAAAACACCACAACCCGTAAGTCACCCAAAACCATCAATATGTAACATAATTTAGGCTAACATCACATGTTTACTAAAGAACCAAAGAACCAAAGAGCCTGGACTTCGAATTCCTGCAGGCACGATTTGTACACAACTCAAAGGAAGACAACTTAAAATCTTATATTTTTTGTTGAGATTGCACTGTCTGATTTTTATCAACTTTTGATTTGAAGAAAGGGGGCATGCACATCTTAAAACTTGCCCAGCTGTTATTTTTTATAACTCTTGGGTTTAATGTGGAAACTATATATGACACAAAAATGTAAAATTTCCCATATGACCAGTGTAAGTATCTCGCCTGCCAGATAGGCACTGGAATGTACAGGGTCATTCTTATTGTAAACAAAGGTTACATGGTCTGTATGATGGTTATCAAAGAAACAAGTAGGTCTATCGATGAAACAAACCTCTGAAAGTTTGTTGATAGTAAGTTAAAACATGAATGGAGCGCATGCTCTGTCGGACACAATGCGTAACATACAGCTCGCGCTGGACGGTACACATTGCGAGATGGTTTGCCGTTTCCGTCTATTTTTATATAAATATTGATGGAGAAAAAAGAGAGAAGAGGGATCGTAATGTTTTCCATCAAGATAAAAATAGCGACAATGAATGCACTAGGATGATGTGGTGTTGTAAATCGTTCCATATTTTGATACCCTCCTTTTGCAAACCACTCGGTGCTATTTTAAGACAATCCATTTCAAGCCTGGCTGTAACTTAAGCCCAGTGTTGGAGTCAATAATTGCGGCTAGTGGATATGGCTAGCAGACATCAGCTGACAGCCAAAGCCACTGAAATAACCATGAGCTCATGTTGACAATGCATGTTTTAAAAAGGTTCCATAAAATAGTTAAGGTTATAAGAATGCATCGAAGACAATAAACCGGTCATGTGTCTCAACCATTAAGAAAAAAACAAACAATACTTTTAATGTCCAATCAAGATCTTAATCAAAATATTCATACTTACATTAACACCGATATTATCTGAGTACTGACAGTAAACTAAGATTATGTTTTCTCAATTCAACATATTTAAGTACAAAATTTAGTTTTTAAAATTATTTAGCTTATAAAAGTGACATATATACAAGAGAAAATCAAATTACAAAAAGGTATAAAATATTGCTCTCATTTTCCCTATGAACTAATCAATATTAAAACACAGCGCATTGTTTATCAAAGAGAAATTTAAAGACACTGGACACCTTTGGTAATTGTCAAAGACCAGTCTTCTCACTTGGTGTATCTCAACATATGCACAAAATAACAAAGCTGTGAAAATTTGAACTCAATTGGTCATCGAAGTTGCGAGATATTAATGGAAGAAAAAACACCCTTGTCACACGATGTTGTGTGCTTTCAGATGTGATTTCGAGACCTCACGCGTGAGGTCTCGAAATGAATTCAAATATTTTACTGAGAAATTACCTTTTTTCTCAAAAACGACGTTACTTCAGAGGGAGCCGTTTCTCACAATGTTTTATACTATCAACAGCTCTCCATTGATCGTTACCAAGTAAGTTTTTATGCTAACAATTATTTTGAGTAATTACCATTAGTGTCCAGTGCCTTTAATAATAGATAGGTTCAAAAAAATCATTACAATAGGTTTATTGGAATGAGATGTACAATCGCTGGGACCAACCAACATGCACCTGACCATGAGAAGGGGGAAAAAATCTGTTTAAGGAGAGTTCTTTCAACTTATCTGAGTAGGCCTATAGAACGAAATTTAATGGCAAAATCTAGAGGTTTAAAAACAAAAAGCAAAAATATAAATATGGACTGTTGCTGTTGTTGGAAAACATAAATTCAGATAAACTTTTGTAGGGAATTTCACAATCTCAGTGACACACACATTGACTTAAGAAGTTCTTGCCGATTTGACTTGTTCAATCATTAACAATTTAACATTCATGGAAGGCAATAGTGGCCTTGGTGGGTGGGTGTTGGGGGTGTCTACCGAGGGCTTTAACAAAAGTTGAATCAGATGGCTCTTACAAAAAGGGATCTGGATGTTTTGACTGAGCGAGGACGTCCTCGCTTTGCTTTCGTGTACAACGTGGACCCAACAGGGGAATTCTTTAGAAAAGGAATAACAGAACAATGGCAGAACCACACAAACCTGGTTCTTAACATGGGTAAGTATTCACGTTCAAACCGGGGACCTATAACAAAAGAGGACATTAGGGTTCCCGATTGGGTAAAGGTCCCCAGTTGGAAAGTGTGTACAAAACCAATGGGAGCTGTTGCTAAAAAGTTACAGTACAAACAAACGAGGGGCAATAGGAGGTCCCGATTGCAGATTTTTACACACTCGGTTGTGTGTGTGATGTGATATCTTGTCCAAACAGCTTTGTACATATTATAATGGTTTTATATTGAAATTATTAAAAATGGAATGCAGAGAGTCTAAAACTCTAAAGCTTTAACGTTATAAAATGGAAGACTTGAACTAATCATTATTCCAATCAATTAGGCAATATAGGAAGTAACTAAAACTAGTAAACTTATGAAAACCATCGAAACATACTGTTTGAAACGGACGAGATCATAACAACAAGCCAACACACTTCCCAAAAGAGATTTAAACATGGTTGTACCCGCAAGCAGTCACTTCCTATTTATCACACTAGAAATGATTCAAACATCACTTAATTAGGCAATATATTACTTCTAAAAGAATTTGCAATTTGAAATATAGAATAAGCCTTCACCTCTGTTTCTTATTCCACACTAAGAATCAGGTTGTGTTATATTAAGATCAAGTACATACTGAGTCTTCCTGCTCGACCTTCAATTATCAAAATAATTCTTATAAAATTTACAATTACAAAGAACCCTACCTTAAGTTTGTGTCTATAAATTGTGTCTATAAAAAAAATGTCGCTTTATACAGGTTGAACTGGAATATCTCATGAATTATTTGTTTTTACATCTGCTACACATTTACAAAATATTAATATGAAAATGATTCGTCTGGTAATAAAGTGAAATGGTAGCCACAATATCCTAACAAGAAACGAGTTGCTAAAAGAAATTAACATACACACAAATAAGGTTGGTGCTATATAGGTACATCTCTTGAAAATTAATGCGCTCAAAATGTAGTCTTTATTATATTTTCGCATTAAATGGAATTGTATTAACATTGTTGGAGTGGTGTGCTTCACCATTAGCAGTGATTTTGTCTAAACTCAGAAGACACTTTTTGGGGGTAAAATCTGCCATCAAATAAAATCTGCTAACTGAGTCAACAACTTGGTTACAATTTGGTCAGAACATCTATGTCACCGCAGCACAACCAAACTTTGGAAAACACTTAACCAAAGAAGCTCAAAGATATTTCTGGTTGGGAGGGGTGGGGTCAACAGAACGCACCCAAGGGTGTTCATGTATCCATGTTTGACTTCAATCAGCGGTAGTTTCAAGCACAAATATAATAAAATATTGCTTCCTAGATATGAAGTGCCAGCCAGGGCCCAATTTCATGGAGCTGCTTAAGCAGACAACGTTGCTTAACAATTTTCTGCTTAGCAAAAATGTGCAGGATACCCGTCACAAATGGTACATGTGACATTGTAGTTTGGCTGGTACCCTTATTCTGGTAAGCATAATGTTGCTGTGCTTAGCTAATTAATGTGCCTAAGCAGCTCTATGAAATTGGGCTCAGAAGACCATGGAATGTACAGTGCTTTGAGAACAAAATTTGTAAATGATTGTTGGTCTCACTTGTCAGGTTTGCCTGACCCCCCTTCATCACTGGTACCAGCAACGGCTTTATTAAGGTACTTAATATGAAACTACCTTCCCTTATTCTAGACTCTGTGTATGATGCCACAGCCGAGGTCAAACAAAGGAAATACACCAGCATGCATGCAGTTAGACTGGTCCCCTGTCTTTATCCTTGCGGTCCTACAGGCCCAATGATTTGATTGGATACAATGATTTCATTGGATAAACGTGCAGTGACATTAGCTTTCCATATCTGTGTTGATTGGTCCGCTCCGAAGTGACGTGTTTGTCAGCTACACCATCAGCATGAACTTTTCGATTGTCTGCTGCTGCGCGCGTGTACATGTACATAATGATTGTATGTAATGTTGTTTATACACAATGTAATCTGTGTACGTCCGTGTGTGTGACTACGAATCTCTGCCGTGTGAATGGATGCGAAGCAACTGGCAGGATCCTGCCAGTTGCTCAAGGCTGGTATCTGGCTTTATTCACGAGCCTTGATGTAACGTCAGATGTTCAGGCTAGCATGCAGTATGCACCACCAACACAGGGGGCGCTTATTGAGCTTGTGACATCATATGATTTGTACAGATTGGTTCACGTGCCAATTAACCATTCAAATTATGCTGTTATAAAAATCTTTGCAAGTGATGTTAAAGTTGATGTCAGTACAAACAAGATTATATAGCCTGAACATTTAAAAACACACCTTGAGATATGATATCTGCCCGTGCCAATTAAACATCCAAGCAATGAACCTTTGACCTTCTGGATGGTGACTGGTGTTGCACAGTGCAATGGGAGACTATTTGGGACACTAGGCGGCAGTAAACTTTACCTATCCATTGTTCAAATTTATCTGGTAAGTCTGCTGCCACCTAGTGTTCCAGAGTCGCCCATTGATTGATGAGGATACTATCGTCAAATGATGCATTTCAAAACATAAGCTAGCATGCCTGAAGCATAAACACTCCAAATGAATTCACTGAATTGGTCATAACAAACCCTCTCTTTATCTTTGAAGGATAACATCAAAGACCCAGTCAATAAAGGTGAAATGCCTGCCATTACTTTTGGTTATGTGTCTGGGATGTTCAGGAAAGATCCACGTTCATTGCAAAACGCAAAACTTTTATCTTGTGGCAGAACACAGTGTCTTTGATGCAACAAAATCTTAATCTTCAGAATCAAGTGTTTATGACTCTCGATTCACTTGACACTCACACACTCTTGTAACTCTGGACATAGTATTAAAGGTAAGTGGTGTGTCCTTCCTCACCGGTGTTTGCACAAGGGCCTAGATACTCTGCCGGGACATGACCTTTCCTCCCGTTGAACTCTGCGTACCACCACGTACTGTCATCCCTATCAATGATGGTCAAGATATCACCAGCTTTAACATCAAGTTCCTCTTCTCCCTGAAGAAGAAAGACAGAAAGCGGAGAGGATTGAATCTTTATGTTGTTGAGTCTTATTAGAGTTCATCATTGTGGCGTGTCGTGTCTCGTTAAGAGCACCGGACTCAAGCTCTGGTGATTCTGATCAGCAGAGTGTGGGTTCGAGTCCCGGTCATGACACTTTTGTCCTTGAGCAAGATATTTACCATAAATGCTTTGTCCTACACATGGGATATTAAGCCATTAGGTCATATTAGAGTTCATCATTGCGGCGTGTCGTGGCTGGGTGGTTAAGAACACCGGACTCAAGCTCTGGTGTTTCTGATTAGCAGAGTGTGGGTTCGAGTCCCGGTCATGACACTTGTATCCTTGAGCAAGATGCTTTTACCATAAATGCTTTGTCCTTTGAATGGGACATTAAGCCTTTAGGTCCCGTGTGCTAGGATTGGTAGTGCACGTAAAATAACCAAGAACACATCATGGAAGAGTAGGGGTCAACCCCAGTGTTTCTGGTTCACATAGCAAGCACCCTTGTTTACAGGTTTCCTGAGGCTTGTGAGCTACAGTGGTTAAGTTCACTTATGAGGCATCCTTGGTTTCATTACCAGAAATATATAATAATAATCAGTTAATTTCTTTTTCTTTAAATAATTTTAGGTTGAACAAAGAAAAATTTACTATAGCGGGACTTGAACCTGCAACCTCCAGATTAAAGTGCCAGTGCTCTACTAACTGAGCTACCTAGCCCTAATGTTGGTGGTCTCCCTATTTTGTCAATATCTTTATTCGGGGGGTGCCAGTCAGAAGCCATTCAACCTGTAACTGCCGTAAAGCCAGGGATCACACCCAAGTTTATGATACAACCTGGGAAGTTGCAGGAGAGGGATCACCTTAAGGGGATGTGACTTTTCTTTTTCTTTGGACGAAAATTTATCTTTAACACACATGTGTACTCTGCAGGGGTGGTGGGTCTGGTAACAAAAATTCTGTTTTCCAGGCATGGCCCGAGAGGAAGGGGGTTGAAAGAGAACTAGAGGGTCACCAACTCATCCTGGAAACACTGTGTTAACCAGAGGATTATGTAGATGTCTTTTGGACACCCTATTTTATTCATATCTTAACACATCAGAGTATTTAAAGTCAGCATTTTGCCAGTATGCAACTGCAGTATGTCAAAAATCGAGAACAGTGTAAGGCACAACAAGACTTTTTACAACTGAGATTCCAAACTCGAGAAAATCAGCTGATCAGCGGATCAGCTAAAAAGTTGCAAGTCTGATTTCGGAAGCCCTTTTTTCAATTTACAGCAAATTAAGGCACCCCCTCCCCGGTTCAAACTTACCTGAGCTTCGTAGTCAAATTTGACCATGAACTTATTGGAGTCCTTCTCTTTGATTTGTCCAATAATACCAGTGGAGTAGTCAGACATTGAGGAGTATATCCCATCTGAAATAAACAGAACAATTTAAAATTCAAATGACACAAATTTCTAGCCCCAAATCTCTGGGAGAGATTATTGGTTAAAGGGTGTGTACAACATTGGTAATTGCCAAAGACCTGTATCCAAACTCGATGTGACCCAACATATACATGAAATAACAAACCTGTGAAAGTTTAAGCTAAATCGGTCTTCGGAGTCATGAGAAAACAGTGAAAATCACCTTATGTGTTTTAACTTTTTTTCAAACATCGGAATTTATCCTGCCGGATAAATACTATTATTTTACTCATTTCGTAAAAACTATGGCATTTCAAGCAAAACTATTTCAAGGGAAGTTTTCTACCATGACCATCTTTATACCATGTGAGTTATGTGCAAATCTGTGAGCATTTATAATTTCATTCTTACCAATGTTGTACACACCCTTTAAGTCAAATTAAAAAGAAAATACATGTTTAGCGTCTCCGCCCGCTTCCTTTTTGGGGGCCACATGGATTTTAATTTTTTTTTTATCAATTCAAAATGAGATTTAAAAAACATAAAATGTCAACTGATACATCAGAAAATTAAATACTTGCAAGTCAGAACTTAGCCCGTGCCAGTTACACGGTTAAAAACAGATCCTTTAGTTACACATTGACATTTATTCTTGTGAAAGTGAGTTACAGCAAGGTTTTTTTATTACTGAACAAATTATTGAATAAACCATGTTCAATGTCTTGTCTAACATGTTTCTTTCATTATTGTGTGTTGAACAGTGGATAAAATAATGGTTGTTCAAAATTTTAAAAAGAAAGGCGGCCATTCAGCTTCTTTTTTTTTCAGGAACTCGGATGCTAAACATGTTTCTTTTTTACTTTGCTTAAGGTAAATAAATATATAATTCAGGTAAAATATCTAGGTTTTATTCTATAACACAACGGAAAACAAATTTTCCTTTTCACACAAATAATATTACACTAGATGCTGTCCACTCGGCATTCCATTGTGTAGCATGTGACCATACAAACAATTTCAATTTCCACCCGCTCCCAATTTACAACTTTTTTATGCGCCGCGCGATTCTGTTATTTACGAACTGATAGCAAAATTCATTATTCACTTCATAAATTGTTTAAACCCCAGCGAACTGAATTTAATACTTTTTAATGCTTTTTGAGGCCTTAAATTTAGATAATCAAATTTAAGACTTTTTAATACTTTTTAAGGATCCACAGACACCCTGGTATTTGTATAACCTTTATACAATAACAGGGTTCTGCCCACGGTGGTCAGTGCCGGAAAACCCGACCGGCACTCATGATTCCCTGACCACCACTAGCAGAATTTTTTCGTTTTCCGACCACCACACATTTTCCTTTCTTTTTTTGCCCATTTCCTTCAAAATATTTTGAACATCGTGTAAAAAAGATTTTTTACCAGTAAAAAGCTTCATCCAAAGTTTTGAGAAGCCTACTTCTTTGGTTTGAGTCTATTTTATAATGATCCAGGATCGAGCATCCCTCCTGCCTGTACGATGTACATTATATCCAACGAAACTCGCATTGATTTCGCAATGGTTTCCAGTCACGCTGATTATAGCTTTACGCTTGGAATAACATGATACCCGTTTCATCATGTTGCGTACCCTATTCTATAGCGTTTAATACAACGGAAAATGAACTGCAGAGTAAGCACCATGCTATAGATGCTGTAAATTGTTTTCCCATGGCGGTAAAGGCGTGCGTGCACTATGGAGGCCTACATTCAAGGCACAGCTGCAGGGCGCACGTGTGTAACCACTCCGTGCACGATCGAAAGGAAATTGTATTGACTGTATTAGGAAAAACTTTTTTCCGGCACTAAAGAAATCCTGGGCAGAACCCTGAATAATGTGGCAAACAAGAATGGACAGGCTTCCACCATTTCTTATCATTGGCAGATTATCGGCTGTGGCTTATGGCAAAGGGTCTGCGATTCACGGTGAATGCATTCTCATATTTCTCACAAGACAACATCAATCTCCAGTGCTTATTATGAGAACCTTTGTTGTTTTTCCTCTTTCAAGTCAGGGTTTCATTGTGGCAACGATCTTTTCAAAGGAAAACGATTACTCCAAATATAAAACCGCGCATGGGCACGGAAAATTGTTCCGAATAGACTGTGTAAGTCTCGCGCGTATCGGAACGAGAAAACACGTCAAACGGAAAACATTCTTTTCTCTGAAATCAAATCTTTGTTTTAAATTATATCTAATGACAAAATCTGACAAAAATACTCATTACATGTTTATAAAATCAGTTTAAGTTTCTATAATAAATACACAAATAATGTGTTAATTATTGTTGAAGCAAAATTAAAACTCTTGGACAAGGATGCTTATTTGATCTTAACTTTTCCAAAACCACTTACGTGGATTCTCGATGGTCACACAGGCGTTATATTGACGCGTGACGCAGTTTATAGAGGACACTGACGCCTCAACAACCATAGACTACAATGAAAAGGCTTCGCGTTGCAATTACACATCTGGCGATTATCATCGCGCATCCAAAATAAGCGTTTACATAAGTTTTGTGATCGAAGGTGAAAACAAAATTCTTAATCTTTTGCAGCAACCGGAAGCTGAGGTCAAGTTTAATTCTCTGGCTGGTTTTCTTTGTTATATTGTTGAATTGATTTTACTTTCATATTTTGTATCACTAAGTATTACATTCCCAACAACATATATATTTTTCATGGTCATAAACCACGTTAAACTAAAATAATTGACAAAACAAAATCTTGCCCACGTAAATCTCCATATGGTTGGGACCACAATGGTCCCGGAAGTTCAAATATGCGCGAGACTTGCACAGTCTATACTGACAGGAAGTGGTTAAAAGAATCCTTGACTTCCAACATGAAGAAGCAAATGGTTTACCTTCTTTGGATGAGGGTGACACAAGAGGTGGTGGTGTTGGTAATGCTCGATGTTGGTCCGTCTTGATCATAGCTGGTATAGGCGGTAAGGTTTGTCGATTCCGCCCATTTGATATACCCCCACCACTACCTCCGCTCGACTTGGCTGCCGTGCTATTATCTTTATAATAGCACTCATACATGACTTGTGCTGTACAAATAACAAAGTCGGGTAAAAAATCAGTTTAATGACGGGCATCGTGTATGTAACCGCGGATTTTAGCATTTTGATGCAACTTGGCCTGGTTCTAACAGAAAATCTTGCTTAATGTGTATTTGCTGAGCAAAAATCAGCAGGGCACCTGTTACAAGCTGTGTAAATCATACTGTATTTTGGTTGGTGACCCATTTCTGCTAATAATGACTTTACGGCTTTACGTCCCATCCGAAGGACGAAGCATGTGGTTAAGTGTCTTGCTTAAGGAGACTTAAGTGTCACGACTGGGATTCGAACCCACACTCTGCTGATCAGAAACACCAGAGCTTGAGATCGGTGTTCTTATCCGCTCGGCCACGACACGCCACAAATGTTATTGTTTATTAACAATAGAAAGGTCTATTGACTGGCTTCGGTACCTGGTTTTGAACTTCCTGTAGCTTTTAGTGAAATGAACAACTGGATGTCTTTGTCTTCGTTGCATTCAGATAACGCCTTCCTCATATCATCAGAATTCTGTCAAACATTTAAACAGATTTTGAGTTGACTTGATTCAATAAATATCATATCATGAAATGTAAATATAGTACAATATCATGACCGATTTCAAACGACGAGAGAAATGAGGGCATATGATGCTCATGATTGCGTGGTCAGGTTGGCATCAGGTCGCCTTCCACCTCTAGGACCCCGCTTCGAACCTTGCTGGGGGCACAATGTGGATTGGGTTTTCAGTCCAGACCTGATTGCATGGGTTTTCCCTGGAATAATTCTCTGGGGTTTTCCTCCCACATCTAAAACTGAAACTTCCTTCCTTGTCTTCTCTCAATGAGGTTCTTGGTAGTATACTGATTAAGTTCGCTCAATTCTGAGAATCCTTGGCTTCACAACCAGATTACATCCAAGATTTCTATTGGGTCCCTCAATCTACCGGGTTGGGCCCCTCAAGCTACCAAGTTACTTTGGGATAGAGGGAAAATGCATCAGGTAGTTTAGCATCACCCATATTTAGTTTTCTTGCTGCTACTGTCTAATAAAACACTGGCATAGATCGGTAGGGGTAGGGATGATGTTGAAATTGGCAGTTATTGTACATCTTTACTCTGAGGGGGACAACGATTCAGAATCACCCTGCTATAGACCATGTCACCTTATTATAAGAGCAACCTTGTGCATTCCAGGGCATTTCCTGGCAGGCAAGGTACTACTGTTAATATAGGAACAGAGAAACGTAAATTCTAGTATAGTAACAATTAACAGCTGAACAAGTTTTGAGATGTATGCCCCTTTCTTTATAGTACAACTGTATATTGTGATCTTCATAAAATGTAAGACTTCATTTGAAGATAAAAATACCCCCCCCCAAAAAAGAAAAAATGCAACAGTATGAAAAAAGGGATCAACATTAATGGATCAACATTAGAAATGTTTTAAAACAGAAACACACTATGTAATCAAGGGTTTCAAATTAAACTCAGCATGAGCTATTATTTTCAATGCATGGGTGTGGAGAAAATAACTGTACCCCCTAGAGAGTTACGTCTGTGGAACAATTTGTTTCATTCAATTTGATATGTCCTTTACTAGGGTTGTCCGCCATTACTGGGGTGTTAAACGCTCGCGTACGCATGAGGCACAGGCTTTAACCTGCCTAACGCCAACGCTTTGTATAGTTTTGGTCAGCATCATTAATTAATTTCTGCTGTGTGTATTTGTGTCCGAGTAATGGCGGAAACGACTGATACTATCTAACTGGATTAGTGTATGCTGAATGAAAACCTGTAAACATGGAGGATATGAAAGGATAGGGGAGAGACCCAGCATGCATACCTCATCATCGCTACAGCACTGCAGTGATATGATATTGGAGAACACCCACATTGTGTTCCTCAAGAAACGAACTCTCTCCATTTCAAGTTGCTGGAAGATCTAGAGTACAAACCACAAAGAAAAATGAGCAATTTTTATTGAAGGTGATTGCGTACATGTACACTAACTTAAGGGAAGGTATACGTTTGGTAATCACTCTTAAAATTAATGGCAATAAAAACTTACTTCGTTAGAAGTACAGTGGCTTTCGATAGTAAAAAGCATTTTTAGAAACATTTCACTTCAAAGTAATGTGGTTATGGGAAGGATATATCTTTTTATCCACAAAAATTTGAATCTGAGAAAGGTTACTGTCAGATACGTTTCTCAGATGGTGTATTCCAATTACGGATTATTCTTCCTTATGGAAATATTCGAAATATCTCAAAAGCGTGACATTGTCATAAAGAGGGTAATGGTAGTAAGCATCCAGCAAAATTATTTGGTCTGAATTGCCCAGCTGTTGATTAGAATTCAACAAAAGTACGTTGACAAATTTGATTATGAATGCTGTGGCCAGAGATGCGGTTGGTACCCACTGTTACCTCGCTAAACGTGAATGGATTCAACATTCGTTATAAAAATACCGCAACAGTTTGTTGCTGTTCTCTCAACAAGTTGACGCTGTATTCAGCTGAAATTTTCACATGTGACTTTTAATGTATCTTTCTTTATAGTTTTGCCTATAAATCAGCATTACGTTGACAAAAACCAATCTTTGACCCTACCTTTAAGATTTGTTTATACTTAATCAGAAACTCACCACACAAAGTTGTGTCATTCGGTCTTCCCATTCTTGTCTTGTCTGCTCTAAAGTTACCACTTCTTTCTGGTATAGTGCATCTACAAAATGAAAATGTCGAGAAGTTACATGTACATGTTGATGGACCTTTTCAGACCAAGGCTTCAGAATCCACTATGGCATAGGCTCCATACGACTAACGGTTGGAAGAGTATGATTTCCAAATCACTAATGTAGCCTAATCCGGAGCCAAAGCTGTGGTTTTATTCACTTTACGTCAGAACTTGTTTGCAAATCTTTTTTGGACAGATTTACGGTGGACGTTTTTTTAACTCTCGGAACAACTTTGGATTTTCCTCAATTTTTTTGCTGACAGCCGGATGGCTGATGCATGTATCCACTCAGACTTTTCAGCGTGTAGAGTTGGATTGGGGCCTTATAAATTGTACGATTGATTGATTGATTGATTGATACTGTGATACGCTTCATTTCACTTGTACAATGTGGGACAACAGGTTCTGGAAAACATGCCTTGTAAAATCCCTTTCTGGGGGTTATTGTGTAACCCTCAATTCAAGACCTTGTCCTGTTGTTATACGAATGTGGCAAACAAGAATCATTGTTTGTCACTATATATAGCTCAATAGGAGGTAAGTCCAAGCGTTCAGAGAATCCAGGTGAGTGCCTACACAATTTTCTCACACGATAACATCAAATCCAGGAGCTTATTATGGGAACCTTTGTTGTCTTTCCTTTGTCAAGTCGGGATTCCATTGTGGCAACGATATTTTCAAAGGAAAACGATAACTCAAGAAGTTCCAAAAAGTTCAATAAAACATTACTGCGCCCGGGCACGGACAATTCTTCAGAATACAACGTTAAGTGGTTAAAAGGTCCAATGACAAGTTCAGGGATTAAATGTGAGACAAGTCAGTGATTCTACATTCAATTACTCTGTAGATGGAGGTGGATGAGTTTACAAGACCTGGGTATCTCAAGATAAATTACAGTCAAGTATTTCTCCCTCCTGATCACAACAATCAAAGAACTTGGAGACAATATTGTGTACAAAACTTTTTAACATGTCCTTTTGATAAAATACACTGTTTGAACAAATATTAGAAAGATATAAAGTATTGTTTTGCAGACTTACCCGATTGAGTTGATGCCTGCCTCAACTTATCTTTCTTTACTAACAACTGTCAAGGTTAAAAAAACACATTCACATTAAAAATGATAGCAATTAAATTTGTGCATTTAGAGAACTTTAAAAATCTTTTAATCTTCAACCAAATACTCAGTGGATATTATTCGCAAAGTTAAAAAAAAAAAAATACTGACAGAAAAATTAATTCATCCTTATTTTCACATTTGTTTTTATAATTAATAATCAGGAAGTTAATACGAAAAGTTCTTCCGCTATTAAGTAATGGCCAAAAACCGTTATCAAAACAAAACCAAAACTGAAGGATACACAACCTAAAACTCTTATGCAAATGATGTTCTAGTTTAATCAAGGAAACTGATAACAGACAACACTTTCGGTATCAGTGCTGGTTAATGTTTCCCAATCACAAAGAACCAAGATTGCCAACTTGTTTCAAATCTGAAGATTTCTTTGCATGTTTTTTTCTTCAAGATTATCTCAGGAAAGGGGGAATGCACTGTAAATTCTTTTCTACTATTGACATACATGTAAGTGACTGTGAATTGTCAGCCATTTTGTTGTATTGAAGCCTTTCCTACAAATAAATAGTGTAGATGACAAAGTTTTGTCAGCAGAGAAGACTCTCCTTAGTCAACATTTCACACAAGATTTGTAAAAAAAAACATAAGGGCGAAAATCCATGTGTGCGTTTGTGCACTGTGAATTGCGTATTGGTATTGCGTATTCTGAAAATCCCTATGTATGGATAGTGTGTCATGGACGAGCAGTTTAGCGCGCATCACATTCAAGTTTCGGTGGTTAAGTCATCGAGGTGTGGGTTTGAGTCCCAGACATGACACTTGAGTCCTTGAGCAAGATGCTTGTCTTCACCCAGGGGTATAAATGGTTACCTGCGATGGTAGAGGTTGATATTGTGTTACAGCAGACCAGGGCTGTATACTCCCCAGGGAGCTGAGAAAGATTACAGGAATGTTATTGGCCCAATGACAAGGCAACTAATGTAAAGAGCATTGATACGTTATTGTGTGCTTTATAAGAGTTAACTAGTTATTATAATTTGTATGTGTAGGCTACTCAAATTTACTAATGTTAAATGCATTTCCCCCTATATCCAATGTGTATTGAATCAGTCATCGGTTTCAATCGCTCACAGGAGTGTATAACTTGTGCACAGATTATTCAATATGCATCACGCAATATGCAATAAGGATACATGGATGATAGTCTGAACATCTGACGTCACACTTCGAGGCTCGTGAATAACGCCAGTGCCTGTCTTTATCATTAGTATTACGGATAAAGACAGCTGGACCAGTCAACATGGATGACTCCTGCCCGTTGCTCGGCATGTATTTTCATTTTTTAACGTAATGCATGCAACACATTTGGCGCGTCGTGGCCGAGTGGTCTAGTTCACCGAACCCAAGCTCTTGTGTTGTCAGCAGCAGAGTGTGGGTTCGAATCCCGGTCGTGACACTTGTGCCCTTGAGCAAGGCACTTAACCATAATTGCTTCGTAAAAGTTGGGAAGGTAGTGCATTCTGCTCTACCAGCCAGGCTCCTAGTGGATGATACCCATGCCTACATCCTTACGGACTGTAAAAGGGGCAACCCTGTTTCAGCCCCAGGAGTAGGTGGCAACGTGCCCCTGGTGACAGTTAAGTGTAGCCCTCACCTTGAAGTGGCCGTCTGGCCTTGTGAGTTGGGCGATATCTCATTAAAAAAAATTTAAAAAAATTATGCACAATGCATGATGGACACATGGATTCTAAGCCTTACCCTAATTTCACCACAAAAAAAACAAAAACAAATTTGAGTTGGAGATTTGAAGACACTCAGTCAAAAGGCAACAGACATACATTTTGTACATGAACTGGGTAATTTTCTAATTTTTTACATACTTCTGAGCATGGGCGTATTTACTGGGTTAAGTTTAGATCCACCCAGTAATTAGTCTACTTCCAACTTGTGCCCCCAAAGTCTCCCAGTAGATCAAGTCAGATTCATGTACTAAAACATGTGTTATAAATATTCCATATACAAAAAAGGTCAATACCACCAAAGACTTCATCTACACTAATGAAAGGGGATCACACCACTTCCCATAGACAATTGGTCTACTATATTTCACAAAAGATTTCCTGTTACAGACTCTGCAAGACTACCTGTTTTATTGAACAATGTCCTCACACAATGATCACAAGGTCAAAGGGGAGTGTCTAAAAATGTGGAGCATCTACATGTACACTAACAGTTGTGGACATGTGTAGGTACATTACAAGGAAGTAATAGTAAATGCACCGCCCTGGTCATTGGGCCAATGATGGGTTTTAACATCAAGAGAAAACCATTTAGAATGCTCCAGATGGCACAGTAGGGCTTTTAAAACCAAGATTAAACACCAAGTAGAAAACATTTCAAAGACCTTGTTTCCATTCAGCGTGCTTTGGCCAAACATCCAAAAATTTGGGTTCCGGAATGCCCCACAGTTTTGAAAATACCTGGGGAGAACCCTGTCCTGTAATCTTTCTCAGAGGGCCTCCCTGGGGAATAAACAGCCCCGAGCTGCCGTGGTACTCCGAAGGCTTGTGAAATGTGAACTAAAAATGAAAATAAGAAAGAAAAAAAGAAAAGAAGTGACTTACCTTATCTTGGTCCTTGGTTGGACCGACTAAACGTCCCTTCATATAAGCATCATCAGCAATATCTGCTTCCTTACATTTGCTCTCATACGCTCTTTTACTCTGTTAACAACAAAAACAACAACAACAACAAGAAAAATTAAACAATCAACAATATTAATTTAGGTTTTCAAAACTACATTAATACTGTACTTTCTGAGTGCTGCTAAATTATGGGAGTTATTAATTGGTATTTTACCTAATGCTTAACACATCTGGGCAGAATTTGTTTAGCGTGAAATTCTGCGCTTATGGTCACTATTCTCCGCTTTCATAGGATAAGTGATAAATTTCTGCACTAGGTGTGCAAGCAAAGAATGCTTACTAACGTGAAGTACGCACAAGCAAAAAATACTTGCTAACCTTAAGCATGGATTTGCCTGCTTCCATAAGCACTGAATATTCGCTCACTATTAGGCTCTTGAATAAAAAGAAGGTCATGGATCCCATCCAAGATGCATGTCAGTTTTTTAAAGTTTTTTTCTACAGGACTTGGGAAGTGCTGAAATAGTGTAATAGGTCATAACTCATTGGGAAAAGAAAACGTTTCAAACAAATTAGTTCTACTTGAAGATCTACCAGCTGTCTGACCCATTCAATCAAATGACTTGTGGGAGCATTAATAACTCTTTATGAATGCAATCTGTTCCTACAGGATGCACCACACTAAATAGTGACTGAATCATGCGCCAATCCTCATTCATATTTTGCAAAATCAGAGATCTAAGAGGTCTTTACAACATGGGGTGTCCAAAAGACAACCGGACTCAAGCATTCTGACCTTCGTTTCACCTTCAGTAAATCACTAGAAAATAGCAAACAGGATGCTTTAAACAATAAACTAATACAGTTCTTTTCATTTACATTACGTTCTTGAACACCAACAGAATACAGCCCAGATGTCTGGCGATTTACACTTGTTTTTAAAAAATATGCATAAAGAATGAAATTTGTATTAAAATAAGAGACTTTTGGGAAATGCAGGCAAAATATATTTAACAGTACATGTATGTCATTTCCTTTACATTATTTTCTTTGCTAAACCACAACATCCTATCAGATGATATAAAGTTGATAGCTTAAGTACTTCCTTGTTTTCATACATTTTTGCTTTTACACATACTATGCACATGAACACTATACACTGCTGGAATAAAACCACACTGATCGATGTATTACGCATATATAATATTATTATCCCCAGTTGCCAGGCAAATGGATAATGGTAAACTGAAATGCACACATTGCTGTTATAATATTTGAACAGTAATGTGCAATACCAGCTTGTCCTAAATTGCACAGTTGCCTGTATTCAATCATGTGTTTTATAACCTTTTTGATATTTGATCATTAAACAAACTGAAGTCTATGGTGCAGATCAAGTAGTAATATTAGGAGAAAAATGTTGTAAACATGCTGTGCAAAGTAAGGTTACTGGTTGCCAGCCAAACTCCAAATAACATACATTTTGATTGCCAATTTGTCACTGGCTTCCCGCTACTTTTCAATTCAATTCAATTTATTTGTTCATCATGTGAAAAACACATGAAATTTGTTATCCATTGTACAGTTAACTTTGTTTACATAAAACCTACACCTACGTACATCAGAATTAGACAATTATATGACTTTTTGCTCTGTGAATAAATTTATAAAGCGATCTCTGCTGAGAAGTGTATGAAGTTGTGCCTGTGATTGCATAAGAAATAAGTCATCCTGGCAAATATTACTAGTGGCGTGTCGTGGCCGAGCGGATAAGAACGCCGAACTCAAGCTCTGGTGTTTCTGATCAGCAGAGTGTGGGTTCGAATCCCAGTCGTGACACTTGTGTCTAAGCAAGACACTTAACCACATGCTTTGTCCTTCAGATGGGACGTTAAGCCGTTGGTCCTGTGTGTTGTGTAATGCACGTAAAAGAACCCAGTGCACTTATCGTAAAGAGAAGAGGTTCGTCCCGGTGTTCCTGGTCTGATAGGCAGTATATATTGCACCACAGCACCTTGTAAACCATTGCATGGTGCTATAAATGAATAGGCCTTATACTTTAAATATAGCTCCACATACCTTGCAGGAAAAAATTTGTAGTCAGACAATTGTGCGCTTAGAAACATCCATATTAAGTGCCTAATAAATGTTGTGTATAATTCTTATAGTCTTCTCTTGATCTAGAAGATGTAACACCTGAACAAAGTGTTAAAATTTACTAGAAGTAGGGGTTTTAGCACCTCTACAATGCCAAAAATGGAAAGTTAAAAGGCCTGGGCATAACATGGGCTATGTATGTCTTTATAGATTTAACAAGGCAAGTGTACACATCTTTCTATAAAATCTTGAGTGACAGGGAGATTTTGAAAAAAAACAACCACCTAGGGGAAAAAACTGACCATCACTGGGTAGGACTATTGGACAGGTGAGTGAACCACTAGAAAAGAATGATAATGGTAACGGAGCTCTGAACCTCTTTAAAGTCTTAATTCCGAAGCCATTTAACTAGCATTTTCTTGTGTTATTGCGTAATGCACTAACACCGTTTGATGGGCCTTGCCTGTATATTCTTATATATGTTTTGTTTGTTCTTGTAGATCCTTTGGTGGTGCAATTAAAAACAAAAAATTGTTTGCTGGAGAATAAAATGAAACGAAATGAAATTAAATGTATTGTAGCATGCAAAGTAGCAAGATAACAAAGACTACCATTCCATTTATGCATCCACAGTTCGCACTTCACAAAATCTTTAAAACAAAATGTACACACATTTTTGTATTGCCTTTGATAAAAAATTACCCAATAATAAATACAAAATTGCCACATTCAATGAAGATGTGGATAATCCGCTTTAAAATCGGAGATTTCACAGGCCTGATTGGATTAACTTACATGCATGACTTTGTTGTACTGATCCCTCTTAGCAGTAATTAATCTCTTGATGCCATCTTCTTCTTTCCTCCGTTTCTCTTTCTGGGCTTCGCGGAATTCTTCCACCTTTTTGGCCTCCTCTGTCAGCCTTATTGAGATGTTAATGTGAGACTGGCCGCAGTTCTCCGTCTGTGAGACAACCTCATCCCAGGATGTTTTTAAGGTTCTGTAACCCCCACCCCAAAAATAAAATTTCAGTTCAGTAATGCAGGCATGATATTTGGTCCTTCAAAAAAAGTAGGAATATTTTATCTAGTACAAGGGCTGACCTACATGTACACATGGTGTAGGCTTTAAAAGACTTTTCAGGCTATTTAATCACAAAGGGCCAAAAAATCGGAAATCAGACTTAAGTAGGAAGAATATCATGCCTAGTGATGAAAAAACAGTTTGATGGAATAAAACAACGGTTTTTCTCTACATTGGTCTTGTAAATGTGGGCCTGGAAAACTATTCGGCAAGTCTGCTGCCGCCTCGGTTGGGTTTCCCCAGAAAGCTCCCATTACGGATGATTCAAAATAAATGAGGAACATTAAGCTGAACTGTTGGGAATGTTGGTTCAAGATAATCTTAAAGGGATCACCATGGTCGATTCTCACTGAAACTTAAGAAATTTGGGGTGAACAAAGACCAAATTTACCAGAATAGGATTAGACATACGACCTCAGGGAAGTGTGCCGTCACTCAACCAACTGTGCAATCTAGCCCTGTGATGGCAGTCTCCCTATTTTGTCGATATCTTTGTTTGGCACCCATGAACAAAGAAATTGGGAGACTGCCAACATAGGAGACTAGATAGCTCAGTTGGTAGAGCGCCGGCACGTCAATCCGGAGGTCGCAGGTTCAAATCCCAATCTATTCAACTTTTCTTTGTTCACCTAAAAATTGTATTATATTTACCCAGTCAGTTTCCCTTGTGATTTATTACTGATATAAAAATAAAGAAGCTAACTGGCATTCATGCTCGTAATATCCCTTTTTCTTTGCGTTATTTTTGTATTGTGTTATTTCTGATTCAGAACCTTTGTCCTATTTGTTATACAAATATGGCATACCATAATGGACAGGCTGCCACCATTGTTTATCGTTGTATTTGGCTCAATGGGAGTTAAGTTCGAGCTTTCCAAGAATCCAGTATACCATGGCAGATGATCGGCCATGGCTCATGGCCAAGGTTATGCGATTCATGGTGAGCGCCTACTCATATTTTCTCAAAAGACAACACCAAATCCTAATGCATATTATTATTATGAATATCTTTGTTATCTTTGTTGTCTTGAATTTCATATTAACATATTTTATTGGATTTTATTACCTTGTATTTATCGGGAGCTAAATGCCTGAGGGCAACAGTGATTTAATTCACTTGTTTAGTTCCTGTCATCAGCTAGTGTCTCTTGTATTGTTGTTTTTCTTGTTTTGTATCTTGTTTGAATGATGACAAATAAATAATAATAATAATAATCTTTCCTTTGTCAAGTCAGGGTTTTATTGTGGCAATGACACTTTCAAAGGAAAACGATTACTCCAGGAGCTCCAGAAGCTCCTGACAAATAATTCTGCAAATGGCCCTGGAATTTTTTTCCGGAATACCAACTTGAAGTGGTTTTAAAGCTACAATCACTATGTTGTTTTGATGCATGAGCCTCAGGATGACCTAATGATGTACATATTCTGTAAATGCTAAATATGGAATAAAATAAATTGATAATAAAATTATGTAAATAGTTTATTTCTACATGTACAATTTCTATTCTTCTAAACCTCACCCCTCACCCATTATTGCCCCAGAGAGTGAATAGTATACAATTAAATTAGATGTTGGAATGCTCCTAATGAGGTTGCAGAAACTAAACTTACCCTATCTCATCTTTTCCGCCTGAGCTCTTTGCAATTTTGACAAGTGTTTTCCCAAAAACTTCCTCTGCCTTTGCTCTACAAGATACAAATACAAACAGAAAACAAATCTGAGTCTCAACAGTGTAAGTCCATTGTACATGTACGGCATGTTTCACTTGGGAGGCATGCAAACTTGCAAGATTTCACAAATTTTGACCATTTGAACAATTTACTCTTAATGCAATCTTTATCAATTGACAAAGTTTTTGAAAAACCACAGCTTGGGCATTGGCTCCGGTTTAGGCTCCATCACTAATTGTGAAATAGTGCACTTTTAATACAGGGTTTCAAACTGTTGGACAGAGCCTATGGCAGAGCCACAGAAGAAGCCACAGTAGAAGCCACAGTAGAAGCCACAGAAGAAGCCATAGCAAAAGCCATAGCAGAAGCAATAGTAGAAGCCACAGAAGAAGCCATAGCAGAAACTATAGCAGAAGCCATAGCAGAAGCCATAGCAGAAACTATAGCAGGAGCCATAGCAGAAACTATAGCAGAAGCCATAGAAGAAGCCAAACTAGAAGCCACATAAGAAGCCATAGCAGAAGCCATAATATATAAGCCATAGCAGAAGCCATGTAGCAGAAGCCATAGCAGAAGCCATGTAGCCGAAGCCATATAAGAAGCCACAGTAGAAGACACAGAAGAAGCCATAGCAGAAGCCATAGAAGAAGCCAAACTAGAAGCCACATAAGAAGCCATAGCAGAAGCCATAGTATAGAAGCCATAGCAGAAGCCATGTAGCAGAAGCCATAGAGAAGCCATAGTAGAAGACACAGAAGAAGCCATAGCAGAAGCCATGGTTTTGAAAATCACAACTAAACATTTGTATGACTATTTATTTATAAGCAATGACAACAGCATCTATGAAGAAGAAATATAAAAGAGGGCAACTTAAAGGTAAATAAAATACGTTAAAGATAAAGAGTCATAGTTCTCAATGCCCTACCAAGTCATTGGAGGGGAGCGACATAGACTGATATGGTAAACAGCAACAAATGAAACACAACTTGTTGGAGGAACGGAACGCATAGGAACTAGAGAACTTGAAGTTCCTCCATAAAACAGGCTGTAACCAAGTCCCAATGGCAGTCATGCTGATGGGCTAGTCTGTCGAGTTTAACGACACACAGGAGAGGTGGGCAAGTCGGGGTTGGAGGCAGAAGGAAGGCGCGTACGCCGGGTATGTGAACAACTCAGAAGCGGTAGCAGAGAGACTTCTCTTTGAGGTTGAGCAGGCGAGGGTTGGGTATGTCGTTGAGGCTGTGGTTGCCAAACGTTTCCAGGAGGGGCTTGTGATCCACTGCCACAATGAGGTCAGAGCAGCCGAGGGTGAAGTGGCGTGCCTTCCCCCTCTACCAGGGCATAGCGGGTCTCCGCACTCGAGGTGAGGTGACTTCCAACGAGTGTAATTTTCCACCAGTCTTACAGCAGAAGGGCTTGGAGGAAGCGCAGGTACAGTGCTTCTGGAACAGCCAGAACCCAATACCATCTTTGCTCCAGTCAGTGGCAAGGCAGGTCGGCTTGGCCTTGTCAAAGATCTCCACCCCCTTCTGGATCTCGTTGATGATCAGGGATTTAGACTCCTCGAAAAGGCGGTTCATTGTGTCTGTCCACATGAAGTGGGCGCCCGGTTTGAGGAGCTCGTGTTTCAATTTTTCTGATTTATTTTTTAGATAGATTTAATTTAGTGTTCCAAAAAACCTATGATCTTTCACTTTCAGTTGTCTGATGCTGTTGTCATAAATAAGTAATGACACTACATGTATTTGCTATTTATTTATAAGCAATGACAATGGCATCTGTGAAGAAGAAATACGAAAGAGGGCAACTTAGGGAAATAAAACAGTCTAAAGAGACATGGTTCTCTAATAACCTTGTCTGTCACAACTTTAGTCTACTTCAGATTGGCCTCTCCCAACTATAGCTGGGAAGATCAGGATATTTGGATTTAACAGCCTGACTAACCTCTGTTTGAGGAATTCTTCATAATCTTTACACATCTCTCGTCCTTCTTTCATCCGTTTGAGTAGCACATCATAACCGTTTGTGCTGTTAAAATCAGTGTCCTGTGAAGAGAAAAAACAACCAGAACAAAAATTAAAGTTGACATATCTATAAAAGAAGTTTTTATAATTATATGTTGTTAATTTTGACAAAACAACCCTGGATTTTGATAAGAACAAAATCCTTGCAATATCATATGTACGTACATGTAGTTACAAAGTTAACTACTCACTTCCAACAAAAATAACTATCCTTATTCCTTATTTATTTTGTATACACCATTGTCTGATACAATAACATCTCAGTAAAAAGATTGAACGAAAAAAAAACCACCTCAAAATACAATTATTAAATCAACAATGAATCAATACAGATAATGAAAACGATCATGTCACAATTTACACGACATAATGTGGATGTTTGAAGTTGAGAAAATGCAAGGGAATTTTCTTAAAAGCAGTATATCCTGTTTATTCCTGTATTTAAAGGGAGGGTTCAGCATTTGGAAAGAGCACTATTTCTTCTTATTGATTAGCTCTCAGGAAGCACAGTTGCTTGGATTTTAGAGATGTTCAGAATCTAGAAACTACCTGTATTAAAACAAATAAATGTACTGGGTAATGTGCTCTGAAAATTCGCCTTGCAGATCATGCAACTTGTTAATGTTTATTTGTCTCTTCAGTCATTGTTGTCACTTTAGCCCTTTTCACACATCAGTAATTTAGCAGGGGTCCCTTGCTTAATTTGAGCATGGTTGTGAAATTTTACAAATTTTTACTTTGTGAGAAGGACAACAATGTTTACACTATCCAAGGTCCCTATAGTGAAATGTTTTCAACCGTGCCGTCAATTATGGACAGTCTAAACATTGTTGTCCTTTCACACGAGGTGCATTTGGTAAAAATTGGCAACCATGCTAAAATTAAGCAAGGGACCCTTGTTAAATTGCTGTCATGTGAAAAGGACTAAGATTAATGTCCTTCAAGGAGAAACGCTACTGTAGTGTTAATCCTCCAAAATCCTATTCAGGAAGTTGTCTATTTTATTGGAGGATTTGGGACTACAGGCCCAAACTTATCACTGAGCCAGGCATACCAGGATTCAAATTTAGGAGGAAAAAACTCAAGACTACAGGGCTTGTAGGTTAACATTTTTACTGGACCAGAATTCATTTTACAAGACCTAATGAAAAAGAACTTTTTACACAGTTCAACATGTACATATAATGTATACTGTTTATTTGAACAAACACAAAGAGAATATCTCATTTGTCTTAAGGTATTAAGTATGCTTCGATACTCAACACAATTGAAAGATATTTACCGGACTCAAAGTCAACATTTAACATAATTTTCGTTCTTTATTACACAGTGAGGTCCATGTACTTTTAGTCAATTGAAAACACAAGACTGCCACACTTGTCCAATCCTGAGTTTACTGGCCCGAAGCTAAAATCACTGGCTTCAGTCCTGCGGTCCATTGTTAATTTCAAGCCCTGCATACATACATACATGTATTACCAATCTTATCTAATACTGTAGGTCTAAACATGCTGGTATTAAGTTACATGTACCACAGAGTGCAGGATATTGGAGGAATCGGGAGGATCTCTGACCAGGATGTCAGGTTTTTAAATGTTGTTAACCAGCTTAATTCAAAGCAAGGATATGGAAAGGAGAGTTCAGTCCATATTAAAAACACTCAAAGAATGCACATTTTTGTGTGTGTCCAAGTGATTACAATGATTTACAGTTAAGAAAATCTAAAATACATCTTTAAGGAAGAACTTAATAACCTTTTAACAATGAAAACTGGAACAGGTCTTAAACTACATGTACAATACCCTTTAAATTGAAACTTAACACATCTACACAAAAGACATGACACTTTTCCTTCCTCCGTGGATAAAGGACGGACATCAATTTACAGTGCACAGGAAATTACAAAAACTACTGTTTCACTTCTTAGCAAAGAAAAGTCTACAATCTCAACATCATATGGTATGAACTTACAGACTATTTGTGGCAGAAAGCAAGAAAACAAAAACAAATACAGGCGACATCCCAGGGGTGTGAGATTAAAAAACATGCTGAACTTCCATCTGGGTGTTACATTTCTGAGCATTTACAGACTCTCTTCACCACAACAAATGTATGCATACGTATCGTTTTTGGTTCCAGAGCTACATTTTATTTTACTTGAGGGCCATTTGTAGTGACTTACACAACATGATTTGGCAAAAACGCAAGATCCAAACCACACTTTCTAAGTAAGGGATCATTTGGATTTTATTATAGTCTACCTGCATAGAAGGATGTACAGAGATGTAGGCAAGTTGAAATATTACAAAGTGTCCAAATCATAAAATAATTAAGTCATTTCCGGGCCTTTGGTGGTTTTGACAGTGCCACTCACTGAACACCATTCCATTTTCACTTCTTTGAGCTTGTGTGTGTGTTGGGGCGCAATCTTTGAAGATGGCCTTTTTAAAAATTCGCGCAAGCCAATTTTAAAATTTGCGCGCGCGATTTTTGAACTGAAGTTTGCCCACACAAATAAAAATTGCGCGGCTGGGACACGAAATTGACACGAACAACACAGTTTGCATAAACAACTGAAGCAGTTTTTCATCACATCGCGTCCTCCGTCTGTCGTCGTCAGCTGTCAGACACGGTCCCCGGCGTCTGACAAGCTACTATGGAGGCCAGGAAGTCTTTGATGAGTTTTGCAAGGGAAATTACCGATCAGATTCGACAACAAGTTTGACCATAAGACAACAAAAAGGGGAGAGGATTATTAAATGGGGAGAAAACAGAGCGTCGGCCTCATTAAAAATATATTTTTGTTGGCCCTCAAAAATATTCTAAAATAATTAATTATGCCAGGAGCCAAAACAATTGTGAACTGGGGTTGTTGACTTCCAACTTGGGGTATTTTGGATGGCAAAGACCCTGAAATAAAGGATATTTAGCATTTTACACTGTATGCTGTGGGAGTTTATTTAGTGGGGTGCGGGCACCAACACGGAATGAAACGATGACGTCATGATTTTATTTTTGTCATTCCAAAATGGCCGCGCTCTTTGTACATCGGGGCATCGGAGGATGCTGAAAAGGTATTGTTTGAAATATCTTTTTAAAATGTAATTTATTTCAATATCCAAAACACCCCAAGCAAGCTAAGAGTTAGGCGAACACATTTGGTTCGTTTAAACCGCCGACCCGCCCGTGGGAAAGGTGCCATAATTATTTTTGTCGCGAGCTGAAGAAAAGATGGTCCGGACGTGTGGCCAAGGATTCATGGATCGTTGGCCGCAGAAGTGGGGCTATGAGTCCCTCAACAACTGACTCTTACTTTCATGACTTTTTTAGCCCTGGTGGTAGGACCTCAGTCATGTCAGTGTTTCTGTTTGTTGTATGCAACGGAGGAGTCCAACCTGGGCTAACTCTTTACCAACAGTACCAGTAAAGTAGTATCTATAGTACACCCAAGAAAGGCTAAAGACAAAGTGAAGTCAAGAAAACAAATATTAATTTAATGAACCTACCCAAAAGTGTTCCACAAAGCGTGTCATGTTGAATGTTGTCTCCTTTTGTTTGCTCAATGTGGAAATCTTGTCTTGCACAAACTTACAAACGTAGTAGTAGGTACTATCGTACTCGTGTAGCCAGCCAGCTAGCTCCGCTGTGAATATAGATGCATGCAGTCACTGGTTACATCGGTCCAATAACACATTCTCTCATGCTCAGATGCGCTCTGCGAGCTAGCAAACATTCAACATGTGGTTTGGTGGTTCGCAACCGGCCGGTTGTGAAAATATAAATTATAAGCATGTAAACAAAAATTTCGTTATACTTTTTAGATTTCACTTTCAGTTTAGTTAAGCTTCACTAAGCTTCATTAAGCCAGTTGTGACTATGATTCATCTGTTCGTTACCACAACTTATGGATCTGTTTTAAAATCCAACATCTAGAACAGTTTTTCCGCTACCTCTTCCCTCCACAGTACACGGAAGTAGGCCTACAACAAAATAGAAAATTGAAAAAAAGTAGCCAGGTATCAATAGCATACGTGCATTTACGGTGCAAGCGACGACGGATAGCTATACTTAAAACGCCTCTTGACCTTTTACTTCACAATGTTGACGACTGTTGTATGTATAATTAAACAAACGACGGATCGTATGCAGAGGGTGAGTAGGATAAAACAGTCGTAAGTAAACTTCCCATCGAAATTCTAAGTTTTCTTTCATTTGTTCCTTCATTCCCATTCAAAATAAACAATAACATCAAATTTAAATAGCGTAGAATCTGTTTTCTATCAATTCTTTCAGAAAAAAGTAAAACAGTTGAAGAGGTAAGATTCACTGTCAAAATAAATGTTCCGATCCGACCTCAGACGACTGGAAAAACGTCTAAACAATTGGCCAATTGAGGACAAGCTTATGAAATAATAAACCAATGAACGCTTTCGTCTAAACAACAGCGGGCATTTAATTTTTAGTTGATCACGGTGAGATACACCAAATCAAAAAACGGTAAATTTATATATTTTGTTCATTTTGTGTTCCATGCTGAATCTTGTATCCGTTAATTATCTTTAATTATGTATTAACGAAAAGCATAAAGATGTGTAATTTGCACACAGCTTCATAAAAACATTGACGGTTTGGCTTATATTTTGTTGTCCTTGTTCTTGCCTAGTTTCCGGACATTCTGAGAGTGTTAGGCCAGATTGTTGTGTTTTAAATAGTGTTGTTATTCTACCTTATTCCAAGCTTAAGTTTTGTTTAAGTTTTGTTTTTTGCAGCATGCCTCCAATTTCTAAGGGATTTATTTAATTTTTTGATGGATGTTGGACTTCATTTCCCTTTTTTTAATATTCCTCGGTAGGAATTGGTAGCTGAAACGCTAAATTTTGACCTTAAACATGTTAAAGTTTAAAAATGAAAATTCAAGAGCACATTTCACAGCGCCGACGGAAATCTTGCGCAAAGTCGCGCACTCGTGCGCAAAGTGACTAAAACGGAGTGTAGCGAGCAGCGCTGTCAAGACCACCGTAGACCCGAAAATGACTTATTTTTCATGATTTTGACACTTTGTAGCTGTTCAAAGTGCCTGTGCCTTTCTGTATACATTCTGTCAACCCTTCTGGACAGGTAAGGATATAATTTGACCTAAATTAAGTGAGATAACTTGGGGGCATGCTGCGGAAAATTTACCGACCCGGTAATTGGGGCGCTGTGTACTCCTTTTTCAAAATTTTGACATCATTGGTCGTACTAGCGCCCCAGCTTGTCAAAGTATTTTCCTCGAGCAAAATTCATCCAACTCTCGGTTGGAGTTTAGACGGGTGCCCTGCCCTGCCTGCCTGCCTCAACCGTGATGATACGCGGCCGGTCCAGGGCACCCGTCTAAAATTTGAAAGGTGCCCTGCCTCAACCGCATGGTCATCACGGTTGATAAGGCAGGGCACCCATGGATAATTAAGTTTTTGCTCGGGGGAAAATACAACGACAAGCTGGGGCACTAGTACGACCGATGATGTCAAAATTTCAAAAAAGGTGTACAGCGCCCCAGTTACTGGGTCTAGAATTAAAGTAAGTATAGATCTTGTCATAAGGTCTATCGCCAATACTGCCTGGTTGATATCGCACAATGGTCAAAAGGCATTGTGGGAAGGAAAAGGGAGCACATTTTGCCCCTTTTTCCTTCCCACACTCAGTGCCTTTCGGCCATTCAGCAAAATCAACCAGGCAGTATTGGCGATATACCTTATTCGTGTTCGGTCTGCGCCCATATCAGCTTTGGTAGCTAGAGCCCTGGGAGTAACTATAGAATGCAGGGCCACTTGGTGTGTGGACTATATTTCCCTTTGTTAAACAATCCCTCTTCACCAGTGTGTTCTTGTATACAGCTCTGAAGTGGCCCTGCATTCTATAGTTGAGCTGAACCCTGGATGTCGGCAGTCTTCGTTGCACTGCCACTCACGTCCTACACACGGGTTGTGCACCCACTCAGTCAGACTGAGCTGGTATGGATTGGACATGTTGGATGATAACGTTAACGATCAATCATAAGTATAACCCTCCATCCATCCTCTTGACACTCGACAGTCGGAAGGATGGAGGGATGAGGGTTGGGCAGTATAAAGTTTTGCTACTTTTTAAAAGAAGCATTTTGATGAAAAATAACTGTATCAGCTGCAATCCTCCCTGCAGTCGGGAGGATTAGAGGCTATAGTTAGAGGGTTATGATTACTAGTAGTAAAGTAAGTAGTAGCCCTACTACTACTAAATGGCATATGGAATGGATGCTGACCCTGTGTGAGCAGGAGGTGGGATCCAGTCCAGGTTGATTTGCGCCACAGGACAGGATCATCAGAGCACCAGCAGCTGATTACACAAAACTTTCGGCAACTGCACTTGTGCAACATTAATACAAATATTGCCAATGAAACCAGGTTTAAACACCGGCCTGATGGGCCTTTTTGGCTTGGGCCAGACTTTATTTTGTTTTACTCTTTGTAGACCAAGTGTTCTCAATCTGACTAAAGCCAGAAAGGGTTCCATTTCATTTTTTTCCTGATAAACATAATTATTGTTTAAATTGTATTTTAGAATACTAATTTGATAACATTCAAGTGTAAACAAAAATTCTGTTCACTTCCCATTCATACAAATTAGCGGTTAGCATTATGTCTTCAACTGAAGATGATAGCAGCATCCCGATCCTACCCTCTGACTCACCGGGAAGCTCTGTCTCAACCACTTTACAGGTAAATCATTTGAGGGAGGAACAAAGAAGACCATGGAAGTTCAGGGCTGTTCAACCTAAAATAATGTCAAATTTACCCAGTCAGTTTCCCTTGTGGTTTATTACTTGATAGGTAAATAATACTCGATTTCGGTACAATATGTACACTGCTTTATTATCCATGTGTCTTTTAAAAACACATTATTTTTACTACAGGTATGCAGAGTTTTTTTTAAAAATTATGAGACCCTCTTCTCTTTGTGATAATTGCTCTACATTTTCGTTTTTGTACATGTAGGACCTATGCATTACACAACACACAGGACCTAGGCCTACAGCTTTATTTCCCATCAGAAGAAAAGCAATTATAGTTTATATTGTGTCTTGCTTACAGGCACAAATTTCATGGCCGGGACAAGAACCCACACTCTGACAACACTATAACTTGAGTCCAGGGCCCACTTTCATAGAGCTGTTAAAGCACAAAAAGTAGCTAAGCATAACAAAATTATGCTTACCAGATGGTCACCATACAAAAACAATCTGTGACAGGTATCCTGCTGATTTTAGCATAGCAGAAAATTGTTAGGCAATATGAAATTAGGACCAGTGCAATAGACCGCTCGGACATGAGACTCCATGTGAAAATAACATGAATTTAACTCTGATACCCTACAGTTTGTGAACCGAAACAACATCCAGTAGGAATTTCAAGCGTATTGCATGTGGACCAAACAGTCTAATTAACTGTTTGGACCTTTCACTCTGACCACGCCTTTCTAAATAATCATTGCCATATCCAAGATATTTTCAAGTAAAAATGTCTGGAAAGATAAATCTTTATTTGGTTTATAAAAAAAGATAAATTATTAATGTCAACATGGGAAAACTGTAAGTGGGTAATATGGTCTACATGTATTCCATGAAAGCATTGGCTTAATGGATACAAGTCACACACGGCATCCATTTGTTACTTCTTCTGATGATGATATTATAGTACTACATGTTTGTTGCAATTTTGTTAAAATACACCAGTAGTTTGCAGTACACACTATGAAAAATGTCACAAGCAAGTTGTCAAATAATTGTGCTGTCAGAATGAGCTGAACAAAAATAATTAAATGGAACAAAAAAGGAAACAAAATTAGTCACACTTGTTTTCTGTTCTTCTTTCTTTAGGATGAATACCAGGAGCTACTGAAGTACGCTGTGGTGACCCCTCACTATGATCCTGCCAACTTGCCTCAGTCTCTCGCTCAAGCAGCACATGCCTTTTCTGGACGGCAACAACAAGACCAACTCATCTTTGAAGATTCCACTGGTTGGTTTTTTGGTCATTGTTGAGTCTCGAAAACTTGAGTAATCTTCCGGTAGCTCTTGACTTAGTCATCAGTTTGAAATCCAAGCATGCCAGTCACATTCTCGTTACATTCTCGTCAATCATATGTATAAACTTGGTGCTGTGAGTGTAGAGATTGTATTGTGTTTGCTACCCCCATTGGTGCTCATTAGTAGCTTCAGTTTTTGTAGTGCCAGGGGAGTCATGAAAGTTTGAAGATAAGTTTGAAGGATCCTCAGGGCTCGAAATTAACACTGGACCGCAGGCCCGAGGCCAGTGATTTTAGCATCGGGCCAGTAAACTCACAGCCGGACAAGTCCCACGGTCTTCTATTTTTCAATTCAATGTTTTTGTTTAAGAAAAAAGATGTTCAAATTTTGAGTTTGAGCCTGTTAAATATCCTTCAATTCTGCTGAGTATCAAAGTTTACTAACCCACATGACAAAAAGAGAACTCTTCTCTCAGCATTTGTTTTCAAAACAGTTCAAATGTTAAAACTGTCTTCTCCATTTGTTTATGGTCTTTTCTCAATTTGGTTCTGGTCTTGTACAATATTCTGGTCCAGTAAAAGATCAGAGCTACATGCCTTGCGGTCTTGTGGATTTTCCCCCAAAATCGATCCCTGACTCCTTGGCCCAATTTCACAGAGCTGCTTAAGCACAACAAGTAGCTAAGCACAACAAAACTATGCTTACCAGAATAAGGTTACCAGCCAAACGACTATGTCAAATGTAGAATTTGTGACTGGTATCCTGCTCATTCCTGCTTAGCAGACAATTGTTAAGCAATATTTTCTGCTTATGCAGCTCTATGAAATTGGGCCCTGGTGACCAGGGATAATTAAGTGCATTGGGACCTGTATCACTGAAAGGTTTCCCATGTCAAAGATGAAGAAAGTACAAAGTCATTCTTGTTTACCGCCAGGTTCGGAGGCAACAACAGAGGCAACCTCTAGTGAGGAGGTTCTAAGAGGCAAAGAGAGCATCCAGGCTGTACAAGGTTCCACCACTGATGAGGATATCTCAGACAATGGGATGTCACAGACTACAGGAGGGAGGGACCCCAGGAGGAATATTCCAGGTATACTTTGACCTCACTAGAGTCCTCCACTGTTATTATTTTGCCAATCCTTAAAGGGTCTGTATATGTTTGGTAATGACTCTGAAAATTAATGGCAATAAAAACTTATCTGGTAAGAAGTACAGCAGCTTTGGATAGTATAATGCATTTTGAGAAACTTTTCACTTCAAAGTACTGCGGTTATGGAAAAAGATATCACTTTTTATCCCCAAAAATTTGAATCTGAGAAGCGTTACTGCAGTAGCGTTTCTCAGATTGTGTTTTCCAATTGCAGATTATTCTTCCTGTGTGGAATAATTGCTCCAGATTTTCGGCAATTATCTAAAGAACGCTACCACCTTTTGAAATGAAATTTTCACAGGTTAGCTTTATGGTATATATCTACAACTATAAAGGATTGAAACAAACAGTGGGTTCCAATTACCAAATGTATACAGACCCTTTAATCCTCCATGGCATGAAAGACCACTTTCCATGTTGGTTTTGATTAAATTACATCATTTGTAGACATGAAAAAATGAACTTTCAAGTTACTTCAAAATAACTTACTTGACTGAAAGTACATATTATTCCCAAGCATCCAGTGAAATTGTTTTGCCAGGTGTTATTTCATTTTAAAGAAAAATGCTATTTCGCATCATTTTGAAGCGATGGTCTGCTGACCATCGTTTGAGCAAGTGAGGATTAATACAAGATCTATCCGACAGTTTTAAATCGTCACAATTTGCTCTCATTTCTCTCAGCAGTCACTAACGCACAAATGTCAACTGGTAGTTGGAACGGTATTTCACATTAAAGGCATCGTACACGTTTGGTAATTACTCAAAATATACATTAGCATAAAAACTGACTTGGTAACAAGCAACAGAGAGCTGTTGATAGTATAAAACATTGTGAGAAACGACTCCCTCTGAAGTAACGTAGTTTTGAGAAAGAGGTAATTTCTCACTAAAATAATAAAAACTTCTTGCAAGAAGTCTTTATTCCTTTCTGAAAGCACACAAATTTGTACAACAAGGGTGTTTTTTTCTTTCATCATTTTCTTGCAACTTTGATGACCAATTGAGCCCAAATTTTCACAGGTTTGTTATTTTATGCATATGTTGGGATACACCAAATGAGAACACTGGTCTTTGACAATTTCCAAACGTGTACGATGCCTTTAAATCCTACTTCACAAATCCACATTTTCTCGAAAAATACAGCAACTACCACTGATGTATTTTCTACTTAACTAACTTTCATGACATTTTGGTTAGCAGGCATTTTCTCTATCAGGATCATTAAGCATATGGTAACTAAAAAAACACAATCCTGTGGACTTCCCCCGAGTAAAGTTGCTTTGGAAATGAACTTCTGAATTAATCAAAATCAGGCATAACCAAAGAAGGGATTTTTGAGAAAATCAGTTGACTCAAGACAAATAATAATGTTATTAAAGACACTTGACTATTGTTTTATAAAGATCAAATGACCCCAGTACGACCCTTCATGAGCGGTCTGGTTGCCACAGCAACCCCAGAGACACCAGACTCTGATGCGTCCACCTTATCAGAGTCAGACCTGTCAAGAGGAGGTGGAATGTCGCCCTCTGTTGACCAGGACTTGGCCAGGATGGAGGCAAACCTTGATAACTGGTGTCTGGACTTGAAGCGAAATGTTCTGGTAAGTAGAGAGAGCACAGCATATAAAGATGGAGTGCATTTAAACCATGCAAGTTAAATCAGTGTTGGTGTCTCTAATATTGACATAGCATTTCTTTTTTAAAGGTATTATACAGGATTGGTAAGGATAAAAAACATCATTGTAAAATTTTAGTCTGTAAGCTTACTGATTATGAAGTTCATACAAGAACCATTTTTTCTGTGAAATATTTTCCTCTAAAAAGTGAAATCATATTTGAGAAAACTGTATCTGAAAACTTTAAAAAAACATAACAGCTGATTTCAGTTGTTACAACCAAAGTTAAGGACAATGTGTTTACATGCTGAACATTTGTTTTTCACTGTTTCTCCTGACTCACACAACGGAAAAAGCCCAAAGTTTCACAGGTTTGTTTTTCTTCATGTATATCACACAAACATAAACACTGTCTGGCGACTGTTTTATCAGCTCTCCCAATCCTGTAAAATACCTTTAAAAGTCTTAAAAAGTACAGCATTTAAAAGCATACATTTTCACAGAATATTTGTAGTAAACATGAACAAAGGTTCCTAAATAAATTGGGTAACAGATTACATGGACCTTCCAGGGCTCGAAATTTACAGCGGACTGCAGGCCCGAGGCCACTAGTTTCACCGCTGGGCCAGTAAACTCGCGATCGGACAAGTCTGGCAGTCTTGTGTATTTCCATTGAATAGTAATACCTCATTCTGTCCAAATGTTGACGTTGAGTCTGATAAATATCTTTCAATTCTGTTGAGTACCAAAGTGTACTTACCCAAGGGGGGTGGGGGAAACAAATGAGATATCTTGTCTAGTGCTTCTTTAAAGGCACTGTACACGTTTGGTAATTACTCAAAATATATATTAGTATAAAACTTACTTGGTAACAAGCAACAGAGAGCTGTTGATAATATAAAACATTGTGAGAAACGACTCCCTCTGAAGTAACATAGTTTTTGAGAAAGAGGTAATTTCTTACTAAAATATTAAAAGACTTCAGGCCAGAAGCCTTTTTTAGGCATCTGAGAGCACACAAATTTGTACAACAAGGGTGTTTTTTCTTTCATCATTTTCTTGCAACTTCGATGACTAATTGAGCCCAAATTTTCACAGGCTTGTTATTTTATGCATATGTTGGGATACACCAAGTGAGAATAATGGTCTTTGACAATTACCAAACGTGTCCAGTGCCTTTAAATAAAAACAGTTTATATGTTAAACTGTGTAGATAGATTTGTTCTCAATTTGATTTTGGTCTTGTATAAAATGTTCTGGTTCTTAAAAATGTTGAGCTACAAGCCCTGTGGTCTTGTGAATTCCCCTCCCACTTCCCCGAGGTATGCCGTTTAATTTGTTTGCAGTTTCTTTGAGTACTTATTAGCATAAAATAAGTTTCTTTGACTTGTTTCTTTAGGCTGAGATGAGCCAGTCAAAGATCTCATTGATTGAGCGTCATCGACAAGAGATACGAGTCATCAAAGATAGGTACAGAAACAATGACATGATGATTCATTGTTTGTTTTTACCCTTCCACCGATGTGTATTAAGCACTGTATACTCAGTACTTTCCCGAGTTCTGTGAAAAAAACTCACACGCAAATTGCTCGGGTGGGATTCGAACCCACGACCTTTGCATTGCAAAGCAGATGTCTTATAAATAGACCACCAAGCTAGCCCGGTGGTTAGAGGCAGTTCGAATCCTGGAAGAGTAAAAACAAATTATATTCTTTATCCCCGATGCAAAGTTAACATCTATTAAATGATGATTTATCTTGTGAAAGGACTCTCTACTACATTCTGTAGCACAACTGATACTCTTAGTAGATAAAGCACTTCAAATAATAATATTTTCTTCAAATGAGAAGTGGATATTGTACTCTCATAGTGATCGGTAAATAATTCAAATGTGGAAGGAGTTACATTTTGACCATAATATTATGGTGACATTTTGTATAATATATATTTTTTATAATAATACAAAAATAAGACTAAAATGTTCATAACACAAAACTACACATTTGATGAGGGATCATCTTTGACAGAGAACACTGGACAATACGGGTGATTCGCAATGTAGAGTGCCCTCCACAGAAACCATTTCCTCAAATAGCAGTTGACTTAAAACAATCATACTTGCAGCTCTGCACCGCAAAAGCAAATGGCTGACATGAATGTGAAAAGCATTCACCAGCCTGACAAAATAAAAACATTGTGCCGTAAAACACAGAAAAATACAACCTTGCTGCTTTGCAAACCACGATCAAAATTAAACAATAGTGAGCATGCTGCAGGCGCTGGGAGATTAATTCAAACTTGTCGACCTATTCACATGATGTACTAGAAAATTACCTCACCTGCGAATTGCACACTGTGTTATTGCAAAACGCCCATATTCATGTAAATTTGATTTTTACCCCTACACCGATGTGTAAAAATAAAATCCACAGGCAAATCGCTCAGGTGGGATTCGAACCCACGACCATTGCATTGCAAAACAAATTACATTCTTTATCCCCGATGAAAAGTTAACGCCCATGTTCATGTTTCTGTGTTTGTTTTTGTATTGAAAATTCAAGTATTTCCTTGTGTTTTGTTTTGGATTATTTTGCAAAAAGACAATAAATGAACACTCCATTAGCCTTCAGATATTAATTTCCTCAAGTTTGTGTTTGTATTTTACTTAGCCTACCTTCACTTTAACAATGAGTTTGTTTATGATTTGCAATGAATGTACAGACACAGCCGAGATATCGACCATCTCCAGAGTGAAATAGGGAATCTAAAGGAGCTCCTACACACGTACGAGGTGTCCATCGAGCGAAAGGACGGCGTAGTGTCCAATCTTACGAGGGCGCTGCAGAGACAAAAAGAACGATTTGAAATGCTTAGAACGTTTCAGGCTTGGAAACTGAGACACAGTGAGGATCGCAGGGAGGTCAGTCAATGGAGTATTCCGCAGGCTAAAATGAGCTCTACGTTCCTCAAGTGTAACAAAAATTATTGAGGATATAAATATTCATGCATCATACTGTAATGGTTGAATCGCTGAAAATATTTAATGGCAGTGCAGATAAGAACATTATGTGTCTATGAATGGACTTTTTTGTCTTCAAATCTCTTGCCTTTTTTGATATTATCACACATCATGCTCTTATGAAAATAAAAAGTGTGACAGACACAAAATTTCACATCG
This sequence comes from Plazaster borealis, assembly GCA_021014325.1. Taxonomy (NCBI): domain Eukaryota; kingdom Metazoa; phylum Echinodermata; class Asteroidea; order Forcipulatida; family Labidiasteridae; genus Plazaster; species Plazaster borealis. The sequence goes on from CM037463.1 coordinate 12,983,665, forward strand.
TTGTAAACGTTTTTAACTTTTAAGATAGGGTCATACTTTGGTAATGACTCCGAAAGAAATTTGTGAAATTTCTATTGGAAAGCCTCCTTGTTATAAAGATGGTAGTAGTAGTAAGCATCCTGCGAAATTATTTCGTCAGAGATGCCCCCGTTGATTTGAAATCAATAAAAGTATGTCAAAAGATTTGAATTTCCAAACTCACCTCAAGGCGAGTTTGGAGATTATAACTGGGTGTGATCCCTATACAGCAGTTACAGGTTTAATGGCTTCTGACTGGCACCCCCGAACAAAGATATTGACAAAATATTGAAACCGCCAAGGGCTAAATAGCTCCGGCACGTCAATCCGGAGGTTGCAGGTTCAAGTGCCCGCTTTAGTAAAGTTTTTTTGTTCAACCCAAAATTATTTAAAATTTACCCAGTCAGTTTCCCTTGTGTTTTATTACTTGATAAAAAATACTGTCGTAACTTGACTTCCTTCCAAACGCAAGAATGTCATCAATGAAGATAATGTTTCATTCATTTTACTTCTTATATCTCGACACTGCCAGGCTTTCACTAGCAAGCTAGCCGTCAGGCAACGTGAACGACGCCAGATGACCAAAGTATGGAGTGCTTGGCACAGTCTGATCGAGGCAAAATGGAAACAGCGTGTTGAGAAGGCATGCCAGTCCAAGGCCCAAGAAGTGTGTATGTCACTCACCAATGACTACGAGACACGACTTGCTTCAGTGAGTACATAGCTTTGTCTTGGCAGTGGAAATGGTGACTGCTCTATATTCTGACACCCCTATGTTCCGACAACCCCATGTTCCGAAAACCCCATGTGATTTATTCGCTAGGGTAAGGGTTAGGGCAAGGAAAATACACTAAGGTTGTCGGAACATAGGGGTGTCGGAACATACATGTAGGGGTGTCGGAACATAGGGGTGTAACCATGGAAACATTTTATTGAATCTTTAGGAACCTAAGCTCTTCAACCAGTACTTTACTTTAGACCATGTCTCTTTGTTAAACAAAAAAGGGTGACATTCCAGGGCATTTCCAGGCAGGCAAGATAGTATGCTGTTTATTTGTGAAATTGAACACTTTGTATCATAATTTTCATATTATGAAAACAAGTATTGTTAAAATGTTTGTATAAAAATTGTGCACTGCCATGTTCATGAATTGATTTAATGTTGTCTTCCACAGAGCTGTGTACATGTACACTTTGTGCCTGCAAGTAGTTTAACTTGTGTGGCATTGTTGCATATGTTTTGAGATGTTCATATATAACAATTGTGCACTGCTATGTTCATGAAATGATTTAATGTTGTCTTCCACCGAGCTGTGTACACTTTGTGCCTGCAGTTAGTCCAACCTGTGTGGCATTGTTTTAAACATATTATGTCATAAGTTACATCGTCTGCAAAATTATTAAGTTGATGTTCACAAAATCAGAGTGTAGTTTCTGTTTGAGCGATCCTGAGAATTGTTTTCTTCTAAAGTTGTTTTTATGTTCAAGAATTCAGATTACGAAAGTAAGCAATATTATACATCAAATAGCAGAAGTTTTTGAAACAAAAGACACATGTTCTTGATATTTTCCAGAAAAGTTTTGTCACCTTATTTTTAAAAATATCAATCTTGAAGAGAGAGAGAGCATTGGATTGAAGGATGCTTCTGCAAAATGTTGTCTCATCCCTTTATTTGTTGGTTGCATTTGTGATTAGTTGAACGAAGCCCTTGAGTCATCACGTACTGAGGTGACACGGCTCCACGCTGAGAGAGAAATGTACGAAGAAACAATGAAGAAAGCGTTCATGCGAGGTGTGTGCGCCCTCAATCTGGAAGCCATGACAATGTTCCATGAGAACGAAGGTGAGACAGAGCCCCCTCATGAATATTCATACTTGGCTGGGATCAGGTTTCAACGAAGTTGACTTCTCATAAAGACAATATTTTGCACCTCACTAGGGTCCAATATCATGCAGCTGCTTAAGGGGGCCCGTATGGTGAAAGAGGTTACATTTTTTCAATATTTTGCCTAATTTGCATTTTTAATGAGCTAATTTGCATAATAAATGCGCTAATTGCATTCTGTTTACATTTAAAAAATCTTTGACATCTCTACTTTCTAGAAATGTATACCTTGTATGGATTTACTTTGTAAATAGAATTTGTATGCTTCTCTTTCTGAAAGCACCCTTTTTCACCGAATTTCACCATACGGGCCCCCTTCAACAAGGTCCACCATTTTGTGAGTCAAAAATATGGTTTACAAAATTGCGGACAGTGTTAGTTCAAGAAGTAAAAGGAAAACCACACAATTTCGAGGGATATTTGTGTGAATCATTATATTTTACTTTTAAAACATCTTTCCAATCATATTCATTTCATAACAAACGCTTTTTGTAGCCCAGTGCGCCCAATCCAAAGGCAATGCGTCCCTTTAAGAAACAAACCACAGTATCATTAATGGCTGAATACAGGACGGGCGGACCTTTTACAAGTACAAATTCGGAAACAGGAATTTTGTTGTCGCTTCTCATACAAATTTTTCTCTAAGAATGTTTCTTTGTCTGTAACTTTAAGATAATGGTGGGAACAGTCGACCTAAATCTGATGATGCCCACCTACATCAGGTGCCAACTCCCACAGGGGCACCCCACACCTGCCACCCAGTGGCTGGAATGATCAACACCAGCACAGAGCCTCAGTCTCGTCCCATAACAAGCCAGGGTGCAACCACCCAAGGCACTCTTACCCAGAGTAGTTCAGGAGCAATCGGCAAAATTGGGGTGAGTACTTCACTGATAAAAGCTATTGTTAGATTCATCATTTCACTTTGAGTCTCGGTGTTTATATTTTAAAAAATTTCAAAGTAACTTGTAAGAATATAAAAAAATGTTAGTCAATTTGACAGCATCGTATTTTCAGGATTCACACAAAATCTTAGTATTGCCAAGGCACAAGAAAACTCTAAAAATTAATTTGTTTTGGGGTTGAACAAAGACTAGAGCGAGACTTAAACCTGCGACCTCCGGATTAATGCCCCGGTGCTCCACCAACTGAGCTATCTAGACCTAATGTTGGCGGTCTAGACTTAATGTTGTTCGGGGTTGCCAGTCAGAAGCCATTCAACCTGTAACTGCCGTATAGCCAGGGATCACACCCAAGTTTATGATACAACCTGGGAAGCGACAGTCAGGGGAATCACCTTAAGTTGTTTTGGGGTTGAACAAAGAATCTTTGTTTGGGGGGTGCCAGTCAGAAGCCACCAACCTGTACCTGCTGTATAGCCAGGGATCACACCCAAGTTTATGATACAACCTTGGAAGCGACAGTCAGGGGATCACCTTAATTTGTTTTGGGGTTGAACAAAGAATCTTTGTTTGGGGGTGACAGTCAGAAGCCATTCAACCTGTACCTGCTGTATAGCCAGGGATCACACCCAAGTGTACGATACAACCTGGGAAGTTTCCCTTGTGGTGTATTACTTGATATTTAGAATTAATTTGTGTGAGGGATAATTATACATGGGCTAAAGATGTCTTTTCTGAAATGATTTCCTTGTTTTTCATCATTTTAGACGTCGGCTTCTAGATCAGCTCACAGCTACAAAACAACCAAAACTATCACAGCTAGAGTCTCTACAAGGCCAGAGACTGGGAGGACAGGGCAGTCGAGTGGAGCAAGCTTAGCTCCCCCTATGAGTTCCATCATGGTGGAGAGGCACCACCCTGTTACACAGGTCTGTTTGGCTTGAACAAAATAAATACACCTGACTGCTTTTGTAGTTTGCCTTCCTTTCCAAATTAGAGGGAGATTCTTTGATATTCTTTTGTCATTTTTTGGGGGGAGGGATGAGTTATACACGTTTTTGATAATTTCATTGGCAAGTCACATATTGCTGCAAAACTTGATGTCTTCCAGCATGTATGCTTTCTTTTGTGTCTGATAATAATGATTGTTGCTTGATACAGAGTGAGCTTCTGCTTTTGTTGTTTGTTTAAGTATAGTTTGGAAGTTCACTTGTAAGTTGAACCCACTTAATCTTGAACCATATCTATTCTTCCCTCAGCAAACCATTGGCCATGCAATGGCCTCCCAATACCCTATAACAACAGGAGTGGCGTCTATGAGCAGGGACTCCGCCCGTCAGACACTCCAAGGCCACACCCAATCCCACCAGCATGTACCTAGACAGCAACCATCAGGCGTGACCCAGAGGAAGATCGCAGGGCAGAGTGGGCGTGTGGCACTGTCTTCAACTCCCAACATCCACACAATAAAAGTGGTCCAATAGACCAAAGATGTTGGGTTTCCAGTATACCAGTAGGATCGCTGTGCTTATAGACGAAACCTACATGGGGCCAGTCTAATCAATCCTTCGTAGCTTTGGTTTGAGCACTCATCCATTTGTAGGGAAAGGAATGGGATAAAATTCTGTCACTCAGACTCATCAGGCAGGAATATGCAGGGCTTCTATCAGAAACAGTAGTCATTGATTTTTTTGACTGGTTGCCTAATAATTTTTATTTTCTTCTGTAATGGTGTATTTATGCGTAACAAGTTTGTACATATATACAGCCATGGTGTCATGCCAAAACAAAGTTGAAGATATTTCCATAGTTGTAGATGGAGTGCATGAATTTGATGATATACTCAAAAGTATGCGGACAAGAATGCTTATTGTCAAAGACCTGAATCCACACTTTGTGTGACCCAACATGTACATGAAATAAACCTTTGAAAATTTAAGCCCAATCAATCATCGGATCCACAAGAAAATTGCAGACAAAACTTATATTAATAATAATGATTTCCCTTTTTTCAAACACCAGGTTTTGGACTCACAGGATCAAAACTAATTTGTTTACTCATTTCTCAAAAACTATAGCATTTCAAGCAAAAATATGTCAAGCTATTACTTTTCTCCCATGTTACATGTACCATCTTTATCTACAAATCTGTGAACATTCATATTTTCAGTCTAACCAATGCTGTGTGCACACCCTTTAAGGTCTTACCTGATGAATCTTTTTAATCAACAACTTTCGGGCAGCAGATTCTCCCCTTTGACCTACTTTTGGGTCAAATTATTAAAGACAATTGCTAATGATGTCAGTATTTGTGCCATAAGTTCTAGAGCTGATCAATGGTATCGAATTGGACAAACAAAATTCAACACAGACAAGATTAAACCTGTAAGTTTTGCTTTTATTCTTATCTTTTTAAATTTGTTTTACAGAACTGTCACATGTTTTTCTCCCAAAAAAAGTACTGCATGTTTCGAGTATACAACAATCAGCAGTGAATTTTATGCAGATCTTTGTCATTTTTTTTCTAAGATTGCAGAATTTTGATCATAAAATTGTTGTTGGCGGGAAAAAGTTTGAATATTTAAGGTCAAGTCGATTGTAAAAATAATAATTTTTGATGTTAAACATTTCAATACAAACTGTACATATATATTTTTTAATGTATAAAGTTATTCTTGATTAAGTACTGTAAAATATTTTAATTACCTGTTTCATATTTTAAGAGTTTTTTGTAATAAATTGTTTTTTTGAAAAACGACTTTAGAAAGTTGCCATATTGTTGATTTTGGAGTTCATAGTTGTCCATTGCATTGTCGTAGATTTGAAATGCTTCTTAGTAGACAGCGCAATTTTGCAGTGAGTTATTTCATAGGAGTTGTACACGCAAACTTTGATGTCTCTGAAGTTGATGTTTCAAGTTCCTGATCCGATTGTGTTCATGTCGGTGAAAGAATAGAGTGTTTGGAGATATAGACGTTTGTTTTGATGTGAACAACCAGTCAGTCTCAGACTATTAAAGGCAGGGTGTACTTTTGGTAATTACTCCAAAAGTTAATGACCAAAACAACTTGTTTGGCAAAGAGCACTGGAGAGCTGTTGATATTATAAAGCATTGTTAGCATGGAACGACCCCTTTGAAGTAATGTAGGTTTATTAGAGAAAGAAGTAATTGTTCACCCCAAAAGTTGAATCTGAGAAGGGCTTCAAGCATGAAGCCTTTCTCATGTATCTGAAAGCACACGATTCTATGCAACGAGGGGGAGGTAGCAAACTTCCTGGATTCTGGAATGATGCAAAATGCAGCCACAGCGATGGTCATCAGTTCCTGCTTCATAATCAAACCCGACCGAGATTTATGCATTATTCTACAATCGATTCTTCATTTCATCTTAATGAATCATCCAAGCGTAGAACAGGCAGTAGGCTACTAACCGAAACGTCACGTAGATACTTAAAGGCAGGGTACTTTGTATACTTTAGGCAGTTGTCAAAGACCAGTATCCTCACTTTGTGTATCCCAACATATTATGCATAAAATAACAAATAAAACCTGTGAAAAATTGGGCTCAATTGGTCATCGAAGTTGCAAGAAAATAATGAAAGGAAAAAAAAACACCCTTTTTGCATAGAATGGTGTGCTTTCAGATGCCTGAGATAGGCTTCATGCCTGAGATAGGCTTCATGCCTGAAGCCTGTCTCAGATTTTAAAACTATGATTACTTCAAACTTCAAAGGGGGTCGTTTCTAACAATGCTGTTTTTAAATAGCAACAGCTCACCAGTGCTTTTTTACCGAGTAATTTTGTATGGTCATTATTTTTTGGACTAATTACCAAAGGTATACCCTCCCTTTAACGAAAAAGTTCAATTCTTTTGCCATGACACCCTCATTTGTAAGGAGGCCTTTTTTCAATGTGAATGTTCATGTACTGAACAATATAGGTCCACTGAATCTTCACTTCCCTCAGGCACAACATCTGCTTAGCTCAATATGGAAGAGAAGAAAAAATAGTGTGATATTATGATCATGCGAAATGTAAGATTTGTTACCAAATGAAGAAAGGAGCACCTCCTGGAAACTTGTTTAGGTTTTTTCCTCTCTTTAGTTTACGAGAAAGTTATGGTGGAAAACTTCCGATTATGAACAATTTTGCCTGCTAGAAAATGCCTTGTAATGTTTAGAATAAAAAAAGCATATCTCCTGAACCACATCAAGTTATCATATTCAAGCCATCTTGTCGCTTACACTTACAGCACGTGAAAAGTCAAACTTGTTTGGATCTATAAGCAAACATTTTTAAGCCTTCACTTTGGTGTATGACCATCATTTTAACTTTGTGTACAAACGTTTTTTAACTTTCTTTTTTGACCGGAAGGCAGGCGCGGATCCAGGGGGCGTGGGGCGCACGCCCCCTTTTTCATATAAAAAAAAATGAGGGAGAAAAGAAAAAAAGAGGGAGAGAGAGAGAAGGGGGGGAGAAATGGGGAAGGGAAGATTTTGCTGCTTGGTATATTTTCACGCCCCCCCGTTTGGAAAATCCTGGATCCGCCCCTGGAAGGAAAGGTCAAGTGGGGTCGTGTTGGTGAATAAAGTGTCAGTTGCATGAGTTATGATCCAGAAGATTCCACATACTTACAGCACGTGTAACATTTCATTTAAACACATGACCCCACCTTCCCTTCCGGTCTATTGAAGAAGTATAAATAAATTGCATTTGTATCTCAAGGGTCTACAGCCATTTTTGAAATGGATAAAGTGTCTGCGTATGGAGACGTCAGTGAATCCCAAGCTTTGAAAAAAAAAAGCTTTATGGCGTCATCATTTGTTACAGCGCCCGCTATTGACATGTTAAAATCCATGTTAAAAGTCATGTCTTCTGAACCAGATCATATAAACTTGTTATGTCTGTGGAATATTTTGGATCATAACCCAACTGACACTCTATTCACCAACACGACCCCACTTGACAATTCCTTCCGGTCCAAAAAGGCAGTTTGTACACAAAGTTAAAATGATGGTCATACACGAAAGTGAAGACATAAACATTTTTGCTTATATAGATCCAAACAAGTTTGACACTTATTACACTATGATGACCCAAGTAAAACCGGAACAGCTTTAATTGTGCTCGTCAAAATAACAAACACCCAATGTCAGTAGTTGATTTTGTTCGCTTTAGTTTTCTATATGGAAGATCCTTTCTTTCTTTCTTATCAGGAAACCCAATAGGTTTCAGTTGGCCGGGAAAAATCACAAATTTCTTTTCCATCTTGAATAGTTTTAAAATTTTGTCTCCGAAGTCAATGTAGTAACCGTAATTTTGAAGAACGGAAATGTTGTGGAGCTATCACTAGTTTTTAAAATTGTCTGTACCACGCACCCCCCTCACCGCCATTAAAGTTGCATGGCGCACTTTTCGTAATTTTTCTCTGAATGAATTTCGAGAAATAGGCCTATGCGGTTTCAAAACGAAAAACATACATTTTCGCATAATGTACCAATGAAGATGCACAGATACATGGTAATGTGCAAAATTGTATGTAAATGGCTGATGGAAAGGAGAAAATGTCAGGATCTCAAAAAATAATAATTTATAGTTTTTAATTAACTACATTTACTATTGGCGGATTCTTGTGTGCAATGCCTCCCGAATCTATAAAAATAGCTGTTAATGTAAAACTGATTTCGGGTCAAATCGGCCAACAATCGGACCGTTGCAACTTTAAGGAATGCCGTGTCGTAGAGAGTACATTTTTTTGTTAACTTTCCCTTCGAATCATCCTTATTAGATCTCCATATTTTACATTACAGTTTGAAGACGGTCAATGAGCGCCCATCCCTGTGCCGTCCAACAGACCGATGCATCCACAGACTACATGGGTCATGTCACACGAGGCAATTAACAGGCAACCAGTTCCAAGCAATCTCAAAGAAGAAAAAAGGCATTCACATTTGAATGTTCATAATCGTATGACAATGTTTGAACAATTGTACTCATGTGCTACCAAAGTGGTCGTGTAGCTTGCACTGCAGTTGGTTGCTTCCAAGTTGCTTGCCGAAAAGTTGCCTCGTGTGACAAAGGCCCTCAGACAACGGGAAAGGAACACAAGACACAAAGTAGTTTACAGAAATGAACCTGGCAATTTAATATTGGTATATTCAGCGGTTTTAGTATTCCAGTTCCCTTTAAATATAAAAGTAAACAACATTTCGTTAAGACAATGAAAGTAAAATATATGCGACGAACAGTTGTGCCATGTGGGTGCATTTGACATTTTAAACACTGTTATATGCAGTTCACTTAAAGGTCATAGATTGGTTGTTTTCAACGAGAATGCTGATTTATAGCCAACATTATAAAGAAAGATACAACAAAAGTCACGTGTGAAAGTTTCAGCTGAATACAGTCTCTGCTTGACGAGAAAACACTGAGCAAAAAACTGTCACGGTATTTTCACACAAACGTCAGTCGAATCCATCCATGTTTAGCGAGGCGACAGCGGGTACCAACCGCATCTCTGGCCGCAGCATTCACGAACGGACACCAAGCCTCAGAAATCTGAGATTCATGCATGAATCCTTTCTCAGACTCAAATGCTTTTGGGTTAAAAATTCCCAAACCATTATTACTTCGAACGGAATCCTTTCTCAAAATAGTTTACACCATCAAAAGCTACGGTGCTTCTCACCAAGTAAGCTTTATGGTCATTACTTTTTGGAGTAGGCCTTCTTACCAAAGTGTAACTCTACATTTAACAGTACAGGTTCGTATTGACAAAAGTACACACATCCTGGTTGCTATCAAAATAAACCAACTTAAAATGTTTGTGCTTTTTTACACTATCGTCGGTTTTTATACCTTATAGACACTTAAAATATACGTGTAGTGTGTTCAAAACAACTTATAAAATAAAGTCACACTGCTAAAATAAAGAAGTCGTCTTATTTGGTGTCAATATTAATACAACCATAACCACATTACTCTATGTTTCATAATAAAAACTTCAAAACAGTAACCGGAAACACCTATGCATGCAGAAAATCATTTCGCCAGCTTAATGCTAAGTACTGGTTATAAATTTATACTAATCACACGTTAACATGGTGTAAAATGTACTTTATTTGATACTCTTTCAAAAAGTTTGAGCGAAATTTCAAACATGACGTCATTGACGTCCAAAGGGGAAGTTTTACGTCAGTCGAACTCAAATTCAATGCTGTTTTGATTGAATATCATATAAATTCAGGAAGGAACTAAAACAAATTCCCTTTGAAAAATGGAAAGACCGTTTATATTTAAAATGTGACGTCATTTGTTTTTGGATGTTGACAAAATTCGCACTTGAAGGGTATCGGTTACAATGGCACTTTACACCGTTTAAGCTTGAGGTTAGAGACTTGTAATATCACTTAAGGACTTTATCTGTTGGAAAATGAATCACAAAACTGGATTCGACCTTGGAGTCCCTCTTTAATTAGTAAGTAGGCCTACATTATTATCGAAAAATACAAATTTTTCACCCAAAATAAAATAATCTAACCTCCACCAATTTCTAAATTATGTTGGTGTTTCATGTGATAAGTGGCAATCAATCCATCAGCTCATGTTCTATTTCAAAATGTTATTTTGGACATGTCTACAAAATGACATGTCTACGGAGAGAGGCCTACCAGAGTATAAAGTAGCAATCGGTGAAAACGGCGTTTGAAGTCGAACGCTTTAATCAAGACTCTTCCAAATTTAAGGGTATTTCAACTAGTTTTCTAACAGCGTATCACTTGAACTTCATATATATGGTGAGTTTGACTGCTTTTCGTCCTAATTAATAACCAATAAAGTAACAAAGGTTTTTGTCAGTTCGTGAAAACGAAATTTAACGCAAAACATACATTTTCCGTTTTCACGAACTGGCGCCATCCTATGTATTATACGGTACAACACTGCGTGTGTGTGACTTCGTGGAATTGTAGGTCAGCGCGCGCTTCAACATAATACACAAGGTTGTCTTCAGTCCGTGGAAACGTTTTTGTTCACTTGAGGTTTGTGCGCGCCGTGTGTTATAATGATAAATTGAACCTTTGTGTCACCTTTGGTGCAAAAGTTGCAATGCTTAATTATCGTGAATAGCTCTTGAAGCGTTGAAACTTCATGAAATTGTAGGCCTCAATAAACATTGTTTATTTGTGACAAACTAAAAAACTATTGGTTTTGTACATTGTGTGCCAGTTCGTGGCGTCTGAGACGAAATAATGCCAACGTTATCACATTCAAGGGATTTCCCCTGAGAGAGATCCGTTTTGATAAACAACTCGGTTTATCTGTCTTTGCTTGCGATATTTCTCAAGAAGATCGTCACGGTCAGCAACGCTTCCCGATTCACCGATGTAAATATCGACTCGACTCTCTGACAACTCAGTCTGCTGTTTCAACCAATAGAGGGCGTCCAGGTAGCCGTCCACAGCGCTCAACGTCAAGTCAGGAACAAGCAGGACGTCCGCAGAAGATTCATCAAAAGTGATAATTTTATCAGATGTTTTGTATAGGTTTTCCTGGAAAGCGTTCATTTCATCCAGCATTACAATAACACGTTGGATACCAAAGGCAAAACCAGTAGAGGGCACAGTGGTGATGTTTTTGTGTCGATCACTTGTGTCTTTGATGAAATGTCCAACGAGCTTGTTGTATCTTCCACCGCCGGCTATCTCAAGAAAACGTCGACTGCCATCAACGACATCGACCTCAAAAGAAAAATGTGTGTAGTACTCGTGCGACCGCACAACACATAAATCAACCACAACCTTGAAACCGTGTTTTTTCAGACCGAGAGAAATGTCCTCCAAATCGTCAAAAAGTGGTTTATAGTTTGGGGAAAACTCAGAGCGAAGTTTGACGTCGACTTTACCAGTGGTGTGATGTAGCATGGCATTCCAAGACCTCTTTTCCTGTTGGTTGAGGTTGTATTCGTTCAATACATTCCAGAAGGTCTTCTTGTTGTCCTCTACGCAGCTCGATGCTTTCTTCGCTCTGCATTCTGCAATCTCATCCATCGCCTCCTTCACTCGAATAGTGTCAAGGTGATTTATTCCCGAATCTTTCACTAGTTGTATCAGAATTTGTACGTTACTAATTCGGAAGATAATCTTTTCTTTGGGTATCCCAACTGCCTCCAACATGTCCCCAAGCATGCATATGATCTCCACATCGGCGCCGAGGTCCTGTGCCCCAAGAATCTCAACTCCGAATTGATCAAATTGACGTTTCTTTCGTGAGGACAATGTGTCAGTCGGTTCATTCCTGAAGCACGGAACATTGTAAAAGATTTTGATGGGGAAAGTAATATCATCATTCTCTGCAATTTCACGACCTAGCCAACGAGCGGCAGACAGAGTTCCTTCCGGTATAAGAAGAACTGATGTCGTCTCTAACTTCTCAGTAAAACCCTTCGCATAATCCTGGATATCAAAGAAGAAACAACCCCTCGGATCCCACTCGGGCCACGGTGACAGTCCAACAACATCTTCAGCAAATGATGTTGATCTCTCTACAATTGGGACCAGCAATTCCTCAAAGCCGTACCGTAAAGCAACTGCCTCCAAGTTTCCTGACAAAGCACGGAACTTTCGTCGTCGTAGACCGTAAATATCTTCCATTCCAACAACAGGTGTGTTCTGCACATGTATACCGGACAGCGGTTCTATAACCAGTTTCTGATCGAGCATTTCAAGTAGATTTTCTGACACTCTTATTGATTCCTCATCCGATGTCTCACTCTGAACAATAAAAACACCGAGAAAAAATGGGACCCCTTCTTCTGGTCCAACGACCCTCTGACCTTTGTTAACCATCAATGCAGTGTGGATCACTCTTGGGTCTTGCGCAATGCCTTCCAGAAAGGTGGTGTTCTTGATGATACCTGAAAATTCTACGTTGATATAGTTGGTTGAGATGTACCTTGGATTAACAATTTCATCATCAAGGATTCCCCTGTTACTAAGGTCCTCTACTCGCTCACCCAATGCAGTCTTGAAGACGGATTCTAGGAGGTCAACATCAAACGCAGCTTTAACACTGTACCTACTCTTGAACCCAGGTAATCTAGCGTTGATCTCAATCAGATGCGGCCGATCTCTCTCCATAATGACCTCAACATGAAACACCCCATCGGTTAGACCAACTTGGTTGCAAGTAGCTTCAGCAAACTGCGCCATGTTTTTCTGAGTTATGTTATTCAAGCTTGACGTTGGTAGCGTCAAGTTTTTCTCCTGGAACCATGGTGCCTTCCCGATCGTATTCAAAGTGATTGCTGCAAATTTCGCTACGCCTTTCTCCATAATGACGTCGACATCGTATTCTTTACCCGGGACGTATTTCTCTAGCATCAGATCAGTGTTTCCTTCAAAAAGAAGTTTCTGGGCGTTCACACTTCTTTGTAGTTGTGTAAATGAATCAATAAGCTCGGATTTCGATTGCACAAGGCGAGTTGATAATGACCCCACGCCTGATACAGGTCTCAAGACAGACGGGAAGCCAACATCTTCAGCTGCACTTTCTAGATCTGCATATGACGAGATTCTCTTTAGGAGGACGTTGCTTTTTATAAGAGACTTCAGGATCACTTTGTCACGAACATTTGCAAACACCTCAGAGTTAAGTGTTGGTAATCCTGCCATCGTAGCAGCGGTGGCAACAGCAATAAGTAGTTGGTCCGTCGTAGTCGTAACGCCGGAGAATTCAATGCCAGATGATGTCAGTATATCGTAGATTTCTTTGGAGAGCTTATCAACCGGACCGTGGATGTCTACAGAGTGAAATGTGTAAACTCGTTTAGTCAGCACCAATCTCTCTACCCAATGGCCTTCCTGATCAGCCACACTGAGATCAATCTGCATACTCTGTGCCACATCGTAAATGTAATCACACCACGTCTGATTCCAACCACCACCAACAAGCAAAATATGCTTTCTCTTCAAGACTGACTGCTGCTGCTCCGGAATTCTCAATGCCAGTAGTATTGCAACTAAGAAAACCACAGCACCAACAAGTAGAAGAAATCTGTTGACATAACCAATGTTAGACTTTGGGGGTGAATCTGTAGTGCCGTTTGGTTTCAACAAGTAGACAAAGTGATCGACCACATTCTTGTTAAAAATCTCCGCACCTCTGATTTTACCTGGTTGCTTTTGGAAGCCAAGACTCTTGGCGATAGCTGCGCTCTTATCATTTTCAGTGGCTACCTGGATTTTAAAGTGCTTGATACCTATGGCCTGCCCGTACTCAATAAGCTTCTTACAGCTCGTGGTGCACAACCCCTTGCCCACCTTATCCTCTCTTAACCAGTACCCCAAATCTGCCGTCTGTGTTGGGGCGGTGATGGTTCTCAGAGAAGCAACACCAAAAACGTCTACTTCTCCGTGCTGATTAGTGTCATAAATCACACAATGCAGACCGTTGCCGTAACCCTCTTGAGCCATCGCTGATTTGATGAAGTCTGCAGTATCTTCAACATTCTTTACAGCAGAGATCCATGGTAGATACGGAGTGAGGCTAGCTCGGCTTCGATCCATAGCATTAAACAAGGCACTGGCATCTGTCTCCTTCACGGGGCGCATGAATACCGAGTCTCTTATCGTCATTGGGAAATAGCGAGGTACTTGAAGCGAATCCATCGTATAAGATGTCTGTGTAACCAATGTCTAAAAAGCCAAGAAAAATGGAAATCTATCTTTATTACCTAACATTAAAAGGCACGTTGCCTTCGGATTGGGCGCTTTGGGCTATAAGAAGCGTTGCTATGAAATGAATATGCATGGAAGATGTTTTAAAAGTACACTACATGTATAATGATCCACACAAAATAATATACCTTGAAATTGTGTGGTGTTCCTTTTAAAAAGTTTTACCTCGTAAACTACCACGGTTCACCATTTTGTAGAACCACATTTTTGACTCCAAAAATGGCGGACCGTGTCAGTTAACGATGTAAAAGGAAATCCACACAATTTCGAGGGACATTTGTGTGAATTATTATATTCTAATTTTAAAATATCTTTCCAACTATATTCATTTCATAACAAACACTTTATAGCCCAAAGCGCCCGATCCGAAAGCAACGTGTACCCATAGAAAAAGGACCACGTCATTAAAATCTTCGCGATTGCGTGCGTCGTTATGAACCAGGCTGAACTTTACTCGACTGCGCATGCGATGAAGTCTTATTTGACGCGAAATATCTACTCCATATTGTGGAATATCTTGCAGCGAAATAACGTCAGAAAATATGACACAGCATTCTTCAATGCAGGTCCCAAATGAGCTGTAGTTTACCGTGTAAAATGCGGCGTTGCACAACCTACACAGAGTGTCCGTGTGGCTCATTGATCTTACTACCCGGGAGGTTCGAACTCCTCCCGTGGTTCTTTCTCTATGGTGTACCGTAGGACTGCATCCAGAGTTATTTTGCGGTTACAGTCTCATTTTGATCGAAAGAAATGGCTACTCTAAGTTCCTATTGTGTACCTTTTCCATTGAAGTTCGTTTGCAAACAACGCTATCGGGAATGTTTTATAAAAACATTGACTGGGAACAGGTGTATATTTCAAAAGCCCGTTAGTGCCATCGCTATGTTATTTTCGAGAGCAATTATTTTTAATTTTCTACAGATTGTTTGTTTTGGTTTTATTTTTTTGCGAGAGCAGTTATTTTTATTTCAAGAACAGTTCCTCCTCTTGAAATGAAAAATAACTGCTTTCAAAAATTAAAATACCTGCTTTTAAGATAATAAAAAAAGGGATCAGCGCTCAACAATAAAATATAACTGCTCTTGAAATAACAATAACTGCTCTCGAAAATAATAACTGCTCTCAAATATATTAGCATAATAAAATTAGCGTAACTTTCCACTATTAAATCCGCCTCATTCGAACCCAATGAAAAAAATTGTATTGTAGATGAAATATTATTATAGAATCGCATGAAAGCATCTAGAACTTCGAAGGAAATAAATAGTCTTGATTTATGCGATGTCACTTTTTATGAATGGAGAGGGTTTCGTGCGCATTTGTTTAGTCGCCTAATCTTCGTATAAAATGAATTGTGATCCAGGCCCGCGAGAGCAGGGGTGCTCTGGGTGCTGCAGCACCCCCAACTTGTTGGATGGGGTGCTGGAATATACTAAAGCACCCCTATACTTTTAGTAAATATGTTTCGATTATTTGATTATTTTCGACCCCATCCCCATCGCTCGAGTTTGCTGAAAAGATGTTTAGTTTTCAAGACTCTTGCAGTCAATTACTAGAATCGTGGTTCAAAATTGAAAAGATACTGGTACCCAAGGCTTGTTTATTTTGAATAACATATTATTTCAGGTTCAGAAGTAATAAGTTCCTATAGGGAATAATAAGTGCCTCTCGTTAACGGCTACCGGTAACTTTTATTTCGACGTTTTTGCATAACTTGCATAAGGATGAACACAATAGTTGTTGAAGGCTTTTACCTGGCATCAAATGCTCCTACTGATTAATTGCCAAGTCATAAGTTTTTGACATTTTCGTGATGATGAAAGAAAAATTACCTGTTATTTTTATAGCGATTATTGTTTTAAAGGATGAACACAATATTTGTAAAGGCTTTGATAGATAATTATTAATTTCCCCCTTCACAGTGGACCTTTAAAATTATAATAAAGATGAAGTTATTTGGCTTTAATGTAATTTTCTTTCATCATCATGATAATGTCAAAAACTTATGACTTAGCAATTAATCAGTAAGAGCATTTGATGCCAGGTAAAAACCTTCAACAACGACGTCCTAGTTTCGCGCACGTAACAGCTTAATAATAATAATAATAAAGAGAGATTTATAAAGCGCAAACAGTTGCAGATCGGTTCCGCCTCAAGGCGCTTGCTCTTGTTTGCACCGGTACGTCAAGGATCAAGGCGATCGCCATTTATTGCATGTTCTTTATGCTCAAACGTGAAGCGAAAATGAAGGTCAGCTTTAAAAAATATATATAACACTTGCGATATTTTGTACAACTTAAATTACTAATTCAATTTTTTTATTTTATTCAAACCGTATTAAATTAAAACATCGCAATACGAGTTATTTTTAAAAACGATTGCCTCAATACAAGCTGTAGCTGCTATTCGAGGTGCAGCGCCGTAACAAGGGTAACATTTTAGGGGGCACAAGTTGGTGCACCTTTTTTTCTAGGGGACACTTCTGGCCAAGTTTCCGTTTCCCTTTTCAGCCACTTTTGATAATGTACTTTACTAGTTTTTTATAAGATAATCTTGCGTAAGTAGTGCAAAAACAAATACATTGTCTGCGTGTAAATGGAAAAATAGTTTTAAAACATCGAAATTATCACATTAAAGCTTTTGTAACATTTTACTTTGGAAATTCCCAATTCCTAAAGTCCAGATTTCAAATGGGGGGGGGGGGGGACGACGCCTATACCCCCAGCATTGGCAGCGCGGCGTATACAGCACTTGCGCGTACGGCCGGGCTAAAAAACAAATGGTTTATATACTGCCCATGAAGCCATCAATTTTGGCGCAAAAATTTAATATAGGAGTCCATTGAATGGCTTTCTTCAAACCTCGGCTTCGGCTTCGGCTCCGGGCTCCGGTTTATGTTGTAAACAACGTGCAGAATGTACACTGCTCTAAAACTGATGACGGAGCCCAAGTCGGAGTCGGAGCCCAAGCCGGAGTCGGAGCCCAAGCCGAAGTTTGGAAAACGCATAACATAGGACGCTTCACAGGGTCGTTTCCAAAACTGCCAGTTTGCCCAAACGGGGCAAGGTGGTGTCACGGCGGACAAGGTTGGTGTCTACATGGAGTCCTCAATGTTGTTTTGTTGTTGTTGTTTTTTAATATAAATTTCAGAGGGTGGGTTTGACGAGTTTCCGTGTCTGTTTTGTGTTTATTGTGAACAGATTTCTAATATTATGTGTGAGTTTAAAAAACAAAATTGAATGCGTTCCGTTCGTCGTGCATTAAAGAATTTAATCACTCGGTGAAATCTGACTTTTTCATTTCACCCAGCTTCGCCTCGTGAAAAAAACCCTGTTTATTGGCGTAGAATATCGGCCTACTCAATCACTGAAAACTGGCTTTTTATTTCACCCAACTTCGCCTCCTGAACATAAATTATTGCGGGGTTATCATTTTGCAAATTACACTCTTATAATATTCCCACCCCCAAAAAGGGACATTTATGTGCCAAATAGTGTCTCTGATTGCACGACAGAGCCGCTAGGAACTAAAAGCTTCCCGGCCCTTAAGCGGGCCCCGGACCCCACGCCGTAATAGCTTTGCGCTCTGCGCACGGCAATTGTCTTTGAAAAACCAGCACCCCTTTGCAAAAATGAGTTCTGTTGGGGCCTGTTGGGATCGTATTAACAGTTGAATAATTTAATTATTTCGATCAAGATCAACAAACAGATACCATAATTGAGGAATCCCGCATATATTTGTAATCACTTGGTAGTAAAAACAAATACGGTACTGTAATAAATATTGAGCAAAATAAAATGCACAAAAAACCACCCCAAAACCACGAGTAACTTAAAGACCTACTTGAACGAAAACGACAACAAGTGATCTTTGCTGAAATTCGTTAAAAAAATTGTCAATCAATAAGAACATTGAGTTCACATGAGATTAAACAGATTTTAATTGTGTAAAAAACGATCATTTTGAATACTCTTCTCCGGTGCTTTTCAGAAAGATTCGCGAAAAGCCCTGTTTACGTCATCACTCGTGTTACGTCATTACGTGCATGGGAGCTCCGTTTTGTATGGCCGCTTTGTTGCAGCATGGCGGTATAACAAAGCAACATCCCATAAGTGACGTCAAAGTATTGTCATTTTGACGCATGCCGTCAACGGCAGAAGTGTTTCTAGTTTTTCAAAACCTTGAGGTTGGGGCCTAATGTTTTGATCGATAATTACGAAAAATTCAGAAGTGTACAAATATTAAAGTTACATTTAAATGATAAACAAACACATATAAACAAGTTTAAATTGCATTCACATCAAAAAAATCGCTCAACTATGTTTAACTTACAGGATTTATCCGGTTGAAAGTCCGAAGTCATACGATCTCGACAGAATCTTCTTCTAGATAAATGCTAGGTGCTAAAGTCGTAGGCCTTCCCTGTCAACAAAATATCAGATAATGGTTTAGTGCATTGTGAATTAATAGTTGAGTTTCATGCAGCTGTTTCAACCGCAGAACTTTTGCTTTAACTTAACGGCTTTGCTAGTGTAATGGGTTCATGATTGTGTTTATTTTTATTACTATTATTTATTTATAATTTAGTTTCTAATAACACTAACAGTCAACTAATAACCATTTTTATTACAACGCGTCGAAATTAAAAGTAGCTTAGGGAACCCAAATATTAAAAAGGGTAGGGCTAAAGTTTGAATATGCCGAAATTCGTTCAGAGGAGCAAAATAAATACAAAGTCAAAGGGAAAAATTACGTTTAAATTTAGTACAACGAGAACACATTGGGTGCTCTGAGCGAGTTTGAGGGGGAAACAATATCTTAGTTTACAGGAGGACACAATCCGCTATTCTGTCAAGCCAGCAGCCGGTAATTACCTATAATGACACTTATTGAACGCTACGTTCGCCCAATTCACCATCCCAGTCGCTGCATTTTATTCATTGGCGCTGCATTTATCATTTCTTTCGCTACATTTTATCATTTCATTCGCTGCATTCATCAATCCATTCGCCCCATTGGCAATTCTGTTCGGTAAGTCACACTGCTGTAGGCCAAATCACCATTTCATTCTGCTATTCTTCATCTCTATCATCGTGGTTTTATTCGACGTATTTAACACAATTCCCTTTTACTATCTTTCACGTCTCCAATAACAACTAGACATTAAATGTGTTTGTCCTTTGGACGAACACAAAGCTGTTCCGTTTAATGTTGATACCTTGTGAGGTAATTATTACCAAAGTTGCTTCTCTGGAGGAGTTACACATTGGTTGTTGGGATATAAGATTTTTTGATTGTGTGATTCAACATATTCATGAACAAACAAACCTGTGAAAGTTTGAGCTCAATTGGTCATCGAGGTCACGAGAAAATAGTGAAAAGAGACCTTTTGTGTTTTTTGTTTTTTCAAACTATCCCGCGTGATAAAAACTATTGTTTTACTCATTTCTCAGAAACGATAGCATTTTAGGCAGAAATATTTTAAGGAACCCTTTCTACCATTACTTACTTTAATTCATGTAAGTTATGTGTGAATCTGTGAACATTTGTGTTTTTTTCGATCTTAGTGTACAGGGCCTTTAAAAACTAATCAATTGAGCCGTTACCCCAGAAAAAACACACGCAATTGTGTTTTTTTCCAAACCGACTGGCTGCCATTTTTCATGGAGCATTCCAAGCCAAGAATAAAAGGCAATGGCAGCAATAAAGGATAAACACCTTGCCATCAGGCAAAAAGCTCAGGGGAATCGTTGAAGTGTTTGTTATGCCCCCATTTGTCACTCTACGTTAAAAAGGGGTCGTTGTTAAGATGATTGTGCTTTCAAATGCAAATGTAAGCTTGTAATTTGGTTTTACCCCAGGCACCCCCCAATCTCACAAGCACCCATTCCAATTAATCCAATGCTCACCCAGACACCAGTG
Source organism: Plazaster borealis (assembly GCA_021014325.1). Classification (NCBI taxonomy): domain Eukaryota; kingdom Metazoa; phylum Echinodermata; class Asteroidea; order Forcipulatida; family Labidiasteridae; genus Plazaster; species Plazaster borealis. Next base: position 13,004,132 of record CM037463.1, read on the forward strand.
TCCAGACTGGCTGTCTGGGACTTGACAAATTTATTACCTTAAAGGGACACACCGGTTACCTGTTTACGCAATTTAGTCATTTAGAATCAAAGACAATTATTTCTAGACGGTTTTTATGTTATACAAAAATATGACGTAATTAACGAGAAATGACCGAAAGCAAAAGCGGTAAAAGATCATCGTACACGCTTTACCAGCCGTTGCAAGTGTCAAATTTACGGGATACATGCTATATGCAATGTAGTCTTGGTTCCAAGACCTTCGTTGAAATGATTTTTTCACAGGTTAGTTTTATTGTATATCTACATTTATATGGGATTATTGTACATTTACATATTTCATTGGATTTTATTACCTTGTATTATATCGGGAGCTAAATGCCTGAGGGCAACAGTGATTTAATTCACTTGTTTAGTTCCTGTCATCAGCTAGTGTCTCTTGTATTGTTGGTTTTCTTGTTTTGTATCGTGTTTCAATGATGACGAATAAATAATAATAATAATAATAATAATAATAATAACAATTGAACGGTTCCAAAAACCAAAGGTATACTTTTCCTTTAATTCCACTAAACTCCATTTTACTTGTGAAAGCATCTCAAATAAATCCTCATTATTAAATCATTCATGCGCTGTTCCTGTTAACCTTCAACAAACAAGGACTAATTTAAATACTGTGCAACGGCTACAAAACAGGGCCGCCAGACTAATTTTTCTTGTTGGTCGTGATCATTCAAGTGCTCCGTTATTACGTCGCCTTCATTGGCTACCAATTCGAGCACGCATAAATTTCAAACTTCTTGTCATTGTATACAAATGTATCAACTCTATGGCACCTTCATATCTTCAAGAACTCATCTCTTTCAACAAATCCGCCACTCGCTTATCATTCGACAAAACACGTCTCCATAACCCCAAAACTAAGTCGCGTAAGATCGTGCTTTTCAAGCCGCTGCTCCCCGGCTCTGGAATTCTCTTCCCTGTAACATTCGGGAAGCCAACACACTCCAGCTTTTCAAAAATAGACTCAAAACTCATTTATTTGTGTAATCATGCCATGTATTATTTTCCTGTTTTAATGCATTTTTTGTTTGTATGTATCTTTATTTTTATGTCAGCTTTTGTAAAGCGCTCCGATCTTTGTGGGGCGCTTTAAAAATGCCTGTATGTATGTATGTATGTATCCCGTAAATTTGACACTTGCAACGCCTGGTAAAGCGTGTACGATGATCTTTTACCGCTTTTGCTTTTGTCGGTCATTTCTCGTTAATTACGTCATATTTTTGTATTAAAAAAATATAAACCATCTAGAAATAATTGTCTTTGATTCTAAATGACTAAATTACGTAAACAGGTAACCGGTGTGTCCCTTTAAAGGCACTGACAGTGGTATTTTGTCAAAATAAAGCTTTTGTCGTTAATATATACATTTTTATGAGTGGAATGTGAATAAACAATTAACTAAGGGCAAAAATTTGTGTTTTTATTTTAATTACAAATTTAAAAATAGGCCCCCGTTTACATGGCGCTGTTCGTGACGTCAATTGAGGCGCGGGATATTTGAAGAGAAAATGTGTAGTCTGGCCCTGTACATTACGTCTGGGTACCTGATCAGTATGATGCGTTTTCGTATTCGGACGTCACCCAATGCAATCCTAGGACAGTGTACAGTCGACGTTTATACGAGGTTTTTCACCGGTCCCGAACTGTCCATGCGCGTTTCTATGTCTTAAAAAACACGGATAATACGAGGTAATTTAGCGGCCCCGTGATGACAAATCGGATCGGCGCGCCGCGGCGCGGCATACAGCTCAAGCCGATCCGAACACCAGAAACATGTTCGCTGCAGCGCTGAAAACGATGTCGGACCGGACCACTTTGCCCTCGTTAGCCTGACTTCCGATGCCCGTAACTGCCTATATTTGGGATCGGCAGGAAACAAATGCTAACTGACCTCATCTTTAGTCGTTTTGCTGCATCCAGCAGCAATACACCTGGTCGGCATTGCCGGATGCACGAAAAATCCTTTTTTGGGGATAACCAAACGAAACGTACAAGCTCACTACTTGCACGTAAATGCAGGCAAGTTCGAGAGTAGTATAGAGTGAGGATGACACGCCCCGTTTTGTTGTTGCTAACTATGCGTGGGCACGCGTGGTTAATGGCGCGCAGTCGTATGCGTGTTGTAGGTGCGGATAGTGATGCGTGGGTTCACCACGTAGTGGTGAATCTCGGTTCGGGGTAGTGTTGGGTCGGTCCGAAGGGCCGTAGGCGAGCCACGCAGTGGGGAGCGTTCGGCCTCACGGCAGTGTTCGTGAGGCCCTAAGGGCCGATACGTGGGCCGAACATGATGCACGGCTTGCCATAGGCGTCTGAAAGACGCCTGAGGGAACTGGCTCACGGCAGTGAAGCTGAGTTCAAACCGGATAATGTTTGAACTCAGGATGGAGGTGCGTTAGTGATTTTTTAAAATCACGGAGCGCCGGAGAACATACCACGCAGCACAGACGAGACGTTTACGTCTCGTTTGTATTTTCACGAAGTGAAAACAAAGCGACTGATTCCACGACGTCTGACAAGACGTCGAGGAAGAAGAAATAAGGGTGGATAGAAAAGTGTTAAGTAATGTTGTTGTAGTTGTGCTGTATTTTATTTAATTTTAGATATGAAATAAGAAACCATAATAGTCTTTAGGTATTTTATATATATGGTAAGGTGATTGCAACCTACCCTATGGTTAATCCGTTAAAATACACATACCCTATGGCTAACCCATTAAAATACAGCCCGCCCTAGCAAGGTTGTTTGTCACTCGAGTTTGAATGGGTTATTTGCTGCGTCAATTGCTCGGCCATCCGGATCGGTTGCCTATTCATCAGGCTAACGCGTAAAAATACAGGTCAGGATCTTTGTTGATTTTTGCACGGTCACCCTAAGATCAAGGTAGGCAGGAGTCGCGCATGGGTGGTTTTCTTTGTTGAGTGGTACCGTGTGGTTTTTGCACAGTCCTTGTCGAAATGTGGGAATGCGAGTGGGAAGACACCCAGAAAAATGATACAGACTTGAAACAATTCTTGAAGTCCGTGAGACTTCCACATTTTAATGACTTTTTGTGTGGAAAATGACCATGGAACAGATGTTAAAGGGGGTCAGGGACGGGTCCTTATTTGGTTTGGTAGAATGCGACCTTCGGGTACCGCCCGAAAGTAGAGATTATTTTTCCGAGATGCCGCCCATATTCAAAAATGTAAACATCTCCATGGCCGATATTGGAAACCACATGCGGTAGTACGCCGAAGAAATGAATATCATGAAAAAAACACGTAGAAGTCTGATCAGGAACATGTTCGGGGTAAAATTACTACTCGCAACCCCACGTTTGGTTTGGTATTGGTTCTTTTTAATGTAACTATTTCTTAATAATTTGTGTAAAGCGCCTTACTTGGTTTTTTATTTTTGGTGTTTTTTTCCCATAAATTTTGGCGCTATATAAATGATGTATTATTACTTTATAACACCGGCAATTTCCTATGGAGGATGCCTTGTTTACTGATGTTTGATACCAGCTACATGTCACGTGACGTGGAGAGCGCAATCTTGACCAGAACTCCACCGAACGCCTTGTCCATGCATTTGTATCTTCACAGCTGGATTATTGTAACAGCCTCCTATACGGTTTACCAGCAACATCCACAATTCCCCTCCAACGCATCCAAAACAGTGCAGCACGTCTAATTGTCCGAGCAAAACTCCAAAACACATCACACCGGTCCTTCAATCCCTTCACTGGCTTCCCATTAACAAGCGAATCAAATTCAAAGTTCTCCTGCTTGTTTTCAAAGTCAGAAATGGTCTCGCCCCTACTTATCTTCAGAACCTTATTTCTAACAAATCCCACAGTTCTCGCAACCTACGTTCTTCTTCTTCTCATTTGTGCTTGTCCCCTGCACCCCGCACCTACACACGGTATGGCCAACGAGCTTTCACAGTCAGCGCACCTACATTATGGAACAATCTCCCTCTTCACATCCGTCAGGCTTCATCTCTTGAATCCTTCAAAGCCATGTTAAAAACTCATTTACTTTTATGCTAAGCTAAGTTATTATAATTTGTGTTTATTCGTAGTTACTGTACAGCGCTTTGTAACTTTTGTAAAAGGCGCTTTATAAATATTATTTATTATTATTATTATTATATACTAAATGGGTTATGTTATTTAACAGATGAGTTGGAAGGGTTGAAATTGTATGGACCCATATGCCAAATATTTACAATTAATAAATAACCAAACACAAAACAATACGTCTAAAACAAAGTCAAAATTTAAAGGAAGTCACGTTTTTATTTATCTCTGCCATCGGAACTATTTAAAAAAATCTTACAACCTTATTCTTTTATTATTATTATTCAGACGCCTATGGCAAGCCGTGCATCATGTTCGGCCCACGTATCGGCCCTTAGGGCCTCACGAACACTGCCGTGAGGCCGAACGCTCCCCACTGCGTGGCTCGCCTACGGCCCTTCGGACCGACCCAACACTACCCCGAACCGAGATTCACCACTACGTGGTGAACCCACGCATCACTATCCGCACCTACAACACGCACACGACTGCGCGCCATTAACCACGCGTGCCCACGCATAGTTAGCAACAACAAAACGGGGCGTGTCATCCTCACTCTATACTACTTTCGAGGGGGGTCGATGTTCGATCGCGGCGAAGTCTGCCTCGATTGACGTCACAAAAAGGGATGGGCGGAGTCACACTCAAACAACTTTATCAATTTTTTTAACATATAAATCGTGACAAACAATTACTATATGAATTTCTGTGTACAACTTAAGCAACCAACCCCGGAAACGGCAGAAGACGACTCCAGAAAGCACTCAAAAACATCTTTTTTTTTGGCTTTTTAGTGTCATATCTCAACTTTTACTCAACGTATCAATTTCGTTCTTGTGCCAAAAAAGAGAGTAGTTATTCATCTTCAAAACTGTTTTAAAATTATATTAAAGTATTGTTTTAAAGTCCCGTACTATGGGGTCTAAAGATGAACAGTTTTGCCAGTTTTACTGTGTAGCCGGCATGTTTTGCTCAATGCAGACCATGCAATGCGGTCCCTAAACGGTCGTAACTCAGTAACCCCTCAGCCGATTGTTTTCGTTCGAGCTTTAAAATAGAGGGTGATCCCTCCCAAGAAGGTGATGTTAAACTCTAGTTGATTGGTTATAATTTACTGCCGTACTAGGGCACTGTTAGACCAAGCAGCGAATCAGAATGGTTGTTTGAAATTCCATTGAACGCACGTGTCCACAGCATTCGGCGTACTATGACAGAGAATGCTTTGTAAAAAAGGTACCAGTTAAAGAGGTAAATTGCCTCCTTCTAAATGTGATTTAAAGCGTGCAAATTTATACTATTGGAAAGTCCAATTCTTGGAGATTTATGTGATAATATTTTTGTTTTGATAAGACAAAAGTATGAAGTAGTTATGATCGTGTGAAAAATGTCTTGAAAATGAAAAAATCCGTCAACACAAGTTTGGAACTCGAAACCTGCTACGTGTTTATTGGGGCATACCATTCTTAAGAAGGGGGTAATGCTGTCGTGTAGTGTGATTGTTTTGTTTTACTACAGTTCATTTTTCCGCATGCTTCTGCAATAGGGCATATAGTTTTGCAACAGAGCAATAGTCGCAGTTCATAACAAATTTAAACACTTTGTTGTAATTTATTTTTCTACGTTTGATTTAATTGCAAAGTTTGAGGAATGTTTTTACACCTTAATTGTAAATGAAATGGCCCAAGTTTAGGCTTTACGGACGAACGCACAGCTTCACACAGATCGGGCTAATCCGCTTACTGGACTCCTGTATAGGGTTTTAGGTACACGCATAATGATTTACCTCGAATTAAAACAGCAAAGTTAAAGGGACACGTTGCCTTCGGGTTGGGCGCTGTTGGGCGCTTTTGGGCTATAACAAGCGTTTGATGTATAATGAGCACGGTCGGAAAGATGTTTAAAAAGTAGAATATAATTATCCACACAAACGTGCCTTAGAAATGCTTCGCTTTTGCTCACCTTCGCGAAACAAAACGCTCCGCCATTTATGGGAGTCAAGATTTTGACTCCCATAAATGGCGGACAAATTCTATTAGTCTTATTTCCAGTCGCAGCTGTTGAACTACGGCTGAGCAATTATTTTATTAAAAATGTTACGATTACCATCTGTTTATTGTATTCCAATAAATATCCAACACCGAGCTGAATCTAGCACAGTATTGGGCCCAATATAGCCAGCCGGTGATTAGAACACATGCAATACAGGGAGGTGAACCAAATGTGATAGTTTGTCTCCTCCCTGTACTGCATGTGTTCTAATATTCTGAATATGCGGCTGGCCGTTCCGCAAATACGCGGCTGGATATTTCGGACCCAATACTGAGCTAGCTTTAGCTCGGTTTACAAGTTGCGAGCGAGGTAGAAAATGAGATTATTACCCGGTTTTCATCTGACCATAGAGCAAGGAGATCTGACTGGTTTACCAGGCCACTGACTACGGCACTAGCGTAACGACTGTTCGTCGCGCATTTTGCCCATTACATGGACGGTGGTTACGGCTGGAAATACGTATACGTTTCGCGGGGCAGATCTCGGGGTCAGATGGCAATGGGTTTTTTTTTTAATCACCATTCACTAATTATAACACATTAAAGGCATGTTATTGCACGAACAACTCTAAATAAGTATAAGGAACACCTCCAAACAGTAAAATTTCATGAGATTTGAAGGCAACGTCTCCCTTTAAGTGGGACAAACAGGGGGTAACAAATTCATATATACTCTTCTGTGAAAAAAAAAAAACTATTTCCAGGTGACTTTAAGGTAATAAATTTGTCAAGTCCCAGACAGCCAGCATCGACACTGGTGTCTGGGTGGGCATTGGATTAATTAGGATGGGTGCTTGTGAGATTGGGGGAGGTGCCTGGGGTAAAACCAAATTACAAGCTTACATTTGCATTTGAGAGCACAATCATCTTACAACGACCCCTTTTTAACGTAGAGTGACAAATGGGGGCATAACAAACACTTCAACGATTCCCCCTGAGCTTTTTGCCTGATGGCAAGGTGTTTATCCTTTATTGCTGCCATTGCCTTTTATTCTTGGCTTTGGACGCGGAGGAGTGCTCCATGAAAAATGGCAGCCAGTCGGTTTGGAAAGAAAAAAAACATTGCGTGTGTTTTATCTGGGGTAACGGCTCATTGATTAGTTTTTAAAGGCCCTGTATACACAGAAAACACAAAAGGTCTCTTTTCACTATTTTCTCGTGACCTCGATGACCAATTGAGCTCAAACTTTTACAGGTTTGTTTGTTCATGAATATGTTGAATCACACAAAATGTGGACGCTGATTTTGATTTTGAGCTGTTACCAAAAGTGTACAATACCAAAGAGGCTGAGAGACTTTAAAGGCATCGTACACGTTTGGTAATTGTCAAAGACCAGTGTTCTCATTTGATGTATCCCAACATAATATGCATAAAATAACAAGCCTGTGAAAATTTGGGCTCAATTAGTCATCGAAGTTGCAAGAAAATGATGACAGAAAAAACACCCTTGATGTACAAATTTGTGTGCTTTCAGATAGGAATAAAAACTTCTTGCAAGAAGTTTTTATTATTTTAGTGAGAAATTACCTCTTTCTCAAAAACTACGTTACTTCAGAGGGAGTCGTTTCTCACAATGTTTTATACTATCGACAGCTCTCTGTTGCTCGTTACCAAGTCTGTTTTTATGCTAATATATATTTTGAGTAATTACCAAACGTGTACGATGTCTTTAAAGTATTTTTTGAGTATTTATATTGGGGAGAATATGCATGCCTCATGTATGATTTGCGTAATATAACTGATTCAGAAAATATTCCAGGTGTTTTCGTTTCTATTGACATTGAAAAGGCCTTTGATTCTGTCTCCCACAAATTTGTTTTGAAAGTGCTGATTGTTTCAATTTCGGATCTTCAATTAAAAGTGAGTTAAACTGTGTTATAACCAGGCATTCTCCTCTAGTGATGAGAGTAGTGCACCCAAACAAAGGCACACAGCGACAGAAGCTGGGGAGGGCTTCAGGCCCTCCCCGCAACTTTTGAGTGTAAAAACAATTACATTAATTTTCTGTGTGTAAATGGAAAAATAGTTTTTAAAACATCGAAATTATCATATTAAAGCTTACAAACTCTGGCAATTTCCAATCCCCCATAAACAATTTGTTGGGCCTTTTGGTACGAAACATATGACTAAAATGCAATTCAATCCAGTTAAATTAATCCAGTCAAATTAAACACACCAATTGACCATTTACTTAGGCCTGCGCTAAACGTCGCACTTTTGCCGTGTCGAACTCAAATATTTAGAAAATGATGAATTAAATTCGACAAAAGAGCGACGTTTAGCGCAAACCTTTGATTTAAATTCGACACTGCCGTGTAGCACGGCAAGCTATGCCGTGCTACACGGTAGTTGCACGACGTGGTGACAAACGTCGCGCTCTTGCCTAGTCTGGTTCCCAGACCCAAATATCTCCGACTAGGCTCTTAACAAGAGACGTCAAGGAATCTTTGGTCAGGGAACCAGATTAGCTCTTGCCGTGCCGAATCAAATTGATTTCTCAGTCGGGCGATGCTTCTTGGGAATACGCATGCGCAAAACTTTTGAAAAATGTTTTATTTGTATTTTCTAATAATGTGAACATTCTCCTTGTTAGTACCGTAGCTGAGAGTATTCCGTGATGGGAAAGGAAACAACTCCTGACTGGAACAAACATAATCTGTAGATTTCAGAATTAAACTAATTGATTTTGTTTGACACTCTTAAAAAAGACGATGCGCCACTCACCAACGATGGTAATAATAATGACATCATTTAAGTTGGGAAACAATTTTGTCATTAATATTTGAGTTTCACAGCTCGAATTGGCATCATGAAACATGACTCTTTAGCAATTTTCTCCCGCGTCGCCATTTTGAATTACTTTAAGTGCGGCAAACTATTTTACTAAATTCGACGTTTGCCACCAATTCGTTTTAATTGCCGCACTTTTGCCGTGCGAAAATCATTTGAGTTCGACACGGCAAAAGTTCGACGTTTAGCGCAGGCCTACCTTTAGTGCCGTTCTACGGATGACCAGCCTATAGACCACACCCTCGACGTCTCGACGCTGGTGTTGTCTATGAAGTATACGACGGTGTGCTCCGTGTCGATGTGATGGTGAAACTGCAATACTGCTGAACATAGGCCGCGCCCTGGCCTAAGTAATGTCCCGTCCTATATTCAAAATATCCCTACACTATGGGGCGCCGTTTATGACTTTATTACGAAACCAATATATATAAAATGAAAACAATATATATATAGAACGAAACAAAAATATATAGAACGAAACAAAAATATATATATAACGAAATAAAAAATATAAAGAACAAAACAAAAATATATAGAATGAAATAAAAAATATATTGAACGAAAAAAATATATATATAACGAAATAAAAATATATAGAACAAAACAGAAATATATAGAACGAAACAGAAATATATAGAACGAAACAGAAATATATAAAACGAAACAGAAATATCATAGAACGAAACAGAAATATACAGAACGAAACGGAAATATATAGAACGAAACAGAAATATATAGAACGAAACGGAAATATGTAGAACGAAACAGAAAAATTATAAAGAACGAAACAGAAATATATTGAACGAAGCGCCGCCTTCGACGATTAAGGGCCAGGCCGCACTATTTATAGAACCACGCAGCTATACTTATGCCAAAATATATATAGCACGAAAATTAACATAATAGCAGGAAGCGCCGCCCGCGACGATTAAGGGCCAGTATGCTAGACTTTAAATTAAGTCGTTAGAAATAGAGTCGTTGTGCACACTTCCTTACTGCTGATAAATGTCGAATTATCGATCGCTGAAAGGATGGTATGGCTAGCCATATGCCCAATAATTCGATAAACACTGTTTATCACCGATAAACACTATTTTTCGCCGATAAACACTGTTTTTCGACCGATAAACACTGTTTTTCGAGAAAAACTCTGTTTATCACTTGATAAACACAGTTTATCTTGATAAACACTGTTTTTCGCCGATAAACTAAGTTTTTCGCCGATAAACAGAGTTTATCGAGATAAACATTGTTTATCAACTGATAAACACTGTTTATCGAAAAACTCTGTTTATCGCTTGATAAACAGAGTTTTTCGGGGTGATAAACAGAGTTTTTCGATAAACACTGTTTATCAACTGATAAACATAGTTTTTCGATAAACACAGTTTTTCGCCGACGCCAATTGCCCAATAATTCGATAAACAGTGTTTATCAGTCGATAAACACTGTTTTTTGAGAATAACTGTGTTTATCACTCGATAAACATTGTTTTTCGCCGATAAACAGAGTTTATCGCGAAAAAAACTCTGTTTATCGACTGATAAACACTGTTTTTCGATAAACATAGTTTTTCGATAAACATGGTTATTCGTACACCGTCTAAAGAGGGCGCCATAGTGCCCGCTCTTGCAGAGCTGTGCGCTCTTGTCAATGCAGCTGGTATACACGTGTACCTGCGAGGTATATACCGCGCCGGGTGTAACTATTTCTATGTCACATGCGAAATAGTTGAAATTGATCAGTTTATAACATTAATTTTCCCCGTATTGTCTTAATTGTCTACAACTTCAATGGTTTGCAAACCATGAAGTTACTGTTACATGCACTACTCTTGGTGGCTTTATCGAAGCCTTTAATCGCCCCACTACCAAATAGAGTCGAACGGGCTGCAAATCCTACCCTGTTACGCCTTTTTTCATCCTGTTTCATGTTTGCTTCGAGCTTTCGAGAGGTAAAAATGGTTACAGATTTTACCAGCATCCCTAAAACGTAGACTAATATAATCATATGGATATGAAATTTATTTCCTTACACATCCAACACAACGGCGTACAAGCGCTAATAACAGGATGAATAACGTTAGGTAAGAAATGTTGTTTTAGATGTGGGAGGACGGAAAACCCGAAACGGGTAACTGGAAACCCATATTTGCCATATTTGATGAGAAATAAATAAAACTAATTTCCGGTTGGAGTTTATCGCTCATGAGCGTTTTATTCATGCATTGTATAACACATGCAAATGTGTAATCGGTTTTTCACTATTTTCTCGTGACCCAGATGGCCGATCGATCTCAAACTTCTGCAGGTTTGTCAGTTTATGTATATGGTGGATTATATAAAGTGCTTACACTGCCAGCAACTGGTTTGTTAGCAAAAACCAATTCTGTAATGTTCCTTAAATTTAGAGCGTTAGAACGCCACGTGCTTTATAAAGCCGTTCTGAAATAATGTTTTGTAGTTGACTACACGGAGAGTGGTATTACAAAACTAAACCGCCCGGGCGAATAAGTAAATTGCCCGGGCGAAATAGTAAACCGTGAATTTTTGTTGCAATGTCCTAAATACGCTTCCGTAAAGCTACACTTATTTTTGTAATTTTTTCCCCCCAGCTGCACTTGGAACTGAATCGTGTTAAACCAGCCTGAATATAATCACTTAATTTGCAGTTTGTTCCCCCAAATTGGGAAAATTCTCTGTGGCTGTGTGATGATCCAAGATCATTGAAAGTTTTGAGTTAACGTGTTCGTGTGGCCATCCTTTCAGCGATCGATAATTCGACGTTTATCAGCAGTAAGGAAGTGTGCACAACGACTCTATTATCTAACGACTTAATTTAAAGTCTAGCATACTGGCCCTTAATCGTCGCGGGCGGCGCTTCCTGCTATTATGTTAATTTTTGTGCTATATATATTTTGGCATAAGTATAGCTGCGTGGTTTTATAAATAGTGCGGCCTGGCCCTTAATCGTCGAAGGCGGCGCTTCGTTCAATATATTTCTGTTTCGTTCTATATAATTATATCTGTTTAATTTTTCTTTGTTCAACCCAAAATCATTTAATATTTACCCAGTCAGTTTCCCTTGTGGTCCATTACTTGAATTATATGATATATAAAAAAAAAGTCGCATCCCCTTAAGGTGATCCCCGGCTGCCGCTTCCCAGGTTGTATCGTATGGGTGTGATCCCTGGCTACACGGCAGTTTGCGGTTGAATGGCTTTCTGACTGGCACCCCCCGAACAAAGATATTGACAAAATAGGGAGACCGCCAACATAGGGCTAGATAGCTCAGTTGGTAGAGCGCCGGCACGTTAAACCGGAGGTCGTTGGTTCAAATCCCACTCTAGTCAATTTTTCTTTGTTCAACCCAAAATCACATTATATCTGTTTCGTTCTATATATTTCTGTTTCGTTCTATATATTTCTGTTTCGTTCTATATATTTCTGTTTCGTTCTATATATTTCTGTTTCGTTCTATATATTTCCGTTTCGTTCTGTATATTTCTGTTTCGTTCTATGATATTTTTGTTTTGTTCTATATATATTTCTGTTTCGTTCTATATATTTCTGTTTCGTTCTACATATTTCTGTTTTGTTCTATATATTTTTATTTCGTTCTATATATATTTTTTTCGTTCAATATATTTTTTATTACATTCTATATATTTTTGTTTCGTTCTATATATTTTTTATTTCGTTATCGTTCTATATATTTTTGTTTCGTTCTATATATGTTGGTTTCATTCTATAGATATTGGTTTCGTAATAAAGTCATAAACGGCGCCCCATACTACACCACTAACCAAAAGTAGTCCTGTAGTGAATTTTTTCCTTTTCTTTTGATGAATGGCCCAAAGATGTGGCCAGGTGAACAGCAACAAAGATCCCCACATACCATTTAGAAGACTCTCCTATTCATTGTAATTATTGATGCGGAACGCGGTAACAGAAAGCTACAGAGCGGGCAGCGTCACCCCACTCTTCGTCCTCCCTTCAACAAGCGAGGTGTACGTTCTGAGGCGAAGTTTAGTTTGTGCGCATGCGCGACTTTCAGGCATTTTTAGCATATGAGTAGCGGATGTGCACAAACGAAGTTTTCGTGGGGGTTGTCACGATCACTGTTTTAGCGACTTTATTCATGATTTTAACAGTAAAATGACATTTATTCTGACAAGTAGACATCTTTCACGTCATTTTGAGTCTAATTTTAACAAAATCAAAACAGAAAAATTATGGTAAATCTGTTCGTGAAAAAAATAGTAAATTTTTTGACGTTTTTTGTCTGTGGATAGGTATTTTTGATCGGGCTCCAAAATTGATGTTGAAGTTGAAGTTTTTAGGAAAAATCAAAAAATAGAAAATGACTCATGAGGGTATGAAGGTCCCGGATGCCTGTAAACTGCTTCACTACCATTTTTTTTGGGGGGGTACAGGGTACTTCCGTCTGTCGTGTGTGGGTGTTCTGTGATGGTATGTACGCTGTACTGAACAGGAGAGTTGGCTGACTGACTGATCTATCATGATCATGTACACTGAACAATCAATATCATCAATAAAGAAGGTATATAATAAAAACTTTAGTTAATGGCAATAAAGATGATTTAAACTCACCATTCCTCTATTGGCTGATTGATTGACTGCTCTTCTTATACGCCATGTACGCTGTACATTAACAAGCGTGTGGTTCTGTTCAGTGTTCAGTATAGCCCCATAAATTGGGCCAATCACTCGTATCCTTGGCCCCCAGCACCATTGCACTAAATGTTTGTGGATTATTTAGATCTACATCCGCCTCATGAAAACTTACCTATCGGATACTACTGTACTTGCGGATAACCGGCAAGTTGGTTTTGTGTGACCTTTTGCAAAATCTCAACGATCTTGTTGACCTCTTGCTCTTTGCGAATTAAAGCTATTTAATTAAAGTCCTCTCTTTCAGTTAATTGTTTCCGAGTAATGTGCAATTTTGATTGTAACGATGAAATCAAATTGCACCCTCGGCGCACTCCGAGTAAATCAGTCTGGTAACAGCTCAATTGTAGCAATCGATCGTATCGTTGTTGTCAGGGAACTCAACAAAGCCTAGTTATCGAACCCAAACGTTAGTACTGGTGCTCGATCCCGCTCTATAATAACGTTAAGAAAAAAAATGGGAGCGTAGTTTTGAGAACGTCTGTACGCCTTCGCAAAGAGCAAGAGGTCAACAAGATCGTTGAGATTTTTGCAAAAGGTCACACTCGAAATCATTCGATTTTCCCCCAAAACTGGTAATGTTTTTTAAACTAAAACCAACTTGCCGGTTATCCGCAAGTACAGTAGTATCCGATAGGTAAGTTTTCATGAGGCGGATTGTAGATCTAATAATCCACAAACATTTAAGTGCAATGGTGCTGGGGCCAAGGATACGAAGTGATTGGCCCAATTTATGGGGCTATACTGAACACTGAACAGAACCACACGCTTGTTAATGTACAGCGTACATGGCGTATAAGAAGAGCAGTCAGCACCAAGTTGAAAAACACACAATCAATCAGCCAATAGAGGAATGGTGAGTTTAAATCATCTTTATTGCCATTGTTAACTAAAGTTTATCAACCATACTCTTTATTGATCTATTGATTGTTCAGTGTACATGATCATGATAGATCAGTCAGTCAGCCAACTCTCCTGGCATGCCTGGGGTTAGACACTCATGATACTGGGTTATAAAAGTAAAGGCCCCATGATGACTAAGTACAAGAATATGACAATATTTTATTACAAATAACATGATAAAAGCCTTTTGTAAGTGGTTTGGGTGTACCCTGCCCTGCTCTGACTTTAATAGTACATTCCTATCTCCATGATTTTACCAACTTGACTGGTGGTCACCAACATGGTTTTATGGATATATGACCAGGAGTTCTGCCAATCCATAACAACATCATCCATGGGCAATCAATGTCCATGATATCAGTCGAGTCACTAGAACAACCACTTACTACTAATTCAACCATACACTCAATCTTATTACAATTCAAAAATACATATTTTAATATATATTGGTTTAAATATTTTAAAACTCTGAATTAAAACTCTGATTTTGAATAATTTACTTGATTTAAGACAATATTGATATAATTTTTACCTCCACCAACCATCATGGCAATTATTTTTTATTCATCATTTCCTGATTGCAACTTACATGATTTCAGACAATTTATATAAAAATAGGCGATAATAAAATAATGTTTTCTTTGATATTAGGCCTATACATCCCAATTTTTTGTTTGTTGATTTTAGCGATTGGACCCTCCAGTTAGTTACTCTAGCAGTCTTTTATTATTGTCTGCATTCCAGAGAAAGTGAAGTCTTGGCGTAGGCTGGACTTGTCTGCACCCAGTGGCATTTTAGAACGGACTTCAGGACGGACAGGTTGTCACTGAAGCCTCTGGTGTCACTTCGGATGGCATTTAGTCGTGCATGAACACCTTCACCTCCTTGCTCCCCCATAAACCCCAAGCCAACTTTCCATCGTCTTATGAAGGGAACTACGTGTTGCTCCAACATATGTAGCTTGGGCGGATAAGTTTCCTCCTTGAACTCTTTCCGGAAGAAGTCGGTGTAGTCGAGGATTTCAGACTCTGTTGGTAAGAAAGTTTTTTTATGATCATTATGAAGACTTTTGAATTAATCATTTTGTAAAAGTCTTGTTTGAAAAGTCTTTAAAAAAACACTAGCAAAGAATATAACATACCTAGTGTATTAATACTTGCATCCGTCATTACTTCTGCACTGTTGTAGCGTCGGTGACAAGCTGCAAATTTTGAAAACAGCTTTTCATATTTAGCTGCAATTTGGTGTACCTGTGATTTCATGGTAGGGCAGATACGCTCAGTTAAAATCACAACTGATGATGTCAGACTTGTGATGTTCTCCAACTGCAAATATCAAAATGTTATGAATGAGAACAAGTGGATAGTTTTTGTTATAGTTATTTGGTTATGGTTTTATTTAGTATTTACACATTTTGATTTTGACCCTTTAACTAACCTTGCAGCACTTATCAACGTGGTTACCTACAAAGGCTCTACCATGATAGGCTTGTCGAGCTACTCTCATCTTCTGCAGTGTGCTCTCAACCTCTGATGTGAGTGGTCCTTGCCCTGCCACAAGTTTTTTCGGAACTTTCTTGAGAAGTGCTGCTGAATCTGACACCTGAGAATGGTACATGTAAAACAATATTATTTGCAAATTATCATCACTTCAAATGGAACAATGTAAATAATCAATGATTTAATTTCTAAATTAACTTACTAGTTTGTCATGCTCTGCTTGACTATCGGCAAGGGTGTCTGTGACGAATTGCAGAACTGAATCACCTGGTTCACAGAAAGCAGCAAGTGTAACTATTTGATGATGGAGAGCTCTGCTGTTTTCCTTGAAGGCCTCTGCTCTCGTCTGTAGGTCTTTCACCTTCTGAATTGTTTGCAGGATTGTCTTGTAGCTTGATGTGAAGAGAGAGTCACCTGCCACACATTCAGCTGATGTCATGGTTCTCGCTATTTCCAGATCTAGATTGTTACAGGCTCCCTCGAAACTGACGTAGTGCTTCAAAAATAAGCCTAAGCTTATATGAAGACCAGGAGGGCACACCTAGACAAAAATACATGTAGACATTTAAGATTTTGGATTGTCCATTAATTAATCCAAGAGATTGTGTATGCATTTATTTCATTATTTTTGTTTATAATTGAGGTGTTCTTTCAAAAATCTTGGATTACCTGTGACAGGAGAACTTTCATCAGAGGTTCTCTGATGACATTGTCAAACTCATTGGCCTTGTTGATTTTTCCTCCACTGGCCTTGAAAGCTTTGAGAGAAGCTTCCATATTCTCGAGACTTCTCTGCTTGCTTGGTTTTCTATCCTTCGGTGACTTCTTCATCTCATTGTGTTCAGTTGTACACCATAGGCAACAGTGTCGACCTACAAATGCATGTTCACACAATATTATATAAAAATTTAGAGTATCACAACATTTTAGTGAAAATTAAATTCACTGAGGTTAACATGCTAGTGCTTGATTTCTTTACTTACCGCTAGGCCCCGATAGTCCATACGTTTTGCTCAGATACTCATAATCCCCAAATACAAATATCCTTAGCTTACGGCCTCTGTAAATTATTTTTGGGAGAAAAGGATATCATGAATTAAGCTTTTGTTGCAGATTATTATACTTAGAAAAGAAAATTATAATTTACTGTAATACTAAAAAAGAAATTGCTTTTTATTTACAAAACTAAGAATGTACCTCCACTGGAAATTCATCAGGTCTTCCTGAACTTGCTTCTTGAACAGCTGCAAACCAACATCAAGGTTGTGTGCATTGTCACTGGCTTCGAAGGCACATACAACTACCGTGTGGCGAGGAGCATTAGGGTGTGTGACATTGGCAACTTGAAACATTTGCTTAAATGTTTTTCCTCCCTTGTCTCCTCCTAGTTTCAGCCACAGTTCATCCTCTGGGATTAGACCATTGTGCCAAGTTAATTCCTCTGCCCTGAAGTACAAATGGATTAAAGGTAAACAAGTTGTGGAGATACTACATAACTATATTGTTCACACAAAGTTTATAGAGACAAGTTCTACTCACTTGCTATACTCGTCTAATTGCTGGTTGACTTTCTGTACAAGGGATTTCACTTGCACGCATGCTGCTTGTCTGGTAACTTTCCCATTTTCTTTGTCATCATGAAATATCATGGGAAGGTATTCAGCCACCATGTTGTTATCAAGGACTGCATTTTCTTGGGATCTCATCTGATGCTCACTTGCTGTCACAACCCCATAATCTTTCAACCATCTGGTAATTAATTAAAATAAATTTTAACTTGGGTTTTCTTGTTGTATCTATGAATCAGATTTTTCAGTTTATAATAGATCACTTTATTTAGACATGCCTGAAACAAACCTTTTCAATTTTCTATTTTTCGTCCAGGAGATTCCCAGCTGTGTCTTCATTGAAAGAGCATTTGTTTGCTGCACCTCGTGTAGTGGCAACCTTGATGGAGCCTTACTTATTCCGATGACTTGTTTAGCCTTCTCAAGAGCCTTAACTCGTGTCCTCTCCATTGCTCCAGACACACCTTGATTTGTCACTCTAGCCCTTGGAACACAAATGGTTGTCAGTGGCTGTATAAAAACAAGTGGAAATAAAACAATATTTAATGAGCCATGATAATTTGTTTACTTTGATATCAGTATGACTTGCAAATTGGCAAGCCAAGTTCCTAAACACAACCCTCCAACATGTTTGTCATGGTTTATTCGTTATCAAATTATTCTGTTGATATTTTTATGTTGTATTTAACATAATATACATGTACATATATTTTTAATGTAAGTTCATTGTGAACAAAAATCTTTTAGTTTATGACCTTTTTACTTGGTGATGCATTTTTAAAATAAACCAGTTTTGAATTGAATTGAACTTAATACCTGGCCTCGTGTTGAAAATTCTGCTGTGATCCCTCCTGATTGATGTAGTTTTGTCTTTAATACATGGGTGGCAATTCTCTCCATATCCTTTGTGATGGGAGCTGACAAACGCCTGTGTAACATTTGTTCAATCTCTGACGGTTGGTCATTTGCTGCTGGTCTTCCAACTCTCTTTTTCTTGCATTTCTCCACTAAACCCCAGAATAAACCATATTACTTTTAATTACAATAATTAACACTACACACGATAGTTGGCATTGTACTGTTGGTCTTATTTCGCACCAAAACTATGACACATTTTTGTAAGATATTTGTCGTATATATATCTCATAGTAACACTACTTGTCTATAAACGTAACAGTTGTTTAATACTTAATAACAACATTAACAATTCTGTGTATTTCCAATATAACACAGTATCTTCTGTGCAACAGCCTGTGTTCCTCTATTTTCCGTTTAGAATGTTTAGGACATTCTTAACCCTTGGGATCCAATCGTGATAGTAGCCGGTTACGCAACCTCAAAAACCCGTTTGGGAAAATGAGGACGTAGTTTAGCCCCATGCTTACTATCTCATGCCAACCTGATGATTGGATTCTCTACATGCTAGTAACACATTTCAAATTTGTTGCTGTTTTTTACCGCCTTGACTGTGGTGCGAACCAACGTGAAGTGAGCTCACGCCACACCCCGCTACACGAACCCATTCTTCGTTACGTAACGTGGAGAAACCAAATACATGCTAATTCACCGAGGGCGTTCAACCGCACATATTAATGTGGCCTACCACCTGCACTTTGATTGGAAAACTCTTTGCATATTTCACAAGGATTTCCATGTATAGGCCAGTTTAGAAGGGGTATATCTGGGTACTTGCGTTTTTTGCTAAGCTTTGACAAACAAGCTAAGCAGATATGGCTAGGATGCTGCTGTGGGTCATCACATGTCAAATCTATAAAGAAAGTATGCTTAATCCTTGCATACAAGTGTGGTTGGGCTTTTGTTTGAGATTTTCCCTTTGCTTTGTAGGCTGCATGCATTTGTCTCTTTCCACAGACCCGACAAAGTGCATCGAGAACAGCAGCATGGTGCTCCATTTTATGGTTTCTAAAATGCCCCCAAAAATAAAAGAAAAAATGGTAGTAAGAAAGTGTAAGCATTTTTGACAATTTAAACCATTCATCTTGTGTAAACTATTTGCACCACGGTGAACAAAGAGGACGCATGATTTAAATCATTCGCGTTTCTGGCGTGCTCGCAGCTGGACGTGAACTGGTACGTCTCCGGTTGAAAGCTCGCATCGGAAACACACAGAGGCTTGATTGAGTACTGTAGCGGATTAAATTCACCGCCAGTAGAAATTAGGAATACGAACAACTAAAATCACTAAGAGAAATCGAGAACAGAATAATTGAAACAAGATGGAAACGAAATGCCGATACATAGTTATATTTTATCCCTTAACGGGACCATCCAAACAACGTATACCAAATGACAAGGCTTTTTGCCACAAAGGAATGTGACCAGCACCTTTAGTGCATTGTCCCTGTAATTATGAGATTTAGTTGTGCAGCCCTTTAAACACTGCTGTTGCCTAGCAACAACCACATGTGGTGAACTTGGAGGTGTCCAGCACCCAGTGCCCAGCACTGAGGGGCACTTTTAGTTTTACACTTTTCCACTCACTCCACTATGAGTTGACATGACCTGCTGTTAGCACTGAGTTGATTGTTTTTGAATGGAGAGTTAATCTATGAGAGTTAAGGAGTCCGATGGTTTTCCATTGATGGTTGCTGTGTTTCACCACCTGTAAAGTGAGTACCAAATTCTTCTTTCTTATTCATAATTCATAGTATTTTCTTATAAACCTGAAGGAATGATGGACTTATCAGTGGAGTAAATTACATTGCTGATTGCAAGAAATAAGTGTTCTTTTTATATTGATTATCATAGTATCCTTGATCTTTATGGAGTTTCTTTGTGTTTTTCTGTTAGTTTTGTTTTGGTTTGAAAGCACTAATTAAGCCAGTGTTGTGTTCAAACTTTTCCACTTGGAATGCTTCTATCTTTATTTATAGTGAAACAATCAAAATATTACTTTGAAGCTTTTCTTTATGAAAGTCTTGGTCTTATTTCTTCTTGATTGACTCTTATATATTCTTTGGAAGTATTTACTCTTTTTATTGTTGCTTTAGTGGTTTAAGACACAGACTAGCCTTGGGTATTTTGTAGTTCAAAGAATTCCTTATTAAAGCGGTGTTCAGCAAGGTTTTCTTTTATTAACTTGAAGTTAAGTTTAAGCTACTTTTGATTGAGTTTAGATTTTCTATCATTTAAAGTGAGGTTTTGCTTAATTAATTGACTAGAAGCCTTAAGATGTAAGAAAGAACCTTTATTCATTCATTTATTAACTTTTGGCTTATAGAACTTCTTTTACCTCTATTAATGTATTATTTAATTCCCATTGATTGGTTACGTTGGAACATTATTGTAAGAAACACTTCCTTGCGGTGCCACGGTCAAGCCTTTCCTTAGTTTAAGCCATTGTTTCATCTACTTGCCACATGTACAACTTATTAATGCCTCACTTGGTTGGAATGTTTAATTCCTATGTGGTCAGTCCAAGGGTAGAGAGTAGAATTGCCTTGGGGTATATGCTGAGTAGTGTGTATGGTAATAGGAAGTGAGCATATCGATAGCAGTGTTGCTGCACAGCATAGTTTATCGATATACAGTATCTTTTAGTGCACTGTGCTATATTCCGGGTTAGTACAGCAATTGATATGTGATCACCGCTACATTGCCATTACTATTCCCTTGGATCTTTGTTTATTACTTGTTTGACAAGAGTGAAAAGCAAGCTCATTATATATTCGCAGCTCTGTTGTATGCCACAAGTGGGGGTATAGCTTTTGTTTTTCTTTATTTAAGAAGTTTTACAGTTCATTGAAGTTGTTCTTTTACTTTTGAAGTTTACTTATTATTGTTATTTTCTTGTGTTTCCTTTATAGTCGTCCTCTGTATCAACCCTTTTTTTTTTTTTAGTATATTCTTGATTATCTTCCGTTGCATTAAATCTCTTGTAAAAGAATTCACTGTGTCACAAAGCGTCGTAGACAGGATGCAAGAGAATTAATAAAGAAAAAAACTAAAAAAAGGGTTGTACAAGGCGACCTGCAGGGATGGAGGCTGTGGAAAACCAGCTGAAGGAGCTCACCGCTCGCCTGAAAGAGATGGAGGCTGAGAACGAAGCGTACAAGATGGGCCAGAAGACGTCGCGAGTGGTGGTTGTCCCGAGAGACCGAGGAACAAAGTTAGCTGGTCGTCCCTCTAGTGACAAAGATCCGGAAGTATTGGAGTGGGCGGAGGACATGAGGCGGATCACCAAGGGTCTCTCAGATGCCGAAGGAGCCCAACTAGTACTCGACCACTTGGCAGGGGCCGCTCGGGACGAGATCCGACTCTGTCCACCAGCCGAGAGGGCTAGTTCGATCAGAATAATTGAACGAGTTCTGAAAACCTACACGTGCCATGAGACCCCATCTACTCGCTGGGAGGATTTTTATGGAAGGAGGCAGCGAGGGGGAGAGTCTATCCAAGAGTTCTCTCTTCAACTCATGCGTCTACTGAGGAGGGTGGAGATTGCCTCACCAGCCAGCCCCCTACTAGAAGAAAAAGATTCAATCCTTGCCGAGAAGTTCGCCTCAGGTCTTGCAGACCCTGCTCTCCGAAGGGAAGTTCGGAGATTTCTTCAGGAGAATCCCTCGATCGAGTTTGCAGACCTGAGGAACAAGGTGCTGTCGTGGGAGAGTCCCCCACCACCCCCAGTTGCGGAGGCCAGAGCGGCTAGGGCCAAGCCGATTGAAAAGGATGCTGTGCAGACGCAACTCGACATGCACACAGCACAACTAAAGGCAACCCACGATGCCATCGAGAAGCTGTGCCAGCAAGTCACCCTGCTGACACAGAGACCCGCAATGCCGCAGAGGAGGACCGGCGGCCCAGTATGCTACTCGTGCGGCGAGGTTGGTCATCTGGCCAGGATGTGCCGCAATGGACCCCAGACAGGGTCATCAGGTCTTAGACAGACGCCCCACCAACAAGACCCCAACTGGAAGCAAGCCCCGCCATCATCCACCCCATCAGGAGTAAACCCAAAGCAAGACCCAAACGCCAACCCTCCACTGTAATGAGTCAAACACTGGAGGGAAGAGCAGCTGGCTCAACAGGTTGGAGCAAAGACGAAGTCTTTGGTAGGGCAGTGGCGAAGAGTCCTGAAGTTACTATTCCCATTCTGGGTCATCAGGTACGATTTATCCTCGACACTGGCAGTGAAGTGACTGTCCTACCAGAGACCATTTACAAAGAGCTGTCATCCGGACGACCTGCACTACAAGATGTCACAAAGTGGCTGAAAGTATTGGCGGCGAATGGTGAGGAACTTCCTTATGCCGGCTACACGGAGCTTGATTTTGACATCCTTGGGATCCAGCTTGGCCGTGTAGGAGTATTGGTGTCGAAGTCGTCAGGAGCAAACAGCGCCCAACCTACAGGCCTGCTAGGCTGCAATGTGTTCCGAGAGTTAAGGGCAGCACTTAAAGAAAAATTCGGCAGAGGATATCTTGCTTCTGACCCCCTTGAGGAGGCTACACCTTGGGCTAATGCTCTGCTTGCGTACGAGATAGAGGAGCGGACAAGTACACCAACAGGATTCGCGAAGCTTGGTGGACGGGTTCCTGTTTGTGTGCCTGCCCGGAGCAGTAAGGTGCTAACCTGCACCACTAGACAAATAACGCGAGGGTCTACAGAGGTACTTGTCCAGGCCATGCACGCCACCGCTGGGAACCTCCCAAGAAACTTAGCGGTAGTTGACACGTATTCATCCGTGCAAGGGGGACTTGTCTCTGCAAAGGTTGTCAACGTTGGTGAGGAGGACGTGTGGATCAATCCAAAGAGTCGCATCGGGATGGTTAGCCAAGCAAAGGTACTCCAGTCGGAAGAGTGCACAATCCTAGAGACCAGAGACAGCATTCTGGTCGACCTCGGAGATAGGCGCGAAGCCTACACCAACTGCACGACAGTAGAGCCACCAGAGGAAAGACCGCTACCTTTCGATGTGCACTTGGGTGATTCTTCAATAGACCCAGAGCAACGGAGGCAGTTGACGGCACTGTTGAGGAAGTACGAAGATGCCTTTTGTCAGTCAGAAGAAGATCTTGGTTTCACAACAGCGGTGAAACATAGAATCCCCACCAAAGACGACCAACCCATCTGTGTGCCACATCGCAGAGTCCCACCCCATCAGATGACGGAAGTGAAAGCACACCTGCAAAAACTGCTTAAGCAGAAAATAATTCGACCTTCGACAAGCCCCTATGCAGCTCCAGTGGTCGTTGTCATGAAGAAAGATGGGAGCATCCGTCTCTGTGTTGACTACCGGGCGCTCAACGAGAAAACCAGAAAAGATGCCTACCCTCTTCCACGCATCGACGAGGCGCTAGACTCTTTGAAGGGAGCCAAGTATTTCAGCTCGATAGATCTAGCACAAGGTTACCACCAGGTTGCAATCGAAGAGGAGGACATCCCCAAAACAGCATTCAGGGCTGGTACTGGGGGTTTGTACGAATACCTGCGTATGCCATTTGGGTTAAGCAACGCTCCCGCCACCTTTCAGCGGCTGATGGAAGCAATCATGGGTGACCTGAACTACAACTCCATACTACTATACCTGGACGACATCCTTGTGTTTTCCAGCAGTTTCGAAGAGCACTTACTTCGACTAGAGACAGTCCTGAAGCGACTTAGGCACCATGGCCTCAAAATTAAACCAAGTAAGTGTCATCTGTTCAAGGAGGGTTGTAACTACCTGGGCCACGTGGTATCAGCTCAAGGGATAGCGACTGACCCGCAGAAGACAGAGGCCATAGGCTCATGGAAGGTCCCACAAAGTGAGAAGGATCTGCGCTCTTTCCTCGGTTTAGCTGGGTATTATCGTCGGTTTGTTAAAAACTTCAGCCAGATAGCAGCCCCTCTCCATGCCCTTCTCACTAAAGGAGGGTGCAAGAAGGGTTCTGCTTGGAGACGTCCCTCCCCCAGACAGAAGCAAGAGTTTTGCAACCGATGGAGCCCCGAATGCACCCAAGCGATGGAGGAATTGAAGGCTAGGTTGACATCACCACCAATTCTCGGCTATCCAGACTTTACACGTCCCTTTATAGTTGAGACCGATGCCTCCTTCGATGGCTTAGGAGCCGTGCTGTCCCAGGACCAAGAGGAAGGACGAGTGGTCCTATGCTATGCCAGCCGCAGCCTCAGACCGCCAGAGAGGAACATGTTGAATTATAGTTCAATGAAGCTGGAGCTGCTTGCCCTCAAGTGGGCAGTAACGGAGAAGTTTCGTGACTATCTTCTGGGTGCATCACTCACCGTCTATACAGACAACAATCCTCTCTCTTATTTGAAGACCGCGAAGCTGGGAGCTACAGAAATGAGATGGGCAAGTCAGCTGGCACAGTTCGACTTTCAAATCAAGTATCGCTCTGGGAGGGCAAATGCCAATGCGGATGCGCTTAGTCGACGGTATGATGATGTCTTAGTAGAGGAGACGCTGCAAGACCTTGCTCAGTCTACGTCTCTTCACGAAGCCAACCTGAAAACCCTTAGTGTTGATGTTCGCTCTTTAAATGCAATAGACGTCCCAGCATCTTTAGACACCTTTCCTGGCTACTCTGCGAAGGAGATCAGTGTCTTGCAGAAAAAGGACAAGGTGATTGGTAGATTCCTGGAGTTTTGGAGTTTTGGGGAGAAACCGCTGCCCAGAAATATGTCACACGAGTGCAAGGAGGTGAGAATTCTGCTTCGAAGGTGGAACAGAGTGATAGAGAAAGATGGTGTCCTAAGTGTGAAGTACCACGACCCTTTAGAGGGTAGCTTCAATCAGCTTCTCCTTCCAGAAGAACTCAGACCAACTCTTTTAGATGCCCTTCATAACCAGGCTGGCCACCAGGGGCAAGAGCGTACACTCGCACTAATTCGAAGAAGATGCTTCTGGCCTGGAATGGCAACAGATGTCGAGAAATGGTGCAAGAAATGCGAGCGGTGCACAGTCGCCAAGAGACCAATCCCAAAAGTACGGCCAACGATGGGAACACTGCTGGCAGAGAAGCCGCTTGACATATTGGCCATTGACTTTACCATTCTGGAACGCTCAACAGATGGTCGGGAGAACGTCCTTGTGATGACAGACGTCTTCAGTAAGATGGTACAAGCCGTGCCATGTCGAGACCAGAAGTCAACCACAGTTGCGAAGGTCTTGGTAAAAGAGTGGTTCACAAAATATGGAATTCCCCGACGCATCCATAGCGATCAAGGACGAAATTTCGAATCGCAGCTTGTCCGTGACCTGTGTTCTTTGTATGGAATCACCAAGAGCAGAACAACCGCATATCACCCACAGGGCAACGGGCAATGTGAGCGGTTTAACCGCACCCTGCATGATCGGCTACGCACCCTCCCAGCAGACAAGAAGAAGCGCTGGCCAGACCATCTACAAGAACTTGTATTCATGTACAACTGTACCCCCCACTCTTCGACTGGGTTGTCTCCATTCTTAGTCTTCATGGGACAAGAACCAACCCTACCGATCGACTTAGTACTTGGACTATCGAAGGATGATCCCCAACAAGCAGCAGGCCTGGAACCATGGGTTCAGCAACACCAGCAGAAGTTGAGAGATGCTGCAAACACTGCATTGAATAGGATGAAGGAGAAGAGCGATGCCAGAGCTAAGCGAAGTGACGAGAGGGTAAATGATAAGGGCATTGCCATAGGAACTCGTGTTCTCCTTCGAAACCACCCGCAAGGGAGGTGCAAAATTGCAGACTACTGGAAGCCAACCCCCTACCGAGTAATGTCGCGCCCACAGGAGAATGTTTATGAAGTTCAGCTTGCCGATGGCACTGGAAAGTCCAGAAGAGTGACCAGGACAGAGTTACTCGACACCCGAGAGGTAGTGCCCGATATTCTCATCGATGGTGAAGATGAACCAGCTTCAGACGATGATCCCCCGTCCCTACACAAAACAGAGGAGACTGTTCCCCCCACAGTCTCCCCTGAGCTGTCGGATCACTCAACTACTCAGGAATTTTCACAGTCTACATCTGATAGAGAGACCGGAAGTCCCAGATCTTATCCATTAGCGACCGACTCAGCAGACGTGCTCGATGACCCCATGGATGATCTCAATTTATTGATCAAGTTTGATTCCCAGCACGTGGAGACCCCTTCAGCAACCGCAGAAGCAGTAGATGTTCAACCCCAGTCTCTACACAAAACAGAGGAGACTGCCGTCTCCACAGTGCCCGCGACAGCTGCATTACCTGTCGTGGTGCCAAGTGTCTCCATCACATCTACCCCTGAAGGTGTTCTGTCTTCTACATCTGCCGAGCCGCTATCCTGTAACGTTGAAGAGGTGGTGCCTACCGATATTGACGTTTCTAATTCTGCATCTGACCCGCATGTAACAAGTACGTTTATGGAAAGTCTTAAGCCCGAACTGAAACCAACTCTCTTCAATTGATCCAGTGAAGGAGACCATGACTACCTCTAAACCCACTGGTGCCCCATTGAGACGGTCTACAAGACTTGCTAGTAAACACCCTCGTCCCAACAACCCCCCAAGTACAATGAACAGGCAGGTTCGGACAGGAGAACTTCCTCCTTCCTCCCATGACGAAACCCAGGATACTTCCGTCGTAGCAGATGGAGATGAACCCCTTCACACTGAAGCCACATCTCTACATCCAGACTTTGCTGAGGTTAGTCGTGCTTTGACTGGACTTGGACAGATCATGGACAGATGTTAGCTGGACACTTGCAGCAAGGATGAATGACTCCGAGCAGGTGGACTTAGAACTCTAAATTATATGACTAAGTTGTGTTCTTGGGTTCTCCTCAAGATTTATCTAAAAATGTGGAGCATTGCGGAAAAAAGAAGTGTTTTTTTGCAAGTTTGGCCAAAGCGTTCTGAAAAGTTTTTTACTTGTTGTTTATTATTTGATTTTTTCGGAAGCTCATGTATGTAACATGACTCATTTTAAATTGCTTTATTTTTTATTTTTTTGCAAATTTGATTTTTTGTTGTTGAAATCAGCTTAAACTTCCTGCGCGTCAGCCGGATACACTAGATACTAGTTAGTGCACGAGGAGAACACTGATCACATGCGTGAGGCCGGCATAACGGTTTGATTCATTTAATTAATGTTAGGTTTTTAATTTTTAGTTTTTCATGCCAATTATTGTTGGTGTGGAATCCAACAACGTAGCAGAGGAGAGTTGTGACCAGCACCTTTAGTGCATTGTCCCTGTAATTATGAGATTTAGTTGTGCAGCCCTTTAAACACTGCTGTTGCCTAGCAACAACCACATGTGGTGAACTTGGAGGTGTCCAGCACCCAGTGCCCAGCACTGAGGGGCACTTTTAGTTTTACACTTTTCCACTCACTCCACTATGAGTTGACATGACCTGCTGTTAGCACTGAGTTGATTGTTTTTGAATGGAGAGTTAATCTATGAGAGTTAAGGAGTCCGATGGTTTTCCATTGATGGTTGCTGTGTTTCACCACCTGTAAAGTGAGTACCAAATTCTTCTTTCTTATTCATAATTCATAGTATTTTCTTATAAACCTGAAGGAATGATGGACTTATCAGTGGAGTAAATTACATTGCTGATTGCAAGAAATAAGTGTTCTTTTTATATTGATTATCATAGTATCCTTGATCTTTATGGAGATTCTTTGTGTTTTTCTGTTAGTTTTGTTTTGGTTTGAAAGCACTATTAAGCCAGTGTTGTGTTCAAACTTTTCCACTTGGAATGCTTCTATCTTTATTTATCGTGAAACAATCAAAATATTACTTTGAAGCTTTTCTTTATGAAAGTCTTGGTCTTATTTCTTCTTGATTGACTTATATATTCTTTGGAAGTATTTACTCTTTTATTGTTGCTTTAGTGGTTTAAGACACAGACTAGCCTTGGGTATTTTGTAGTTCAAAGAATTCCTTATTAAAGCGGTGTTCAGCAAGGTTTTCTTTTATTAACTTGAAGTTAAGTTTAAGCTACTTTTGATTGAGTTTAGATTTTCTATCATTTAAAGTGAGGTTTTGCTTAATTAATTGACTAGAAGCCTTAAGATGTAAGAAAGAACCTTTATTCATTCATTTATTAACTTTTGGCTTATAGAACTTCTTTTACCTCTATTAATGTATTATTTAATTCCCATTGATTGGTTACGTTGGAACATTATTGTAAGAAACACTTCCTTGCGGTGCCACGGTCAAGCCTTTCCTTAGTTTAAGCCATTGTTCCATCTACTTGCCACATGTACAACTTATTAATGCCTCACTTGGTTGGAATGTTTAATTCCTATGTGGTCAGTCCAAGGGTAGAGAGTAGAATTGCCTTGGGGTATATGCTGAGTAGTGTGTATGGTAATAGGAAGTGAGCATATCGATAGCAGTGTTGCTGCACAGCATAGTTTATCGATATACAGTATCTTTTAGTGCACTGTGCTATATTCCGGGTTAGTACAGCAATTGATATGTGATCACCGCTACATTGCCATTACTATTCCCTTGGATCTTTGTTTATTACTTGTTTGACAAGAGTGAAAAGCAAGCTCATTATATATTCGCAGCTCTGTTGTATGCCACAAGTGGGGGTATAGCTTTTGTTTTTCTTTATTTAAGAAGTTTTACAGTTCATTGAAGTTGTTCTTTTACTTTTGAAGTTTACTTATTATTGTTATTTTCTTGTGTTTCCTTTATAGTCGTCCTCTGTATCAACCCTTTTTTTTAAAAAGTATATTCTTGATTATCTTCCGTTGCATTAAATCTCTTGTAAAAGAATTCACTGTGTCACAGGAAAATACTAAACAAAGTCTGGCAAAGCAAAGATTTCGGGACACTCCTAAACTAAAATAAATAAATGGTATTACCTTAATAATGGTCGGATGACTGGCTGCAACTTATACAACTTAAACAACCCAACTTTATACAGAAAAACTAACACCCAGCCTCCGACCACAACCTCCTGCTCCCTGCCACAGGACAAGACTGCCACCCCGAGCTCTAAGGCCCAGTGGTTTTATTAGAGTGGTCTGTAAGATTAACAATAACCATTAACTGCATTCCTTCTCCCAGATAGGGAGAACTGGACTGGAATGTCTAATTATTACAAGACAATTACAAATAACTGCATTCCTTCTCCCAGACCGAGAAATTGGAATGACTCTTAAATATTACTAGACAATAACTGCATTCCTTCTCCCAGACCGAGAAACTGGAATGACTCTTAAATATTACAAGACAATAACCAATAACTGCATTCCTTCTCCCCGACTGAGAAACTGGAATGACTCTTAAATATTACAAGACAATAACCAATAACTGCATTCCTTCTCCCCGACTGAGAAACTGGAATGACTCTTAATCATCTTATCCATCACACTACCCTCCTCCCACAGAAGGCGTGTCCCCACGACTTAATGGTGAATAAAAAATATATATATTAATATCAATCGGTATCATATAATGTCCAAAGATGATTTGCAAAACTTCATGGAGATAGGTTCAAATGAACATTTGTTTTACTAGATGTTACATAGGCTTTTAAATGAAGAAAGTGTCCACAGTTGGTCTGCAGCCCAAAGGAGCACCATCAAAATGTAGCATGTAAAGCCCATAAATCAAAATGTTCAAGTTCGGTTAGATCACGAAATCTCCTGTTTGCATCCAGCGGGAGGTTGACGGTTTCGTCGCGGGTGATTTGGCCGGCCGGTCCAATTATCACTGCCATGTTGTTCTGAAACTTCTAATTCATCCTCTCCCTCAATGTCATGGTTGTGGATGATTGAGTTACCGAGTGGGGTATCTGAGGCAAAATTTATCCCTGCCTCATCCCCAAGTCCACGATCCTCCTTTGACGTGTAATCTCTCACGTCTGCTACTTCAACCTCCCGTTCAGTAGAATCGTTAGCTGAAGCCCTGACTCCTCGTAGGTTTGTCAGTAGATTTGAAGGCGCCTCATCCCGCCTATCAACAGTGGTAGTGCCATCTTCGTTCTCGCCTGAAGGATCCTGTTCAAAAGTACTTGAATAGCACGGTTTTAACCTATCAAAATGTACCACCACACGATAGTGCGTTTTTACATTTTCAATCCTGTACACAGCATCTGAAATACACTTTTTGACAATGAATGGGCCTTTCCAAAAAGATTGCAACTTAGGACTTAGACCAACTTTTCTTCTAGGGCAAAATAACCAAACCTTATCACCCTCCTTGTAAGGTTTACCTTTGAGTTTTGCATCATACAAGCGTTTTTGACGTTTTTGCTCGCCTTGTATATGATTTCGTGCCATCTCAAAAGCTCTGTGCATGCGACCATCTATCTCAGATGCATATGCCTCTGGGGTCACAATTTCACTTGTTTCTGGCGTTGGTTGAGTGACTAAAACATCAAGAGGTAAATTTACCTCTCTGCCAAACATCATTCTATTTGGGCTAATTCCGGTGGTTTCTTGCTCACTTGCCCGATAACTCATCATAACATATGGAATGTGTGTATCCCAGTCAGCTTGGTCGTCACATACATACATGCTTAACATAGACAATATAGTTCTATTAAATCTTTCCACGAGACCATCAGACTGTGGGTGATAAGCAGTAGTCCTAGTTTTATTGATTCCTAAAAGGCGGCACACGGATTGAAATATCTTGCTGTGGAAATTCGAACCTTGGTCTGAATGAAGGGATAACGGAACTCCGTAACGGCAAATAAATTGCTCAACCAAAACTTTGGCTACTGTTTCTGCCTCCTGATTTCTCAAAGGATAGGCCTCAGCCCACTTTGTGAAATAGTCCATAACTATCAGAATGTAATGGTTACCATTTCTTGACCGAGGCAAGGGACCAAGTATATCCAAAGCTACCCTTTCAAAGGGGCACCAACCAGGAAGGTTTCATTGAACTTCGAAATTTGGGGGCAGGTGTTTTACGTTTTGCACATTTTTCACACTGCCTAATCCAGTTTGTTATGAAAGAACGGTAGCCTATCCAATAATACTGACGTTGGATTTTCTTAAAGGTTTTTGTTCTACCTAAATGGCCACCAGTTCTGGAATCATGTGCTAATTGCACCACTTCTTTTGTAATGATCTTGGAATCACCAACTGCTTAGTACTTGACGAAGAATTATCAACATAACGTCTGTACAACATACCTTGTTCTAGCTCTAGCTGGTCCCAAATATACCAGTATCCCTTAGTCTCCCGGCCCAGACCACCAATCAGACTTCCGGGAGGTTTCTCAGCAGAACTTTCCTTCATCTTTATGATTGGTGCTAACACATCATCGTTCCGCTGAGCCTCCCGTAGTCCGACCGGGTCCAAACCTGTAAAGACACTAAGAGAACAACTGTTAACTTTGTCATTAACAACATTTACATTCACTAGTCCATCCTCATTTTCAAATGGCATTCTTGAAAGGGAATCTGCATTTTTATGTTGACTTCCTGTCTATAACAAATTTCATAGTCAAACGCACTCAAAGTTTCTATCCATCTGGCCAATTGGCCTTGTACATCTTTGAAATTGCACAGCCATCTTAGTGAGCCATGGTCGGTGCGTATGGTAAATTTTCTCCCGTATAAGTAATGTTTAAAGTGTTTCACAAAATGTACAACTGCGAGGAGTTCTCTCTTTGTTACACTGTAATTTCGTTCACTTTTAGTCAATTTACGACTTCCGTAACTTATAACTTTCTCTTGTCCTTCTTGGATTTGTGAAAGAACTCCACCAATGCCCTTATCGCTAGCATCTGTATCTAGAATAAAAGGCTTTGAAAAGTCAGGAAATGTAAGAATACTTGCAGAAGTTAGCTTACGTTTAAGTTCCTGAAAAGACTGTTCACACTCGATAGTCCATTTAAAACCTACGTTCTTATGAGTCAGTTTATGAAGTGGTGATGCTATAAGAGCAAAATTTTGAATGAAACGTCGATAATAGGAACATAACCCAAGAAAACTACGCACTTCAGCAAGCTTACATGGCGTTGGCCAGTCTAGTATTTTACGTGTTTTTTCTGGGTCAGTGGACACACCTTGGTCTGACACAACGTGCCCAAGATACAAAACTTCTTTTGAAACAGAAAACATTTTTTTGGTTTCAGTTTGAGGCCTGCGGCTGAAAGCCTGCTAAAAACTTCACCCAGTCGTGAGCTGTGTTCTTCAAAAGTCTGGGCAAATACCAAAATATCATCAATGTATACCAAACATGTCTGCCAATGTAAACCAGCTAGGACACGCTCCATTAATCTTTCGAAAGTACTCGGAGCATTACATAGGCCAAAAGGCATCATGTTAAACTCATATAAACCAGTTCCCGTTGTGAAAGCCGTTTTACACTTATCTTTGGGGTCAACTTCAACCTGCCAATAGCCACTAGCTAAGTCTAACGACGAGAACCACTTTGAGCCAGATAGTGTGTCAAGGCTGTCATCAACGCGTGGTAACGGGTATGCATCCTTATAAGTGACATCGTTTAATTTTCTGTAATCGATGCAAAACCTAGTGGTCCCGTCTTTTTTTAACCAGAATGACAGGACTTGCCCACGGGCTACTGGATGGAGAAATGACCCCTTTTTCTAACATGTCTTCTACCTGCTTTTGAGCCTGCTCGTTGGTGATGAGGTAATCTGCGCGCAGGCTGCCGTTTTGGCCTAGCATCAAAGGTTTCTATGTTATGATACACTACATTCGTTTGGCCAAGCTCCCCATCTTTTGAAAACACACTGTCATAATCATGTAACATGTTCTTTAACTTAACTTTTTGTTCACCTGTTAAGTGTTCTGAACTTTTTTGATACAACTCTTCCAACTGAGAATTTGAGCCATTACTTGTGCATTCATGGTTTTCCACAGCTTGAGTTACACTTGCAGGTTGCAAAACTGCTACCTGGGTACCTTTGTACACCGTAGTTGCATCTGTTTTCAAGTTTAACATTCTAATTGGCACATAGTTATTTTTATCACAATTGGCAAATGTACGTCCAATTAACATACTATTATCTTTGGTCACATAACATCTTGACGGTTCTAGTAACCCACCTCGTGTGCCTATAGCACGAACATGTACTTCCCTGGGACTATAGCCTCCTGACCCGACGGGATTGTAATAGTTTCTGCTACAGAAACCCTACAACAGTTACCAGTATCCACATTCTCAAGTGTCACTGGCACTTCAAATTTACCGAACCTCAACTTCTGTTTAGGCAAATCCAACACTCCTCCCTGATTTGAAAGAAAATCTAAGCCCAAAATGCCAGCCTGCGTAATGGGTGCGACAAAAATTGCATGACGTCTTACAAGATTACCGAGTCTAATGACTATTTCTGCACAACCCTTCACCTTAAGTGCCGTACCTTCGGCAGCTATTATGGACTCACTACAAGAATGCAGTGTCTGTCTCACATTCAAAGGCAATAACTCCCAAGTAAGTGGGTGTAAAATTGTTACTGATGACCCTGTATCTAACAAAAATTTAACATCAACACTATTTACCTTACCCCTGACAAAAATTGTACTCTTGGCCTCACAGTTCAATGTTGGCTGGGTACCGGCCCCATACTCAGCCCCACCTGGTTTCCCTGCTCGTTAGACGAGGTGTTCCGGAAAACTTGCGGTTGGTTGGGTTGGTTGGGTTGGGGGCATTATACGGACACTGAACTGTCTGTGGCCTTCCTGCCTACAATTCCAACACACAATGGGACCCCTAGGTCGTCTAAGCCTATTACTCGACTGCTTTTCTTTGAGAATAGTCTGAAGCTCTTTTACAGTTTGTTCTAATTGTTCAACCTTACGTTTAAGACCATCCTGAGTAGGTACATGTAGCTCAGTATCACATGAGGCACTAGTAGTAGTTGGCTTACTCTGACATGCATTAGCACCTATCCTCTGCAACATATCAGTCTTGTTATACTCAACCTGAATAAAGGCCTCTTCTTCTAGTGCCGCAGTAAGGGCAGCTCCGAGGTCTCTAGGTTTAGTCCTTCTTACTTGCATTCTAACCTCAGGTAAGTCTAATGCCTCTATAAAATGATCTCTGCCTAACTCTTCCTAAGTTCTGCTGATACCTCAGGGTACGCTTTAAAAACAAGTCTGCGAATATCACTAGCTAACTCGGGCAACTTCTCGCTTTTCCTGCGTGTTCTTACTTTAAGCTTAGCCCTATACAGACCTGTCTGTCCTTGCGGAGAAAATCGATCTTTCAACGCATTGACAACTGCAGAAAAATCAAGTTTAATTGAATCAGCTAAGTCAGTATAAACCTGGAGGGCTGGCCCTCGCAACCTCACGGCTAGAAATCTAGTTTTCTGGTCTAAGGACCACCCGTTTATCTGGCTACATAAATTCAAATTAGTTAACCAATCCTCGAATGACTTGCTACCATCGTAATTATCTGGCTGAACGACTGGCTTTACCGTGCCTGGCTGTCTTAAAGTACTACTTAAAGCTACTGGTACGTCATTAGTCCTATTGGGCATATTGGAACGTTGTGGTAATGAACAAAAATCAGTACTAGGAGTGTCCAAACTAGGAGAACCAGCACCTAAAACTTCATTTACAACTATAGGAGTGTCCCGAGGTGGCAGTCTTAGTCTACCCGAAGGGGCAGACCTGTGGCTGGGAACACTGGAACTTTGTGTCGTCCTTAACTCAGCCAGCCTTTCTCTTCTAGACTGTATTTCCTCGTCTAAAAGTCTTAGTGTTTGGTTCAACTGACCAGCCAAATCTGTTCTCGATCCCATCTCAAGTAATTGAGTCGTACCTAATTAAATAAATAATTTATCCGCAATCCCACCGCTGCCACCAAAACTGTAGCGGATTAAATTCACCGCCAGTAGAAATTAGGAATACGAACAACTAAAATCACTAAGAGAAATTGAGAACAGAATAATTGAAACAAGATGGAAACGAAATGCCGATACATAGTTATATTTTATCCCTTAACGGGACCATCCAAACAACGTATACCAAATGACAAGGCTTTTGCCACAAAGGAAAATACTAAACAAAGTCTGGCAAAGCAAAGATTTCGGGACACTCCTAAACTAAAATAAATAAATGGTATTACCTTAATAATGGTCGGATGACTGGCTGCAACTTATACAACTTAAACAACCCAACTTTATACAGAAAAACTAACACCCAGCCTCCGACCACAACCTCCTGCTCCCTGCCACAGGACAAGACTGCCACCCCGAGCTCTAAGGCCCAGTGGTTTTATTAGAGTGGTCTGTAAGATTAACAATAACCATTAACTGCATTCCTTCTCCCAGATAGGGAGAACTGGACTGGAATGTCTAATTATTACAAGACAATTACAAATAACTGCATTCCTTCTCCCAGACCGAGAAATTGGAATGACTCTTAAATATTACTAGACAATAACTGCATTCCTTCTCCCAGACCGAGAAACTGGAATGACTCTTAAATATTACAAGACAATAACCAATAACTGCATTCCTTCTCCCCGACTGAGAAACTGGAATGACTCTTAAATATTACAAGACAATAACCAATAACTGCATTCCTTCTCCCCGACTGAG
The DNA here is from genome assembly GCA_021014325.1 of Plazaster borealis. Lineage (NCBI taxonomy): Eukaryota > Metazoa > Echinodermata > Asteroidea > Forcipulatida > Labidiasteridae > Plazaster > Plazaster borealis. The sequence continues at coordinate 13,040,231 of CM037463.1, forward strand.
AAACTGGAATGACTCTTAATCATCTTATCAATCACAGTACATTATTCTGAAGGGATCTTGGGTGAAGTATAGTAAAGTATTAAGGGTATAAGCCCGAAGAGGTATGAACATGGTTTCATTCGGCCGGGTATTTCCGCAATATTACAGTTGGTTCGCTCGCTAGGCGAGGGGTATAGTTGTTAATACGGAGGAGGGCCTTTGGGGCTGCTTCGGTAATGTGTCTGTTCGCTTTATATAGCGAAGCGATGAGAGAAGATTTTAACACTGGTATAAATCAGGGAGTAACATAGGGGGAGCCCGGGGACAGTGTTCCTTCAGGGGCGGTAGAAGATACTATCATTCTTTCTCGTTATTCATTGATGGTTTTTCATTTAAAATATTCCATGGCAGCCGGCCAAAGGATGGTTTGCGGATATTTGTATACATCGGGTCAAAAAGATAAAAGGGAACTATGGTCAAAATGCAGAAAAGGAACCCCTAAAAGTAATAATCAAATCAAAGTAACAGTTTTCAGCGATACAAATGTGGAAGGAAATGGTCCACAATTTGGACAGCGCATTTTCGAATACCATGATGGCTATCTGAGGCAATTCCAAGTTTTGAGTAATTTAATTTAAATGAGCTTAGATGGCGTTCAAATGGCTTTTGTGTACTTTTCTTGCGTACCTTTCTTGAACCTCAACCCATGAATAGATCACTGGTATTTGCGTCTGGAATGCATTGCACGGGCGTTTTCCATTCTGCTCTTGCGAATGCGGCTTTTCGGCTTTCCTATACCGGGTCATCAGTGCTTTTGTCAAACCCGGGGTCACTGAGCCATGCACCTAATCCCAAGAACCCGCCATCGCCAGTGATGTGTCAGAGATTGCCCAGGTGAGCAGTATTTAAAAGTCACTATAGCTTCTTTTGTTCGAGTCCCACATAATATAATTGCTGTAGGGTTCTACAATGGTAGGCCTAATGTTTTGGAAAACAGTTAAAGACGGTAAAAGATAGTCAGAAATTAGTCTGGATTAATAAAGAGGAAATCTCGTGGATCTTCTATAACGGCTAGCCTGGGATTTGTGAAGATAACAGAGATCGACATTTTTGTGTGCTCTTAACACGCTAAAAACAGTTGTCGATAGGCAATAGGCCTACTGCCGTTCATTTTGTTTTTACAAGCTTCTGCTTATCAAAAACGGATTACTCTTTTATTACACTGTTTACTGTCATTTACTGATATGTTGCCTTACTCCATAGTACATGCAATTGTCGGTATTTTTCATGGAAGTGTGGAAATCAAATGTGTATTTGAATTGAATTGAATTAAATAATTTCAGGAAATGCGGAGGCATATGGGGCTGCATGTGAGCCATGCAGCGAAAAGCTTCCGAGGAGTGTTTCGAGGGTCTGATAGACGACGCTTGTTATACAAAGCGGACCAACTTGGGGGAAAGGACTCCTTTAGAGACACTGTATCGGCAATAATAGCTCCCATTTGGTGCTATTAACGAAATTAAACGAAATTTGGAATTGATGGTACACGGCCGGGTGCAGGCGGACCCCTTAAATGAGGTGCCTAAAAGACGGAAGGCACGCGGAGGTCGGAGAGTGCAGCTATGAAGGTGGATGCCTCTGAATGTGAACAACCCGCCAGCAGGGCCGCCTACTTCGGGGGCACGCCCCTATATTATAAAGTGTTGTGTCATTTGCTGCTTTAAGAAATATTTGATGTTATGATAAATAATGGGTCCTTTGTAGCCTACATGAGCTCAGTGGGGAGCATTATGGGGTGGCCATAATAAGGGGTGATGTTCACATGTATAACGTCTTTAAATAAACAAACTTGGTTGGACAAAACGGAACCCCCATTTCATAAAGGATTTATGGACAGTCAGGAGGCCGTAGTGTGTAAATATCGATGAAATGTCATAAGACAAGCCTGAGTATAAAGCAAATGTATAATAACTATACATGGCTCGAAGAATCATGGGATAGGCATCGAGATGAGTAGAGTTGTCTCTTTTACGTGCTAAAAGATGGATGCACTTTTAATTGGCCTATGTGTCAGGCTTAGATGGCAAGAATGGGTATGCAGTGCACTAGCATTTGCGACATGTAGATAAACATCTGGATAACATTTTATCTAAAGGGTTTGATGCCCATTTGTCTTGTTGATAAGTATGGTATTGGTGTGGGAGATGTGGGCTTGTATTTGGAGAATTGTACACGTCTAAATTGTCGTCTTTATCGATCCAAAATAAATTAAGCCCCAAAAGAACGTTTTAAAAACTAGCTGCGCTTCTGCCGTTAGTAGTGCATCAAAAGGGCAATACTTTGACGTCATTTTGTTGGAGACTGCTTCTTTTTTTTTCCATGGTGCAACAAAGCGGCTATACAAAACGGGGCCCCACAATGCGGTAACAGGCGTTGATAAAACGGGCTTTGTGGCCCATTCTAAACAAAGTTTCAAAATGTCCTTTTTTACAAATTAAAATCACCTGAACCCAATTTCCACAGTGTAGGCCTAGAGAGTAGTACTAGCCGGGGCAGAGCCCCGAGATAGTGGGATGTTTTGGCCCCATAGAAGTAAGAATCCGGGCCCAAAGGGGTGATATGGCCTTTTTTCCACATATACCCTGGACGGGGCCCCGAGAGAGTGAGATGCTTTATAATGTTCCAGGTCATAAAACATTTGTTGTCTCTTGTAGTGGTATTAAAAAATGGAGTCGGCTATGTGTATGGCTTTGGACCCCGAGATTGTGAGATGATTTGGCCTCACAATAAAGTATTATGGGGTTGGACCCCGAGTTTGTGAGATAATTTGGCCTCACAGATGAAGTATTATGGGAATGGGCCCCGAGATTGTGAGATGTTTTGGCCTCAAATATGAAGTATTATGACGATGACTATAATAAAGCAAGCTAGCCGAAACGATGAGACCCATTCAAGAACTCACACCGCGGTACTGCAATTAATAACGATTCTACTGATAAGCTAATTTAGTAGCCCCAGCTGATTATCTATAACTTCAGCCCAGGTAGTAGTTTAAAAGCAGGACAGTTCCTTTCTTTTTAGAACTGAGAAGTCTCCCGAACAACCCGATAAATATACTCCGCGGTAGTAGAATATAATTGATAGCAAGACAGTTCTCCAAAGAACAAACTCTACCTGGCAAGTAGATACATACATGGTGTTACCGCAAACCAAATATATATTATGGGGTTGGACCCCGAGATAGTGAGATGAATTTGCCTCTCAGATGAAGTATTTAATGGGGATGGGCCCTGAGATGGTGAGATGAAACTGCCTCACAGATGAAGTATTATTGGGATGGGCCCTGAGATGGTGAGATGAAATTGCCTCACAGATGAAGTATTGGATGGGCCCTGAGATGGTGAGATGAAACTGCCTCACAGATGAAGTATTATTGGGATGGGCCCTGAGATGGTGAGATGAAATTGCCTCACAGATGAAGTATTATTGGGATGGGCCCTGAGATGGTGAGATGAAACTGCCTCACAGATGAAGTATTATGGGGATGGGCCCCGAGATGGTGAGAAGAAATTGCCTCACAGATGAAGTTTTATGGGGATGGGCCCCGAGTTGGTGAGATGAATTTGCCTCACAGATAAAGTTTTATGGGGATGGGCCCCGAGATGGTGAGATGAATTTGCCTCACAGATGAAGTATTAAGTGGATGGGCCCCGAGATGGTGAGATGAAATTGCCTCACAGGATGGAGTATGTATATAGTAACTTTGTAATATCTGAATGTAAACATGAACAATTTGTGCATTAAAGCGATTTTTGGGGTCCTCGGGCCACCTGTTTTATTTTAGTGTGTTCAAATAAATATACCAGAAATATATGGGGGTGGGCCCCGAGACGGTGAGATGAAATTGCCTCACAGATGAAGTATTATGGGATGGGCCCCGAGATGGTGAGATGAAATTGCCTCACAGATGAATTATTTTTGGGATGGGCCCCGAGATGGTGAGATGAAATTGCCTCACAGATGAAGTATTATGGGGATGGGCCCCGAGTTGGTGAGATGCAATTGCCTCACAGATGGAGTATTATGGGATGGGCCCCGAGATGGTGAGATGAAATTGCCTCACAGATGAAGTATTATGGGGATGGGCCCCGAGTTGGTGAGATGAAATCGCCTCACAGATGAAGTATTATGGGGATGGGCCCGAGATGGTGAGATGTGTATGGGGTGCAACCCCAAGACAGTGAAATGATTTTGCATCACAGATGGAATACATTATACAGTATAATATCATGGTTATAGACCTAGAGATTGCGAGGTGATTTGGCCTCACAGATGGACTATGGGGATAGGCCCCGAGGTGTGAGATGATATTGCTTCAAATTAAAAACAGGTCTGGGGTTAGACCCCGAGACAGCTAGATGAATTACATATTGTATTTAATTGAGTCCGAGAGATAAAGATTTCTAAGGTCTGCTTTTGAGTACATATAGATGCGGGATGGGCCCAAAGATGTTGTTTACCATAAGAGCTTGCCGGAATAGTAAGGCCCGAGATGGTGAGATGAATTTGCCTCACAATAAAGGTTAAGATGTAGTTAATGTTCTACGATCGTGAGAAAATTGGCCTTACAACAACATGTGTTATTCATTTATAGTTCGTACTGAAATTGTGAGACCAGTTGGCTTTGCTGCAAAGAACAAGGCTGTAGCAAGTAAACCTGGCTAGGCGCAAGCACGGACGAGGTCACTCTGTAGTCTAGTACACGAGTGCAAAACGGAAAAACATGTACTGTCAGAGTTTCAGTTAGTGCCGAATTGTAAATTATGGAGAATTTTGAATTTTAATAAAAATTAAATATCAAAGGGACTAATGACATAAGTTTTGGTTCAGCAGCAATATTTGTATTTTGTGTGCATTTTATTCCATGCCAAGTCAGCCCTCAAGTACACAACCCGATGCTATGGGCAGTTTGAATTGCCAAAAGCCTGTTCAGAGACATGGTAACGGGGCGTATGTGGTCTATCTCTGCTTGCGGGCGTGTCAGAATTATGTTATGCAATATTATTAGCGCAGGACGTCAAGGCGTAGCACAAGTTTGCGAATCTATCAGCATGTACAAAACACGTCGAAGGAAAGACCGAGGGTGTAGCAGTGTACATTTGTAAATCAGTTGCAGGGATCAAAGGAAAATCATGGGCTAAAAAAAAAAATTACAGAAAATAAAGAGGTATGTGAACTCAGCCGAAACAAACAAAGGCAGATGATAATAATAACAATTTTTGACAGTTTAATCAAATGAAGGCTTATATTAACAGGCAAAGGTAAATATTGAGTGAAAGTGAGTGGATTGGAAAATACGTCCTTTTGCATTAATTGTTTCCCCTTTTCCCCTTATTTGAAGTGGGTAAAATTAAAAGCCCGGTGTTTGGAACAGTTGTGATTTATGACCGCATAAGAAACAAAACCAAAACGCACATTTCATTCACTACAGCGTGGCAACGATGTGGCAATGTGTTGAGCTTTGAACCTTTACCCGTTTTCAGTACCTCAAACGGTCAACGGGACATGCATTGTTTTGTTTTTAAGGAGTATGGCAGGTACCTACAAAATACTCAAGACGCACATTTTGGGAGTATTTCACAACTTCACAAATTCGATCCAGATGAAGCACGGCGAGACGGCGAGCGGAAAGGTGTGCCTTTGGGTCGATATGATTGTCATGCATGGACGCCGGCTTAGAAGAAGGAAGAAAGAAATGAAATGCGTGCAGATAGATTAAAGAGTTTGTATTTGGCAAGGCCTAGGGTGAAGGCAAGATCTGTGGCACTTGCAATGGGTCACTTTCACTCATTAGTCTTCTAAGAATGGAGGCAGACTTGCTAGTACTGTTGGAGTTTCGGAGTACAATTGGACGCACACCCCTCCAAGTCGAGTCACATCTGGTTGCCGGCCCGTTTGGGAGTTATATTCCAAGGGAAATTGGGCAGAGGGGCTGACTTTGCATTTGACCTTGTGGCCCTCCTATCCAACGTGTCAAAAGGGGCTAGATATAAAACCGTTCAGGTTCTTCCTAAAGATACCCGGTTCCGGGCCCCTTGGATGTGAACATTTCTGCTCAACATTGTCCTGAGGAAGCTTTGGCATGTTTGCAATCGTTTTCATTGTCCCGACTCTCATGGGATGAAGTGCGGGTGACGATGGCTGGATGGCAGCGTCCAGAGCCCAATGAGTGGTGGCCAAATTTAACGTCGTTCGTGTGACGGGGGCCGCGGTTGGCCATAGAAGCATGAATACTTTCCAGTAGCTGTTTTATTCCGTCTAGACGAGGCATTCCTTTCGGTTTCGGGCATTTGAATGTTTCCAAACGAGGAGTTCAGATGGGCAGAACACCATGCAAATGCGTGTGATGGTGTCGGATTCACTGGTCAAGAGAATGACTGGCTTTGGTTGGCCAGCCTCACAGGATGTTCATTGGAGCGTGGAAGGAGGGCGAAGATGGGCGCGTTGGGCGGAAGATCTTGTTGTCAAGTTCACAAGCCTAACGCGGTGGTTTTGCATATGGTGGAATTAAACAATTTATTACATGTCCGTGGAAATGTGTCCATCATGGGCCGCGGAACTTAGTTGGTCTATTTCGTGTCGTGATATCTGCAGTCTGTCCTACACGGTGCCGTTAAAATACCGTTGCGTTGGTTATCGCCAAATTTAGGGAGTTGTGTCAGGAGGCCCTATCATTAACTAATATTGAGCAGCGGCATTGTGCAACAGGATCTTGGACATAAAGTGCAGATGACGATGTGGGGGAAGTTAGCTGCGTCGGAGGCTCTAAGTGTTGCTGAGAGCATTGCGGGCAGACGCATGGTTTAGACATTCCAGTAGAGTTGGGGCCGAATTTAAATATGATTTGGATGCATTATGGCAGGTTAATCTTCCCTTCCGTAGCTCTCACGTAAAAGTCAGGCTGAGCTTAACGGCAGACTCAACGGTTATCATACAACTTCCAGCATTGAAGAGCCCAGAAGAGGTGGTTTGGAGGGTTTTCTGTTGCAAAGCCGGTTGACGGCCATCATACGGTTGGGGATGATCTCTAGACGGCGACTTATCCCCGGATGGTGTAGTCAAGTTTTGATCGATAGGGCACACGTACAGCGTCACACGGAGGGTGATGACCCCATACACGGCAAACTAATACTATGGACATGGAGGTAAAATCAGAACTACGAATGATGTCAAGTTTTAATCGGCTGGGTCCACGGGTAGAGCAATCCTTAATGACAGGTGTCTAACATGGGAAAGCATGGCGCGCTTGCGTGTGGTCGTATATCAGATGGGACGGTCGACTTGTATGTTTTGGCAGTGATGAGGTCGTGCTTGATTGCAGGCCACAATCATGGCGGCCGGGCTATCACTCAAGTAGTGTAATCCAGGCCGATATCCTGCAACGGGTACAAAAGTGTATTAAACATGTATGAAGCAGTCAGAGGCCCATGTCACCAGGAAGGAATGCCAGTTACGTTTTAGACGAGACCAGATCGTTGGTCGGTGAGGTAGGAGGCTCCTATCAGGTCCTAAAGAAAGAACAACAACAAAGGAAAAACAATCTTGTGCAGGTGAGGAGCGGGAGATCGAGCAAGCTATGTAGGTCGTACTACAAGAAGACATTTCAGGTGACGAGGTCTCTGGCAGTGACCCACTGTCTATATAATCACACCATTGGCAAACTCTGCAGGGAGGGGTCCTTCATTGGTTGTCATCCCTAAGCTGGACAAACGAGAAATGGACCGGCAGGTGCCGTGGAGAGAATGGAAGAATTTTGCTATTTCATCAGAAAATGATTTGGCGGATGGGTTTCTTTGTTTATAGTTCCTTTCGTTGCTTCATCCGATGACATCTAACCGCAAGCTCTTGGCCAATAAACTTAAGCCTTAAACGGGAGACAGCAGTTCAACTAACTGTATCTCGCAGCATCAGCGGGTCGAGATGACTGCGCTATCCGTGCCCACGTGAGTCAATATTGGGGGTCACTGAGCAGCAGTCAAGGACCTTTGGCCAACTTAAAGATGTGAGAAGTCAGCAGACGTTCAAAGGCTCTGAGAGGGCGTAGTCAGAAGCGATACAGGGTCTTCCTCGGCATCAGACTTTAATGGAGAATTTTACTGAGCGTAGAGCTGAAGCTTCAGAACGAAGCTTTTCCAAGTCTAGACTATCTAGCAGTGTTGACGTAGGCCTTTCGAAGGGCGTCGGGCGTTTCAGGCTTTGAGCCGTCATTGAGGTTTGGGTGAGCAATGGGGAGTTTTGGTGAGAAATGGGGGGCTTGGTGAGAAATGGGGGGTTTGGTGAGTAATGTGGGGTATGGGGTGTCCTATTGCTTTGTTGGCGTGACAAGCGGGCTGCAGGGTTTAGAAGCGAACAATCGTTTCAACCCATATCTTAACCTAAATGTAGAATCTTGAGCCCGCGAAGTGAGCAGTGGTGCAAATAGCTTACTATTTGCACCACGGTGAACAAAGAGGGCGCATGATTTAAATCATTCGCGTTTCTGGCTGGCTCAAGGTTGAGAGGGGTACGGGGTCAGTTGATGCAGCAAGTGGTGTGTAGTTTAGAAAGGGGGAAAATGTCCCCACCCTCCCATCCCCATTTTCCCGGTTCAGTATAAGAACTGTCAACCCTTTTACATGGTGTGCCCTTTTTAAAGTCCGTTTGGTTAAATAAATAGAATGGTTAATCTTGGTTAGGCGCACAATATATTCAAAAATGGCTGAAACAGATGGATAGAGGCCCCCTAGGCCAAAGAAAACAGCCTACTATTAAAAGTAATAGTTCAAAATTAGACATGATCAAGAAGAACTGTAATAATATACATAATTAGGCTTAGTTTGCATACAGTGAGGTTTGGCCACCATTGGGTTGGTTTTACAGTACGAGTAGCGTGCAATAAAACCCTGAAAACCTGTGTATAACAGTTTTTCATTTATATGGCCAATCATCAACAGGGACAGTTGTCACTGAGGAAAACTCCGGACTCGGGATTCTACACTCCAATCGTTTCAACCCATATCTTAACCTAAATGTAGAATCTTGAGCCCGCGAAGTGAGCAGTGGTGCAAATAGCTTACTATTTTTCAAAACGTCAGAAAAACTTCTGAAACTGAGAAATTAATTAATTTAATTAAGTGTTTTTTAACAGATTTATTTTGTAAAATGATTACCTTAACATAGGGTTTTGGGTCCATTATTCGTCTTACTACCAGTCGAATTACTCTATGGGCTTTTGTTTTCGGTTTAGTATGGCATCAAGTGTTTGCAACGTAAATTTGAAAACAAAAAGTTTTGAATTAGGCGCGCTAGAAAGATTGAAAGTTTATTGTTTACATGAAGCCCGCCCTCCGTTGTCAAGGAACCGCGAACCGTTAATTTGTGCGCGGGTACCAGCGCGCTGGTGCACGATTAAAAACTAAATATTGCAGGGTCAATGGGGGTAGAACGTACGTGTCTACAGCACTTATTAAGTCTTAGTATTCCTGATTAACATCGTGTAGCCTACGCTGAGGCTACGTGGACCCTGAACAGAGGGGTCCAGGTAACCAAGGCTTACGTTAGTTTACTTATTAAAGAAGTCCCAGAAGTCTACGGGCATTTGTTGTTTATAAATATAGTCATTCATTTAAGCCTCAGAAATGATAGACAAACTTATTCTTTACTGTTCGGCAGATGCGAACATTTCCTTCTTTTTGATAAGCATGGGCGTCTAAATAAAATACTGCTTATCCACTAAAGTCCCATAACAATACTCATGTACGCAGTTTGAATAGTGATGTATTACAAAACTGACCAATCAGACGCTTCCGTACGAAATCGGCTGAAGAGCCCATAGGCGCCGTGCACAAACCGCTGTCGGGTTGTACAAATCGTTAAGTTGGACCGTAGTGGTCGAGAGCAGCCCAGTCTCGCGCGGAAAAACAGTCTCACGAAATAGTTGCGAGAGAGCGGTTTCGCTATCACCGCGACAGACATTTAATTGGACGCCATCTTGGTTTAAGATACTTATGAATGATAAAATCTTACAATAATGATTCTATTGGATTCCTTGTTCCTCAAAACATATATTTAGACCTTTCATTTGTATTTACAACATGTGTTGCATAGTTATAAACCAGAGTGCTCGCTCTTAAAGTCATAAAGACTCCGGGCTAAAACGACCCACCCCTCCCCTGTAACTGTCACAGTGTTTGACGAGAACACCTATACGGTACCACTGAACAGGGAATCTACACCACCATGCCGACGCCTGGCGACTGGCGCTGACATCAAAATACTTTTTAACATATCGTGTATGCCTGTTTTTTGAAATTACTTGCCTGTGTACGTTCGACTATCTTCCCCGGATCGACTCAGTTCTGACCCCCAGTCCGTTTGAATAGCTCTTGCCGCGGGGCCCGGTTAATGAGCGCAGGCAAGCTAGTCGAACCTCTGTTTGATCTTTGTGTTTTCCGCCCTCTTTTGAGCCTCCAATATTGAATATAATTATCGATGGAGCAAGGCCAATATATCATATGTAATAATTAGTTGTTTATTCTTCTACATCATTTTTTCTCTGAACAGTCACAGAAAAATACAATATACGCCAATATGGGTGTGGCTGGCATGCCTGGAGGCGGGTATGGCTTGCCTGGAGGCTGTTATGGCTTGCCTGGAATCGGGTATGGCTTGCCTGGAGGCTGGTTTGGCTTGCCTGGAGGCTGTTATGGCTTACCTGGAGGCTATTATGGCTTGCCTGGAGGCTGTTATGGCTTGCCTGGAGGCTTGTATGGCTTGCCTGGAGGCTGTTATGGCTTGCCTGGAGGCTGTTATGGCTTACCTATGGAGGCTATTATGGCTCGCCTGGAGGCTGTTATGGCTTGCCTGGAGGCTGGTATGACTTGCCTGGAGGCGGGTGTGGCTTGCCTGTTATGGCTTGCCTGGAGGCTAGTATTGCCTGGAGGTGGGTATGGCTTGCCTGGAGGCTGGTATGGCTTGCCTGGAGTCTGGTATGGCTTGCCCCAGTGGTTGCTGATATGGCTTGCCCTGGAGGCTGGTATGGCTTGCCTTGAGTCTGGTATGGCTTGCCTGGAGGCTGGTATGGCTTGCCTGGAGGCTGGTATGGCTTGCCTGTAGTCTGGTATGGCTTTCCTGTAGTCTGGTATGGCTTGCCCTGGAGGTTGGTATGGCTTGCCCCAGTGGAGGCTGGTATGACTTTCGTGGAGGCCAGAGCCGAATTTCATAGCGCTGCTTAATGGTAAGCAAATTGTCGTGCTAACTGTAGCAGAAAAATGTGCCTGTTCATAAACGAAGTTAGCAAGAAAATTAGGCAGCCATCTTGCGCGTTCACCATGGATTTGCATTGTTACTTTATTCATTTTCATAAAGTAAGCACCGAAAGGTTATAGCATGCCTTTTCGTGTGCTTACGGAAGCTCTATGAAATGGAAACTCGCTCAGTAAGCACAAAATTGGCCGTTTAGCAGCTCTATGAAATTGGGCCCAGTATTGCTTGCCCTGGGTGGGGTATGGAGGGCATGGTATGGTACCGGTGTGGCTTCCCTGGCAGGGGTATGGCTTGTTGTCATGGAGGCTGGTATGGCTTGCCTGTAGGCGAGTGTAGCTTGCCTTGAGGGTACATTGCCTGGAAGCTGGTGGCTTGCCTGGAGGTGGGTTTGGACAAACGATCGGACAAACTTTGTTTGCTAATACAACCGTAACGCAGGCAAGTAGGTATATTCTTCTACACCATTTTTCCTCTGAACTATCCTAAAGAAATATTTAAAAAATTACGACAAGAGGGTTTGGCTTGCCCGGAGGCTTGAGTTCAAAGTACGGACCAGATGTCAATGCTTTGTTTCACCGCCAGGCTCTGCTCTTTCCATACTTTATACGCAACATTGATAATGTACACTATAAACGAATGGTTACCATTGACAGTGTCGTTAAACTTCACTGTGTTTTCAGTGTCAATAATGCTATTTAAATAAACATAGATAACTATCTCAACATTATTTTCTCTGATCGTTCGGTCTTCTGAATCCATCGATCGATCTTATGCATCGAACGATCGGTCTTTTGCATCGATCGATCGGTCTTTGCATCGATCGATCGGTCTTTTGCATTGATCGTTCGGTCAATTTCATTGCACTGGTGTCCCCGAGCAAGACATTTCACAATAATTGCTCCATACTTCGGATTCAGTGACGTAAAGCTGTGGGTCCAGTGAGTGTGTAACCCAGTTTGCCCCGGTGTTTCTGGTATGGTTGGCTGCAGATTGTACAACATCACCTTGTAAAACCATATAAGGCGCTATGATGGGTCTCATAATTCAACCTTCCCCTCCCCTTCTCAATCCCCTCCCCTTCTCGGTTCCCCTTCTCGCCCCCTTCTAGGTCCCGATTCCCTTCTCGGTCCCCTCTCATCCTAGGTCCTCTCCCCTTCTCGGTCCCCCCCCCTTCTCGGCTTCTACCCTTCTCGACCCCTCCCCTTCTCGCCCCTCCCATTCTCGGCCCCTCCCCTTCTCAGCCCCTCCCCTTCTCAGCCCCTCCACTTCTAGGTCCCCTCCCCTTCTCGTCCCACCCCCTTCTCGGCCCATCCCCTTCTCGGACCCCCTTCTCAATCTCCTCCCCTTCTCGGTTCCCCCTTCTCGCCCCCTTCTAGGTCCCGATTCCCTTCTCGGTCCCCTCTCATCCTAGGTCCTCTCCCCTTCTCGGTCCCCCCCCCTTCTCGGCTTCTACCCTTCTCGACCCCTCCCCTTCTCGCCCCTCCCATTCTCGGCCCCTCCCCTTCTCAGCCCCTCCCCTTCTCAGCCCCTCCACTTCTAGGTCCCTCCCCTTCTCGTCCCACCCCTTCTCGGCCCATCCCCTTCTCGGACCCCCTTCTCAATCTCCTCCCCTTCTCGGTTCCCCCTTCTCGCCCCCTTCTAGGTCCCGATTCCCTTCTCGGTCCCCTCTCATCCTAGGTCCTCTCCCCTTCTCGGTCCCCCCCTTCTTGGCTTCTACCCTTCTCGGCCCCTCCTCTTCTCGGCCCCCCCATTCTCGGCCCCTCCCCTTCTTGGCCCCTCCACTTCTAGGTCCCCTCCCTTTTTCGTCCCACCCCCTTCTCGGCCCATCCCCTTCTCGGCCCCCTCCCCTTCTCGTCCCACTCCCTTCTCGGCCCATCCCCTTCTCGGCCCCCTCCCCTTCTCGTCCCACCCCCTTCTCGGCCCATCCCCTTCTCGGACCCCCCTTTTCGGCCCCCTCCCCTTCTAGGTCCCCGTTCTCTTTTCAGCTCCTTCTCGATTCACACCGCCTTATCAGTCTTTTAAAAATAAAGTATTAAGAAACGTTCATAATTTATGCTTAGTTTTTACGCTAATGTTTAATTTTGTAGAATGTGGTTCACTACGTTTACTGAAAACGAAAAAGGATGATAATTTTATAAGCAATAGATATAAAATCAAGTATTGTTATTAAATTCTATTTTGTACAAAATTCTTGAAACTAAGAAGATAATTTTGTTCGATCTCAATTTAATACAAATACTTCATTAAAATTATCATTGAAACAAAATTTAAACTAATTGAACGAGGATGCTTTTTTTGTAGAAAACCCCATTTTCGAATCATATGTTTAATAAAAACATGAATGTCAGTTGATCAGCAAAATTCTTAATTGGGTTTTCTTCGTTGATTTGTTAAATTTAGGCTATTTTAATTTCAAATAAGTGTTACTTTCCCAACAATATATAATAATTTTTGATAGCCATAAACTACGTTAAACTAAATTTACGCGTACACGTAAACGCAATTATGGCTGGGACCAACTTGGTCCCGAGGTCTTAAAACTTGCGAGACTTGCACAGTATAGTATGTTCTTTGTTTATTTTTGAATTATTGCTTTGTGATAGAAAATCTAAACATTTTAGACATCTACAAACAAAAATTTGTTTTTGATTAAACTGAAAGTGCATTTTTTTTAATAACAAATTAAACTTCAGGGTTATTATTCCCATACATTCATTATTGTCAAATTGTACCTGTGATCCTATTTATTTTCTTTTTTTCCCGAATGAAAACAATGATTGTTTTTGAAATAAAAACGTTTGAAGAGGGTTTCTTTCTGGCTCCTTCCGCAGTTTATCTGTTTCAATCCAAATGTTGTTGATAAACCCTAGAACAGTTGATAGAGCGGTTTTTGTCTTGCGTGTACTACATTTGGATTTCAAAAAATAAGGTTCGAGTCAAACTTTGAGGTAATTATTTGAAATTCAAGACATAGTGGTACACACGCACTAATAAACAATAACACCATGGATAAGTTGGTTCTCTAAAAACGATGATGGAACAACTCTACGTTTCGCTGATGATCCGGCCGTCCTCTATGGGAAAATAACCGATTAGAATGTTCGGTGACAATATTTCTAATGTTGATTTGCACAGAGTCAATTCACTGTGTTGATTTGCACAAAGTCAATTCAGTCTCAGGTAAAGTAACTACTTTTAAGAAAGTTCCGATCATGATGGCCCCTTACTTCGGGGAAAGAAGACATGCACAAAACTCAATCTGAACAAATTATGAACGAGGTGTAGGTCTTGGCCTCTCGCAGATGAATGGCTGGCGATCGTGTACCGATAGGCATTTGTAGTCATTCCAGAAACCGGACAACGTGACTACTTCAACGCAATCTTCATCTCCTGAGTTATCGGGCTGGGATGGGTTCCAGTTGTGGTAAGTCATGGGTCGGTTGATACCAGCCCAAGTGAACTCGCCCTCCTTCATGGAATCGTGTAGACCTATCCAGTAGTGCTTATACAACCCTCCACCTTTCTCGGCGAAAAAATGTTGAACGAATTCAGCCTCCCCTTTGGTACCGAGAGACACCAGGTTTGCCTTGTGGTCCAAGCCGTTGCAATGGTTCTGGGCGTCGTTCCAATTCAAGGACTTTCCGATGTAGCGGTAGCAACGATTGCCGCGGAGGGTCCAGAACATTGGGCAGCAGGGTAAAGCGACTGCAGTACCCGCTGGAACTGGCGAGAGACCCACGGCCAAGTAGGTGATGACAACGATTTGTAGTATCTCTTTCATGGTGGACCCCTCTTTTCACAACTTGATTCGGGAAAACTCACTTGTAGAGTGGAGGAATTCTTGACCGAAGCAAGAGCCCAAGCTAGAACATTATCTCGTTTCAGTGCGTATGGCTCCTCAAGATAATTGTCATATTATATTATAGTTTGTGAATTCAAGGCAGCTCCACTTGAGGCCAAAGCAAATTAGTAACGTATTATACTTACAGGTTCTTTTCATGGCAACACGTAAATAAATAAACCGTCGTCTTATCTAAGGTTGCGTGTTTAAAAAGTAACCAGACTTACAGAAATTTTCGATCGAGTGCCCATCGCACTTGACTGTTACCACCTTTTCAAATCGCGCGGGCTTCAAATGCAAATCTGTCCGCCCACATTATTAAACTTATAAAGTTTTTAAAATAAGGCCTACCCCAAAAGGTGCCAAAATTACAAGATTTTGATGTCTGCAAACATAATAAACACGCCTTTAAAAATTGCAAAAAGCCACTGAAGGTCTGCCTCATTTTTGTGACCATAAAGAACAGTGGATTTGTTATACTGTTTGCAAAAGAAAGAAATTGTCATCTCTTCGGTAACCTTTGAGTACATATAAATGTCAAAAATGAGTAAATATAAGGAGTGCTGCTGATAAAAATTGTGATCGCCCGACGCACCTTTATACATTTAGTGCAAATCAACAAGTTGATCAAGGCTAAATCCTTCATCAGTCTGAGAATTTCAGCGGGTAAAGTAACTTACTCTGATCTAAACTGCTCAAGAATTGATAGTGGGGTCAATGTTAAACAAAATGAAAGTTACACCAATAATTGCAGCTCTTCTGCTGTGCTTCGCCGGAATCAGCCAAGCCTGCTGCCCGCCATTCTGGTCTCAATTCAAGAGTCAAAGATGTTATCGCTATGTCGGTGTACCGTCTACCTGGTTCGAAGCCCGGGAGTATTGCTACCGTCTCAGCCCGGGCAAGTCTCACCTCTTGACTCTGAACTCGGATAGCGAGGCCAACCACATCCACACAATCTTCTTGGAGAATGGAGCTGAAAAGCACAACTCGTACTGGATCGGTCTGCACGACTTCAACAAGAACCAGCGTGTTTTCGAGTGGGACGACGGCAGTGTTACTGGGTACCGTTTCTGGAATACCGGCGAGCCGAACAACAACGGAGTGGAGGATTGCGTTGAAGTCTATCGTACTAACCGACGCTGGAATGATCATTCCTGCACGGCCCTCAAACGTGCATTCTTCTGCGAGATGGATAAATAATCAGTGAGGAGAGAACCTTCAGACTATTGTGAATCTTTTCGTCTTTGATGAACACGTGATTTTCTTGGACTAGTCCCATTACGTACACTAATGGTGGTTAGTTATATCAATGATGGATGTCGGCTTTTCGGACATAATGAACTTTTAAACGAGAGTTTCAAGGATGCAGTCTTAAATCAGAAGTTTCGTCATCAAGAACGTCTGAATTTTACACCACGATCAAACGTGGCACCGGACATTAGGTACAGAACACTAATCATATTTGGTTTAATCCTGAGATTTTTATTTTATTTTTTATGAACTGTCAAACCAATCAGAGCTGAACATTGAAAGTTCTATTCAACGTATACAAACAAACACACGGTATAGCCAAAAGAAAAAGAAAACAAATGTTTAATCGAAAATAATTTTAAATGGTTTGGAGTATTTTAGATCAATATGTAGCATTACTAATGGAAAGAAATCAACCTGCAATAAGTCTTAGGTAGGATTTGGAGCCACTTAAAGACAGTGTACACTATTGGTAATTGTCAAAGACCAGTCTTCTCACTTGGTGTATCTCAACATATGCATAAAATAACAAACCTGTGGAAATTTGAGCTCGATCGGTCGTCGGAGTTGCAAGATGAAAGAAAAAACACCCTTGTCACACGAAGTTGTGTGCTTTCAGATGCTTGATTTCGAGACCTCAAGTTCTAAACTTGAGGTCTCGAAATCAAATTCGTGGAAAATTACTTCTTTCTCGAAAACTACTCCACTTCAGAGGGAGCCGTTTCTCACAATGTTTTATACTACCAACCTCTCCCCATTACTTGATACCAAGTGAGGTTTTGTGCTAATAATTATTTTGAGTAATTACCAATACATGTAGCGTCCACTGCCTTTAAGGACCAAGGAAGCTATAGGTTTAGGATAAAACAACAACAGTCAAAATAAATAGCCAAGGATGATGGAGTGCGTCATAAATTTCACAGAATAATCGTATAATAATAATAATAGTAATACTTTTTATTTATATTGCGCAAATTCCCTATGAAATAATGTTTCGAATGTACACGTTTCAAATGAAATAGACATATCCCAAAATATGTGCGACTGATAAATATGTAAGCGCATTATGCGATTAATAGAGAAACTATAATTTTTAGGAAAGCACAATAGTAACAAAAAGTGTTTGTTTTTTTTGGCTCTATTAAAAATCATCTATAGTTTTTCATCAGCAAAACAGATCGAGATTAATTTGGTTGAATGTATTAATCTTTGTGTGGTTTTGTTTTTCTCAATGCATTGTGAAATGGGCCCTTTAAAGTTAGCAGTGTCACTTCTTGAAGTAGTCCTATTCCCGCAACACTGGCAACCCAGGCTTTCTCGACTATTTTAACAAAAATTGGGCTGCATGGGTCTTTAACGCAAGATGGTTAAATCAGTTAGGTATACTTTACAATGTAGTTTGCTGAAGGAAGAATAACTCTTTTTTCTTTCCTTTTTGGGGGGTGGGAGACAGACCTCCGAACGTGGTTTCTGTTTATTTTATATTTGCCAAGGACACTTTGAGCATTGGTGGTTGGAAATTATTATCAAAACTATTCAATTAGATGGAAATTTCCCTGGATATTGGGTCAAGTTTGTCCTAAGTGGTGCACCAATGATTTTTTTTGAGCGGCTCGAGAGAAAGGGTATTTCCAGAACCATTGGCGGTCGAGCCCAAAGGTCAATCTCGAAGCCCCCCCCCCCCACGCAGCTCTACTGAAAGTTTGAAATGAACAACAAGAAGTACACAACGACAATGGAATGGTGCACATTTTATTTGGAGGGGGTTGCGCAGAAAACTACCTTGAAATGCTTGCTTGCGTGCCAAGGGTCGGGGGCCTTTCGTTCCTCTATCATCAGGGATGGGGTCGCCCCTTCTCGTTTTCTCGTCCCCCTCGGCCCCTCCCTTTTCGACCCCTCTCCCTTCTCGGACTATCCTTAACACAATTTCATTATAGCTGCTTAATTAAAGGTATCGTACACACGTTTGGTAATTACTCAAAATATATATTAGCATAAAAACTGACTTGGTAACAAGCAACAGAGAGCTGTTGATAGTATAAAACATTGTGAGAAACGACTTCCTCTGAAGTAACGTAGTTTTTGAGAAAGAGGTAATTTCTCACTAAAATAATAAAAACTTCTTGCAAGAAGTTTTTATTCCTATCTGAAAGCACACAAATTTGTACATCAAGGGTGTTTTTTCTTTCATCATTTTCTTGCAACTTCGATGACCAATTGAGCCCAAATTTTCACAGGCTTGTTATTTTATGCATATGTTGGGATACACCAAATGAGAACACTGGTCTTTGACAATTACCAAACGTGTACGATGCCTTTAAAGTCTCTCAACCTCTTTGGTTTTGTACTCAAAATCAGCGTCCACATTTTGTGTGATTCAACATATTCATGAACAAACAAACCTGTGAAAGTTTGAGCTCAATTGGTCATCGAGGTCACGAAAAAATAGTGAAAAGAGACCTTATGTGTTTTCTGTTTTTTCAAACTATCACACATGATAAAAACTGTTGTTTTACTCATTTCTCACAAACGATAGCATTTTAGGCAGAAATATTTTAAGGAACCCTTTCTACCACACTTACTTTAATTCATGTAAGTTATGTGTGAATCTGTGAACATTTGTGTTTTTCGATCTTAATGTACGGCCTTTAAAAACTAATCAATTGAGCCGTTACCCCAGAAAAAAACACACGCAATGGGTTTTTTTTTTCCAAACCGACTGGCTGCCATTTTTCATGGAGCACTCCTCCACGTCCCAAGCCAAGAATAAAAGGCGATGGCAGCAATAAAGGATAAACACCTTGCCATCAGGCAAAAAGCTCAGGGGGGTTTTTGTGTGTGTTTGTTATGCCCCATTTGTCCTCTACGTTGAAAAAGGATCGTTGTAAGATGATTGCAAAAAAAATGCAAATGTTTAATTTAATTTGGTTTTTCCCTCTTCTCCCAAGTTTTTATTTATAATTTGAAAGCACACACAAAGCACACAAAACACAATTTTTTTTTTTCATTTTTTTTTTTTTTTCATCATTTTCTTGCAACTTCGGTGATTTATTGAGGCCCAAATTTTATTGCATATGTTTTTTTATGCATATGTTATACATTGGGTGACACCAAACGATGCCTTTAAACGCATGGATTAACCGTGCACGTGCCCTTTAAATATATTAGCAAATAATTTAGCATAAAAAGCAACAGATAGCTGTTGAGAGTATAAACATTGTTAAAAGAAACGATTCCCTGAAAATAATGTAGTAACGAAAGAGAGGTAGAAAGAGGTAATAATAAAAAAAACTTTAAAAAAAAACTTTTATAAAAAAAACAAAAAAGTTGTTTATCAAGGTGTTTTTTTTTTTCATTCATTTTTTTTTTTGCAATTTCTTTCATTTTTTTTGTTATTTTTTGCATACATTTTGATGTTTACCAAGTAAGAACACTGGTCTTTGACAATTACCAAACGTACGATGCCTTTAGGTACAAGAAGTATAGCTACGCACAAAAAAATATGCTTATACCAGAACAAGCTTAGCAGCTGAAGGAGATTGATTCACAAGAGGGCGCTATCAGAATAATTACACAGTTCGACTGACAGAATCTCCGGGGAATCTCCGGGGGTGGGAACAGACACAGAATCTCCTACCATACCTGTTAATTTCCACGGACAGAATCTCTGGGGGACAGATTTCCCTGGGACACCGGCCTCGGGAAATAACACCCTCTTCTAGTCACTACTCACAGTCCCCCTCTGCATGGAGGCTATTTCTACCTCCATGCCCTCGGGGTGCATAGACGTCCAGTGGTGACCCCATTGCAGTCCATGTGTATAAACAACCAAATACATCCTTAACATTTTGATTGGATGATTGTTGGCCACGTGACATCCATTCAAACCCGTACTACACGTGCATTTTAACAACTTCAAAAATTAATCTATAGGGAAACTAAAAGCGTTCCTTTAATTGTTGAATTGCTTATGATTTAATTGCTCATGAGTTAACAGTTCAATTATACACCCTGAAAAGTTTTCTTTCTTATTTCATATTTTGGTTATGGACTGGCATGTTGGTAACTGGTGCACGTCTCCCCCCCCCCCCCCCCGGGCCTGTGGTGTGTGTGTGTGTGCTTTGTATAGCTCTATGAGGGCCTATTTCCCTCGGCCTTCGGCCTCAGTGGAGGAGGGGGAAGGAGGTCTCTCCTCTGGTCACTCACAGACCCTCGGGGGATAGACGTGCTCTAGTCACTACAGCACATCAATGAGGTCAGTGACCTCATTGCCAATCCATGCATACTTAACTATCCGGGTTGGGTAAAACACGGTTCGTGGGGTTAACCATGGAGCAATAAACTATGTAAATAGGTTGAGATTTGCGCCACCATGAACTCGACTCGCGTCGACTCGAACATGGCGGGGAACAGTTCATTTTTGACTGGTTTGAGCGCCCTCAAGCACGAGAACTAAACAGTGAAAAACTACTAAAAAACTGAATGTCTAGGGAAACTAAAATAAGAGAAACTGTCACTGGATTAAACCATGGAGGTAGAAACAACTACCTCTATGATTCAAGTTCAGTTATAAAACCCTGACAAGTTTATTTTCTTATTTCGTATTCTGGACCGAGGTGTGTGTGTTTTTAAACAGTATATATGGACTGGCAAAATTGGTCACTGTGCACGTCTACCCCCCCCCCCCCCCCCACCCTCCCTCTGGACTGTGAGTGACCAGGTGGTCTTAATTCCCTCGGCCTTCTGCCTGAGGGTGAGGTCCCTCTCCTGATTGAGTATTCAATCGGGGTAGACGTGCTCTAGTGACCTCATTGCCAGTCCATATGTGTTTAATAACTGTACTCATAGTCATACGCATCGAGTATATCTTTCCACTCTTGAAAATATTCACCATTGCCATCTCTTGTATGTTTTTCAAGTGTTTTTGAAAGTACCTTTGCCGACGTAATGGTGACGGTCGTGTACGGTGTTAGACGAAAAAGAAAAGTGTTGGGCTCAAATTGGTGCTTCGCTCGTGAAGAGCGCCCACTGTTGACGCCCTCTTTGTTTTCTTTTGTAAGTTATGCTTGAGGAGTTGATGTTATCCCCGTGATCTCTTTATTCTGCCTGCCTTAAAACATAATACGATATGGCGTCAACGGTAAGGCTATATTTATATTTGTATAATGTAGGCATACAGTTTACTTTTACACGAAGAATTGTCAGTAGCTTTCAATTTTGTAAGGATAACCAGATTGGCTCACCATATTCCAGCAGACGCGAGCACCTGACATGACCATTGACTGTCGATAGTCTACGGGACGGGTCACGTGCATGGCCTGGCATGGCCTGAGTAGCCGTCTTATCTCCATCTCTTAGACCATTTCTCTATGCTCAGACAGAGACTCGGTTCAATCATAGAGCAAGGTTCAATCCAGTGAGACTCGGATTTTGGGGCCCAGCCACCCCCACCCCCCCACCACATTTAAATTACCATGGAAAATGCGTATGCATCATTTGGCAAGGTCAAGGAGGAAGGACTGATATTTATTGATTTTGTTGAAACTTTTTTATGGATGAGCTGGAATGTAATGTCATGAATGTGAATTTTCACTGCTGGGCAACCGTCGGGGTGCGGGGCATATCCACCTTGTTGTTTGGCTGTGTAAGGCCAAATAACAAAAAATACCAGTTGATCGTCCGGATTTTTCAAAAATGAGGAGGATGAGGGCCTTACTATTTACTATTTACTATTTGTTATTTTTTTTCCAAGATGGCCGCCAAGTATTCCAATTTCAACAGGCGACTAAATCTTCAGTTTGAAATCACCTCTGTTTGTTGCATTAGGACCCGGGTTAACAGGGATTATTACACTAAAAGATGAACATGAATAATAAATGACTCTTGGTACAAACAAAGACACTACTGAGTTGATGTTCAACTTCACCATTGTCGAAGTCTCCCGACGCAAAGTCTGAGAAAATATCAATAATGCGTCTTTCGTCCCCCACTGACCGTGCATACCAAGGCTTAAGAATCTTGCCTTTATTTGCGCGAATTAACACGCACACACCATCTTGCAGCTCACCTCGGATAAATGTTGATGTAAAAAAACATGTTCAGATACACAAACGCCACACGAAATGCATGGGTCATCAAAGTACGTGGCATAAGACCAACTCAACACGTTTGAAAGGTCGAGTCAACCCGTTAAAACTTACACCGTAATAAACCAGTCGAGATGTCTCAATATGGTCGAGTTGCCCGTCCGTAACCCAGGAGCTTAACTTCGTTCCCATAAAGTGATCGATCTCTTAACAGTATTCGGGACGGCATGTTCCCATGCATGCAGCACGCGCGGTAGCAAGGTTGTATGCTCATCATGTTATGCATGCAAGTGCTGGAGCTTGCATGCGTGCAGTGTACGATGTACATGTACATGTGCATGTACAATGTTCGACACGACCGATGGCCATGCAAATAAAATGGTTCTGTGTTTCACGACCTAGTTTTTCGTGTTGTAAATTCTAAAACATCGGTAAGTTTATCAAAAATTTGAAGAAAAAAAACGTCGTAGTTAGTTAAAAATACAAACAAATATTGTTTTATTTTGAAGAAAAATCAAAAATAGTAAATAGTAAAAAAAAGGATGCGGCCTCAAAAAAGGATGCGGGCGGGGACGATCAACTGGTATTTTTTTTTATTTGGCCTAATGGCGCTTAGCTAGGATGTGACCAAATGTTAACGAAGAGAGCCATACATGTAGGCCTACATGTAAGTCCATAAACATTAACACTACAGGGCCCAATTTCATGGCTCTGTTTACCGCCGAATTCTGCGCTTGTGATCACCATTCCCCGCTTACTGTGCAAGCGCCGAATTTCTGCGCTAGCTGTGTAAGCGAAGGATGCCTAGTAACGTGGAGTACGCACGCGCACAAGCAAAAATTCCCTGCTAACCCGTGAAATACGCTTGACGTAAGCGCGGAATTCCCTGCTTCCGTAAGCGCTGATTCTTTGCTTACGGTAAGCAGAGCCATGAAATTGGGCCCAGAACAGTTCAACAAGGGGGAAGTGCTAGGGTGTGTGTGGTGGGCCAAATGAAATAGTTTTGGACTAGGTTGGAGCCTACAGTCATTTCATTATCAAGTTATTGAGCAAATTCGCAAATAAAATCAATTTGCACTGCTACTCATGACCTCGGGGCGTTGCCCTGAGAAAGATGTTGCATTCATACTCATACATAGAGCTGTATGTTTAAACTAAGAGTGCCAATTTTACAATACATTCACTCTCTCACTTCAGTTTGATGGCGCAAAATGCGCTACGGTGGTCATCAGCTAGTGGTCATCACCAGTCCACGCCAACAATCTCGATCAGCTGCTGATCTTGCTGCAGCTGCCAGTCCCTGGCCGGTGCAATGCTTTATGTCGTTCATCCATTTTATGTTGTTGTATGACCTCTCCTTCTCTTTTCATTGACTGACCCCTGGATTATTTCTTTATCGAATCCTCCGCGGCGCATAAGGTGGCCAAAGAAACGCATCTTCCGCACAGCCAGCTGTTTTCTCAGCATCAACTCACTCCCTATGGCATCCAATACCTAGTGGTTTGTTCTCCTCTCCATCCACAGCGTTCACACATTGTTCAAAACCTCTTGACATGTTTCTCGTAAAAAAGTCAGTGATTTGATTTCAAGCAAACATTTCAATAGCGGAAATTTTGCATTTTAGGCGTGCCCGCCTAGTACGGGACTGCTCATTTGCATCATCACCCAAGATAAATCTTATCTGCGATGTTTTATTTCTGATTCAGATTCCATGTCTGTTAAAGTAAACAAATATGATTGAATTTAGTGCTTTTTACTCTAGACAATCTTCTGACAAGATATTCATTGCAGGTTGTTCTGCTCTTACTCTTTGGAGCCTTTTGAAACCTGTAAAAGTGGCTCTCTGAGTCATTGAAGATTTTGACTTTACTTTCTTAAAGGCAGCTGTATCAGGCCTACTGTACATGGAGTGAATGTAAGCATTTTGAATGTGCAATGTTCTGTACCTACTATTGAGATGATGTTGTACAGCACTGTAGTGTAGGTATCGCTGCTAATACAGGTATGACTCCTTCACAATGGCAGCTTGAGATGAGGACATAGTGTACAGCCTGGACTAGTATTGTGTTGTCTTTACAGGGAAACGTCTTGAAACCAGACTGATTTTTGTTCCCTGTGTTTCCCTTCCTCATCAGAGCATCATGGATAATTGTGAGCCAATTCAACACCAGCAGGAAATGATGCCGTTCGTTAAGATGGAAATGCAACAGGGTCTTGCCTCAAATGAATCCTGCACCAGCCAAGATGATTCTCCTCATTTCACACTACAACAACAAGGGGAAGACTTCTCATTCACCGCCCTTTCAGGTGAGGAGAGAGTAGCTGTCCCGACAGGACTTGTCAAAGTCAGCAGTACTCTCCACAAGATAAACAGAGAGACTCGTAACTTCCAAGTGCACTGGCTGCAGGAATTCAAATGGCTGCGATTTGACTCGATCAGGCATGTCATGTACTGTGTCTTCTGTCAACTATCTGGAGGGTCGCTGTTCACAAGGAGTCAGTTTGGTGAAGGGACAACAAGATTTAAGAAAGAGACCATCAGTCTTCACGGTTTGAGTAAGAAACATTTGCTAGCGAGGAGATTAGTTCTTGGTGATGGTCAGGATACAGATGTCCAAATTTCACCAGCCATCATGAGCAAAAAGCAAAAATGTCTACACCCGAAAAGGAAACAACTCATACACAGGATTGAGGCACAATGTGTGAGTCAACTCTGAATCCCCACCCATTACCTTCTAGGTTTTAGACCTCATTTGCGGAGAGTTGTGCATAGTTGGTTGCAATGTTTGACATCAATGATGGCAGCCAATAATGCAAGGTGTTTAATGGAGACTAATAGTCCATTGTATTTTCATTTGAATGTTGAGTTGATTTGACACTTAAATTTACAGCTGCACAACATTTGTACATGTACAATACTGTGTACATCAGTACTGTACATGTACATGCACTGTACATGAAAGTACATGTACAGTACATGTAAATACATACATGTACTAACCAGAACTATTTATCATTTGACGTGTTCCTCCTCCCCTATCCCACCCCACCCCTGGGAAAAGCCATGTAGAGTGAACCAACTGTGTCTGCCCTGGTTTTTCTTTTGTTTTCAGGTCATAGTAGTATCAAACTTAAATTATAATGTACAAGACTCCTATGGAGCTTGGGGTGTGGGGTGTTTGGTCATTGTGTCATCTACCATGACAAAGCTGAATGTCATCTGGAAAAGCAGCTCCAGCAGCCTTCCTACGAGGGTTAAATTGTTTAAGACATAAGACATAAGAAAACTTTATTGATCTCCAAAAGAAGAAATTGCATTGCTCACACAAGTTTTTTAAAAAACACACCAAATATGAAAATGAAACAACAGGCAGATACAAAAATAGCACGAGATACAACGCACAAGGATTAAAAAATTTAAAAACCCAAATATACCCCGACAGGCCATGTATATATACAACAATATAACAATATAGTGGTTTCCATTTTCCTGAGTGGGTGTGAGAGCTGGACACTTACAAATGAAATGGAACAAAGAATTCAGACATTTGAGAACAAGTGCTACAGAAAGATCCGTCGCATCTCGAACAGAAAGCACAAGACAAATGACTGTCAGGCAGCAAGTTAACACCTACGTGCAGGCATTCAGGATTCACTCCTTGCAATAGCGAAATACTGCAAGCTCGCCTGGCACAGTCACGTGTCCCGTCCACGACTCCCTGTCTAAAACCATCCTCCAAGGAACAGTTGAGGGCAAACGACAAAGAGGCAAGCAAAGGAAGTCCTGGTCTGACAACATTGGAGATTGGACAGGCTGAAATGGTGTTGCCTTCATACCTCTGATAGAGGACAGAGAGTGGTGGCGATCCCTGACCACAGATGCATTCATCATTGCACTCCAACGACCAGCACAACTGTCACGGTATGAATGAATGAATGATGATGTAACCATCTGACCATTTCAGGGCTCAAATATATATAGAAAATCTGAATTAGAACACAGTGTTAGAAGATTTGCTGAACTTTTGGGTGGAGATTTAGACTTAAAATCTAACTACAGTGTAATAGGAGAAAAAAACACTATTAGCATAAGCCAGTTAGCGCCGGGGATCCCAAGGTGGGATTATTTTCTAAGAATTGCCAGAATCATTTTTTCTTGAGAGTATCGTTGGCACAAACAAACCCAGAGTTGACAAAGCCAAGAGAATAAAGATTCTCTTTGAAGAACTGGAATTTGTTTGTCTATTCCAGAAAATGTCATATTTACGCACAGTGAATTTGCAAAACCTCGGCCTTGGGATACGGCCACCAATTGGGCCTATGGTCGGAATCAAGGCTTGAATCCTGGTCCGCTCGGACTTCCCTCCATTGAATGGAAATACAATGATAATTGATATACAAAAATTAGTGGAAGCCTCTCGATGCCACGTAATCCTCTTCTTACAACAAAAGGACAAAGGCCTGGAATCAGAGATTACACAATAACCTCTGCACAAAGGTAGAATTTAGCATTATTTTTGATTGCCACCTGTCCTCTTTGTGTGAGTGAAATGAAGCATTTCAAGGTGCGTGAGTTTGGCCGACCGTCATTCCAGTCATCCAATCTGACACAAACATACAAAAGTCACGCCCCCCGGCATGCATCTGGGGAAAAATTGGTGTGTTATCCGGAGTCTACTGGTTAAAAGTGTTGGACACGTTCAGTTGGGAGGTTACTGGCTCAATGTTAAAGTTACTGGACTCATCATGCCAGTGGAGCAGTGGATATTTTTAGCCTTGCATGTAAAGATTAACGATGCCCTGGTCCCAACAGTTTTTCACTGGCACCCTGCTGAATGCAACACAACACGATAACTGCAGTATGCACTCTGTTGAATAAAACATAATCCACCACCGACTAGAACAAACCTTTTTGAATAACTTCTGCTTAGGGTAATAAGATCCATCAACCTAGTGCTTGTTTTTTACATTTTGAGCAGAGTTAAGATAAACCTACAGGTACATTCATGGCTTAGTCCCTACAACAAGCTCTTGATTTTGATGATGTAGGGTCAGGAGGTTTGCAAATGGTTGGGTTAGCCAGGCACAGGGTTCTAAACGTAGATTCTAGAAGGACTTATTTAGAGACAAACCGGCTAAGGATTAAGAGCTCTCTTTAGTGGAGCATTTTTTTGTGAATGGACATTTTCTTTTCTTGTTTACTGTAGTTATGTTAGATTTAATGGAACAACAGTTCGGTGTATAGTTGGAATAACACCTTTGTGTTTTTAAGGAAAATCACCCCTTCTTCTGTGTACTTTCTGGAGTCACTTTATTTTATTAAGGAAGCATGTGACTGTTGAATTTGAAGGCTTGCATGTGATTTGCTGAGATGGTGGAAATAATGCTTGTCACATTGGAATCCAGATCCTCTCCCACAGCTAACTGCATCTACCAACCACCAGTTTCAGAGAACTCAAAAAAACTGTTTCTGTTTTCCCAACCTCTCCAGAATGATGTGGTCAAGCTGGAGGAGTTTCCCTTGGAGTATGAAGAGTCAGGAGCAGCTCAAGCAGCATCGACAGTGCCCGCTTATCATCAAGACCTTGAGTTTGATTACAGGATGTCTTCAGATATCCTTCAAGAACCCAGGGCTGTCCTTGAACAAGAAGAACAGCAAAGACGGCTTCTCGGATCAGGGTTGATGCCATCTCAGCTCAGAGATTATCCGGTCCCGATAAGACTTGTCAAAAGGAAAGAAGCCAGGAGGTACTTCAAGAAACGGTGGACAATCCAGTTCAAGTGGCTTCGTTACGACAATGACAAACAAGTAATGTACTGTGAGTGTTGTCGGAGTGCAGGGTCGGCTAAGGCAGGGAAGACTGGCTTTATACAAGGGATTTCACGTTTCAAGAAAGAGGCTGTTGTGACTCATAACAACAGCAAGAAGCACAATTACTGTCGACGGTTAGTCATGAATGTTGGCCTGGACCCACCTGTAGCTGATAAACACATTGAGTATCGACCTGAACACCTTCAGCTTCAAGAAGCTCCCACAAATCAACCATCAGGAAGTAATGTTACTGCTTTTATGTCGCCACCATTTACTGCAAGTCTCAACTCAAATGTACACTGTCCACACTATGCACCGCAGATTGATTTACGACATGCATTGACTTCAAATATGAATATCTTGCCCTCTATGAATGTAAGAAGCTATTTATTTCCTCTTGTGTTTTGCTTTGTTGCATTCAATGACTCCTCATAACCTACAATGTAAAAGTTGGTGGAATTATCCAGATTTTGTTGTCCTCTCTTTCTTCCATTCCAATTAGTAAGACTCTGGCACTCTTTCATGGACGTCTGAGACAATGTCACCAGCAAGTCCGTTTACCAACTTGGGTGAAGTCTGGCAACCAAATGCATACAGATGTTTTGTGTCTTCATTAGTCAGTTTGCCCAATTCACATGTCATTGTGGCCTTTTCCTGACAGCTGATGGTTATAGTTCATTAATAAACATCTCATAGAGTTTGTGCACTCTGATTGGTTGAAGGCTGGTCACGTGGGGGTGTATTAACGTGTGACTGATATAAAGACCGACTCTGTGAACTAGCCCTGGAATAAATGGCCCCTAAACAAGCATATTGTTGTGTAAAAGTTCTGTATGCACTTTGCTTGTTGTGCAGGAGCTGTCAAATCAACTGTTTTCTTTGTGCGTATTGTTTTTGTGTTTTTGGCAAGAACAGATGGTGCCGCGTGCATGCGCATACCACGCGTACACAGACAATGTATCAAGGTAGCTGATGCGTTTGAAACCAACATAATGCAAAGCATAAAGCAAAACACCAACCAAAGAATTTCTATTTATGGTGCCGTTCATTTTCGAAGCTCGTAGTCTGGTTTTTGAAAATATGCTTAATTAGTGAAATATGTGTAAGAGATTAGGTTCCATGCGAAAAATTGAACAGCCTAAAGAATGGCCCCTCAACATAAATAGAACAATTCTAAAAATATCTGCGAAATAAAAATCACAAGTTCTGATGATTTTTACTGTCGCCTTCTTTTAAAGAATTTATTAATGGCAATAACAGTGTGAGGAGTCAGTCTTCCCAGCATGGTAATGACCTTGGTCGGTGGCCGACCACTGTTCATGGACCTCGCTTTCGAATTGGTCCAGTAACAGTTCCTCACACTGGTATTGCCTAAGTAATAAATCAAGAGTGATATAAAATGTGATAGGCCCCTACCACAAATATTTCAAACTCTCATTCTGGGGCCAATTTCATAGCACTGATAAAATGGTGAGCAAATATTCGTGCTAACTATAGCAGAAAGATTGGCTTTAAAAGCATAAGAATATTTTAGCAAGAAAACTAGGCAGCCAGCTTGCGCGTTCACCATGAATTTGCATTGTTATGTCATTCATTTTCATGCCTTTTCGTGTGCTTGTGCTTAGCAGCGCTATGAAATGGAAACTCCCACAGTAAGTACAAAATCGGCTGTTAAGCAGCTCTATGAAATTGGGCCCTGGTATTTGCCTGTTGTTATTACAATGGAGTCGTAGTCAAACCAGCCAGTCTTAGTGTAGAAATCCAGGCAAACCAAATGTCCAAAGATTAACATGTACACGTCTTGAGTTTTGAGTTTTGGGGTTTCATATAGAGATTGATTCAAGAGCATTATCACCATGGACAAATAAATGAAAGAGAAAAACCCCCATATGCTATAGAACAACCCACCATATGGTTGGCAACATTTATGACAGAGTAATAAACTAATAATGATATTATGTAATTCAAGGGTTAAATATATAAATGGCTAACTTCGCTGCATGCGTGTGTAATTATTTGTAAATGTACTACTTGAGTACATGTACATTGTAGGTACATGTGGACTTGTCAATCAAGATATATAATGCTGTGGTAAATTGTTTGTGTTTAGTTTTAAAATTAATGGAGCACTGTCTTCATTCATCTTTTACATTGTTTTATTGCAGAAGGTTGGGCCAAAAGACTCGTTGGACTTTTCAAAGCATTTTCAAAACAGTGAACCAATCATACTGTGTAATTTTTAAGAATTTGGCCGACTGCGTAATATTTGGCTGACTGTAATATTTGGCTGACTACGTACTATTTTGCTGATACGTAATATTTTGCTGACTACGTCATATTTGGCTGACTACACAACATTTGGCAAATACGTAATATTTAGCTGATTACATAATATTTGGCTGACTATGTAATCTTTGGCTGATATGTAGTATTTGGCTGATGAGCAATATTTGACTGAACATTTTATGTTTGGCTGACATGTACTATTTTGGAATGGGTTTCTCTGATTGAAATAAAGTTGGGTTTTTTTATAGGTAAGATATATGATTTCCTAACATTAGATAACAATTCACATTGAGCCTTTTTCAGAGATGCCACTTTTCCGGATTTACCTGGATTTCCGTAAAAAACAAAAAAAACACCTCAACTCCCGTAAAAAAAATAAAATAAAAAGCAAGTCCACTTTGCAATAGTTTATATCGTAAATGGTGTAACTTTCCTCTTAAGTGCTCGGCGATGCTACTCTTTTTGGGAATATAATGTTGGCATCTTTGCAATGATTGCTCTGCGATAATTTGTCACAATGGTTACCACTCGCGACATTCATTCAGTGGCTTTCTGCTTTTGTCTAAGGAAAAATAATGTTCAGGTTTTTTTTCGTTACCACAGTGGCATCTCTGCTTTTTGTAAAGCTTATTCCTGACTACGTGAAACGATTTTTTTTATCTTAACAACATTCGTTCTTATTTCCCTTTAGGTTGCAAACCTTGCATCACTTCCTGTCAAAACCTTGGCAGAGGAGCTGATTACCTTCATCAATAGAGCACCGTCACCATTTCATGGTAAAACCAATGATTGTTGTATAGTTGTCATGTTCAGACTGAGGTCTTGTCCAAATTGGTGGCTGATGCTGCGGCTACGGCTGTTTCTAAGGGTGTTGCTATGGGTATCCTATGTTTCAACACATGTCTGCATGGCAACCAAGTCGTAGTCGCATCCACTAACTCGGACACGGCCTTACTTGAGTCTATACCAATTCGCCGTATTTTTGACTGCGTGAGGGCATATGTGTGTATGTGAACCGGGTTCATATGATCCAAAGCAAATCAACATACTGGGTTTGTTTTTGTTTCCATCGTTGTTATTATTTTGTATGTATTTCGCCATTTATACCAGTGGACAACATACAGGCAGTTGAAATAAGATGATCAATAATTGTGATGCAAGAAAATTCCCTGTTGAAAGCGCCCTCATGAGGTCATATATGGTCAATTGGAGTACTCTTAAGTTGAGGCTTTCTGAGCTATTATTTTGTACAAAACATATTATGTAGTCAAGAAAATGATTAAGAATACCAGATTCTAGATTTGTGTGGTCAGTGCAATGTAATAATGGACTTGCCCGTCATCGCTGTTGGTTTTTACCCCTCGGGGCCCATAGGCTAAAAGGGTATTGTCATTACCTATGGCGTCAGTCCGTTCCGCTGAGCACTTTGCGGACCGTAACTTGAATTAGAAGTGGCATTTGGACTGGTAACTTTGGTGGGTGGTTGCCCTTGGGGAAAGGAAAGTTTGGAATGTCTAAGGGGTGAAAAGGTCACGGTGGCGAGTTCAAGTCAACAGATCAAATGTCAAGGTCACAGTGCTGATGGTTTGGTGATATCTTTATTTATCTAGAATGTATAAGGGCTGAGGGGTTTCAACAGCATTGCTGTTATTTTCTAACTTGTACATCTTGTTCCTTCCATCTTCCTGTTTTCAGTTGTTGATGAGACTCGTAAGAGACTTCTTGCCGCTGGTTTCAGTGAACTCAAGGAGAAAGAGCCATGGGATGTCAAACCTCTAGAAAAGGTGACCATACTTTACTCAATGCTGTGTTGTGTTCTTATTTTGCCCCATGTATTTTGTGCATTCTCTTGGAGGGTCAAAGGGTCTAGACCTACAAACACACTACCCAAGAGTTGGCAAACAAACGGTGGCCATCTTCCTTTTGAAAATGGCGGATGCCAATTGTGAAACATTCAACATTAATGCCATTTCGGAATTGGCGGCTTTAGTTACGGCTATGACTGTTGCTAAGGGTGTTGCTAAGGACAAACTATACTTCAACGCATGATGGCAAGGAAATCTAGCCGTAGCCGAAGCCATAGCTGTAGCCACAGATTCAGAGTGGCCTTACCTTCACTGGGATTCTTCGTCTAACAAACCCCAACACCATACAGTCACCCAAACTGTTGGACTCTGGTTACGGTTGTATGCCTAATCCATTGTAAAGCATTTAATCAGTTTACTAGTGCAGTCCCAAGTCCAACAGAATCAAATGGAACAAGCCTTTGGAGTTTGATGGGTCTTGGGTGATTGCGATTAATACAATTTGTATTTACAAATAACATTGGGTAACTCTTCAGTACACATATGGCCCAGAGATATTTGATATTTTTTTTCATATACCACACACACAGATCCTTGTCATTTGATTGGTGGAACACGCGTCACGTGTCAGGTGTCACTCATTATTTTGCTATGTGTTACTGCCACAACGCGCCACAATTTAATATTGTAGTCCAATATGGATAATTGTTGGATGCTTAGCAGCATTCCTAAATTAATCTTTCCCTGCCTGTTTGTCCAACGAGGCAATGTCGTGTCACAGCGGACAAGGCTGGTGTCTACATGGAGACATCCATGTTGTTAGAAGGGGATTTTAGAATTTTCAGAGTGTAGGGTGGACAATTTTTCATATCAATTTGTTTTTAATTGTGAACAAATTTCAAATTTCAAGGATCTTTGTGTGGGTTATATAAAACAAATATTGAATGCATTTAAATTGTGCATTGTCGCAGGAATATAATCAGTTGTTGAAATCTGGCTTTTCCTTTCACTCGGCTTTGCCTCGTGAAATGGAATAGTCCAAATTTCATTTCCTGATTATATTCTGCGACAATGCTTCTAAATGCGTCTAATACATGTATAAATTATTTCAACTGATTATCATGATGACACATTGACATTTTTTTGATTGATGGTAACAAATTTCAATATGTTTAGTCACAAAGGCCATTCCTACAATGTTTGAACAGATGTGTAATCACGTTAACAAAAGAGGTATGGAATTGCGCATTAAAGGGTGTGCACAACATTGGTAAGATTGGAAATATAAATGTTCACAGATTTACACATAACTTACATGGTATAAAGATGGTCATGGTGGGAAACTTCCCTTGAAATATTTGTGCTTGAAATGCTATGGCGTTTGAGAAGTGAGTAAAACAATTAGTTTTGATCATGAGTCTTAAAAGTATTGTACACTTTTGGTAACAACTCAAAATCAGTGTCCACATTTTGTGTGATTCAACATATACATGAACAAACAAACCTGTGAAAGTTTGAGCTCAATTGGTCATCGAGGTCACGAGAAAATAGTGAAAAGAGACCTGATGTGTTTTCTGTTTTTTCAAAATATCGCGCGTGATAAAATCTATTGTTTTACTCATTTCTCAGAAAAGATAGCATTTTAGGCAGAAATATTTTAAGGAACCCTTTCAACCATTACTTACTTTAAATCATGTAAGTTGTGTGTGAATCTGTGAACATTTGTGTTTTTCGATCTTACCAATAGTGTACAGGGCCTTTAAACCCAATGTTTGAAGCCAGTGAAATCATCATAAAAAAATGTCACTTTTTTCTTGTGACTCCGATGACAGAGCTTAAACTTTCACAGTTGTCTTATTTCATTTATACGTTGGGTCACACAAAGTGTGAATACTGGTCTTTGACAATTAATTCAGTTCAAAATAACATTTATTTCTGTACTCACAACAAGAAAAGACAGAATCATGTGGACAAAAATATAGTAGTACAATACAAGCAAAGAGTAAACATGACCATTGATAATGATACTGAACAAATGTAACAAGAGAAGCTGTGAGTAAGGAGGCTGTTCAACTGAGCCGAGGCTTGTGGGGAACAGCTCTAGACATGTGTCTGAGAGTAGTGTGCAGCGCGTATACACGTGGCACGTTTCCATTGCTGGACCTCAGTGATGGCGGCCAACGCAAGGGGTTATATAATAGCTCCCACAAAAACAACAAGCAAAGACAACAAAACAAAACAACAAAAAACGGACAGGAGAGAATGCAAAATGTACCAGTAATGAGCTAATTATACAGATAATGCCCAAGAAATAATGACAAAATTGGGATTAGGAATTAGAATTAATAATGTTGTCCGCATCCTTTAATATTTCCAGCCATTCCTAATGATTTATAATTTTCATTTGTTAGTGTTTTGTGACACGGAATCAGTCAACAATCATCGCCTTCGCTGTTGGTGGCCAATATAAGCCTGGTAATGGTTTCAGTATAATAGGTGCACATACTGACAGTCCATGCTTACGAGTGAGTAACATTGTACATTTCTTAAAACGGTATTTCTTTTGACTCTAATTTCAAAATGGATATATTTGTTGTGTGTCATGGCGGAGTGGTGTCGTGCACTGGACTGAAGTTATGGTGGTTAAGTCATTGGGATGTGGGTTTGAATCCTGGTCATGACACTTGTATCCTTGAGCAAGATGCTTTACTAATTGCTTCTCTTCACCCAGGGGTATAAACGGGTACCTGCGAGGGTAGTAGTTGATATCGTGTTTGAGAAAGCCTTCGGAGCACCACAGCAGCTTGGTGCTGTATACTCCCCAGGTAGCTGAGAAAGATTACAGGAATGTTATTGGCCAAATGACCAGAGCACTAATGTAAAGTGCATTGAAACATTATTAGTTATCACACAAGCGTGAATGGAATACACAAAAATATGGCACTTCTGCGTTCCGTATCAAGCGAGGGCAAAGGCCGAGTTGGATATGGGATGCAGACATGGTATATTTTTTCTGTATTCCACAAGCGTGCCTGTGATAACAAATTTATCTTAAAATAGCGCAATATGCAGAGTTAGAACAGTGCATTATAGAATTATAGAACAGGGATTGGTTTCGGTTTTTTTGGGGGGGGGCCTTACAATATAGGTTTATATCACACTCTTGTTGCTATGGATTGAATGACCAATCAGGATCGAGGATTCAAGTTTGCTTGATAGATTATGTAAAATGTGCTGTATAAGAATTAGTTGTTATTATATATTTAAATTAAAATAAACTACTTTCAACTACTGGTAAATAGACAAATTAGTACCGGTTTCATTGAAATTTTTGTTTGTCCCCAGTACAGTAAATTAACATGGGCTGAAGGAAGTTGATTCAAAAGAATTTTCTACACAATTCGCCGTATGGTGGGGACAGAAACTCCTGCCACACCAGAAAATAACTCTTCTAATAAAGTTTTGTTTTGTTACTGTTTATCTGTGTCCTTGTGTAACAAGGGAGACACTAAAATATTGTCATTATTTGTCACACTCCATGACAAATGTATTTTATACATTGCCTTCAAAGGTCAAACCGAGCTCCAAGAAGGGAAAGTGTGGTTACCTAAATGTGGGTGTGGAATGCTACGGGGGAGGCATCTGGAACACATGGTTTGATCGGGACTTGACAGTGGCTGGTCGAATAGTAGTTCAGGTAGGTATTCAATTATATTCAAAACTCACATTTTGTTCCTTACCAAATGAAGAACAATACTTATTGCGAAAATATAAAATGTATTAAATACAAGGAAATCATCCCCAAATGTATAATGTGAAATTATGTATGGAGGCCTCTTCTTGAAGCCGAGGCTTGTGGCGAGATGCCTGATGGACAGACGGACACAGAACAGGAACAAGAACACATAGACAGACAGGTTGGATCAAGACAAAACCAAAACTTGAAAACAGTCTTAGAGCATTAGGTGTGGAGGCCTCTTCTTGAAGTCGAGGCTTGTGGTGAGATGCCTGATGGACAGACGGACACAGAACAGGAACAAGAACACATAGACAGACAGGTTGGATCTAGACAAAACCAAAACTTGAAAACAGTCTTAGAGCATTAGGTGTGGAGGCCTCTTCTTGAAGTCGAGGCTTGTGGTGAGATGCCTGATGGACAGACGGACACAGAACAGGAACAAGAACACATAGACAGACAGGTTGGATCTAGACAAAACCAAAACTTAAAAACAGTCTTAGAGCATTAGGTGTGGAAGCCTCTTATTGTATGAAGCCGAGGCTTGTGGTGAGATGCCTGATGGACAGACGGACACAGAACAGGAACAAGAACACATAGACAGACAGGTTGGATCAAGACAAAACCAAAACTTGAAAACAGTCTTAGAGCATTAGGTGTGGAGGCCTCTTCTTGAAGCAGCAGCTTGTGGTGAGATGCCTGATGGACAGACGGACACAGAACAGGAACAAGAACAAGAACACATAGACAGACAAGTTGAATCAAGACAAAACCAAAACTTAAAAACAGTCTTAGAGCATTATGTGTAGAGGCGTCTTCTTGAAGCCGAGAGCTGTGGCGAGATGCCTGATGGACAGACGGACACAGAACAGGAACAAGAACAAGAACGCATGGACAGATATGCTGAACCAAGACAGAACCAATTATGAACACTCTTAGAGATAAACTAGAATAAAATGTACTGGACAAATTATTTGCTGAAAACCAATTAAGAAGCAAACCATGTGAGACAGTGGGAGCTGAGAGCTCTTTTATTGGCACTTTGGTTATTTTGTTAATTACAAGAACAATAGTGAATTAATTTTCCTTGATTGTTTGAATGTTGCTTTTGTTAGGAGGATTCCAGAGTAAACCATCGTCTTGTCTTCATCCAGAGACCAATCTTAAGAGTACCAAATCTCTGTATCCATCTCAATCGAACCATGAATGATAACTTTGGACCCAACAAAGAAACTGAAATGTGAGTCTAAAAGTAATCCACTTCTTTCAAAACCTTTTATTGGTAGTTGATGTTAAAGCTACTACCTCAGGGTGCTTTTTCATCATAATTTGATACGCAGGCGTCAACCGCGGGGGAGATGGCTCATAAGATTGTTCCCACTTGACGTCACACAATGTTAAGTCCGCCATCTTCAGGGGCAATTATGAATAATTTGTTGAATGCATAACTATGCATTATGCATAAATACTGCGTGCGGCACATATGGGAGTTTGATAAATTCCTGGTATGATTGGTCGGTGAACCACTTGGCTGCTTAGAAAATTTTGAACACTGTAAAGATTCTCCTTGGGACAAGGCTGAAAAGCCACTCTTGGTAAGGGGCTACAAGAAGGAAACATTTAAGATGAAAATAACTCTGGGGAGCTGAAGGTAGGAATTGATATCCCTCTTAAAACAGTCTAGATTGTAGGATGGAGGGAAACATGCACCAGGCAAGGAGTTCCAAAGAGATGCAGTACGTGGATTAAAGCTGTTGGAATGGCTCTTAGTTCTACATCTCAGCAAAGCAAGAGTGTATGGGTGAGAAGACGCAGAAAGCTGGACGAAATTTTCATTCAAATGTAGCACAACCCAATGGGCAGACTATTCTAGCACCCTGTACAGGGTTCTGCCCAGGATTTCTTTAGTGCCTGAAAAAAGTTTTTCCAAGTACGGTTAAGTCAATTTCCTTTCTATTGTGCACGGAGTGGTTACACACGTGCGCCCTGCAGCTGTGCCTTGAATGTAGGCCTCCATAGTGCGCACGCCTTTACCGCCATGGGAAAACAATTTACAGCATCTATAGCATGGTGCTTACTCTGCAGTTCATTTTCCATTGTATTAAACGCTATAGAATAGGGTATGCACTGTGATAAAACTAGTATCATGTTTTTCCAAGCGTAAAGCTATAATCAGCGTGACTGGAAACCATTGCGAAATCAATGCGAGTCGTTGGATATAATGTACATCGTACAGGCGGGAGGGATGCTCGATCCTGGATCATTAAAATAGACTTAAACCAAAGAAGTAGGCTACTCGAAACTTTGGATGAAGCTTTTTACTGGTAAATAATTTTTTTACACGATGTTCAAAATATTTTGAAGGAAATGGGCAAAAAACGAAAGGAAAATGTGTGGTGGAAAACAAAAAAATTCTGCTAGTGGTGGTCGGGGAATCCTGAGTGCCGGGCGGGTTTTCCGGCACCGACCACCGTGGCCAGAACCCTGCCTGTATTCACCCATGCGTTTTTTTGTGTGCAAAAAATGGCTTCTAATCGCAAGTTGTCGTAGCTCTCTCAATATACGGCTCTGGGAGGAACCAGGTCTAACACACTGGTGGCATATTTACCATGAAAATATCTGTAGAAAAGACAGAGGCTGGCTACAGACCTACGGATGGAAAGAGTTTGTAACGTTGATGTCAACCCTTTCACCAACAAGATTAACAATAGGCTTCTGCACTCTATCTAATAAAGATTATGACAGGCAGAAGCTCAGAGAGTTATCTATCATGGCTAATTCATCAATAAAGGCTGTTTGGGAAATCTGTGCATGTTGACACGGACTCCGACATCAAGGGGTTGAAATTTTAATTAAAGATCAGTTGTGCTGCTTCTTTTTTGACAGGAAACAAAACCCATTCAGATACATCTGTCTCGGATTTAACGGATACAAATTTATGCAATGGTCATTAATGCGTGAACAAGTTTTTATAATTATTTTTACCAATTTTATTTTGCAGAGTTCCGGTTTTGGCAACTTCCATCCAGCAGCAGATTGAGGCACCAGTAACCAACGAACAAGGAGACTGTGAGGTCTGTAATTAGAAATCTTAAAAAACAGCTCTGCAACTTTCCAAGTGTACAAACAAGCCAAAGCCTTCTTAAAATGTGATGACCCAGTGAATAGGAAATAGTAGTACAGGCCTGGAATTACAAAATTTTTAGGGCAAGGCCACTTTGGCCTTGGAGTTTTCCAAATTTTTTTGGGCACCAAGGCCAGTAGAAAGGGCACCAAGGCCAAAATGAGAAAATAAAAAGGGCACGAAGGCCACTTACATGTAGTTCATGAAAAACTCAGACTTGTAGTATAACCGAAAAGTTTTGGACGGCAGCAACGCGTTTTTCATGTCATGCGTTGCAACAATTCCACCAGAAGAGGGCATTCAAACAAAAGAGCGCCCTCTGTTGGTTAATGGTTTTTATTTTAGACTGGTCTCCTGCTTAACGATGTCGGGTGTTTGTGTACAACGGATGCACGCATTGTATGCAACCGATAAAGAGTCGCGATGCGTTGAACGTCATTTATGCTATCCCCTATCAGGGAAGTTCCCTTGCGGATTGCGCTGGATTGATGGATATGTACATTAAAACACGTCACAAGCACAAGATACATCGTATGCTGAAAACAAAAACTAACACAAGTAAATATTTAACTTTCATTAAAAGGGCACGACGGCCAACAGGGGAAGGGGCACGACGGCCATCAGGGGAAAAGGGCACGGGATTATGGCCGTGAAAAGGATATTTTTCGAGGGGCATCGATGGCACTGGCCGTCGTGGCCCCGTGTGATTCGAGGCCTGGTAATAGCTATGGATTGATGTTTGTTTATTGGTACTCTTCCAATCTACAATCAAATTTAATCATTTGCTAAGTAGAAAATATTGTTCAACCAATTAGCAAAGTTTGTTAGGGACCTGTCAGGGAGTGAGTTCCTGCATGGTGAATGCTACACCATGAATTGTCCGTGTGTGTTATCAAGTCAACCGCTGTTGCGCTCGTACCACACGGAATGTTGGGGGCGTTTTATCACTCCAACCCCGGAACACAAAAGGACACCGGTCTGTAATATATGGCTTTATTGGACTATGCTCTTGTGTCCTTGAAAATTGAAAGTGTGTACAAGTCATTTGTTGATAGAAACTTACAAAAGTACGCATCCCCTTTAAGGTGATCCCCTGGCTACCGCTTCCCAGGTTGAATCATAAACTTGGGTGTGATCCCTGGCTACACGGCAGCTAACGATTGTTTGGCTTCTGACTGGCACCACCGAACAAAGATATTGCCAAAATAGGGAGACCGCCAACATTTGCATGTTAAATTGGAGGTCATTGGTTCAAATCTCTCGCTAGTCGATCTTTCTTTGTCCTGTCAGTTTCCCTTGTAGTTTATAACTTGATAAAAGTACATAGAGGAAGACTTCATCAAGCCTAGTCTGGATTTTATTTTATGCTTTTTGTCGTCTCCATGCATTCGCAATAGGCCTTGTGTCATGTTGTGGCCGAGCGGTCAAGTCAATCACACTGGACTCAAACTATGGTGTTTCTGATCAGCAGAGTGTGGGTTCGAGTCCCGGTCTTGACACTTGTGTCCTTAAGCAAGACACTTGACCATTATTGCTTCGTCCTTCGGATGGGACGTAAAGCCTTTGGTCCCATGTGTAGTGTAATCCATGTAAAAGAACCCAGTACACTTGTCGTTAAGAGAAGGGGTTCGCCCCGGTATTTTCTGGTATGGTTGGCTGCAGATTGCGCCACATCACCTTGTAAACTGTTATATGGTGCTATGTAAATAAATGGGTCTTATATTTCAAATATAGCTCCGCATACCTTTTAGAAAAAATGATTAGCGTTTTGAGATGCTCTCGGGTGTGATAAAGCGCTGTGTAAGAACTGCGTACTATTATTGTTATGGGGGGATCAACATGTTTATGTACTCTTTTGGGGGAAGGGAATAGGGGTCATACAAATGTACTCTGTGTACCTATGGTTAAATGTTGAAAATGTTTTGAAAAGCTAAACTTTTCCAACTTTCTTCTGTTATTTATTTATGTTAAATTTGTTTTACAGGCCAATGTAAAGCATCATCCTATTCTAATCAACTTACTGTGTCAAGAGCTGGACATTCAACCTGTCCAGATACTGGACTTTGAGCTTTGCTTAGCAGATACCCAGCCAGCTGTAAGTATTACTCAAACTCAACTCAACAACTACAACTAAAACAACTAAAACAACTCAACTCTATGAAATCATATCTTCTTTTTAAATATTTTATTATACACAAAACTTGAAAATAAAATTACCCGTAGCAATTTCTTATAAATATAATTCAAATTTTCATATAATACAAATACTTTGTTAAAATTAACATTAAAACAAAAATTAAAACTTAGGATGAGGATGCTTATTTTTCAGAAACCTTATTTTCCAATCATTTCTGAATCTGTGACCATTTGGTTTAAAGGCATCGTACACGTTTGGTAATTTTCAAAGACCAGTGTTCTCATTTGGTGTATCCCAACATATGCATAAAATAACAAGCCTGTGAAAATTTGGGCTCAATTGGTCATCGAAGTTGCAAGAAAATGATGAAAGAAAAAACACCCTTGTTGTACAAATTTGTGTGCTTTCAGATAGGAATAAAAACTTCTTGCAAGAAGTTTTTATTATTTTAGTGAGAAATTACCTCTTTCTCAAAAACTACATTACTTTAGAGGGAGTCGTTTCTAACAATGTTTTATACTATCAACAGCTCTCTGTTGCTCGTTACCAAGTCAGTTTTTACGCTAATATATATTTTGAGTAATTACCAAACGTGTACTATGCCTTTAGTGATAACATGAGCGTCAGTAGGGAAAATTCTTTACATGTCAAGTAACCGGATACCAAGGTCAAGCCTTACTTTCGGGTTTTCTTTGTTAAGTTTTTTTTACTTTCATATTTTTCATGGTTAAATTGTACTTTTCCAACAATATGATACAATTTTTGTAGTCATAAACTATGTTAAACTAAAGTATTTGAAGAAACAGAATCACACACACCTACATCTCTTTTAAAGTTGGGACCAACTTGGTCCCGGAAGTTCGGATACGCGCGAGACTTGCACAGTCTATTGAGATCAATTGTGGATCAAGCTGCCGTGTGCTATCAGGGAAGCGGCATCTACTGCCACCTTCAAGCGCCAACTCAAAACTCACCTATTTCCCAGCTTATGATTTGTTTGTTTCACTGCATTTTCTGTATTTCATTGTATTTAATTATGTTGTTGATGTGAGGCGCTGTGTTCTTTGTAGAGAGCCATATAAATGCCTTGTATTATTATTATTATTATTATCATAACTCCCGAAAGCTAAGCAAAGATTGTGACATCATCATAATGGTCTGTCCTATTCATAAGTGGGATTAGAATTCCACTGTAAGCCATGCCCACTTCATACAAACTGGGTCCTCAACAAACTGGCTTCAGTGGTTACCAGATGCCAATAAGAATGTTTTGAGCTAGTTTTTCTTGGAGGATTTATGGAAGAAATTAATCTTTTTGACTTTTCTTTGAGATATGCCCTGCAAGGACTCGATATCCCGTAAGAATTATCAGTTTCGTTCCTAATTATTCTCTTTGAATGATTAAATGACTGATTTATGGTAAATTTACTCATAAAAATACACCAGCTTTGGGGCTGGTGTTGGGGATTTTGTTCCCCCGGTGTGCGTGTTCCCCATACGGTAAAGTAAAATGGGCTCAAAAGAGGGCGCTATCTGATGAAATTTATATTTGTTTCAAATTCACTGTTTGGGGGACAGAATGTCCTGGGGGACAGAATCTCCCCCGGCGGCAACAAAAATTGTGTTCTTGCAGCTGATATGTGCCTATTGACTAACCAACAGAATTTTTTCTTTATTTATTAACATGATTTAATTCTCTTGCAGACGATTGGTGGTGCCCTGAATGAGTTTATCTTTGCCCCTCGA
Source organism: Plazaster borealis (assembly GCA_021014325.1). Classification (NCBI taxonomy): domain Eukaryota; kingdom Metazoa; phylum Echinodermata; class Asteroidea; order Forcipulatida; family Labidiasteridae; genus Plazaster; species Plazaster borealis. Next base: position 13,083,338 of record CM037463.1, read on the forward strand.
TTGGACAATCAAATGAACTGTTTTGCATCTCTCAAGGTATTTGACAAGTGCATTTTACTTGTAAAGTTGTTGTTATCTACCATTGTCTCTCTTTTAAGCATTGTGGATGCTTTCCAAGGCACAAAAAAACCACAGACACCTTTTGATGGAAGTTGAACCAACAACCTTTCTAGACCTGGGCTCGATTTTACAAAGCACTAAGATTCATCTTAAAATGAATTGTCATCAGGGTTCTCACCAGGTTTTTTCAAAATTTGGGGGCATTCTGGAGCAAATTTTTGGGATGTTTGGCCAAAGCACGCTGAATTGGTGTTTATCTTGGTTTTAAAAGCCCTACTGTGCAATCTGAGCATTCTATATGGTTTTCTCTTGTTGTTTTTTGTGAAATTATATATTATATCTTTTTTTTTTTTTATCTTTTTTTTGCGCATCGGCCAAAACTTGCACGTATCGGCACGCAAATCACACTTATCGGCCCGATACGCTAGCTTGTGCATGGGGAGAACCCTGGTCATTTCTGCCAAAAAGATTTGTAATGTGACATCACACTTTGCTTAGCAATTAAGATTGAAACATAGTTAAGATCAATCTTAGCCCTTTGTGAAATCAGCCCCTGATGTCTTAACCTCTAGACTGCTTAATCGAGCTTGCCCGGGGACGAGAGGCCGGCCATTTCCAATCCTATAATTAGTAGTGGATACCACAAACAATTCAAAGTAACGAACTTGAGAATTTGTTTTACTTCTAAGATGGTGGTGGGACGATGTCAGTTCTTAAGGTCTCTATGATTTGAGTCCTTACACTGATCTAACAAAGCTCATGTCTTTCTCTCTTGTGTACATGATTGTTAATAGTTGATGCAATAGACTGTGCAAGTCTCGTGCGTATTCGAACATTGGGACCCGTTAAAGCGCGTGAGTTTGTTTCCTTCACGCGTTAAAGCAATGTGCGTGGGACCATAGTGGTCCCAAAAATGTTTGAATTCGTGCGAGACTTGCACGGTCTATTTCAAATGACAGTGGATGACCATAAGCAATTTTGAGCTATGGTGGACTCTATAGGAATGCACTGTTTGGTCTGGGTGTATTCAGACAAGTTTACCCTAACCTTATCATAGTGTTGTGTCCCCCATATTTCAAAATGGGTATAGGATTCACTCTTTGTGTAGTTTGTTGGCAATTTATTTATTTATATAGCGCTTAATCCATAAAACATTATAATATTAGCTTTACAAAGTAAATTCACTACAAAATAATGAGCACTAGTATAGAATAAAACACTTGAAGATTAAATAAAGTGTCAATGCAAAATGAAGACATTAAAAAGATCCATTGATGTAAGAAAAGAACAAATGTTTATATGCTTTATGTTCAAATTACACCCAAGCAGTGAGATGACATTATTTGTTTGTACTTTTTGACTTTGTTTTGCTTACCAAGTGATTCTCATTTGTGCTCATTTGTTCAGGGCTTGATTGGTTCCTGTGAGTCTGATGAGAGTCTGGTGAATGATCCCAACATTCGTATGATGTTGCTCTTTGACCACGAGGAGGTGAGGCCACTCAATTTACCTTGATCCAATTTTATAAATCTGCTAAGCAAAAAATGCTTCACAACAAATGCTAAGCCCCTTCTATTTACGCTAAGTGTACTCAGTTCTTTTCTGTGCACTACAAAAACACACGGGACCTACGTCCCGTTCAAAGGACAAAGCCATTATGGTTAAGTGTCTTGTTCAAGGACTGCCATGATCAGCCTCCCTACCATGGGCAGCACGCCGTATCGATACCTCTCGTCACTAACCCCTGGTAGGGATGTGTAGAAAAACAACGCTGATAGGCTATCTAAAGTGAATGCTTGCATGGCGCTTGAAGAACGCTTGGTCATGACTCAAAACAAATATTAGCATAAAAACTGACTTGTTAACAAGCAACGGAGAGCTGTTGATAGTATAAAACATTGTAGGAAACGACTCCCTCTGAAGTAACGTAGTTTTTGAGAAAGAGGTAATTCTCACTAAAATAATAAAAACTTCTTGCAAGAAGTTTTTATTCCTGTATCTGAAAGCACACAAATTTGTACAACAAGGGTGTTTTTTCTTTTATCATTTTCTTGCAACTTCGATGACCAATTGAGCCCAAATTTTCACAGGCTTGTTATTTTATGCATATGTTGGGATACACCAAGTGAGAACACTGGTCTTTGACCATTACCAAACGTGTACAGTGCCTTTTATTGTACTAAATTGTGATTTTGTAGGTGGGATCCTCAAGTGCTCATGGAGCTAACTCGTCATTGACTGAGTGGATCATGAGAAGACTCTCTGCTGGTGGAAGTTCGACGGCCTTCGAAGAAGCAATCCCTAAATCCTTCATGATTAGTGCAGACCAAGCACATGCTGTCCACCCTAACTACTCGTAAGAACAATATTTTCTCATCGTTTTGATCAAACATATCCAAGAGGTGCCATTGCAGTTGCTATGGATCTTTCTATTTTTATTAATGAAATTTGTATGGAGTTTTGTGGCTGTTTTGCGACTCAAGTTCTGGTGTCAGAGTGTGGATTTGGTTCTCAGTCATGGCATTTGTGTCCTTGGGGAAGATAATTAACTAAAGTCGCTTTGTCCTTTGGATGAGATGTTAAAGACCTACTTGAACGAAAACGGCAACAAGTGATCTTTGCTGAAATTCATTAAAAATGTTTTCAATCAATAAGGAAATTGAGTTCACATGAGATTAAAATGATTTTAATTGTGTAAAAAACAATCATTTTGAATACCCTCCTCCGGTGCTTTTCAGAAAGATTCGCGAAAAGCCCTGTTACATCATCACGCATATTACGTCTTATGTTGGAGCTCCGTTTTGTATAGCTGCTTTGTTGCAGCATGGAGGTATAACAAAGCAACACATGACGTCAAAGTATTGTCATTTTTACGCATGCCGTCAACGGCAGAAGTGTTTCTAGTTTTTCAAAAACTTGAGGTTTGGGGCCTAATTTTTGTTGTCAATAATTACGAAAAATTCAGAAGTGCACAAATATCAAAATTACATTTAAATGATAAACAAACACAATATAAACAGGTTTAAATAGCATTCCTGTTTAAAAATTTTCCGCTCAAGTTGCTGTTTAAGCCGTAGGTCCCTTGTGTTGTGTAATGCACTTTGCCTCATTGTTTTTGGCACTGTTGGCTGACTATTGCATCATCATGTAAACCCTTACAAGGTGCTTTGTAAATGGGTCTCATAATTCAACAACAAAGCTCTGCATAGCTGTTGTAAAAATAACGAGTGCTTCGAGACGTCTATCAGGTGTGATCAAGCGCTGTATAAGAACTCGGTAGTATTATTATTGTCATATGGAAAGTGATACTCTGGCACAAATTTCAGTTTGTTAAGTGTTTCTGAATCTGAGACCAAAAAATGATGAATTCCTTTCCTTTTTCTGATCAAAATTTGCCTTGAAGTCAAAGTTATTCCTGTCATAAATGGAGGACATCTGCCAAAATTATGTTTTTCCAAATTTAATTTTTACGGGAAGTGTATTAGACAGATATAATTTTGATGGATATCTTTCCAGGATGTGAATTTTCTGGTTATTTATATCGGTCATATCAAATCTGATAAATTAACCATAGCAAAATGTTCATTATATTGCATTTGAAACATTATAGTTTTGAAACTTTGTCTTTGTGGACTTTCCATCCCAGTCTGTGTAAATATTTCATAAAAACCAACTTGTGACATTTTCTTTTGCAATTTGATAATCACATTAAATAAAAATTAGACAAAATAGGCAACATTTTAATTTTCAAATTATCAACTGTGTGTTGGCAAAGACGATTGACCATTCGGAGACAATACTTCAAACTAATCCTTGATTTTGCTGAAACTATCTTCAGTAAAAATTTAAGGGGGAAAATTTGAAAATGCAAATGAAATAAAATAGTTTGTGAAAATAGAATACTGTCAATTCAGGAAATGCCTCATATGACCTTTTGTTAATGGTTACTTTGGCATAAAGGTGAAAAATGCTTGCTTCACTCACAGTAGTCTCTAAGTGTTGAATGTAAAGATGATAAATTACACTTATTTCTAAAGAAACTTCAGCCGATTATACACGTTTACTATTAAAGGTGTCTGAAAAGCAAGTTGCAGAACATTTGGTTAAGTCGTTGACTATTGAAATGAATAAGGCTTTTCATTTTGTTCTTTCTTGACAGAGAAAAACATGAGGAGAACCACAAGGTTGCTCTGCATAAGGTAAACTTAAAGTTGGATTGAATAAAACCCTATTTATACTTAGTAATTGCCTTTGCTATTTGTTTCCATTTTTAAGTTATTGTTACATTTTGTGTGGGATGGGGGAGGAAATTATTTTGTTTCATGAAATTGTAGGGGGCCTATAACTAAAAAAAGTAATTTAGTAGCTTGTAATTAATTCAATATTAATATTGTTATTAATGTTATTGTTATTATTTAAAAATTAAGTTTTTCTTAAGAGAGTTTTCCTGCTTCTCACTTTTTCATAATACAAACAAAATTACTCCCTCCTTTAAAGTTATTACAGAAATAAATCAGCATCAGCAAGCGCTGTTTTGTGAGGCCATGCTCGGCCACGTTGTCTTAATCAAAAAGCGTCGGCCTGGTGGAGTGTGACACACATGGATTTAATCAAACTCTCATTTGCATTTCCAATAATACAAGACTGATCCACAGTGCTCATGTTTAGTCTGTGATCACTCTAGCATGTCGTAGTGCCCAGAAACATTGACAGAAGAACAAAATTGACTTTCATACGAAATTGCTTTCCCTCTCAATTTAGATCAGTCGGACATTCTCAAGGGAAACTTAAAACACCAAATAAACTTTGACTTTTAGAGGTGTGTTAGTGAACAAAAGCTGATGTCAATATATTAATGGAAAAACAACACAGGTTTACATTTATAGACTATGTTTTTCAATTTTAAACTTTTCAAGAAATGTTATACTTCAGATGCAGTGTTCGTGTTTGGATGAAAGGATTGAATAAATTAATTTTCATAAGCGAACAAGTTTGTTTAGAAAGGTTACACATTTGTGTAACCAATAATATGAAAAGTTTACATTTCTGACGTCGGTAACTGTAGATGCTTTTGTTTTAAACGGGAGTTTGTTACTGGCAGCCAATCAGAAGAATAAGCAAGTTAAAGAATATTCATGACTTATGTGACCTCTTTGAGCTGTGAAAGGTCACAGCTGCTGGTAGACACACACACGTTGTGCGTGTGTGTCCACATCATTCAGTTATACACACACTAGTTAAAGCATGTATTATCTGATGAATATTCATAGTTGGACTGCTGCAAATTTTGAATGCCATGGTCTGAGGATTAGAGGGCTGGCCCAGCTTTTTATTAATTTTAATTTTTTTAATTTTTATTGTCACTAACCCTTGATGAATATTTTTGGTATCAAATGAAAGCTAATAAATTTTCCTATTCAGTTAAGCAGTTTAAAGGAACATTACAGAACTGGTAATTAAAATTTTCTTTAAGATCACAGATTTACATAAAACTTACCCGGTCTAATGATGATGTTAGTAGAAAACATCCCTAGAAATATTTCTGTCTGAAATGCCATATTTGATGAGAAATAAATAAAACTAATTTCCGATTGGAGTTTATCGCTCATGAGCGTTTTATTCATGCATTATATAACACATGCAAGTGTGTAATCGTTTTTTCACATTTTCTCGTGACCCAGATGGCCGATCGATCTCAAACTTCTACAGGTTTGTCATTTTAATTATATGGTGGATTATATAAAGTGCTTAACTGTTTTGTTAGCAAAAACCAATTCTGTAATGTTCCTTTAACATTTGAATTAATTGTTAACCGTCCAAGCGACCTAAAATTGGGCAATGCATCTTTAAAGAAAGAAACATCAAATTTCCACAATTCTTTTTACTATTTCTCTTTTGTGAGACTGTCATGCCATCTCTGTGGTACCCATGTTCGTTATGTTTTGCAAGAGTTTAATTCATCAAGGGATGGATTGGAAGAAGTTGGGGTTAAATTTATTTCTTTTTTGTAAATAGTAATTATTTTAATGGTTTTTTTTTTTAATAGGGACCGGTGGTGAAGTACAACAGTAACCAACGCTATGCCACAAATTCCATTACTGCTTCTATTATCAAGCTTATAGCCAAGAGAGTCTGTGTGGATTTACAGGTAAGAAATATGTTTAAAAACGTTTTAAATAAAGTTTAAAAAGAACAAATCTAAAATAAAATTAAATGAATAAATGAAGGGAAAAAAAATGCATGGAACAGTTTATTTTGACTCTAAATTTCATTTTTTCCCGTTGCCTGTGTACAAATAAATTGCTACAAATTCTCCAAGAGATTTCTGAATGCTGCAAGGGAATTTACAAACAAATTAGCCGTTTTCAACACTTGCTTTTTAAAGTTATTATGTTTCTGGCAACATTGTTTTTGTACAAAAGGTTATTTGGTCAATGTAAAGATTTTTCATATTTGCATAGTTGCATTTATACTAACAACAACAGGTGAGAGATTGTGCGGTTGAAAATATGGTAAGTTCCCTTGTGCTTTCTGAAAGGGTCCCCACCTTAACTGACAAGCTTGACACGAATCAAGGACACAACTTCTCAACAACTCCTTCAGAGAAATCTCATGAATAATTCTTGCTGACTATCTCCATCTCGTTTTAGGACGTTGTGGTGAGAAACGACAGTGCCTGCGGGTCCACCATAGGCCCGATGCTGTCAGCTAAGTTGGGATTGAGGACTTTAGACATAGGCTCTCCCCAGCTCAGTATGCATTCCATCAGGGAAATGTCCTGTACTTCTGGGGTCAAACAAAGCTGTCTGCTGTACCAGGTTTGTTAGTCAAATATCTCCAGGGAGCTTTTTAACAAACATGTAGATCTTCAAGGCATAATGGTTTGGTACCTAGTACACCTTGGTGATTAAATCTTGCAATTATCGAACAGTGTATTGGTAGGGCAGATTAAACGGCCCTATTTATAATGCATTTGTATTGGTTACAACACACAGCGTGACCTTAAAATGACCTTTTAGAAAGTTCAAGTTGTGACCAAAATAAAGTTTCGGAAGTCAGCTTTGAACTTGTTTATGCCTATGCCTTGACTGCAGTCATTGTAGAATTGTTATTTGCATTTTCTTTAAAAAGTAGTAATTTACAGCTTCAAATGTATGACATTGCACATAATAATTTAGCACAGGGCACTGTTGTGGTTAAATCATTGATTGTCTCTCATTCATAGACTCAGAATATAAATCTTTACCATAAGGAGGCATTTTGTTTTTGGTCATCTAAATCAATGTCAATCTTTACCATAGGAAGCCTTTTTTTTTTTGGTCATCTAAATCAATGTGAACCTTTACCATAGGAAGCCATTTTGTTTTTTGTCATCTAAATCAATGTCAACCTTTACCATAGGAAGCCATTTTGTTTTTTGTCATCTAAATCAATGTCAACCTTTACCATAGGAAGCCATTTTGTTTTTTGTCATCTAAATCAATATCAATCTTTACCATAAGAAGGCATTTTGTTTTTTAACATCCAAATCATTGTCAACCTTTACCATAGGAAGCCATTTTGTTTGTTGTCATCTAAATCAATGTCAATCATTACCATAGGAAGCCATTTTGTTTGTTGTCATCTAAATCAATGTCAACCTTTACCATAGGAAGCCATTTTGTTTGTTGACATCTAAATCAATGTCAATCATTACCATAGGAAGCCATTTTGTTTGTTGTCATCTAAATCAATGTCAATCTTTACCATAGGAAGCCATTGTGTTTTTGTCATCTAAATCAATGTAACCAAACCGAGGCTGGAAGGGAAAATAGTCTGGCCCCTCAACTTAGGATACTTATTTATGATTGGCATTGCATACAGAGAATTTCACAAAGATAGCTGGCAACGTGTTTGTGCTAAACAAAGATTTGTCAGGGCTACATTTCTGTAGGTTTATAAATCAAAAGACCTTTAATTTCTTACGCACATGACATCATTTGAGTAGGGCGCCCTCGGCTAGAGGTCAAAAGAAGATCTCATTGGCTGATTATTTGTGCTGCGCATACGTAGCTGTGTGTTTTTTATTTTGTCATCATCGTTTTACTTCTCTAAGATGGTGGCATGATGACATCAAATCATAAGATCCATTGTCTAACGAGGGGGGAGGGGGAATGAAAAGGATGGTCTACGGTAATTTGGAATCTCTATGCCTGCCTTCTCGTTCGCTCACCTCAGACTCGGTTCATATTTATACAGTACAGTGGATATACCTGCAATACTTTCCACATTTGGGAAGCAAACAAATTGCACTGATGGATACCATCTGTGCGGATAGCATCTTTGACTGGGCAACAGCTTCCCCTGGTTTCCTGACTACTTGTACCCTCATTAATAACCCCAACTTGTATCTAAGGAAGTTGAAGTTGATGCTGTAGGGTGTATGGCACATTTCTCCTGCCCCTTGTAGAAGGCGTGAGCCGTCTCAGGAGGAAGTCAAAGGCAGGCCTTGACAGGAAATGATGTCAAACACTGGAGCATTTTGGGATTCAGGAGTCAATTAACAACCTTTATGTCATGTACAAAGAACACTTTACCGCTCCTTTACCTCTTCTATAAATCATTATTCAAGAGAATGTAATCCAAGGGCACAAATCTCATCCCCCTCAACCACATACATGTAGGTGCTTCTTTTGAAGTCTTCAAGATCCTGGCCAATAGAGCTGCTTTTTGTGCTAAGCACAGATAAGTTCTGCTTAACAGAAAAAAGGGTAACCATGCAAATGATATAAGATGTGTATGGCTTACAACTGGTTCCCTGCTAATATGCTCTAAACAAGTGTGCTGTTTTCAGCTAAGCAGGTATGTGAGAGTGGGCTGCATCTAGCATACAAGGACATGGAAAGTTTGAAAGTCACTAAAGTTAAACAGTTATCTCCTGAATGTTGGGATGATCCCTCAATAATTCCCTTTGAAGCCACACACACTCTCTCTCTAAGAAAAAAAGGTGAATTCTTAAAAACAATTTTTTTTTTTAAAGGTTCACATTAGTCTGGTATCAGAAACGGCTTTTGCAAATGATAAATGAATATTCATTTTTTTCCCTTGAAGGTTTTTGATGATATTAAAGAAAAAATAATCAATTGGTCTTTTGGTTATTACATATACATATTTGCTGTCCTTTTAACAATATTTTTGTCTTGTTTTTTTCTTTTCGTTTCAGGGATTCTATGAGAATTTCCCAGCTGTAGATGCCACTGTGACTGTAGACTAGGAGTTCACCACAGTCATGAGCCACAAAAGTCTCTAGATTATGCAACGAGAGCAACATTTCGTAAAATTGCTTAGCATCAAATGTTTTTAAGCACAAAATGTCATTTAGCACCTTAGCAGGCAAATGATAATTTTATTGTCCATTGTTTTTCCGTTGGTTCCTTGGGTTTTTTGCTTATCAAGTAACTTTAAGCAGTATCATCTTCTGGGCAGCTCAGAGAATTTAGTCGTGGGCCAAATGTCATAGATTTGTTTATATATGTACTTCTAAAAAGGTTATCTTAAATTGATTTTAGTATCATGATAAGAATTCGTTGCCAGTTTGCTATGTTGTAATTGTTTTTTCCCCCATCTCCACCCCTCCTCCCCCTCCCAATATTCACACACCAACTCAATCCACCCCAGGGAAATAATAAACTGATCCAAGAATCCAGAAGTTTCCCTTCACTATGCAAATCGTAGACTAGTTTGCCCCAGACTTCTCTCTTGATAATATACAATGTTGATTAATGCCGCTCATGCAAATCAACGCTGAGTATGTCCACCTACATAGTGCATGAACTCAATGAATAATTTATCAATCGCAACCTTGCAAGGGGGTATAAAAAAGCAATTGTAATGATCTTGACCTTTTTCTACCCAACACTTCTCAATCTCAAATTTATAAAAAGACTGGAGAGAGGAGAAGTGGGGAGTGTTGGTTGAAGCCTCACAGGGATCAATCAAGTGATAATGAGACACATGCTTCCTGGTCCTATCATCAGTCACTATGCATTAACCATACAGTCTACTGTATGAATCATTAATAAGATGCAAACATGTGAAGTTGCAGTCAATCCACTACTACTGTATTTCTTGAGTTGCTTCTGTGAAACTCTGTCTGCTCTGGCAAGGAGATGCGTCTAATGTTTCAAGTCTGTAGGAAGTAACTGTTTTAAAGGGAGTTATACTTTGGGTAATTACTCTCAAAATTGATGACCATAGAAACTGACTTGGTAAAGAGCACTGGAGAGCTGTTGATATAATAAAAATTGTTAGTAACGACCCCCTTTGAAGTAATGTAGTTTTAGAGAATTAGGTAATTGTTTCACCAAAAAATTTGAATCTGAAAAAGGTTTCAAGAATGAAGCACACAATTCTATGCAACCGGGGTGTTTTTTCTTTTATTATTTTTGCAACTTCGATGACCAATTGCCCAAATTTTCACAGGTTGGTTATTTTGTGCATATGTTGGGATACACCAAGTGAGGGTACTGGTCTGTGATAATTACCAAAAGTATACTCTGCCTTTAAAGAGGGCATGTGGTACCTATGTTTGAAAAACCACAAGAATGATTATCCTTTGTTGTTATAGACTGTGCAAATCTTGCACGTATTTGAACTTCTGGGACCAAGTTGGGCCCAATCATATTGAGTTTTATGTGTGCGTTATTCTGTTTCTTGTAAACTTAAAGGAACATTACAGAATTGGTTTTTGCTAACTGGCAGTGTAAGCACTTTATATAATCCACCATATACATAAACTGACAAACCTGTAGAAGTTTGAGATCGATCGGCCATCTGGGTCACGAGAAAATAGTGAAAAACCGATTACACATTTGCATGTGTTATACAATGCATGAATAAAACGCTCATGAGCGATAAACTCCAATCGGAAATTAGTTTTATATGTTTCTCATCAAATATGGCATTTCAGACAGAAATATTTCTAGGGATGTTTTCTACTATCATCATCATTACACCGTGTAAGTTTTATGTAAATCTGTGATCATAAAGAAAATTTTAATTTCCAGTTCTGTAACGTTCCTTTAAGATTAATGTAGTTTATGGCTATACTAATTATATAATATTGTTGGGAAGGTAACAATTTAGACATGAAATATATTAAAGTAAATTCAATTTAACAAATCGACGAACACAATCTGAGAATAAGACTTGACCTCCGTTTCCGGTTACTAATGTAAAAAATTCAGAATTTTGCCCAAATGACGTTGTAGTTATCATCAAACCTATGTTAATGGTCGCACACATTTGGGCGTGATGGGAAAATGGGGTTTCTAAAAAAAGGGACCCTAGTCCCAAGTTTTTATTTTGTTTCAATGTTATTTTTAACAAATTATTTTCATGACATGGAAATTGGAATTGTATTATAACAAATTACTATGAGGTAGTTTTGTTTCAAATAATTTTGTATTTTAAAAAGAAAATGTGATTTCGTAGAAATATAGTCTTCGTTTGAGTTTTTTCGTTTTCAATATGTGCGAGACTTGCACAGTCTATATAAATAATATTTTGTATTTAGAACATTATTCCTATAGATCCCCGTTTGCAATTAACAAATCATAAAACAAACCAATGAAAATTTAATCCAATTTGGTGATTACGGTTTTTATGGGGAAAACAAACGAAAAAGAAGAAGAACATTTTTTGAGGGGTTGTGCTTTGCCTGGGATTCTGTGGAATTTCATATTCATATACCTGCTTATGATAATGATATTATGATTATGATAATTTATCTATTTTCAGGGGCGGATCCAGGATTTTCCAAACGGGGGGGGGGGCGTGAAAATATACCAAGCAGCAAAATGATAAATGAAGTTTGTTGCGCCTGCGTAACACAAAGCTTCCCCATTTCTCCCTCCCCTTCTCTCTCTCTCCCTCTTTTTTTCTATTCTCCCTCTTTTCTTTTTTTTTATATGAAAAAGGGGGGCGTGCGCCCCCCACGCCCCCCTGGATCCGCGCCTGATTTTGAAAAAGTTGTTTTAGTAAAATATCATTGTCAACCTCGATAGTTTTTTTGTAATGTAAAACTGAACGCAAGTGTATATAACACAACACGAATCAAGAACTCGCATAAACATATCCCGTTCGTTTGTTCTTTCACTTTCATTTTGTGTTACAGCATATAGAGCAAGTAGGAATTGCACAATGTTGGGTTGAGCATATTGATATCAAGTTGCTTTGGCAGAGATACACGCCATAAAAATAACTTGTGGAATTGGAATGGATGTTCACTTTGTGAGAAATAGTGTTTATTATTCACGGCTAAACCGCTTTGTATCAAAGGCGACTTCGAAGGACAACTTCCCGTGACACGGCCTACTGTAGTACCGTACATCAAGTAAGCTTTGAGACTCAAAATCGTAAATGTATTTCCGTCGAGTCCCCAAACTTTCTCATGCCGTGAAAAGATAACGTGGGTGATCTGATATGTTGTTTTGGAACCACTTAACGACGCGGCCACGCACACCGAGTGTCCGGCTTCCCGCCAAAAAAGTATCCACCACTTTACTCGTCTTTAAGGATGAACAGTGGTGTCGTGTATAAACACTTTTTCGATCGGCGAAGCCGGAGTGTATATTCTAGTAGACGAAATCGAATTTTCTACATTTTAGCGACCCGATGCGCCTGACTATACACCCAGCTGCCGCATACCTGCTTTTCTGAACCATTTCCAGACAAACGAAGTTTTTTTTTCTTTCGACCTACTTTTTAAGTTGGTAGGCCTATGTCGGCGACGTTTATTTAGTTTTTTCCCCCGTACTAAATATAGACTGGATAAAAAGGGCAAACAATTATTCCGAGAAGTAACGGCGCTCCAGTGAACAATAAGCACGACTGAAGTTTCAGCGGATCGCACTCTACGCAAGATAAGATTTCAAGTTAGCGTGGACATACTAATAGGCGGTGGCGTCGTGTGAAATCCTAGAGTAGTACACATAGCACTTGTAGCCTTCATCTTTCCCCATTGAAGTAGGGCTTGAAGGGACGCTAAATGCTGTTGACCACTGGATCGAGTTTCACCTCTTGGTATGAACGGCAGTATCTACACCCACTCGTTCTGGCGACCGTAAAGGGTAGAGGTTAATGTCCGACGACGGGTTTTGAAGCACCATGGAAAGTGGGACAGCTACTTCTCGTTCCCTCCAGACGGCCCGAGCTTCGTCAGACCCGCTCAGACGTTACTCTGTTTTGCGCCAATCTTGATAGACTCAAAAACGCTCTTGAGAGTTGGAAAGGGTAGGCCTGTTGGATGATCTGCTACACAATTGTGCTAGAAATGTGTCAAAGTAGATCTAGAAATAACAGAGAGAGTGTCGATTTCACTAAGGAATATTATTTTATAAAATTCAGAATGGGGTTGGGTGGGGATGGGTTGGTCTAGCGTCATCACAGCTAGCTGAGAGGATTTTCTCATCTTCTCCATGGACCTCTCGATCAGCCGCTAAAACGACGCTTACACATCGTCTATTCACGCAACCGGACTTGGGCTTTTGACTTTGTGGGTTTAACTTTAATATTCAGTTCCACCAGGCTTTTTGAGCGAACAATATAACATTGAAATTAAACAGGCGCAAACAACTAAAATATAAACAAACATACTGGGAAGATAGCTTTAGGTTACCTACGCAGAAGAGTTTAATTTCATAATAAAATTTAACCTTTTGCATTAGGCCTATAAGCATTAATTATCAGCCTGCAGACAAATGAAATTATCAACAACACATAAAACAAAAAAATGCACAAAAAAAGGAGCTTTAAATTTTGTATCCACCTCGATGGACAGAATGTGTAATAGAATTACGATACTGATCGGCTTGATAAAGTCATTTGGTGTTGGTGGAGGCTGTAAATCCACCCCACACCGGATCCATGATGCCTAGTCCAGTCCGTAATAATTATTATTTTTATTCGGTAAAGGGAACTGAAAAGAAGTACTTGCGCAGGTTAGAGAGCGCCCTCATCGCTCTCTTGCGTGACCTGGCCTAGATAGGGCAACCATGACGATCATTGGAAATAAATGCGAATAAAAAAGAAGAAGTTTTGGTTAAAGTATTAAACTTAAAGTGTCGTCGCCAACAGTGTGTTTAATTGGATTGCCGAACGTGTTTACCACCATAGCTAGCTCGCCGTCGTGCAGTATGAGATGCCTGCCTGGTGAATCTGCTCGTTAATTTTTGCATATGCGAGCTTGCTCTAATTGTTGTAATGTTGTAGGAATTGAAAAAAAACACCATATCAGTCATAATTCATACACATACCCCATTTGAAATAATTATCTATTTGCTGGACAGTATACAAATAGAACATTGCTTGAGGGTGGACAGTATCAGATACAAAGTGAAACAAGAGTACACTTTAAATATAATTTCTACTTCTTTGCTGTCAAATTGGCAAAACGCCCCTTGTGGTATAATGGTACTGCCCAAACAACAAGCTACACACACACAACGTATACAGCGTATTTCCTACCAACCCGGCTGCCTCGAGAAATCAACTGATAATCCACTTTTTCTAGAGTTCTTCTGTCTGATGAGTTTTTCGAGAGCTTTTCTTAACCAGTAACTATTATTCCGTAAGTAATTCCTCTGTATTGATGTTCAGTTTAGCTTTTTCTCTTCACCAGAACGAACGACAAATTGCATGTTGTAAATTGTGTCTGAACCTCAGCTAGCACTGACCATGCACTGACCGAGTAAACGGCGTGTTTTTGACATTAGCGACAAACAACGTGCTTGGCCCCGTCCGTCCGTTCCATCAAAATGCCGCTTACATTCTAGATTCTAGTTGCACATCTAGTTCGCGGGGTCAAATAACTAATTCTGTATAGTAACATTGTGCTGTTGAGGAAATGGTTTCGGAAAATTTGCAAAAGTTTGCATTTTGAAATGGAAACGCATACACGCTGTCATTTATTCGTTTTAAACTCTTTTTAAGATTATTAATCGGTTGCACCATAAATGTGAGGAAAGCAAAACATGAGATTCACGTTCTCTGTGACTGAGTCAACATGGTCAACAAACGGAGCAAGGCCAACCATGGGCCAACCATCATCCATGGCAGGGGCAACCATGTGGTTATTGTTACACACGTTGTCTGTAAAATTGGCTAACTTGGCATATCTGACCTAAATTATTAATGTTCTCAGTCAATAGTTTTACCTTATTTATTTGTTATCCAGCTATCTTCCATTCAGTAAATCCCTCCAGTGGAGTATGAGAGTAAAGTCATGTGCTTAAAAAGGTTGAGATTAATTTTAAAACCCAACATTCATCAAAACAAAGAGGTATACTGCATGAATGCACAAGCGACCTTTATGAGTTAATAGTTGAGGTGGAATAAAAAGCAACTTCTCTGCAAATCTATGTTTGTTTGAAAAGCATGGAGGAAGAATTGACCAATCGATGCTTATTTATAAACGTTCATGATTTATTGTCAATAATTTCTCTATGCATCTTCTTGGTCTGTGGTAAGGGTTGTGAATTCCCAGGGTTTTCTCACACTCATTTGACTTTTGATGAAAGTTGTCTGGATATCCTGCCTGTACTTTTGTTAGTTTTGACGGGCAATATTTCTTCATCTTTGGCCTGACCCACACAAGCACAACCAATTCAAATCAGTTAGAAATATGTTTTAAAAGTATGAATTTAGAAATTCCTTAAATTCATCACCTAAGATTTTACAATTTGGTCAAAAAGACTTCTGGAAAGTGTTGGTTTTACTGCAGTGCACGGCAGTGGTATTTCATTGGGGGCGGGCTAGCCAGAGTAAAGACATAATTCAAATCATTCAATTCAATTGTGCACAAAAAACAACTAAAAACAACATTGTTGTATAACAATAGTTAATAGTTTACATTTAAATAAATAAAAAAATCCCTTAATACATTTTCTGAGATTGATATAACAAACAATAAATTTCATTCAGGTTTCAGCAATTAACTCAGTTTAAAAATCAGCAAAGTTATGTTGTTAAAATCAAAGTTCCTTTAAATTGTAAAAAAAAGTAAGACATTAACTTACATGCTTTAGTAGATGCTGAAAACTTTGTGATTCTTTCTGAAAATTTGATAACCAGTTAAGTGTTGTAAATCATGCGTGTGTCATGCTTTATTTTCCTATTATATAGAAAAACTAATTTAGCCTGCATAGCTACAAATGCAATTTTAAGAAAGACTATAATTTTCAGGCATGGTTGCATCAACTGAATGCATTTCTTCCAAGATGTTTCCTTGAGCTGTCCTGCAATATGTATTTCCCATAACCATTAGCGGCAAACGACCAGACAATTAATTATTTTAAAATCAAATGGCATTTTGAGTGGTAACCATTTTCTGCTTAGAGAAAACGTTGGGTTTTTTTTGTGCTCAACAATTTGACCACCTTTACCAAAATAGTAAAACCAGGCACAGAACTTCATCTCTGAGAGGGCATGGCCATTTTCATTTTGCAAAGGGCACTTTCATTAGAAAATCTTAAAGTCTATGGGAAACTTTTTGAGGGACACCAAGGCCATGCCAAGACCAGGCAACCTAGGCCATGTCCTCCATGGCCTCCTTGTTTCCAGGCCTGTAAAACATTTATTGTATGCTCCTGCACCAAAACATCTTGATGTGAATTTGATGATTGTTGTTTGGCAATGCAGATTGAGCTGCTGCATCATGCTACATAATTTGCATGTATAACAGTTGTTTTGTAATCAAAACCCACCTGGACAACTTAAATATTTTCAAATTATCAAGGGGGGCTCATTTTAAAATTTAAAAGCACTATACAGCCCATGCACACATGCTCCAGTACGTGATAGCCTTTTTCAGGCGATTGTACAGTACTATCCAGATCAGGGCTGTTCTGCACATGAATTTTTTTTGGTGGATGGAAAAATACTGTACTTTCTTGTTTGCTATCAAATATTCAAACGAGGCAATGAGAATTTCCTTGAGGGTAAATAAAGTAGATATAAGAAAGGGGTATTGAGTGACACAAATTATGTTTACTAAAGCTGGGCAATTGTCAACATAACTTATTACTCGATCTCAATGTAAAGTAAACATGCACAGGAAAGTGAAACAAAGGTTGAGATCACAAGTCTGAAGAGTCTTTAAATGAGATTCAAATCTCCAAAAACTTTTGAGATTCTTTTGAATCTGAATGGTTTCAGGTCAGAATACGCTTGGCATTCTTGTTTTTCATGAACCATAAGAAAACCTTGATTCATTATCAGAGGTTGAATTTTTTTTAAAATGTCCATAATGTAAACCACTCCCATTCCAGAGCAGATGTGTCTTTTTTGTTCTGGTACCCACTGCTTGTTAAAGGAATTGAACTGGCTTCTGGGCATGCTCGGTGGTCGTATACTGAGATATTTTTGTCACAATATGGCTGTGGTCTTGGGTTCAAATTCAACCCGAGCGAGTAGTATACCTGTGGATTTTGTCATAGTATGGCTGTGGTCCTGGGTTCAAATCCTACCCGAGCGAGTAGTATACCTGTGGATTTTTACCTTAGGACTCAGGAAAATATCCCACATTGGTGTAGGGTACATGTAAACCCCCCTCCCCCAAACCCCCCCCCAAAAAAAACCACCCCCCCCCCCAAAAAAAAAAAAAAAAACCAAAAAAAACAAAACCAAAAAACCCAAAAATGAAACAAAGACTGTAACAAAATTAAAGAGCAATTAGACAACATTGTAAACAAAAATAAAATAAGAATGATAACAATACAAAATAATAATAATAAATAAAATAAATACTATGAAATAAATACATTTAAATATTAGTAATAATAATTATGAAAACAACAGTAAATAAATAAATAGATAATACAAAAAATATATAAAAATGCAAATAAATCATAGCAATAAAAATATCCCTTGACGCAATTATTACATCTATAAAGACTTAGATTTTCTTCATTTGCTGAACTTAAATTTTGAAGATTTACACTTTAAAATCTAACCAATAAATTAATAACTTATGCATTGTTAGTTCACTAGTCCACAGGACTTGTTGAGTGTTAGAATTACTGGACAATGGACTTGGGCTGACACTGACAGCAGTCCAATTAGTTATATTTAGTCTGGACTACGCATATCTCAGATCCATTATACTCTCAATAAACACTCTTCAATGGAACCTTTTGGACATTCTTAGTGGGCTGCAAGAAAGTGTTTGTCAATATTCCCTTGGGTTAGGAAAAAAATGCATTGCAAACATGCCTTTTTAAGGCCAGATAATTAATTTAAAAATTGGGAGTAATGGATAGTAAATGTAAATGAACACATAAAGACCCTTAACCCTAACAGTCCTTATCCCCTCAAACTCCAACAGTTTGTTTTGTTGGGATATGATGGGTTGGGTACTGTGTACTATAGATAAAGTGATGGAATGCGATGGAATGGGTACTGTAGACTTGCAGTTCTCTGTTGAACTTTGTTGGATTGGGTATGGTGAATTGCAAGGAGGAGGAATAAACAACTGACAAAGACATATGATGTACATGTGGTGCATTGTTGATCCCTTTGTTGTAAGCGCAAGGAGGAGGAATAAACAATTGAAAAAGGCATGTGATGTTATTGTATGTATGTGGTGCATTGTTGATCCCATTGTTTCTTACAATGGCAGACCCAACCATCAAACATGCAGTAACAGTTGTTGTTGTTGGATTTGGGTTGGGTTATGCCAAACCCCCCTCTTCATACTTTGAACAGGACCAAGGATACACACTCCACCAATATCCAACAGTTGGACTTTGATGGATTGGGTACTGTTATTACAATTGTACTGTTGGAGTTTGATGGGTTAGGTACAGTGAATTAGCAGTAGCACTATCCATGTTGGAATTTGATGGAATGGGGAAGGTTTTAAAAAAAAGCTGGTTGGGAGTTAGGGTTAAGCAAGGTTTTAGCCAGGATTTGATAAAAGGGTGTCAAAATTTGCGGGAAATTAAAAAAACTGGGTGTCCAAATTGTTCACTTTCAATACATACATGTAAATGACACATGAAACAGGGTGTCCAAAAGACACCCAGACACCCCTCTGGCTAACACTATGCCCTTCAGTGTTTTATTTTGACAAATTTACTACAATGTGAAAATAAGAGTGTGTAATTGGACATATTGTAGAAATTTATCATTGCGGTGAATTATGTGAAAATGCCCCCTAAAATTTATTTTATAAAAATGAAAATAAACAGTAAATAAAAACAGAGTAGTACACTTTCTGCTTCCATGAAAATACAAGTTTGTTTTTATATATTTTTCAACAATTTGAATTGAATTGTTATTGAATTGAAACAAGGCTGTAAAATCAAATGTGGACTTCCTCTGTGCTGTATACAGAGTCCTAGACAGGAAGGGTATGGCACAGGAGGGAAAATCTTCTTAGTCTTGTAATTAAAGGGACACGTTGCCTTGGATCGGGCGAGTTGGTCTATGAAAAGCGTTTGAAACCGTTTGTTACGAAATGCATTGGTTAGAATGGTGTTTTAAAAGTAGAATAAAATGATTCACACAAATATGCTTCGAAATTGCGTGGTTTTCATTTTACATCGTAAACTAACATGGCACGCCATTTTGTAGAGTCAAATTTTTGACTCCTCAAAATGGTGGACCGTGTTAGTTCGCAAAGTAAAAGGAAAACCACGCAATTTCGAGACATACTTGTGTGGATCATTGTATTCTACTTTTAAAACATCTTTCTAACCATATATGCATTTTACAACAAACGGTTACAAACACTTTTCATAGACCAACTCGCCCGATCCAAGGCAACGTGTCCCTTTTGTAAGAAGCTATTAACTTCACTTCACAGGGCTCAAAATTAACACTGGACCGCAGGCCCAAGGACAGTGTTTTTAGCATTGGGCCATTAGACCTATGACTGGACAAGTCCAGTGGTCTTGTGTGATTGAATAATAATACCTCACCTTCAAATGTTGACTTTGAGTCGGATAAATATCTTTCAATTCTGTTGAGTATTTATGAAAGTTGTACCCATAAGTACATATATAAAAACAGTTTAATCGTGACACTGTGTTGATAGTTTTTTTTCTCATTTTGATTCTGGTCTTGTGAACAAATTTCTGGTCCAGCAAAAGTTTTGAGCTACGTACAAGCCCTGCTGTCTTTTGGACCTTTTCCCCAAATTCGAACCCTGCTTCACATACATGTCATAGCCCTATACATTTTTAGGTGCCGGGTTTCGAATGTCAAATATTTATGTTACTTTTTGTTAATTTATCCAGATAGCATTCAAATAATTCAGCAAACACCATTCGTCACTCAACTCCAAGTCTTAGTGTGCATGTTCGCACGGGTGCTGATAACATGCACAGCTGTATGCACTAAAAAATGTATTGCTAAATCAGGCTTGGAATTTCATCTTTGAGAGGGCAAGGCCATTTTCATTTTGCAAAAGGTACTTCCATTGGAAAATATTAAAGTCTATGGGAAAGTTTTGAAGGGGCACCAAGGCCAAGGAACAGGGCATTGAAGGGCATGGCCTCCGTGCCACGCGTGTTTATTTCAAGGCATAGTATTATGGGGTCCAACTGTGTCTAGCAACGTGATTGTCATTTTCATGATATAATCTAGCATAACATTAATGGAAAAAAATGAAATATTTTATCCTTCCTTAAAGGAACACGTTGCCTTAAAATCTCAAGAAATTTTGCTGTTTGGAAGTGTTCCATATCCTTATTAAGAGTTGTTCGTGCAATAACATGCCTTTAATGTGTTATAATTAGTGAATGGTGATTAAAAAAAACCAAACATTGCCATCTGACCCCGAGATCTGCCCAGCAAAACGATATATTTATTTCAGCCAATATACCCCACCATCCATGTAAATGCAAAAATGGCGACGAACAGTCGTTACGCTAGTGCCGTAGTCAGTGGCCTGGTAAACCAGTCAGATCTCCTTGCTCTATGGTCAGATGAATAATCTCATTTTCTACCTCGCTCGCACTTGTAAACCGAGCGAAAAGCTAGCTCAGTATTGGGTCCAAAATATCCAGCCAGGTATTTGCGGAACGGCCAGCCGCATATTCAGAATATTAGAACACATGCAGTACAGGGAGGAGACAAACTATCACATTTGGTTCACCTCCTGTACTGCATGTGTTCTAATCGCCTATATCGGGCCCAATACTGTCCTGTACTGTGCTCGAGCTGTGTCGATATTTATTGGAATACAATAAACAGATGGTAATCGTAACATTTTTAATAAAATAATTGCTCAGTCGTAGTTCAACAGCTGCGACTGGAAATAAGACTAATAGAATTTGTCCGCCATTTATGAGTCAAAATCTTGACTCCCATAAATGGCGGAACTTGTTGTTCAAGTGAGCAAAAGCGAAGCATTTCTAAGGCACGTTTGTGTGGATAATTATATTCTACTTTTTAAACATCTTTCCGACCGTGCTCATTATACATCAAACGCTTGTTATAGCCCAAAAGCGCCCAACAGCGCCCAACCCGAAGGCAACGTGTCCCTTTAATTATTTGTGTGTACAATCGCATAGTGGCAAATGTGTTTGCGGCAGTTGTGTGTATTAAGCTCCTATACAACATTTTTTTAATGAACTAAATTTTGTGCTTCATTTCTCGATGTGCATACCATCGCATAGTGGCAAGAGTAACGTAGAGGAAATTTTCATATTCAGACCCCAGAACCCAAAATTGTATTCGTCCATTGAATATTAACGAGATGAAATCCTCAGCTTTTAACAAGCTTTAGGTAAGAGTGAAATAATAGAATAGATTGAACAATATTTTCTGCCCTGCAAATGATGCTGAATACTCCCAGGGTATCGCTGTTTACTATTTATTTGAAAGTGTAAGGCCTCCAGGGGTATTCGTACATCACAAGCTGACTTGAAGTTTTCTTGCTAAAGTTTATTGACATAACAAGAAAATTATTATGTCTGGGTATTTTGAAAAATGTAATGGTACAATAACGGATTTCTTCAAGACGTTATTCTTGTAACAGAATCCTCTCCCTCTTTTTCAATCAATACATCCTTCCTTTGATATTACTGTCGCTTCAGACATTACAGTAGTGCACATTCATATGATATCAAGGTCATAGTCCAAGAAGAGAATCAGACGCTGTTATTAAAAAAGCTCTTTAATAAAAATTGAACATCAGCTTGGTGAAGTGCTCGCTTATCATCAGAGAAAGTGGGGTCAATAGCCTACTAATACCTGCCCGTGGATATTGGTTACTTTAGGTTATCATTGTTACATCAGGTAAATGTTCAAACCTCTTGCTTTACTTAAAGGTAAAGTATTCACTTAATTTGTACAGCTGTACATTTTTTAAATTGATGCATTGAACACTTGCATATGTACACGTACGGTACTCTTTAGAAAGCATTGTCTTATTTTTGAAATATTATCTTACAGGTCTTTATTTGGGTTTTTTTGACAAATGTTTAGGAACTTTGTATTTGGGGGGGGGGGGCATTTTTACAAGCAAAGTAAACCATTTGAACAGTATAAATTCTGCATTGAAATGTACAGATAGGCCCCATATATACTTCAAAAACAAGCAAACTTGCACATGATACAATCACAATGGAGACATTTTATGCATAATTTTGTCTCTATTAATTGTGTTGCATCATAATTGATTGGATACAGCCTGAGAATGTTGCAGTTTGCTCAAATAATAACAAACTTGTAAATCTCTTTTATCTTTCTTTGGCTGCTTTGGCTGTTGTTCTTTTCTTTGACTGTAATTTTTTTTTTGTCTGCTTTGAGAGCTCACAGCAGTAAAAAGAGGCTGTAGTTCTTTTCTTTTACTGTAATTTTTTCTTTGACTGTAATTTTTTCTTTGACTGCTTTGAGAGCTCAGCAATAAATGAACTAAATACATTGAAAATAAATCGTTTGTAAAATCTGTATTCACCCAGAAAGACGATGACTTTGCAGTTGATATGTACCCATCCTTGTCCAGTTGTAGACAGACTGGATGGGTGTATTATATTACCTTGTGCACATCATGAATGTGGGACAGTAGAGTCAAAGCACTAATATAGTACAGCGTTACCAGACCACAAACAGAAAATGGTGGCTATGTGACACATGTCGGCATTTTTTTGTCTTCTAATGGAAACTGTCTGATCTTGTGTTTGTCAGATGCTTGCTATTAGGAAAACCGAGGCCCTTGTATGATCAGTGCTTTCTTCTCATGCACCGCTGCATTAGCTGCGCCAGTTCCCCTGCATCCCAAATGAGGGAATGAAGCGATGCATGGCGATACGTAAGAGTGTCAAAATAGGCCCATTTTCAGAGTCTGACTGTGGTTCTTCCTGCAAAGTGAGGAGGAGTGTTTGCCTTGGTGCTGGCGTGGAGAGACCGGAAATTTTGGGGAGCTGCGTTCGTGTCGATGAATGTGTTGTGAACCCTGTAAATCAATTTATCATGCAGTTCAAGTATTTGTTCAGTCTTTCAGCTGAGCTTCTAAACTAGGTTATCTGTGGTCCATTAACACCTCGCTGAAGAACATCTGAACAACTCCTTCGTATTACTTAACCAAGTGATTGTTGTTTGGCCACCGAAAGCGCTTTTGTTGTTGTTGTCAAGTAACTTGTGTCTTGTAAGCCTCTGGCTCTTCAGTTGTTTACACTGTGCCAAATGGTTACTTGTAATTCTTCAAAATAATTCTTAGTGCCTCAAACTGTCAACAAGATAAGGAGATGAAAAAGTACACACTTGATCTCAATAAAAAACAAAAAAATGTAATTCCACCAAAATCTAACATTTCCATAGGCTGCCTTGAAAGGGCAAAGTGCAAACAATTGCATGTCGTCCATTAGTTCTGTCCAAATTTACCTTTTTAAATTTTCTTGTAATCATCTTGGCTGTCGTATTTTTAGGGGAACATAAAAGTACAGGTGATGCTTTTTGTCCGCCCAAAGCTGCACCCTCATTTGTATGCTGAACGCACTCTTGAATAAATGGTCCAGAAGCCGCAGGAAGCTGACTGGCGGATGTTGGGATGTTATGCAAAGTGCTCTGTCGTATTGACTAGCCCAGGCCCTGTGTCTTATTGAACATATTCAAGTATCCCATCCAAGAAGGTGATGCAGTGAATACAGGGCAGAGCGTGCATACCCCAAGAGACGGAAGTGTCCCTTGGGTGTCTAGAATCTATGCCAGACGACAAGGGATAGAATTGGTAATTCAGTGTCGACCAGATCAACAGCGTTTCCATTTTTTATTCGGTTAGATTACGTTTTTTCTCGTCTGCCATAGGAAGAACGTGGGGACGGTGAGTTGTTGAAATCATGTTACAGTATTTACTAGATCCAAGTTTTAAAAGATTAGCTATTGGTGTTTGCTGCTGGTGTTGGCTCACCAAAATATGATGTATTTTTGGAAGGTTGCAACTGTTTGACCAGAAACAATTTTCATTTTGAGAAATTCTATCCAAGCAGGACTTTAAACTTGAACTATACTTGGGAAAAATTTGTTGTTAAAGACATAAAGTGTGTTAAAACATTTGTTAAGAACATCACAGAAAAATGGTCAACTACGCAAATTGTTGTAAAGATTTTTTTAAAGAGTTTCAGGCAAAAACATTTATGCTTATTATGAGTTCTTGTTGAATTCCACAGTTTTACTTTAAATGATTTTCATAAAGAACTAGAGAGTAGAAATCAATCAATATTTCTGAAAACCACGATTGTACAGTATTCCTTGTAGAGCCAGTGAGTTCATGATGATTTAATATATTCCCCAAAAATAAAAAGGTATATTTTATCCTGTCAAACTATATCTCCTTGCTGACTATAAAAGTAGATTTGTTGTCATAAACAAATAAAAGAAGATAAAGACATGATTATATGAAGGAGTCCAAATTATAAAATAATGTATGTGTCAAAAACAACTTGTCCATCACAGAAGGATGTGTGGTTAATATTGGTTTAAGAGTGAAGGATGCAGTTGGTACAAGCATCATTTCTCCACTATCTGGCCCCACATACTGCCAAAAGTGAATTGTATTACAAATTCATAGTCCTTGAACTATATAAAGTTAACCTTTATTGAGGTTTAAAAATGGATGATAAACAAAAACATGTTTAAAGCACATTGGTCACTTTTTGATTGGTGATAAGTAACAAATAATTTATAATATTTATCTGAAATCTTACACGGTCTTGCACTTAAGTCGCTACTGCGACCAGGCATTATCGGAAACATTTTGCTCAAGGAACGCCAGCTTCTAAGAGAAAGTTCAATTTAATTGGATCTTGTTTCTACTGCCTTGCAGGTTGGAGAAATGTGCATTTATTTCACTCTAATGTTCACAAAATGGTTGTTGAAGTTTTAGTAATTTGTATTCTGTGAACATGATTATACCTGTCTAGTTTTGAATTGAGGATTAGGTCAAACTATAGTTTGAGTTACTCTTAAATTAAAAACTAGACGGCTTAAAATGTTCTCTTCCAAAACCTGATGACCTGAAACATCCCTTTAACATTTTAATAATTTGATATCAAGTACACCTAATTGACACCAATTGATAGTGACAATACAGGTTGGAATGTTTCTAATTAATGAACTCAGTTAATTTATCAAGCCCAACGAAGCTTTTCACATAGTACTTAGTGCACAGATGGTTAAACAGCAATATTTTGTGGTGCATTAAAACATGATTGAAGTAATTTAGAGTCATGTATTCAACCTGGCTAGGGTTGAAAGAGTGAATAAATACCTTTTCCTCTATCGCCTTTTTACATCATCAATTTGCTGATTTTAAAATTTTGATATGGGTTAAATTTCACCACACTCTAGTACTTTTAACATTGATGATTTCACATAAAAAAAAAGTCAATCTTTCTTTGAAATGCCCTTTTAGCATTCCACCTCAAAATTTATTCTTTGAAGACTCAAATTGTAAATCAGTGTCAAATATATACAGCGAAAAATCCCATGGATCCTCTATTAATTATTCCTATTCTCCGTAACCAGGGGTAAGCCAATGACTAATTCATGGCATGTTTGACACATCCCTTTGCATGTATTTACCAATTATTGGTACTGTTCAAGCATCCACTGACTAGCAATTTAATAATACCTTATCAGTGTGGACGCATTTTAATATCTTGGTCACTGCCTTATCTCGAAAACAGTTTATAATTTCATCCACAATCACCCATTGAGGATTAGATCCTGAGGGAGTAGAAACAGCTACGGCCAAACTCTGCATTGGTTTAAGGTTGCTCAATGGGCGGAAAAAGGAAAAATCTTTAAGCCTCCGTCCATGGCAGTGAATGAGGTCATGAGACAAGATGGCGGCAACCGGTCCCAACCACAGAATCTGTTGTATTGATCCTGCATTCTTGATGAAAGGCCATCTGCCTAGCTGGCTGTGGGGCTGTAACCCTACACCGGTCCATGCCAGTAGAATGGGCTACAGCAAGAGCTTATTTTTCCTCCCTAGTTGATGACCTCAATTTGCTGGTCCATGGTTAATTGAGCGTGACACTGATTTATTTTTATTTTTTCAATATTATTAACCATTTTTGAAAATGCAATCTACAATTTTAGAGTGCAAAATTTCACTTTTGATCTACAATTTACATGTTTAAAAATTGATTGAAAATGGTTGTATTCAGTGTTGAATGGAAGTTTGAGTATTTCGCATATCTGTGATTATAATTATGTTGCACTGTGCTTGTCACCCTAGTGGTTATCACTCATTGGTTTAAATGTAAAACCCAAATAATATTCTGTATGCAATTATTATTTTGATTAAATTGTTGGTGGTATTGGAGCTGTTTACAGGATTTGAAATGTCGTCTAATCACTGGGCATGCTTGGTGGTCTCAAGTGGTTAACACATCAGCTCTAAAATGTGGGTTTGAATCCCACCCAAGTAGCCTGGGGCTTTTTTTTTCTGCAGGATTTGGAAAGCTCTGACTATTCTGCGCTTATCACACATCGGTATAAGGGTACAACCAAATTCATGTTCTTTATCCCCATGCAATTTTTACATCAATAAAGCTTGACTTAAAGACAGTGTACACTATTGGTAATTGTCAAAGACTAGTCTTCTCACTTGGTGTATCTCAACATATGCATAAAATAACAAACCTGTGAAAATTTGAGCTCGATCGGTCGTCGGAGTTGCAAGATAACTATGAAAGAAAAAACACCCTTGTCACACGAAGTTGTGTGCTTTCAGATGCTTGATTTCGAGACCTCAAGTTCTAAACTTGAGGTCTCGAAATCAAATTCGGGGAAAATTACTTCTTTCTCGAAAACTACTCCACTTCAGAGGGAGCCGTTTCTCACAATGTTTTATAAGTATACCAACCTCTCCCCATTACTTGATACCAAGTAAGGTTTTGTGCTGATAATTATTTTGAGTAATTGGGCAATTCCACACTAATGGGCCAAAAGATAACTTTGTAAGATAGGCATGTGAGAGGGAGACAAAAGTAACTATTTTGTTACAGTCTTTTCCTTTACATTTTAAATCTGTTTATGATTGTTCCTAGTAAAAAAAAAAAAAAAACCTTAGTGACCTCTAGGAATTACAAGGTCATTTGAAATGTGTTACGTTTGTAACAAAGACAGACATATGGCCTGGAAAGTAATGACAGAATTTGAAAACAATTACAAAATATTGTGTTAGTAACTTTCCTGACTCTTAAAGATTGTAAGCAATGAAACTGAGATGTTGCTGTGGGTATTAAGGCAATAAAAATGGGAAATAAGTCACGTACGAACAATGGACAGACACTTTTGTGACAAAATTCTGTCCTTGTTTGTACGTAAA
Organism: Plazaster borealis; assembly: GCA_021014325.1. NCBI lineage: Eukaryota > Metazoa > Echinodermata > Asteroidea > Forcipulatida > Labidiasteridae > Plazaster > Plazaster borealis. Next base: position 13,111,221 of record CM037463.1, read on the forward strand.
CATTTGTTTTTAAAACTTAAATTTCTTAAATAGCCAGGGAAGAAAATTTCTTTATTTTGGCTGGTAACTATCCCTAAGGGTCTGTAGAATTGGTATCTGGACAACATTGGGCAATACATTTATTTTAGTATAACTTCTATCAAATGATAACCAAAATGTCTGTCCTTGTTACGTACATATAAATCTTGAAGACTTATCCTTCCAGTTTCTTAAAGTCTCGGTCATTTACCTTCTTTTTTGTTAACCACAATCCTCATGTGCTTCTGAATGTACACAGACAAACATACATGACAACATACTTCATTTTGTTACTACTATCCAACATTCCCCTCCCGTTTCACACTTTTGTGCCCATTAGTGTGGAATTGCCCAATTACCAATAGTGTCCACTGCCTTTAAAGGAAGGTTCATCGCTTAGTTTTTGTTAACGTAATGCTGATTTATAGGCAAAACTATAAAGAAAGATACACTAGAAGTAACCTGTGAAAGTTTCAGCTGAATACAGTGTCTACTTCCTGAGCGGGTACCAACCGCATCTCTGGCCGCAGCATTCGTGAATGGACACCAACCCTCAGAAATCTGAGAAACCATTGAATAATTTCTCAGATTCAAATGTTTGTATTGATCTCTAATTAGCGGGGGCATTTCAGACGAGATAATTTCACAGGATGCTTACTACTATTACCATCTTTGTAACATAGAAATTACACAGTTTTTGTCAGGGTCATTACCAAAGAGTGACCCTACCTTTAATAATGGTTTTAATTGTCATTCCACTTGGCCTTGTTTCTTCTTCATTTCTGCTAATGTTTCTTTCAGGTTGGTACATTTTGCTGCGTTTAATACACTAATTCCAGTCTCATATTTTATCCTTTGCCATTGCAGTGTTTGCACTGAATGAAAATTGGAACAAGGTTGATGTCATACGGTTACAGTACAGTACATTGTATGTGTGTACATTTTCCATACATTGGCCTATATCAGCTCATGTACAGAGAGCTGAATTCATTACAGGCACATTCTCTAGTCTAGGCTCCCTCCCTCCAGCAGTCAGTAGAAACTGTCCTCATAACCCAGTTGTGGGTGCCTCGATGTACACTGCCATGTCGGGAAATTTTTTTTGGCTCCTTTTTTAGCGAAGGACTGTAGGAAGTGTTTGGGGGATAGTTTAAGCTTTGTAAAATGTCTGCAGTTGGGCCTACAGCATTCACGAGATAGAAGTTATTTGGTGAACTGATGAAAACGCCACGTTTGGGTACTCTTCGATAGTTTAACTATACAGTGTACTGTAAACTTTTTCTGTAGGGAAACAATGTTTGTGGTTTAAAAAATATTTTTTCAGGGTTTTTTTGCTTATTGGCTAGACATGGAGTCTAATTGCGTGTATTTATCTGGATATTATGAATGGAAGGAAGAAGAAGATTAATTGTTTGTAGAAATGTAAGGTATTTATTTATTTATAAGGTATTAATTATTAAATATAAGGTATTTACGTTTTTAGTAAAATTTCTGCTAAAATATACAGAAAAGCTGTTTTGTTTTGGAAATGTACATGAAGATAGTATTAGTATGGGGAAACATTGTTGGAAAAAAGTCAATTGAGGTCATCACTTTTTTGGTTGATGTACGTTAAAATCAGTCTTGTGGTCATTCGTGACCGCTATGGGCATTTTGGTTTAGGCCGTTTGTGGCAGCTACAATCTCTAAAAGGCTAATGTAAGAAATTATAGTACACTCTACTATTAAAATAAGGAATTGTCAGGAACAAAGCTCTAATTTTTTTAATAAACACGAAGTTTCAAAACTAGCTTTGTTGCTCCATGGTGAGTGCCACTACTTGTATGGCTGTTTTATTAAGAACTTCACCTGTGCAAAGAGGTCTTCTTTTAATGGAGTTAGCCTGGATCAATCTTATTTGTCACATGACAATTACAAATCACTGTAGTGATAATGAAAACCAGTCTAGGAATATTAGCTCTTCTTATCGTCTCTGGACATGGGACAGTTCCTGTCTGTTTAAATCAACCCTTCTTTTAAAAGAAATTAAGTTGGACTGACTTGTGGCATTAGTATTCGTAAGAATTGCCACTTTGGTTTTTTTTCTCCAAATAAAGTCTGGCATTACTGCGCTTGTAAGCCCATGGGTACCCCATGTATGGCTTTGGTATGGGGTCCAAGAGTCTAGGTCACCAGGTCATCCTGCGGAGGTCACAGGGTCATGGCCAAATGGTGCAAACAGTCTACAGCTGGGGGTAGACAGTTTAGAATAACCACTTTTTGTAGGGTGAGTTCCTGGTTGGGTAAAACCCAGGGGATGGGAATGGAGGATGAAACATTACTCAACTAATATGATACAAGAGCTTATTATATGTACATGTACATATCCCCAGATGCACATCACAGGACGGGCAAAATGAATCATATATCACGGTGCTTTTAGGTATGACATGTACAGGTATTGAAGTGGTGTTTTTAAAAGGAAATTGATGCCTATTGAATCTCAGAAATAAAAGGTCAAATGTGCAGAGGTAGTAGAGGAACTTGTCTTAAAAGATTCAATGAGGAGGTATGGAGACACTTGGTATTGGATAGCCATTAGGTCCTTTTAAGTTGAGTGAGAAGCCATCTTTAAACATGCTTTAATTGTGTCAAGTATTTATATGTCTTTTTGTACTTTGCAGTGAGGCACCATTATCTGGCTGATGTATGTATGTGGTTTGAGGGAACGCTGTTGTGTCGGTCTGAGCTTGCATTTGCAATTGTACACTGATGTTCGGTGGATTCTGAGTGACTTCATTTACAACCTCATCTTTTGGACACCAGGTATGTATTTAAATTCTTCTTTTCAAAACACTTGTCGTTGAAGTTGAGACTTCTTACTATTGGGAAAATGTGTACGGTGGGGTTTGGACTTGTAACACCATGCAGAGCTGACACAAGTTCTTCAAGGTATATATATCCATGGTGGGACTGCAAATCTCCTTCGTGTTTCTCTCTTCCAACTTGAAGGGAAAAATCTTGATTAGCCAAATCATGTTGCCAGCCAAAATTCCCTGAGTTTACCTAGTTCGCCTGGTGCTGGAACATTTTTTGTTTTCCTTAAGAAATTTGTTTTGTAAAATTATGCAGTCAAATTACGTATTAATGTATTTTTGCTGTGTGCTCGATGCTTTTCGGATCTTATGCAGGCCTGATGCTTTGTTTCTGAAAGGGCAAGGGCACCAAGGCGTTTTCTCCTTGGTAAAGGGCACCTCTATGAGGAAATTGTAAATTTATATTGGAATGTTTCAAGGGGCACCAAGGCAATGACCAGGGGCAATGAAGGCAATTACCTGAGCTCCGTTGCCTCCGTGAAGTATCAGGTCTGCTTATGAAAATTTATCCTAGCGCACAGAAGTTAGTTCTTTACTCAAAAAATCTCTCAGCAAACTTTTTCAGTGGGGGGATTTTTACTTTTCCGACTTTATTCTAACTGAAATTTTAGAGAACAATTATTTAATTTGTATATCATGTACAGGACTGTGAAATCTCCGCTTTAAAGCGGATATCCGTTTTTTTCTTTTTGTGTCGATTTTTTATTTCCGTTTTTTTTCTTCTTTCTCTTTTCTGTTTTTTTTCTTCTTTTTTTTTCTTTTTTTTCTTCTACACTATTTGGCATTGTGTATGCTTGGCAACAGTAATGTACAACTACAATAATGTGAAATAAGCCTAGTTCTGGATCAATGGGGTGCCCCAATTCGACCAGCGTGAATGCGTGACGCGTGCTCACTTGACGTTCCACGATCATTCTTACATCATGTAGTGTTTCAGCTCTTTTTTTAAGGGTCTACTCACAGGCCTGCATGTACAAAAATGTGCTCAACCAATACCCTACCATACCTCTAAGAGAAGCATTCACACGTCTACATTTTATGTTCCTGTTGTAGAATTCCTTTTTTATGGTTAAAATCCACCATCCATTGTTACTGTTCGACCTTGGACTGGGACTAAAGATGTTCGACTACGTTTGTGTGTTTGTGCTCCACTCAGCTGTAATGACCCAAAACATTGTCAAAATGAAAGGGCAATATGTACTTTTATATCCATGATTTATTAGTACCAAAATACTTTCGGGAATAACAGATGGAAAAAACCATTTTGGTAAATTGTTCCACTGTTGGCATTATTTCTCTGTTCTCCCTGTATAATGAATACCTAAAGTTTTAATGGTAATGTTTAATTGTTGTCTTGAAGAGAAGTGCAGTAAGTGCTGAGACAGTTTGGTTTTGACTTTACTCTTCTCTTGAATGTTATAAAGATGCACATTCTTCTGCAAATTCAGTTATGTCAGAAAAAGTCATTGTTGTGTGTGCCGTTAGCTATATGAAGAATCTTTTTACAACTTTTACCCTATTATTATTAACCCTAATTCACCTGACGCCATAACCCACGATAAACGTTGGTGATGCAATTTTGGGAATCGGATTCCCTGAGTGTTCTTGTGCAGTTTTCATTTAAGGCGACACGTGCGTGGTGAGACCCGCATCATATCTTTACACCCAATTTTGACTCCCAAAATGGCAGATCCTGGGCAGAATATGCTGCGTGTGACATCAGTGCAATGGGTCTATACCCAATTTCCCTTCCAACACACACATTTGCCAGCAGGCTTTTGCACTGCCCATTTTATTAGTTATTTGAATGTGAATTTAGTTGAGACGCTGTTGTTGGTTCCTGCCTCACCATTCATATAAGTAGAATAATTGAGTAATAACCCTATTATATCATGGACTGTTGGCTCAATTGTGTGTTTTGGTTCTGCATGACTGGGGAACACTTTACCTCTCCATTCAATCAGTGCCTCCAAAGAAGAGGAAATATATCGCCGTTTACGAGTCAATATGAGCATTCAGTCGCAGCCGTTCAGAATTAACATCATGAAGTAATGTCTATGGCTGATTAGATGAGTTATTAGTGGGAGAGGGAGAGAGAGAAGTTGGCAAGTTTTCTGTGTTTTATAGACGCTAACGCCTAATGGCTGAATGAGTTTGTAATAGGCGGGGGTACTAATGTAATTCATTTCTCTAACAACCATCTGCCATGAGAGGTAATTGAAACGCACCGTAACTATCGGGCAGTTTTTTTTTATTAAGAAAGTGCAGCCCATAGGATGTTAATGAATGGTCACACTTTTAAACTTCCTCCCTCATTTAAGAGGTTTTTGCTGATGGAGATATTCGACCTTGGTGTTCAGAAGGCAGCTAATGTTCTAACAGTCTTTCATTTAACCAAAGAGAACTGAATGATGATGATGACCAAGTGGCTTCTTAACTTTGTTGAAAAAAAAAAACACCTCTGAAATGAATTACAAACTTAATTGGAGTTCTATGAAGATACTTTAAGTACTTTAAGTGGTGAAATATCCCATTCAGTTGAATTCAGGCAGTATTAATCTGTTTTTGTTGCTGCTGACTTTACTGATGTAAAGAAACTTTATGGATGATTATGTTAGCCTTGCCTTTGTCATGTTCCTTGCTCAGTTTGTATCAGAAGCGTTATAAATTATAAAGGTTAATTACTTAACTATAAAGGGTCCTGACTATTTGCCTTTGCCCCCTCACAGTCTCATTTAATGGAAGTTACATGAGATGGATGCACCTTTGTGCCTAAAGGTTTGTAATAAAGACAAAGAGAAATCTTGATGCAAGTCACATCATTTTTCTTGGGTAATAATTTTCGTAAATTTTTAGCCTAGTTAATGGGAGGCTTTTGAGATGATACTGGTTGTCCAACTCACTGGTCCTTTTCTATTGTTCTCGTCGCTGAGAACAATGGAAAAGGACCGGTGAGTGGGGCGCCCCCTTTTGTCTCAAAAGTCTCTCATTAACCAGTTAGTGCTACAAAATTATGTCAATCAAAAAAAAGAAGAATTTGTTTTTGTTTTATTGACAAGTTTCATAAATAAGTGAGTGTTGGTAAATTTGTTATTTAAAATCTTTGGACTTTACTTGAGGTACGATAAATTATGACAGTAAATCTGATAAAGGAATTAGAAAATATACTCACAACTGATAATGATCACAGATTTCATGCAGGTAAATATGTTAGGTTTTCTGTGTGCGAAATCTGTTATACTTGTTTGTAGTATTCTGCTTTTCGAAAATTGGAATCTTTTAGAAAATATTTATGTTGAGTGTTGATTGTTAAAATCTCAATTAAATCTACACAGATTAATTTTGTATTCAATCAATGTAGTGAACAATTTGGATAGTTACATTTTTGAATAACCAGAAAATAAACTTGTTTATTTAATTTTCAAATAAATTTGATATTAACAAATGGCACAAAGTAATTCATACTCAACACGTTCTATCATTGACTCAAAAGAAGTTACCTATTTATTATGAAGTTAAGTTTTCTTTTCAATTTTAAAACCAAATTATTTAAAACAAATACACAAACATACCTCCTTAAAAATTACAAGAAAAGAAAAAGATGCACAAAGGACAGAAAAAACAAACCCCAAAACAAAACTAAAACCCAAACACACAGAAACCCCTTAAAATGCAGAGGACGGTTAAATTCTCTCCCATCTTTTATTCATAAGCATTTATTACCATTTTATATTGATGCAAGGAATGAGTATAATTTCAATGAAAGAGAGGGGCGTATCTGTGGTTTTCATTTCCTAATTGTCTGAGATGTGCATGACTAGTCAAGAAAATGAGAAGTGACCCCCAGCGATGCGGTGCTGCACATCGCACCTGCTGTCTCCTGACTGCAGACAGGTGCCGTGTAGCATCCCCCAGGTTGCCATGGGCATTCTCTCATCCTGGCTGGCTAACGATGCAGAAGAAACTGACCGTGGAGAAGGCCGTGGTTTCTTTTGAATCAACGTTGCATAAAATGTGCGAGCATCTGACCTCTCATTGAACCGCTGTCCACTACTGCATGTCAGGGATACTACTGTTACAATGTTATAATGTGCAGAGAGCACAGCTGATCTGTACCTCTCGGATGAGGACCACCAGTCATACAACTGGGGGTCTCCCTGTCATCTCATTTTATTCTTCGGGGGAGGGGCTGGAAGAAATGAGTGTCAAATGTATTTCAATGTCATCTGATAGTGCACTATAGTGGTGTTATGTCCATGCGTATTTTCCAGTAATTTGTGAAGGACATTTTTGTGTAAGTTTTATCTAAAGTATTCCAGATGATGATATTTCCTGATATTTAAAGGCACTGTACACATTTGGTAATTACTCAAAATATATATTAGCATAAAAACTGACTTGGTAACGAGCAACAGAGAGCTGTTGATAGTATAAAACATTGTGAGAAACGACTCCCTCTGAAGTAACGTAGTTTTTGAGAAAGAGGTAATTTCTCACTAAAATAATAAAAGACTTCTTGCAAGAAGCCTTTTATTCCTATCTGAAAGCACACAAATTTGTACAACAAGGGTGTTTTTTCTTTCATCACTTTCTTGCAACTTCGATGACCAATTGAGCCCAAATTTTCACAGGCTTGTTATTTTACGCATATGTTGGGATACACCAAGTGAGAACACTGGTCTTTGACAATTACCAAACGTGTTCAGTTTCTTTAAAAGTACAACACATAATTGCACAGCTGGACACAAAATAAGTTTTCAACAAGTAATGCTATATTTGAGTGTTGCCAAGGTGTCAAAAGTTTAATCTTGATGTCTAGTATGGGTGAATACAATAGTAAGAAAAGAAAGAATCATTCATTACTTTGTTTCATACATTCTATACAAATGCCAGACTTGTTTATCATTTCATAAAATTAATTGCCAAGTTCAAATTTTTGTTCTACAGGGGTCAGTTGACTCTTCGTTCTCGATTTTGACGACAGATTTTGATCGATTTCACAATGAAGTTCAGAGATTTGAGATTAGACTGTGGAGTGGTTTGTGGAGTGGTAGAGTCCTAAAACTATTTGTATTCTGTAAAATCTGGGCATGAAGGCTAAGATGTAACATATTTATCATTCGGTGAATAACATGGATAACCTCTTAAGATCGCTATGTGATGGCTCTAAGTGCTTTACATTGGAGACTTTGTGTAAACAGTCACTGGCTCTTCCCCAAACCATATATAAACATACAAATTTGGTAGATTGCCCATTTTTCTTTTTTTTTACAGCCCACTTCTGTTTTCGTATTTCAGTTTTTATGATTGCTTATTTATTGTGGATAGTATATTGGCTGAATATTTAGTTATATTGGATGAAAACCTGTCCATGCTAAGTACAATCATTCAACATAAGTTACATCTAAATCAACATTCACACACTGGTCTTCAGCAGAGTTGGATCAACTATAGTACTGACTAAATTCATCAAACCTGGTGAAAACCCACTGAAATGATCTCAAATAATTTTTTTGTGGGGGGATTTTGATGAATATAATCAAGTTATTTATCATCCTTGTGGACATGAGCATTTTATTGTTATCAAGTTTTTCACACATTCTTTAAATGCAATTGAATAATGCCAATCATTAAGTAACTAGACATCGCTGTCGTGTTTGAGCAAATATGGGTACTTCTGCCAATCCCCCCTCCCCCCATCTACCTGTGGTTTATCCTCTTAAGTCTTATTGCAAATTAGTTTTGTTGTTCATATCGCGCCTCCTGGGAGGAGACAAATTTCTGTATTATAACACTCAGAGGTGTGTCCAGACGATTGCCCCCCCTTCTATTTTCCTCTCTTGAGATTATCATTATGGTAGCCCATAAGTTCTAAAATTGTAAATTGCGTTGGTTGCTCCACGATTTGAGGTAAAAATATAGACCGATAATGAATATAAAATGTCCAACCTCCAACTTGGGGATATCGAAAGAAAAAGTTAATACCCATGCATTTTATGAAGAAAATGTTTGTTGTCTTTGTTTGGTTTTGTCATTGGTTTAGTTTGTCCAAAATATTCTCCAAAACAAAATTTGTTTCAGGTGTTAATCCCGTGGGTGGTTCCTGAAAATTTTTGGAAATCCCGAATCCAAGTGGTTAAACAAGGTGGTTAAAGAAATTTCAGATTTTTATCTGAATTCAGACGTTATATGTCTGCCCAGTGAACAAAAACCGCCTCTCTTTTCTTCAAATACAAAGAAGTCAAGCTCTTTGATCTACTTCTTGAGCACTGAGGATACTGTTCCCAAAAGTTGCTTGGATCCTATAATTCCAGGGGTTACCAAAAGGCTAAACATCAATTCAACATACCTCCTAAAATTGAGATCCATGTTTCAGACCTTTTTGTCCGCAATGACTCTTCACCCATGCAGAACGTAAAACACCACGGCATGACTTGTTCGGCCCCTCGTAATGCACAATAAATGCATGACAGGATTCAAGTACCACAGCCTCCACTATAGCCTTCAAGAACATTTTTCTGTTGTTTTTTCAATAGATGTCTTAAGAAAATATTTGCGTATACCCTCTTGTATTATGGTCGAGATGGCAACAGGCACATCCTTCAGTCAGTAGGAACATATCTGCCAAGCTTGGGCCCCTGTAGTTTTTGTTTTATGCTGTGACAAAACAGCTATTCTTGGAAAAATCCACCTCTTCCGATTCACCACAATATCTTTGCTGTTTCCTTGTCAAATATAAAAATTATCTTGCTGATATGCTCAAGTACATGAATACAACTTGAGTATTAAGATATAAAATATAACCGGCAGGGCACAATTTCATAGAACTGCAGAAAAATGTGCTCAATTATTTTGTGCTAAGCAACAAACTGCAGGAAACCAGTCACATACAGTGTGGAATGGTAGTTTGGCTGGTAACCTTATTCTGGTAAGCAAAATTGTTTTTTGCATGGCTACTTAATCAGCTCTATGAAATTGGGCCAGGGCTTAAAATTGTAGAGGTGCTTAGTGGGAAATACTGCGTTTATTTTCGTTTTTTCCCTGGTATACTGTGTATAGGACCATACATTATTTTTTTCTGCAAGTACACTACCATTTCATACAAGAAAACTGTGGACAAATTATGTGTGTGCGAAGCATTTGAAGGGAACCAATGGCATAAAAAATGCATTACTTGTTATCTTGGCACAACCATTTTCAGCAAAATGCAGCTGTTTGGAACTGAACTCCATATAATGGTTTTTATTGACCATTAATGACCTATTAGAGGCATGGCCATTTTTAAGTGGGAGTGAGGACTAACAGGTATGGGGAGACCCATTATTAGGCCAAGCAAAAAACGTGTTCTGTTTCCGATTACTTGCCATCTTAAAATAGGGTAGGTAGGTCGGAAAGGTTTTTTTTGTTTAAGTTTTTTTTATATTGCTCCAAAATCTATGAAAGACCTGTCACCTCTTTAGTATACTTTAACTAAGCTCACATGGGGTATGCAGGAGATGTTGCTGGTTAATATGGAGGTACGATTGTGTCAAATGTATTTCGCGCAATGAATTTGAAAAACTTGTGCACAATCTGCAGTTTGCGCTCTGCAGAATTGGCAGCTCAATCTGTCGATTGAGCAAAAGCGTGCGCAATTTGTAGATTGCGCTCTGTGATTGCGCTATGCATTGCATTGTTGGTATTTGGTGCTCGGTAGAATAGTCGCACATGATGACGACTGTGGATCTCAAAATCATGAGACTCAAATCACGGAGATATTGTTACATTTGACTTGATGTCTTCTGGTTTTTATTTCAGTTTTGTTTAAAACTTTTTTTTAGTTGGTCAAAGTCAGACATTTTGTCCATGGTACAATAATTGTTTGAATTGTTTCTCTTTTTTTTTTTCTTTTCAAGCCGAATTAAAAGTTTTGGGTCTCGGCGTCCAGTTAGGGTAGGTCGGTAACCGGAAACAGAACACTTTTTTGTTTGGCCTTATAAACCTTGCCATTCCTAATGCCAAGGTCTTATTAGTCTCTGCTCATTTAGACTCTCCTGTAACTAAAGATGGGTGTGCACTTTTTCCATTGGTGTAATTGTGATCGATACTGTGACATCACACTTTGCTTACCAATCTAGATTGACAGATCAGCTGAAGTCAAGGTAGGTTGCATAAGGACCTTCTCTGGACTATATGGTTGATATTAACTGGTACTCATGCTCAAAAGGTGTCCGCCCGATAGTCCGAAGGTGTGTTAGTCCGAAGGTTCAATAGTCTGAAAGTTCGATAGTCCGAAGGTTCGATAGTCCCATAACAGGGGGTTCATTAGTCCAAAAATGAAATAGGGTTCGTTAATCCGAACATTTGATGCGATAGTCCGAAGGTTCATTAGTCTGAAGGTTCATTGATCCGAAGGTTCACTGGTCCGAAGGGTTGGTAGTCCGAATCCGATAGTCCGAATCGACGATCGAACGTTATTGTCAATTCGGACTATCGAACCTTCGGACTATTGAACCTTCGGACTAACGAACCTTCGGACAAACGAACATTCGAACTAACGAACCTTCGGACCATCAAACCTTCGGACTATCGAGCTGTAACCGCTCAAAAACATAAGTTGGGTACCAAGCAATATCGACCTCAAGTCGACAAATGGTCCTTGTGTGAACTTGGCCCATGACCAATCTTAGCATTTGTTGAAATGGAGCATTGGAAACACAAAGCACTGAAGTGTATCTTTTACTTTCTATTATCCAAACATTTAATTATTGCTAAGCAAATACCAGCACTACCTGATAAAATAAACATATCCTTATAGATTGCTCCTGCCCCTTCTACTTGCAGCTTTCTGAATGATTTCATTTTATGTTGTGTACATCAACCATGTTGGGGGAGGTAGGCTACACTGTACTCTTTCAGTACTCTGATAAAGAACATGAGCTCGATCCAATGGTAAATAGTTGCTTGACCCCTTGCACTGACGCCACAGGGGGCTACGGTTTGCTCATGGTCTGCCATTTAGGGAGTCAAAATACATGTGAAGAGATGTTGCGCGTCTCACTGCGTACACGTCGCCTAAAATGTGTACTGCACAGTAACATATATCGGGAATCTGACTCCCAAAGAGGCGCAAGGAAGATTTACCATGTGATGACGTCAGGTGAATTGATGACGTTAGATGAATTGACTTAGGACAGTTGTTAAAACCATGGAGGAAGGAAATAGATTCAAACATGTATGTAGTGTCCTAAAAATCCAATGACTTGTGCAGGCTGAGCAAATGTTTTATGACCTATACTACTCTCTTAAAAGCATGCTTATAAATTTAGCATGTCTCTAGGTTGTTATAAATTGTATTATGTAGTTCATCAAGTTGAATGAATTAAACACAGAAACGGGAAAAACAACTTTATTGTGTGAATGATGCTGCAAGAAGTCTTGTGTCGCGAGAAAGACAAAGCACTAATATGAATTTTTCTTTTTTAATGCTTCAACTTGAAATTATCTCAAGAAAAAATAAATCTTGTCTTAAAGGAACATTACATAATTGGTTTTTGCTAACAAAACAGTTGCTGGCAGTGTAAGCACTTAATATAATCCACCATATACGTAAACTGACAAACCTGTAGAAGTTTGAGATCGATCGGCCATCTGGGTCACGAGAAAATAGGGAAAAACCGATTACACATTTGCATGTGTTATACAATGCATGAATAAAACGCTCATGAGCGATAAACTCCAATCGGAAATTAGTTTTATTTATTTATTTCTCATCAAATATGGCATTTCAGACAGAAATATTTCTAGGGATGTTTTCTACTATCATCATCATTAGACCATGTAAGTTTTATGTAAATCTGTGATATTAAAGAAAATTTTTATTACCAGTTCTGTAACGTTCCTTTAAGTGCTACAACTTGTAAAAAATAAGGATAGTTAATGTTGTAAACAGAAACTGTAAAAGCTTAGAGTACTTTTGTTAGTTTCGGTTTAAAGAGGGTCTCCAAGGTCAATTTATTTTTATATCCATTTATTTTTCAATAGGTGTAAGTGTCCTCATGAAAGTGGGAGAAAAATTACAAGTACCGCGCCTTACAATGTTGTAAAATTACATTTATTTGATACTCTTTCAGAGCGAACTTTGAAACATGAAGTCATCGGGCAGCAAAAACAAATTATGTCTGTACATTCCAAAGAGGAATTTTGTTGCAATTGCGTCAGTCAAAAGGTCAAATTCAATGCTATTTTGATTGAATGTCATCAAATTTCAGGAATGAACTGAAAATTCTTTGTAGAAAAATGTACAGACCATATATTTGAAATGTAACATCATCAAACGTTTTTGGATTTTGACAAAAAATGCACTTGAAGGGTATCAAACACAGTGGGATTTTACACCATCTCAAGGTGAGGTTAGACACTTGCATTTTTTTTTATCCATTGGAAAATGAGTGAATCACAAAACTGAATTTGACCTTAGAGTACTTAAAAAAAGGACACTTTTAGACATTATATAAGATGGGGATCTTCTTGTGGTTGATCTACTCAGGAAGGCGGGTGTGGGAACTGACTGCTACACATTAACAGGTTGAATTTGTTGAGTTGTGAGAATTTAGGCGTATTTGCATTGGCAGGTACGGCTGAGACTGTTGCTAAGGACGTCCTATTCTTCAGCGCATGATGATGCGGAAATCTAGCCTTAGCCGTGACTGGAAAGCTGCAAATTCAGACACGGCATTATTATATAACATACAGAGTTTACACAAGCTTTAAATCTGATTATTGAAGATTGGTATTCCTGGATCCTGTGAAAAGCATGGCTGGTGTCGATTGAGTTGGAGATCATAAAAAATGTATTTTGTTGTGTTTAATTATTCTTTTAAAATATAAGACATACTTTTCTGGAAATATCCATCCACTTGTGTGGAAATTTGTAGCTACATGTAGTAAGAGGACCTAGTTTTCCTTGTTTTAGCCCTTAATGACCCCTCACCTTGACTTGTTGTAGGTCATTAACCCTTCCTGAAGTGACCTACATGTACATCAGTTGGCATTGTCCCTTTAATTACATTCATTGGCAGGAGTATTGATCAGATATATGTTTTACACATGGTTGAGCTCTCTGAAATTTGACATGGAGAAGCCATATTGCTTTCACTTCAGTTAAAGCTAAAAAAAATTGACTGTCGGTGCCCACTCTCATATTATTATTTATTATTATTAATATTAAGTATTATTTGTACAGGGTAGCCCCATCAGTGTGAAAACACTGTTCTCCTTGAGGGGCCTGCAATAAACAACAATGCAACAAAACAAAGAAAATGACATAGGGATGAAAACAAAACCCATAAATCAACAACAGCAATCTAAACCAGTGGGAGCAAAATCAAAGAAAAGTAAGCAAAAAACGAGCCAGAGAGAAACAAAAAACCAAATCAGTGACTAGGTAAACGCCACTACATGGAAGTGAAAGAAATCAAGGTGGGCACATTATGCAATCTCTCAGGCAAACCATTCCACAAATAGGAACCTTCGTAAGAAATGCATCTTTTGCTCTTTTTCAGTCCTAACTTGAGGCACACACAACCCATTACTCTCTGTGTTTCTGGTGGAATAATTATGCCTTGTAGCCGTAGGAGTAAATAAGTCGCACATAAAGTTGGGGGAATTACCATTGATGGCATTGTGAATTAATTTGATTTTTTGAAATTTCCATCTACTTTCGACAGAAACCCTTCTTAACTTCGAGAAGACAACATCAACTTCATAAAGCCATAAAGCAGAAAATAAATATTAACCTGTTTGCTTCGGGATTGAACAAATTATTTTCAGTGAAAAGGAAACTTTTGTTTTTCTTCTAGCCATTAATAATTTGTTTCCTCAAAGAAAAAATCCAGTTGGACACCCATATAAAGACGTTTTCTCTTTGACATTTACGGATTTTAATGGCTCTGTTTTTTTGTTTTTTTACATGCAACCACCAAATATGTCCACAAGCTCGAAATGCCAGTTTCTAAGACTGAGCACTGCTTTGAGTTGCATTAGAGTTTTGCCTGTTTCTGCGTCCTCCAAATCAAGCTTGTTAAGCAAATTATATTTTGCTAAGCAAAATAAGTCGGGGCACCAGTCTTAACACTTGTTATTTTGGATGGTAACCTGTTTCTGCTTAGTGATATTTCTGTGCTACTCATTTTTGTGTGTGCTTTCATCGTGTTCATGTGCAATGTGTCCTAAGCTTTATGAAACTGACCGTATTTCAAATTTACAGTTTCATCTTATTTGGACTGCCTGTATGTTGATTTCTTGTATTAGTCAATGGCCAAATAAATAACAATAATAATAAGAACATTGGAAAAAAGTACAATTTTACTTAAAAGTACACACCCTCACGCGGTCCAAAATACTTTGATTGGAGCAAGACCAGAGAGTGAATTATCCTTAATAAATGTTCACTTTCATTGCTAGTTTACTCAACCGTAACAATTATATTATCTACAACAAAAAATTGACATTTTAAAATACAGTAAGAAATATTTACAGTATGACAAAACAAATTTTGTGAAATGCTTAGGTTTCAACACTTGTGTCTCTTCACTGTTTTATAAAATACCTGAAGTCACTGATTTTATAAAATACCTGAAGTTTTGCAAAACATTTTTGTTTTCTTTTTTCAAAACTGCAAAAGATGTATATAAGTTTGTTGTGTCTTTGAGATACTTTAATGCAGGTTTTTTTCTCCCCCTAGTTTTAGTTTGAGCTAATCTTCCAAAATTATTGAGGTTGGCAGGTTTGGCCTGTTTTCTGCCATAGATTATTAAGAATTGAAACTGTTTGGCAAAACTGCAGCTGCCTTGAATCGACTCCTGATTGAAATTATCTAAAATAAAACACAGTACAGGGTATTAAATGCAGCCTGAATTTGGATTCTTTGCCAAATTTGCTTTAAATTGAATTTATAAATACCTTTAAGACTTTATGCATTCTGATTGGTCGAAACACGGTTACGTGGAATTGCATAAGGTCTGTCGATATAAGATTTTTTAAACAATCGATATATTGGAAATCCAATATCGAGTCGTCAATATATTGATGATTTTCCAGGTACGTGATAAAGGCTGAAGACAGTAGCACTTGATATCATGGAAGCCTGACTGAACAATAGTTCAACATTTTAGTTCTTGCTAAATCGATATCAGAATTTACCATAGTCTGCGAACATCAGCCTGACTTTGTGTAGGAATTCAGCCAAGACAAAAAAATTACACACTACATGTACGTGTAGGAATTTGACATCCAATAGGAAAAAATAGTTATGCATGGTACAAAAGTGCCACTCAGCCAACAAGAAAGACCGGGAACACAGGATAACCATGCTGGACACTTTGTTTTGGAACAGCTGGGTCTGTCAACTGAAAAAGAGAATAAAGTTTTGTGTGTTAGTAAGTTTCTTCTTTTCCTTTTTCAAAAACAAAGTTGCATGTCTGCTTTACACCATGCAATATGCCACCATTATGCCATGATTTATGACCATTAATTCTGCAAGGTTGAGAGCCCCAACACCTTTCCTCTAGTTTAGAATATGGGCGTTACTAGTAGTGTACAATCTGCAGGTGAGATGTCCCTAAGTCCTGTAAAGAAAGTTTGCTATTTTCTGTAGATTTACTCACATTATAAAAACAAAAAATAGAAATAAGTGTACATGGCTACAATAAGAAAACTAGAACCTTATCAAGTTTACTTTACCCCCCCCCCAAAAAAAAGGGGAAAAAAAGAAGAAGTTTACTTTAACACAAAAAAGCTCACTTATGGCTTTTATCACTAACTACACGTCCCAAGTGTCATCGTTGTCAGTGCGATAGTCCTGTCAAATGGAGACATTTTCTCAGCTGTTCTGTTGAGAAAGGTCAAGGTTCAATCTTAGCCTACCCAAACATCTTTTCCTGTCCTGATTGCAGCAAGGATCCTGCGACTGTTGATTTACATTTGGCCCTTGAGGTCTATTTATGTAAGGTACCATGTAGATCCACCTTCCTTCATGTGTGTTAGGAGGAATGTTCATCTGCTTCTACTATACATAAACAAATGAAAGGTAAAAATAACCAGATCAGTTTACATGTGTGGCTTCGGAGACCATGTCTGCTTGACTTAATTCCATGTCTGAAAATGAGTATTAATTTTCATCAATGTTTTGGAGAGAAATTTGAGTGGAGACACATTCATGCAGTGCCAGCTGTTTATAAAAAATAATGTTCATATGCTGTATGTCGGCATAATGGCAAGGCGCAGTAATTTTAGATTTGTATATTTCTGTTCAGCGGATAAGGTTTCCGCTCAATTTTCCTAGTTTATTTTCTTTATTTTTAAACTTTACTATCAGGATAAATGACCCGTTGTAACATTTCCCAGTTTCCTTTTTTGACATTTCTAATTTTGGATGTCTGCCAGTTTGTTCATCCTGTTTCTTAAAGATAGTGACTCTGACGTAAGTAAGAAGCACAGGGGAAGGACAACTAGACTGTATTACAACAAAATGGTTCTTGAATTTCTTGAATTGGAACTGCACAAGGCTGTTGGCTAAAGGCTAACACGTTAATACTCTACATATACGTAAATTAAGTAACGAGGAAAAGTCTAAATGAATTATAAAAATTCCTAAGTGAAAAGTTTTAATTCCTTCTGCATCAATTAAACAAATTAAAGAAATTATCAACAAAAAATTATTTCTTCATTTTTATTTTTTTCAATGGATGAAAAAAGAAAAGACAAAAGGAGGTCTTTGTACCTTACCAAGACTGATACATAATGTGTTCAATTATTATTTATTACAAACATTGCTTAACATGTAGGCCCTACATGTACATATCTTTGGCCTTCACTCACAAATAATTTCCGTACAAGGTGAATTAATTAATTATGACGTGCATGTCTGCAGAATTACGTGTATCTGTACTTGTTGTACTGCCTTTGTTAATTTTTTCCTCTTGGGCGCCAGTGCTGATGATAGAATATTGGCAAATTTCCAGTAACTGGAGCGTTGAGGCTTAAAAAAAGGTTGAGGCAGATGCAGGGGACTTACAATGAAACATTCGTGACACAGAAATTTCAGAGGAGTTAACTTTGTCATACATGTACCAAACACTGGTCATGGTCAAGTGGTCAGACTGCAGGACTTGCAATCAGAAATTTGTGGGTTCAAATCGGCCAAGCTAACCGCTGATTCCACAATAACTTGAATAAGTATTGTTGTCTAGTTACTGAATCACAGTTTTACTGGTTTGTGCAATTCATTATCAGAGATGTTAAATCAATGTTTGTATGAATGAGATTGGCTGTTGCCAGCTTGGCGTTTATATTCACTAATAACATGTTATTACCACTGGAATTCTTATGAAAATTGTTATCATCTGTCTTTAGTAAATATTTTAAACCAGTGGTTTCATTGTGAAATACACACAAATCTTTGCCAAAAAAAAGATGAAGTGTATCATTGTCCTGCCCACCCAAGTGCGCCGCCTTATTCATTTACATCAGGGAAAGTTACTGAAAAAGGTTTTTCTCAAAAAATAAATGTTAACATAAAACGAACCCTACATATTTGTATAGTTTGTGTATGGTTAATATTTGTTCAATTCACTAATTTGTTGCTCAGTTTTATTTGCAGGGAACGCATTCAGTTATGCATACCTGTACAATCATGCCTCACACATTCTCATGAGGCCTAAAAAAAAAGAAGTTTTTATTGCCCTTTTCCGACCGACCCAAAAAATCTGAAATCCACGGTCGCGTTTTTTTTTTTTGTTTTTTTTTTTTTAAATGGCGATTTTTTGATTTTGTTTGAAGTATTTTATACTTTGATTCCCAGTAAACGACATTTAAGATAGAAACCTCGATGTTTTTATGTTTCTTTTGCAAAATTATATTGTTTTATGTTGCAGGCCTGTGAAATCTCCGCTTTCTCATTGACCGTGCCGATTTTTTATTTCCGCCTTTTTAAAATGTGAGATAAAAAGACGTGACGAATTTTCCAGGTCGGCCTGCTACATATACATCATCATACACCACACACACGACACGAAGTCCGTAAATCCTATGTCCTTGCTCCATGCAGTGCGCAACGGGCGGGTATCCATCACGCACTTGTGTTGCAACTCCTTGCCAATAGAGGGCGCTGTGTGATCGTTGGCATTGCATGTACATGTACATGTATATCGAAGTACACGCACTTTTAAGCGCGGCTCGGCGTGGTATTGAACGCGTCATGTTTTCGAACATCAATCAAGATGTCGGTGCAACCATTCCTCCATGGGGCAACACAAGTGCGTGATGGATACCCTGGCTGAACAAAAATTATTATTTTACAGAATAATGTAAGATTTCTTTCCGTCTTGGTCCGGGTTTTTTAAAGTTTTTTTTAAACCTTTTCCTTGCGTGGCAGTTTTCATCGCACGCGTCAATTTCTTTCCCGATTGAACTTTAATGTTTAGAGCGGCATCTATCAAGAGTTTCGGCGTGGCGGAGCTCCACTCCCATCATTGTTACATGGTTGTATTTTTCCGCTTTTTTTTAATGGTCCACTCACAGGCCTGATGTTGAGAAACAACTTCATATTTATATTATTATTTTATTTATTATAATAAGTAGGGTAGATGGCCTTAGCTTTCGATCCAGACCGGACCTTCTTCAGAGGCATAAAACAAGTACAAACAAATACATATCCATTTATAAAAAAAAGAGGGGGAAGGGAGGAAGGGAGGATCCAGAAAAGCGGGAAAAAAATAGCCAATCAAAGTTTCTTTCTAAAACAGAAACAATGATGAACCAATAGGAGTAAAGTGGTGGTGAGGAGGATGGATGTATAGTATGAAAGGATATGGATTGGACTGGACCAAAATGCATTTGTAATGCAACATGCAATGAAAAAGGGTAGGGTAGGAGAGGGAGCAAGAGTCAGTGCATGATGCAACAAACAAACAATAAATTATGAATGGAAAGATCAAAGGTAGGATGATTGGAAAAAAGGTTTACTACATGAGATATTTATAGTAAGAAATTATAAAAAAAAAATTATTGACAGAAAAAATGTGTTGATTTACACTTTTATTTATATACATATACAAAAATTATATCATCAGGGAGAGAAGTGGAGGGTAATGGGAAGTTAGTTATTTTAAGTTTATGTTTAGTTTAGTTAGTCCAGGTTGGGTGTTGTTGGTGTGGTGAGTGTGTGATTCTCTGTGCTGCTGTGTGCTGTGTCATCACCATTGCAAGCTTCAATCACCATTATTTTATTTATTCATACATCAAGTTTTCAAAAGTTTATTTTTGTTTTGTATTCACCATATGAATGTATACTACTTTGAGAACATTAAAATGGTTGAAAACATAAAGTTGTGTGTATATCTACTGTGTTTTTTCCTCCTCTGACGTATTCTTTAAAAAAAAAATTTAAAAAAAACGACCGACCGACCCTCCCGATTTTTTAGCCAAAAGGGCGATAAATACTTTTTTTTTTTTAGGCCTGACTTACATGCAAATTGGATTAAGTCAGAAATGGTCTAACTCCTACTTATCTTCAGAACCTTATTTCTAATCAAGCCCACAGTTCTCACAATCTACAATCTTCTTCTACTTCTCATTTGTGCTTGTCCCCCTGCGCCCCTCACTTATACGCAGTATGGCCAACAAGCATTCACAGTCAGCGCACCTACATTATGGAACAATCTCCCTCTTCACATCCGTCAGGCATCATCTCTTGAATCCTCCAAAGCCATCTTAAAAACTCATTTGCTTTTATTCTAAGTTACTATAATTTGTGTTACTTTATTCATTGATGCTTTTGTACAGCGCTTTGAAACTTTTGTAAAAATGCTTTATAAACGTTATCATGATTTATTTATTATGATGTACTTTACAAGCAAACCACACAAAGTCCTTGTGAAATTAAACTAATTGGTCATACATGTAATGCAAGCTGGGCCCAATTTCAAAATGCAGAAAATACTGCTTAGCAAATTTGTTTGCTAAGCAAAAAAAGAGTTGGGATCCAGTGGCAACAATGTAATTTATGAAATTTTGGCTGGTCACCTGTTTCTTCTAAGCAAGTTTTTTCTGTGCTTAGCAAGTTTTTCCGTGCTTAGCAAGTTTTTTCCGTGCTTAGCAAGTTTTTGTGCTTACCGGCTTTATGAAGTTGAGCTTAGGTATTATTGATTGTGCAAGTTGTTTTATTGCTCCATGGTTTTCATGATCCTATTGACCCTTTGCACTGACGTCACACGCAGCAGCTACTGTCAGTCCGTGGTCTGCCATTTTGAAAGTCAAATTGTATAATGGATATAATGGTGAGCATGTAAACGGCGTGCTTCACTCACTACACAGTAACACATGGGTAAAACTGTCTCCCAAAATGGCGCAACCAAGTTTTATCGTGGTGAGTTGTCCCTCCCCCACAAGTAGTACTTATGTCATTTCATTTAAATGACTGCTAGGGAAAAAATTACTTTCGGAAGATAAGAAAATGGTTCAGCTGGGTATTTGTGTAATTTTCAAGTCCTGTGTCAATTGTTTTTGTTTTTCAGTGTTTCTGCAATTACGTAACGGGCCATTTAACAGGCCATTTAACAGGCCAGTGCCTGTGAAGTCTACCTGCCTACAGGCTGTACATCGATTAGGCCTGCTGCTTTCCCACAGTCCTATGTCCATGGCTCAATTTTTAGAGGAAAAACAAGTATATTTGACCACAATGCTTGTGTTGACTTCTCTCTGAACAAGAGACAAGGACATCCATAGTTTTGAGTTGCATGGTGTAAACCTGGACTTGATAAGTGGTCCAGTGGGTATTTCAAATCCTGGCTACAAATGAGGGTACTACTGTCTGACACAGTCACCACCCATACATACATGTACATGTACGTGTTAACATGTACATGTACAATGTACATGTACAATGTGTACATGACTTGAGGTGGTCTGCTGCAGCAAAGGAACACATATGAAATAGTTTCAAAGTGCGTCTGGACCAACCGTGCGTGCAGCAAATCCCTGTATGACACAAGCCTGACCTAAATGGTATGTGACCTATATTCATGGTTTTAAAAGATATAGCACCTAGCCGCCTGTCCATCGATTGTTTTCTCCCTGAGTTGGTTTGACGTACATGAATCCCAATAGCGACATTATGCTGGCACCATAGGCTACACAGACTTTGTGTATACTAGCAGCACTTGTGTAGGAAATCATTAATATTTCTGGAGTGTGATGTATATATGGAGTGGGTAGTCAATAATCATCTGGATCCCGGGCCTCATCATATTTTCTTTGACAGTTACATGTATGGTGGGATGTCTATTGTATCCTGAGTTACAACTTTACAATATCATTGAAAACCCTTTTGTGTGTGGATGTGAAGTGATGGATTGCAGTGGTCTCGCATTCAATCTCTGCATGGGGTGAAAGATACAAATTGCTACTGTGACTATCCACCAAAGTTTGCAACTAAAAGTTGGTGGTGGTACGGTTTACAAGCCTCTTCATGCAGGTCAACTACATGATAAATTTACCCATGCAAATCCTGAAGATCTTTGGAGCTTGGAGAGTGCCCATTTTGCCCCAAATTCAGTTGACCTTTAATTATGGGTCAATGTTCTAAAAAGGGTCTTTAAAACAGAATGGAAAAAGGGGATAATCTCTTGTTTATAAACACTGGTAACATCTTTCTGTGAAAGAAGGTGTATTATCTTTCAAATTCTGATTAGTTTCTTTGAATTTACCCGCTTACTTGCCTCTTCTTTTGTACACCACTCAATCTTGTCTAGCATCTTCTTGGGTTGTCTCTGACAAGGAAAATTGAAGGCCAAAAGGCTGCCCTTGATTGAAAAATAATAAAAAAAATCGTTGTTAACAGAAAGTAATGTTTAGCAAACAGTTAGGTCAAGTCCTTGTCCTGGTTTATTGTTGTGTGAATGTGTGGCCTCATTTGAGCGCACTGGCTACATGTGTCACACTGATGACCTACAATTGTTGTGACATACAATAGATTGTCAAGTTTTTACAGGACTCTTATGGCGTAGACATTTTTGCCTGTCTGCAGCCATTTGCAAGGTGAAGCAAGTATAAATAGGATACCAATTTCTTTTTTCTTGGGGTGGGGAGAAGGAGTGGACGGACATGTAGCAGGCCTTGAATTAAACAGATGCCATGGAGGCCATGGCCTCTGTTGCCCCTTGTCGTGGCCTTGGTGCCCCTTCAAAAGTTTCCCATAGACTTTAGGATTTTCCAATGCACAATGAAAGTGCCCTTTGCAAAATGAAAATGGCCTTGCCCTCTCAAGGATGAAATTCCAGGCCTGATGTAGGTACTGACATGGTGTACCAGAGGTCTGTCTTTGATGTGGGTTTTTCACTTACAATTGTACAATCTACAATATCATTGAAATTACTAAAGATGTGTTCTCTCGTGACCCACTTACATTCTTAGAGGTTTCAGCTAAGCATGGCCAATTCTTTGAGGGTGTGTCGAATTTGTAACAGTGTTTTTCAAACTGCATTGCATTGTTGTTCTATTTTGTTATTTTTTTTAAAAAGTCGGCCACGGCAAATGGTTGACTTTTTCAACCAAGCATTTAGTTGGCACACTGTAGCATCAGGCAAAGTTTGTTGGGGGAAACACGTAAATATCACGCGTGAGTGATCTACAATAGCTTAATGTCTATTTTATGGTCCAGTCCAAATCCATGCAAATGTATCATGCGTGACTTTACAGCTTTGTTACCTGTGTCTTGTAAAATTGTAAAAAATTGTATTAAATTTACAGTACATGTAGTACAAACAGGGTTGATTGACTTTATCATAATACATACACTATTTTTCTTGAATCTTTGTACAAGGATGATTGATAGGCTAACCTTGAGAGATATAATACTATACCTAAATATTGATGTGAATTGATGGACTGCTAAACAGGAGTGTACAGTTAGTACAACATGCCTTTACTGTTGTTCCGACCAATGCTCAGAGGATCATTAACCAAACTGTGCGTCTTCAATCTCTCCTAATCATGTGAATTATCATGTATACATCCAGGCTACAAGTGCATCAAGTTTGGTTTGTATTGATTCATCTGCCATAAGGGTAGGACTATGGAAAGTTTAGCAAATTAACCAGCTAAAGAAGGTGAAGGTTAAGTGAGAAATTGGGGCTGACTGAAAGAAGTTCACCTGGATTCCTATCATAGTAGTAAGTGTACTATGGTTAGCAATCACAATGAAGAGTTTATAGAAATGATTGTCACGTCCTTGAATCAGTGACAAAGAAAGTGCACGCAGCGTGTACTTTGTTTTGTGTGTGATACAATTTAGCCACCGTTATTCATTATTGTCTTCAAAGTTTCTGATCCAATTAAAAAATTTGCATCATATTATGACCATTTTTGTGTACCTGAAATTGCTTCAAAATTAAATCAGGAAAGTCCATGTTGTAGTGGGCATTTGTAGCTGTCTTGAGTGGAATCGTTGCTAATCTGTTTACGGGAGTGGTATTAGCGTTGCAAATGGTGCGTTGCCTCTGTTGTATTGTGTTCACTGTTGTCGTTAGTTACTGATGTTTTGTCAACTTTTTGCTAATTGGTACATGGAACTCGAGAGGATTTGCAGATGGTTTTGTATTGCATGAGCCGTGGTAATGCTATAATGTTTTGCTTTCCTGTAGGTTAACTTCGTTTAGGTGTCTTTAGGTGCATTGGGAGCAGGCTTGGTGATTGTTACACGTAAATTGTACAGCTATTGTATTTATCTCTTGTACACTCGGTGCGCCCATCACAATGCCAAAAACCATTAATATTAAAGCGCATTTCTGATTCAGTCATGTATTTCAAAAAGCTGTACTGTAGAATTAAGTGTGCGTCAAGATTCTTACCAGGTTTTATTTGAAGAACTTCTTGGATGTGTGACAATTATTTGCAACTTTATTCAAGGTGTGGAATTTTTCAAATGATTTGTACCAGGTTTTATTTGAAGAACTTCTTGGATGTGTGACAATTATTTACAACTTTATTCAAGGTGTGGAATGTCTTTAAAACGATTTACACTCTGTGATGGCGAGTAGATGTGAAGGTTTGAATGTACAAGGAGGCCCTGTTGATGGATTACTACCATCTTCTGGTTATTTGGACCATGCAGTTGTGTTCTACCAGTAAACATGTTTTAGTACTTACGCTAATGGACTCACACTAGTGAAATTGTACTCATCACCTGTAAAAAAGAAATGCCATGTCTCATTATGACGGTAATTATATAGCTTTGCCTTCTGAAGTATTTCCTTTGAAGGGATGGTGTATTCACCCTCATCATTTAGTTTCCAAGAAAATGAATCCTGAACCATGCATGAACAAGTCAAAAACCAAGGAAGATAACAAGTTTTTTCTTAAATGTTATTTCTATTTGAGTACCAATGTAGAAACTTTCCTTCAAAGGGATTTGACAGTGTCGATCTGAGAGGAGTGCTGTCTTGGTTTTTCCTGAGATACAAATCATAGAAATAAATTGTAAAAATCTTTGAGAAAATAGTAGGTTACTATATGATTTGATATGTTTTGATGATGCAAGAGAAATGCAGTTAGTTTCAGTTTGAACTTTTTTTTAGAAAGGACGGCCATAGTAATCCCCCGCCCCCCCCAAAAAAATAATAATGAATACAATATCATATGATGTTATTCCAGTCATTTGTTGACAACTACGCAGCCAATTTAAATGAAGCGTTATTCTATTACGCATGAAATAGAAAGCTCTTCATAACAGTCATTAAATTTTACTTAATGTGAAGTGTGTAAGCACTTGTTCTTTTGCATCATTTGAGTAAAAAAGATAACCATTCAATTTAACAATCCACTCGAACAGCATTCAAATTCGCATGAATCTCTAGTTGCGTCTACTCTGCCAAACTGAATGTAGATTTTGCATTTGTAACTAAAAAGAACGCCTTTAATAGAATGCAATATAAATTCATGTGCCTCAAAGTGAAATTGAATGATAATTTCAACTGAAGAAAGTGAAAGTGAAAAAGGCAGATTTTTGTTTTGTTTTTGCCCAAAATGACCGGGAAAACCTATATAATGAAACTTAATTTTCATGTTTACTGTTCCATTCAGGAAATATGACAAAAATGATGGCAACATGTCTAAAGTCGACATTAATAGCATGTCTTAAAGTTAGTAACAAAGCAATCAATTACTGACCCATCACATCCCAAGTACAACTTTGAAAAAAACTCTGTTCCTTAGGTAAGCAGTACTTGCTGCTTGTACCATGGTCTGACAGATTTATCATGAGTTATTTGCATTATTTTATAACACTTCTGCTCATCAATAATGTCCACTTTCTCAACAAGCTTCCTCTATAAGACCTCTGTACACCTGTATCAGATCAACAGTTCAGGAATCCAGCATCTGCCCCAACTATACACATCCAGCTGAAAGATTTACAAGATGAAATCTTGCTTGTTATTTATAGGCCCCTCTTTGCTAGCTTGCAGTATATAATAATTCTGAGGAGAGGAGTCAAAGGGCAATAGGGTTGTTTCTAAATGAAGCGTCTTCATAATAAATTTATCCTGCCATACATGCTGCTTACTTTAAAGGGTCTATATACCCTTGGTTATGACTCTGAAAATTAATGGCAATAAAAACTTACTTGGTAAGACTTACAGCAGCTTCTGATAGTATAAAGCATTTTGAGAAACATTTCACTTTGAAGTAATGTGGTTATGGAAAAAGATATCAGTTTTTATCCCAAACAATTTGAATCTGAGACAGTAACGCTTCTCAGATTGTGCAGATTATTCTTCCTGCGATGACAAACTGCTCCAGATTTTCGGCAATATCTCAAAAACACTACCACCTTTTGAAATGAAATTTTAACAGGTTAGTTTTATGGTATATATCTACAACTGTATAGGATTGAAACAAACAGTGGGTTCCAATTACCAAACGTATACAATCCCTTTAAAAGGATGACACATTTCAAGATAATAATTTGGTTTTAGTTCTTTGAAAAGTGCATCAACACATGTCCCTTTAATCTTCAATCAAGACGTGAAATCAAGAATGTGAAAATATTAAAATGGAAGTTCATGTTTTAAACAGACAATCATTTTATTAGTTTCCTATGTACTAATGTACTGCCCTTTAATTAAATCAACTCTAGCGTAATTTGTCTCCAGGTGATATTAATGTCTGCTGGGTGATTTTCCCAGCAGGGTTTGCACACACACACAAATACAAAAGAATAATTCAACATCATTAAATTAGTTTTTGTGTGACAGTTATCTAAAATATAAAGATAATGATTTCACAGCTGAATGAAGTCATAGTTAATGGAACAAAAAACACAAACCTTTGAAAGCTTGTTGTCCTTTTTAAAAATCAAAAGTCAATGTTGGTATGGTTTTATGATGGCATTTATAGAGGTTTCATTGCCAAAGTGAACATACAATTTCTGATATATGTCCTTACTGGCCTAACACATGGGCTTACAGTACAGTGTTCGTTACATCCTCGTTCAAAGAATCATTTCCTAGAATTGCTTCAGACCAAGTTGACTTTTGGTGACTATATCAGTAAAAAATAAATGTTGCCAACTTTAATAAGAAATCTCATTTAGTACATGTGTAGCTTATGTGCTGATACCAATCATCTCCGAAATGCTGCTGTTATCAAGAGAAGTGTTTGCATACAGCCTTTGGTAATTACTCTAATGACCACAAAAACGTCCTTGGTAAGAAGCACTGCAGCTGTTGATAATGTTAACATTTTGAGAAACAATTCCCTTCATAAGGAATGTGGTTTTAAAGAGAGGGATTCAAAAACATATCAATCTGAGAATCGTTTCTGCATGAAACGTTTCTCAGATTGTGTATTCCAATTACGGGTTATTCTTCCTGTGCGGACATAACCGCTCTAGATTTTCAGCGATATCTAAAAAAAAACTACAACCCTTTTAAAGGGAATTTTCACAGGTTAGTGTTATTGTATATATCTACATTTATATAGGATTTAAACAATCGAACAGTTTCAAAAACCAAAGGTATTCATTGCCTTTAACCCTAACCATGCTAAATGTAACAATATGCACCAAATGGTAAAAGTTGTTGTAATCTGTTGCATTTGGCAGTCAACTCAGATGTAATTCTTTGACTGAATTTGTTGCATTTAGCAGTCAAGTGACTTCATATTGGTGTTGCATTTTGTTGTAGTCACCACTACACTTATGCGCATACTGTTGCATTTAGCAGGGCAAACCCCCTTGCTCAGTCCTAACACAATCGACATGCCTGCACAATGCAACAAAATCCCTTGTTGCATTTTGTTGGATTTGGCATGGTTCTCATTTCAACTGTGTTGCATTCTGTTGTATTTGGCAGGGTATGTGGAGGGACCCTGATGGGGGTTAGGGAATGTAAATAAATGTACTGTTTAGTGTCCTAAAAATACATAGATTTGTTTCAGTCTGAAAGCTCACTGGTTATCAAATTCTTACCAACACTTAACCTCCAGGGAAATATATTTATGACCAAATATACTGTCAAAGTATTGGAAACAGCTCTGGACTCTGGAGGAACCCACAAATCATAAAAATACAAACCACATTAAAATGGTTGTGATTGTTGTACTCTTCAAAAGACATTTGGCCATTATCCAATGTGTGTCAAAATCAGATTGTGACTAGTATTGTTGTACTTTCCTTTAAAATGCCTCAAACAGTAAAGTCCTTTAAATTTTTTATTGAGATCCAATTGACCCCAAATAAAGAGGCCGGCGTTCACTCAACAAATGAGTTGATTGAATGGTAACCACAACATCCCCGCAGCTTAAAGTCTTCCCTTTTGATAAATTATCCGTTTATCATATTCACCTCATAAAAACAAGATATAGAATTCTCTTGTAATCAGTCTGTGGAAACTCTTGACCCGCAAGAGCATCAACACATACAGTACGATTATCCAGGTTATTTACTCGACCGACTTGTGTGTCTGCGGCAAGACTAGTCGGCGAGCGTGATATATATTTACTTGCCAGTGAGTCCTTCCTGGCAATTTGCCACAGACGCATGGTCTAATTATGCAGTGAGTGCTGCGTATTAAAAACATGAAGGGTAATTCGTTATGACGGGCGGGACGGTAATGTTGGAATGGAACATTGTGGGGCGAACACATTCAGGTTAACATGAATGCCTGGAATTGTGTGTTTTGGTGTAGTTTTATTATCTAAAGCAAGCACGCAAAGTGGTTTTTAAAAATTATCAATAATCAGAACAAACGCTTGTCTCTTTTAGGAGGATCTCAAATGTCGTTGTAATAATCTGGATCTGATAATTTTATTCTTTTGACAGGTTTTTTTTTTATAGCACTGTAAGTCCAAAGAACACATTTTTACAAAGCTTGGGATTTTTTAGTGAGAGGTGAATTGATTGAAATCTCTGTAAAAAATTAGTTATTAATTTTGTATGTTGAAAGCTTTCATTGCACATTGTATGGTTTAAGGGGCTTCAAATAGTATTAGAAAGTAAAGAAAACCTAAAGAAGTTGACCTAGTAGTGCTCAGACAGAATAATCTGCGAATTTAACCGACTGATACAAACTAATACAGCTGCCCTCTCTCTTGTCAATTTAATAAAACAAAAACAAGAGAACATTCTACTCAAGAAAATACAAATTAGAATTAGTCACAATTGGCCAGAGAAGATTGACATCATATTTTGGCAAATCTTCAATCTCAAAAGAAGTGTCCGCTCGAGTTTGGAAATGATATTTTGGGAATATTCAGCAAATTAGCCGACATCCTTTGAGCAGTTAGTCATCTTGTAACTACTGCGTATGACCGGATATTATGAAATAAGCAGTACGTGTACAGAGTTGTTAATTACCAAACTGTTAAATTTAACCAATTATCATCTGACAGGACTTTATAACAATATTTTGGTGAATGTTGTTGTGGTTTTAGCCTGACACCAATTTGTGACAAGGATTGCACGCTCACCGAAGTTGCCTGTGGATTTTTATTTTTTCAGGAGAGCACTTAGTGTGCAGTGATTCTCACACATTTGTGTCAAGGTAAAACCAAAAACATTTTCTTGGACTGGATGCAATGATCACACAGCGGCGTAACTAGGGTAAAATTTCAGAATTCAGGGGGGCACAAAGGGGTGCACCATTTTTTCTAGGGGGGCACTTCTGGCCAAGTTTCTGTTTGCCTTTTTCTTTAAAACAAGCCGATGCCCGTAATCGGGAGGGGGGGGGGGAGTCGAACGGCCCACCAAAAAAAATAGAAACAAAAAGTCTGCAAAAAATAATTAATTAAAAAAGTCTGCATCATAACTGTGACTTATTATCGTTAAATTATGACATTTATAACATAAAATAATATAGAAAGGGCAAGGACATCAATTGGGGGGGGGGGCACGTGCCTCCCTGTGCCCCCCCCTTAGTTATGCCACTGTGATCACACATCAAGTAATCAAGTATTTGCAAACTTTTACTCACGTTATTTTGATATTGTAAAGTTGAGTCAACTTTACAACATCAAAATAAAACAAACTGAGGCAGTTGGTAATACAAGGTTGAAGTGAATGCACTCTATTTGCTGAAATACACAAAGTGCTATTGTTTTCAGCAATTTTGTTCTTCTAGTTGAAGAATTAAGCTTATTTAAAACTAATGGTGTTGTTATAATTAGGGACTAACTGTGTGAGGAACTGGATTTCTCTATGTGATAGTGACCAGGATAGAGGCTGGTCACTGGATCTAGGCGGTGTTCGTCAGCCACAGCCAGCCACCAACCTCACTGTCACACTGTGAAGATCATTCAATTTTTCATTGTTCTTTGCACCTACTTCACTTTAATAAATATGCTTTCAATGTAAATACATAAAATTGTAACTTTTTATCAGTGCTATTTAGAAGACTTTTTAATGTTATTTTTCCAGGGCCATACTTGTTTTGTTTAAGTTTTGCATTATGCTGTATGTATTACATTGATTACATCATGTATGTGTTACATGTATTACATCATGTATGTATTACATGTATTACATCGTACATGTTCGTGATTTAATATTAAAGCAAATGAGCTTTGCAAATTAACAATACTAGCAATGCATAGAAATACTTTGGTTGGTGCCCAGCTTTATAATTTGCATCATTGTAGATTAGTTACCTGAAATGAATACATTACCTGCAGGTTGATGCAATACACTGTGGTAGTTCAGGGGCCATCAGTTATCAGAAGAGGCTAGTTTTGTTCGAAGCAGTTCTTCTTTGGAATGTTATGTACCCCCATTATATGTGTTCTGATTTCTAACCAATTTGAATAGGTAAACTCTCTCCAAGGTATTTATTTTTAATAAACTTTTTGTTTTTGTCGCTGAATGTAAAATTACACCTATTTTTAAAGCAAACTTGTGTCAGGGAGCAGTGCTAAAAAGAGATTTGTCGCTAAGTATGCACTTAGTCTTGCTTTTTTATGTAATTTTGGGTTGATCAAAGAAAACTTGACTTGAGCAGGATTTGAACCTGCTTTTTTATTTATTGTAAAAGTTCAAAATTGATTTAGAATTCCACACCTTCAAAAATGTTTTGTACTGTTAACCCTAAACAATCATCTACCCAAAGTGCTTTGATCTTATATTTAAATTAAAAGGGGATCTGGAATATTGGATTACAAACGTCTAAGGGTCTGGCAGCTCCTTGAAGTCTATAATCCTGGATGGTGTCTTTGGTCTCTGGAAGATTAGCGCCTTCTTGCATGCTATGGGTTTTGGTGAAACTTTAAAGAGGTTTTAAATCTTTATTGTTCAAGCTGTATTGAAACCAAATACCCATAGACCTTTTCGCAAATACACAGTGTGCACAAGTTTCCCATAGAGCCGCAGTGCATGCTGGTCTTGCTAGCGATCAAATTGATTGCTTTGATCGCTAGCTAGACCTGCATGCACTGTGGCTCTATGGGAAACTTGTGCACACCGTGTATTTGCGAAAAGGTCTATGCCAGTCAATTACTGATTTTTTATTGACTGCTTTTTGAAGAACAAAACAATTTGGATGTGGTTCCAAAAAAACTAAATCTCAATTAAGAACACAATTATTATGGTAAACATGTCTACACCGACTTTATGATCCATTTTTCTGACTTTTTTTTATTTTCGACTTAAACAAATGTCTATAACTAAGTAAATTGAGATGTAAAGGTACTATCACAATCCGTTTTGCCTGAAACACTTGGCTTGGCATTTTTACCTTTGACCAGATCTAGAATTAATGATGTTTTTCAGGGGGATCCACGAAGCCTGATTGGAGATCTACATTCTCTGTCTGCCCTGTTGATTTTGTGCCAATATTTTGAGCCAAAAGCTTGTCAAGGTTACAAGAAAATAGATGCACCTATATGTATTTCAGGCCTGATACATTCTTGAAAGGGCAAGGCAGTTTTTTGTTCACGAAAGGGCACCTCTCTGAGGGAATTGTCAATTTCTACTGGAGCATTTCGAAAGGGGCACACAGGCAATAGACTGTGCAAGTCTTGCGCATATTTGAACTTCCGGGACCATTGTGGTCCCAACCATATGGAGATTTACGTGGGCAAGATTTTGTTTTGTCAATTATTATAGTTTAACGTGGTTTATGACCATGAAAAATATATATGTTGTTAGAAATGTAATACTTAGTGATAAAAAATAGGAAAGTAAAATCAATTCAACAATATAACGAAGAAAACCCGAGAAATAAACTTGACCTCAGCTTCTGGTTGCTGCAAATAATTAAGAATTTTGTGCTCACCTCCGATCACAAAACTTATGTAAACGCTTGTTTTGGATGCGCGATGATAATCGCCAGATGCTGTAATTAAAACGCGAAGCCTTTTCATTGCAGTCTATGGTTGTTGAGGCTTTAGCGTCCTCTATAAACTGCGTCAAACGTTAATTTTACGCTTGTGTGACCATCGCGAATCCACATAAGTGGTTTCTGAAAAGTTAAGATCAAATAAGCATCCTTGTCCCAGAGTTTTAAATTTGCTTCAATAATAATTAACAAAATATTTGTGTATTTATTATAAAAACTAAAACTTATTTTATAAACATGGAATGAGTATTTTTGTTGTTCAGATTTTATCATTGAATATAATTTGAAACAAAGATTTGATTTCAGAGAAAAAATGTTCTTCGTTTGACGTGTTTTCTCGTTCCGATACGCGCAAGACTTGCACAGTCTATTACCAGGGGCATGGAGGCAATTTTCTCCATTGCCTCTGTGAAGTATCTGGCCTGATACTTGTTCAAGAAAACTGCAATGAGACAGCACCTGTAATTGTTTAGTGGTTTATTATTTTCATTTTGATATATTTGGTTATCCAATCAATGTGTAAACATTGGGTGATTTGTTATTGTTTAGTTTTACGTGGGAGAATTTTTATAAAATGGGTTACAGCTGGTTGTTTTTTATGCCCGGAACAACTTTGGACCGCCCTCAATTTTGTGCATGAAATTAGATGAAACATTCACAGGTATGGTCAGTTGGTGAGTTTATTGAGCACTAAAGGGTGGGAATATATATACTCATCCAAACAAACAATGGTGTACTTTGCCTTAAATATTGGTGTACTTTGTCTTCAGTCACTCTTGTTACCACAAACCTGATAATGACCTTGGAGACCCTTCACTAAGCACAACCTTCTCATAATGAACACCAAGGATGTACAATTGCGAGACCCTTCCCTGGAGAGAGTCTAAACAACTTCAACTCCTCATTTTTTACATCTTTTAATATACACTGCCAAGGCCATGGAATTCCTTTGGATGATAGAGTTGCTGTAATCAAGGGTGCCTGTGTCTACTATCCATTTCCAGACAATTCGTAATTTGTTTGATTGGAGTGGAATTGTTGACAGGGTTCAAGGTGGATTGTGTCGGAGAAAGCCAGTCTTCTATGTCAGTATAGTGTCCTGTATGCCAGGAATTCATCTCATCCTTGTTGAGACATATTTTGTTGTTTCCCCCATGGCGGAGGGACTCTATAGTGAAGGGCACTTACATTAGAAATGTCTACAGTTACATTTTAAAGGAAACCAAGTCCAATGCACTTCAGGAATGAAAGCAACGGGAAGACAATTGTTATCTCTTCAATGGCTGTACCTGTACTTATTGCTATGTACTTTTGGTCTTTCTTATCACGGTGTATGCTTGGAGCATTGGGGTGAGCAATCATGTACTGCACAATGCACAAAATGCAATTTGAACCACATTTAATTCAAAGGCTCAGTCAGTAATATACAACAACCATTTTCAGTGTATGAATGGCAGCCAAAGATTGGAGATCGGGGAAATATGCAGGCAGAAATGACATCCTCAGAAATCTTTTATTTACATTGATGTTTTATTCTACATGTTCAAAGTGCATCACTTCTCATGCTTTTTTCAATTTTAGGATTTCTACAAACTTTTGTGTACTTTGTGAAACAAAAACCAATAATTTTGTCGCTGTACTTGTGATAAAATCAGATAAAACTTGAATAGGTTTTGATATTTTTTGAGGCTGTAAGTTCATTTTATTTATTTATGTCAGTTTTATCAGAATACTTGAAGTTTTATTTAGTTCTCCAATAAAAATTCTCAAGCATACAGCAATTTCTTCAAATACACCTACAAAAAAATGCATGGTAAAATCACAAATACATTACAAATCAACTTCATCTTTAATCAAAATTAATTATGTTTTGTGATGGACACTTTTAACACAGTTACAAAGAGTGTCTGCATTTTTTAAGCCTGCATTTTGCAAGGTTGTCTCTTTGTGATGTAATCTAGCCCAATTTCCTACTTGTACATTGATTGGTTCAGTAAAAAAAAAGATGAAGTAGTGTATGAAGACTTAGGGTTATTTTGATGGAGCATATCTGGTGTTCGTTTAGGCTGGCGTCTGAGATTTGAACATCCCCTTGGGTAGCGCATGGAATAATCCGTGGCAGGGATGCCGGCCCGATTACACATTTGACCCCAAACCTCAATTACGTAGAACAAATACAAGTGCACGGGTATAGGGTATGAAACTGTAGGAATGCCTGAGCGTGGCCATTGGCGTGTTAGACTGGGACATTTAGCATGCATATAATGTAGGTTGGGAATTGCTTGGCATTTTTGTAAACATGTCAAAGCCAGGATCCTAAGCTGTGATGTGCTGAGTTTTCTGCTGAATGTAGACTGTGTCTTAGAGAGACAGTTCCAATAAATTATTGATTACAGCTGCTGTGTATAATGTGTGATATTATCAGAGGTCAGGTCACTCTGGTTTCTATGTTCCTTAGAGGTCTTCTCTCGCTTGCCAGCACTTCTCCTGTGCCAAGAAAATATGTAAGTCTTCTTCACCATCTTTACTGTGTAGTGTGAACCTACCAAATGATTAAAAACATGTCCGCCTGTATTTCATTTTACATTATACAATATACATTGAGTTTTCTGTCCAAGGAGTTCATGATTCATTTAAGCAAATGAAATAAAAATCTCAAGAGCATCATTTGTGGATTCAAAGAGCAGGAACGGCTTCTCTTTCGGTTTTTTTTTATATGTACGAAAAATAAAAATGCAAGGAAAAAAGTAAGTGATGTCATCTAGAAGAGGCCTGTCGGGAAATTTAGCTTTCGTTCCCCCACACCCCCTCACCTCAAGCAGTATTTCCCAGCCCTGATTGGACCCCTCAATTCAAAAATTGGTGACCCAGCTTTGAGCATCAAATACAGCCTGTTTACAAAATAAATTACACAATTTGTTTATCTAACAGGCAAGATGTTCTTCCGACTTTAGTCTGATTTCCGATTTGTTTGCCCTTTGAAAAAACAGAAAAATTGTTATTAAATAGCCTGAAAAATCTTCTAAAGGCTATACCATGTGTACAAGTAGGGCAGCCCTTGTGCTCGATAATATGTTCCTACTTTTTTCCAAAGACCAAATATCATGCCTGATCTAAAATGTTGCCTGGGTGGTACAATTAATGATTGTCTTGAAGCAAATAGTTCCAAGTAAGCTTTGATCAGTTAAGTAACACACTCTTATTCAAGCGCAACTTATTAAATAAAGTATGTGAGCATTTTGTCCATATTCAATGTTTGTTTGTTTGTTTGTTTGTCTGTTTGTTTGTTTGTTTGTTTGATGCTACATATTTGTATACATGATAAGCCATCCAGCATTGCATTCAATTAAGCCCATCAAGTACAAAGTGAATGAGAACAAAACAAAAACTAGTGATACTCTTTAATGATGTGCATGTACCAAATATCATGCCTGATCTAAAATGTTGCCTGGGTGTTACAATTAATGATTGTCTTGAAGCAAACAGTTCCAAGTAAGCTTCGATCGGTTCAGTAACACTCTTATTCAAGCGCAACTAAAATAAAGTGTGTGAGCATTTTGTCCATATTCAATGTTTGTTTGTTTGTTTGTCTGTTTGTTTGATGCTACGTATTTGTATACATGATAAGCTGTTCAGCATTGCATTCAATCAAGCCCATCAAGTACAAAGTGAATGAGAACAAAACAAAAACTAGTGATAATCTTTAGTGATGTGAATGTACCTAAGAAAAATATGATTAAAACGAATATTTAAAAAAGCAAAACTGAAATTTCAGTTTGCAGTAGCACCATGTGTATATATCTACTTTGCTCTGATTTTTTTATCAAGAACTTGTCTTGCTATTTATTTTACTGTCACGGAGTAGATTACACATGGTGTTATCGCAAACTGAATAAACATTGATACCTCACCAGGCAATACCTCAAAACCCATAAAACTGTATCTCCCCTTTAATGAATTAATGCATGCAAATTGGGGAAAATTGTGTAAAGAAGTAATTCCACATTTCACAAAAATTATTTCTTCTCGGTTGTATGGGCTTTTCGCTTTATAATATTTGTGTACCCGTATACGCCCCAGGCACAAAGGATTAAGCTTATTTTCATAAAGTTTTTCAAAAGATTAGAGCATGACCATGACATTGCAGTCAGACAGCATGTTTTCAATTCTATTTCATAAAGATCTCTTTCCGTAGTCGGTAACAACGTAGGGAAACCTTTGACCCTTAAAATTTCTCAAACGAATCATTCATTTCTCCTGATCTTTGAAATGGTATTGTACCTGATTTCAACAAAGGTCTGTACATTACCTGCTGAGGTCAAATATCGACAGGGTAGGAACTTCTTGATCAGAGAAAAGTCTTCACAAACAAAATGGTGTCATTTCTGTTCTGAACTCAAGAGAGAGTGCATTAGACCTGAATTCCAGGAAGTAAAGGTATGAACATTTACCCGTTAAGTTCAAGTGTTTCCTTTACTGTCTCTGTAGTTTGTAAACAGAACCTTGTTTCTCTCCTGCAGTTATTTCTGACAGGGGTATATGGCAGGACATTAATCACTTTCTTGCTTTGACAGCCGAGGCAGGCAATGTCTATTTCGTCTGTATGGTATGATACATGGTTAGCATTTTTTTCTTCTTCCCTCCCCTCCTTTCTTCAGGATGTAAATACTGGCTGTACAGTGCTGGTCATTGAACCAGGGAGTCAGTCATGAGACAAACTCTTGGGAGAATGCTTAGGGAGGATTGTGGATGTAGAACAGATGGCCGGTTGACTAGTCAAAGAGTTGGTCTTCATATATGGGTTGGGAAAAGAGAACTGATAGAGGAGATTCTTGTTTTCCCAAATAAATAAAAAAATAAAAAAAGGAGCAGACGATGGAGATTACATATTAATTTTGGTTTTTTACCCATACACCGATGTGTGTTAGCACTGTATACTCTGTACTTTCCCGAGTCCTGTGAAAAAATATCACAGGCTTATTACTCGGGTGGGATTCGAACCCACGACCCTTGCAATTCTAGAGCAGTGTCTTACCAACTAGACTACCGAGATTGCCCGGTAGCTAGAGGCAGTTCGAATCCTATGTTTTGGCAGTGGGTACCGCAACGATTATGTTAAATTTGCATCGGAGATAAAGAATATTAATTTTGGTTTTTTACCCATACACCGATGTGTGTTAGCACTGTATACTCAGTACTTTCCCAAGTCCTGTGAAAAAATATCACAGGCTTATTACTCGGGTGGGATTCGAACCCACGACCCTTGCAACCCTGGAGATTAGATAGTTTTTGATTGCCGGCAGCATTTCAATCAAACCTGTAGTTTCCATGTGTGTTTGTTTGCAGGGAACTTAGTGAAGAAGACAACAGGATTAAATGGTGATGGCTAATACTAATAGGCAAACTTGTCAAACCAAACAGAGTCTTGAAGTAAATAAAGTGTGCCCCCCCCCCCCAATTATGAGAATAACCAAATGCTAACAAATCAGTAACTCACCTGTATAGTCTCGCAGGTTCTTGTACAAAGCCTTAAAGGCACTGAACACGTTTTGTAATTGTCAAAGACCAGTGTTCTCACTTGGTGTATCCCAACATATGCATAAAATAACAAGCCTGTGAAAATTTGGGCTCAATTGGTCATCGAAGTTGCAAGAAAATGATGAAAGAAAAAACACCCTTGTTGCACAATGTGTGTGCTTTCAGATAGGAATAAAAACTTCTTGCTAGAAGTTTTTATTATTTTAGTGAGAAATTACCTCTTTCTCAAAAACTATGTTACTTCAGAGGGAGTCGTTTCCTACAATGTTTTATACTATCAACAGCTCTCCGTTGCTTGTTACCAAGTAAGTTTTTATTCTAATATTTGTTTTGAGTCATTACCAAACGTGTACGGTACCTTTAAAGATGCTTCTAAAGCCACTGTTTCGATGAGAGTTCAAGTTACCAGACTTATTTTATGTATTTCATGTCATGTTGCCAGGATTACAAAATATGAAAGTTTTACAGTTAGTCTGGTGATCTCAGC
Source organism: Plazaster borealis (assembly GCA_021014325.1). NCBI lineage: Eukaryota > Metazoa > Echinodermata > Asteroidea > Forcipulatida > Labidiasteridae > Plazaster > Plazaster borealis. Next base: position 13,149,980 of record CM037463.1, read on the forward strand.
ACAGCTCATGGCTTTAAATATTAAAAGTAAGAGCGGCTTCTGTGTTGTGAACTGCAGTCATGTGGTTTATCAAGGGTTTTTTCTTCTGATTTGAGGATTTTTCAATAGTCTCCCTGTACCTTCCAGATTTTCCTGAAAGAGGCGAAATTGCCATCACAGAGATGAAAGACTTGGCCCTTGTTGTGACCAAACCTTCGGATATAATTGTAAACCTAAACAATTTAACATCTTGCAGTTCTATAAGCCATTTTGAGATATGGTGGACACATTATAATGGCACTCTCTGGGTTTGGGTAGTTATGTCTGTATACACCCAAATCCTACAGTGCACTCCTATAGTGTCCACCATATCTCAAAAAGGCTAATTGGCTTTACCTTAACACAAAGAGGGAACCTTTTTTCCCAATTTTAAGGGTTTTTTCATTTCATACAATCTCATCCCTGGTACTGTGCGTAAGAAACAAAGCTTGAGTAGAATTAAAGTAAATTGGTTTAATAGTTGCAGAAACTGTTAGCCAAATGTGCAAATTAATAAGAAATGCTGGAGGTGAAGATACCTGTATACCGTGTAAGCTGCAGTCATAATAAGCCATCATTTACCTAACTAATGTTGAACACTACCTCAACCAGCCACGCTAACATTGATAAAGACATGGATTTGCCCTATTGGGCATATCATGAGTTTCCTGTATCACCAATCAATTGACGCAAAAAGCCTACAAATTGTGCAGCTTACAATCAATTTCCTTAGGAAATCTCCCCGAGGATGCACCTGTCAGTACCGGTCAGCTCCAGGCACTCGTTATGCTGACTACAGGAAGATCAACCCCTGGACCATGTGCGTTGTCGTCGTCGTCTACTCCACCAAAATCAGACCAGTCTTTGTATCACCAAATACAGCCACTCCAATCCTGGACATTACAGTCCCTTTCACACAAGACAAAATTTTCCTGGGAAATCCTTGGGAAATTTGGTTGATGTTTTCACATTTGAAGAGTTGCTAACCCTGGCGAACTTCTGGGAAATAGCTAGCCCTGCTTGGGAGTAAGGTTAGCCTGGATAACCCCAGGTTTAACGTACCTCCTTGCTCTATGAACATACCAAGTGCTCATTTTTCCCAGGAAAATTGCATAAAGTTTGAAACAAATATAGGATGGTGTTGGGGTTAAAATTCCCCAGGAATTTCCTGGGGTTCTATTTCCTGAGAATTGGCTCTATAGTGTTAAAAGGGTTAATGAGAGCAGAGGGGCCCAAGCAGCAAGCTCTTGATAAAATTAGCAATTTAGCTGAGTTTTAACCAAACACAGTGTGTTTTAAAAGGCTGGATGTGGATGTGAGCATTTAAATTAGAGTAACTGAAAATGGGGGCGGGAAAACAGGGAAAGTATTTCGTATTTGAAAGTATGATCAATACAAGCAGAGTGGTAAGTGCCTGAAAAATAAGTGGGGCACACTGTGGAAAGTGTAAATATGTGTTTTTTTTGTTTGATATTTACTCTATGGATTTATCCCTTGAACTGACGTACATGTATTAATAATGGATCTTACTAAACATATAACAAGGCCCAATTCACAAGTTCACACTGATCACAAATACCTGCCTCATTTGACCCAGTCTCATTTGAGCCCCCCCCCCCCAAAAAAGGTCATGATATTATAGGTCATGCAAAGAATTACTAAGTTTCAATGGGAAGTAGAATAATAAGATGTTTCTTTGAAAAATAAAACCCAAACAAATAAACACCTCAACGCCCCAAGAAACAAACAAGCACCCCAATAAACAAACAAAGAAAGGAAAGATACACACACCAAGATTAAGTTTTGAAAACTGTATTTTATATCCTTTCCTTTGGGGGGGGGGGTAAATAACTGTTTTGAATGATACTATTTAAGTGTTACAAGTAGGTGATTATCATTCAATAGGCATTGACTTAATACAATGTATTACCAGTAAATAATTTAACTGCTTTCTGGACCTGTGGGAAGAAAATGGTTTGCAGATTTTGTTATGTGTGAATCTCTTTGAAATTGTGGTTGTATTCTGGATATTTTACACGAGAGACAAAAATTGTTTTATAATTCTAAGTGATGCCTCAGGTTCATCTTTTTATACATGCCGCAGGCCACCAGCTAAAACCCTCACAATATCTGAATTCAATGTACAATTTACATGTAGGCTGATTGGAATGAATGAATTTCTATTCCATGCTGGTGGTTACTGAATTATTCCTTTCAAATCTGGGTCAATTTTGTGTAAATTGGTGAAACCATTCAGACTGATGGGAAGTAATGAGGTTTTGTCTATTCAATGTTCATTCATAATAAAGCCATTATGGTCAGGGAGCTGATGGGTGACCACTTAATGCAAATGTTGAATAGAATGTCATCTTGCTGAATCCATCTATGTCAAGCTCCCTGTATGCTATAGCTAGTAATAAATGCTACCTATCATCATCAGAAATACCATACTGTCTTCCCCTCATATTTAACATATTATACACATGTGTGTGAAAAAGGAAAAACCCCCAAAACAAGAGGCTTTACTTCAAGGTATCGTACAAGTTTGGTAATGACTCAAAACAAATATTAGAATAAAAACTTACTTGGTAACAAGCAACGGAGAGCTGTTGATAGTATAAAACATTGTAGGAAACGACTCCCTCTGAAGTAACGAAGTTTTTGAGAAAGAGGTAATTTCTCACTAAAATAATAAAAACTTCTTGCAAGAAGTTTTTATTCCTATCTGAAAATATCGCTATCGGGAAATATTTCCCAGGAAAAAAAATAGTTCTGGTATGAACTTCATAATCAGTAAGCTTTTAGACTAACATTAAACATGATATTTGTAATCCTTACCAATCCTCTATTACAATACCTTTAAAGGCACAGTACACGTTTGGTAATTACTCAAAATATATATTAGCATAAAAACTGACTTGGTAACGAGCAACAGAGAGCTGTTGATAGTATAAAACATTGTGAGAAACGACTTCCTCTGAAGTAACGAAGTTTTTGAGAAAGAGGTAATTTCTCACTAAAATATTAAAAACTTCTTGCAAGAAGTTTTTTTTCCTAACTGAAAGCACAGAAATTTGTACAACAGGGGTGTATTTTCTTTCATAATTTTCTTGCAACTTCGATGACCAATTGAGCCCAAATTTTCACAGGCTTGTTATTTTATGCATATGTTAGGATACACCAAATGAGAACACTGGTCTTTGACAATTACCAAACGTGTACGATGCCTTTAAGACCATAAATCCTGAAAACATTACAAAGTCAAGATTACTAATTGCCACTTTCTCTATGATATTGCCGAAGTGTCATCCATGCATGAGCTCCATGGCCATACAAACTAATATGTAACTTTCCACGTACATGTACTTGATTCATCATGTATCCTTCAGAGTGATCAGTGATATTCTTCTCTTGCTAAATGAACATCCCCGTGTTCAAATTGTAGAGGTCTATTCACTACATTACTTGTGACTTCCAAATGAACCCAATCCTGATATACAAGTACTGCACTTGTTAGTATCTCATGGTCCTATCAAGCTTTCAGTCAGTAGTAGATTGCATCACCTTGACCATGTCCTTGGGGAGTATTCAGCCTGAGAGGACCAACAGCAGAGGCGAGCATCATTGGGCAATTTGTCCTTGTCACCTTCGTTGTTTATTACAAGATACTACAGGAGCTGCTGTGAAGATACATCATAAGATGCTTGTCCAGTCTTGTGAATAGACTCTCCTTCTCATGTTGTTGTTGTCAGATCTGGTTTGTCTCTATAGCCCTTTTCACATGAGAGCAATTTAGCAGGTGTCCCTTGCTTGATTTTAGGTTACGAAATTTTACAAATTGCACCATGTGTGAAAGGACAAAACAATGTTTGGACTGTCCAAGGTCCTTAGTGAAATCTTCTCAATCATTGCTAAATTTGTTAACAGTGGTCCGGACCTACGACAAAATCTTCTGCTTGTGTACATTTTGACCAAAGGACATGCACAAAATTATCATTTGAATTGTAACGCCCAGGATATTGAGTGGGCTTCATCCCCGAGACTACAGGGAAACTTAGTCCTGTAGTTGTGAGGATGTAGTTGGTCAAAAAGATGATATATTACCTCAGGGAGGTTATTGAGACTTCATCCTACAGACTAAGGAGGAGACCTTCATCCACTGCCCAAGTTCTTGGTTTAGGGGGATGTAGAGAGTCTGTAATTCCTCCTAATGTAATATCTAGAAGGTTCAGGAAACTTGATCCTCTTGACCAAGGGATGACCCAATACACAATTCTGGATCTTTATATTACTAAGTCTAGACAAACTGTGAATCCTGAGCTCAAAACCTGCTCTCCGTTTTCCCAGGATTTCCCGTCTATTCCCCATCAAAACTGTGGCCCTCTGTTTGTTTACAGCAACTTCATCAGTGCGTGAAAAGTCAAATGTTTTTGCCGAAAAGTTAAGTGATGTTCTGTTTTGAAGATAGTTCAACACAGGATCACTTTGGTCACTTATACAAGGTTGGGCTTTAAAATTAGTGGACAATATTTTTTATGCGATTGATTGATTTTTCTTTAAACCATCGCAATGTATTTGACTAGATTGTTTTCTCCCATATTTATTAGAAAGGCAATGGTACATCAAACATTTCTGCTTCCTGGACCTAACCTCCCCCCTCCGAGATTGAACAGATACAACAACAATGTTGTTCTGGTATAACTTTGTTTAACTTCAGCTTGTCATCAATTTTGAAACATTTTCCCATTTTGTTGTATCTTTGCAGTGTTGAGAAGTGCTACAATGCTGATTTAGAGCAACCAATCCAATCATTTTCATCAACAGGTAAGTGGAGCAAAAAGAGTTGATTTAGTCTGAAATCTAGTGGTAGTGAATTCATTTTGACAATTACATAATTTGTTTCTTGATTTTCGCTTATGAAAAGTGCGTATAAAAATGTCCAGTTAGTACAATTTTGTTTATTTAAGTTGCAGCTATGCCCCTCCACCCCTTTCTATAAACATCTCCTTTTTGCAAAAAAAAAAAAAAAAAAAAGCAATTATAAAAAAGAGATCTGAAATTGAGTTTTATTTTAAAAATATTTTCAGTTATATGTTTTGTTATGTTATGTTTATGTTTAGTTAATCTTTAATTTGAATCTTGATAAGTGGTACATAAAAAGCATCCAGATTTACAATATTATAAATAATCCAACTAGGGCAGGTTCCATAAATTGTGTCGGTTCTCTTTGATCAAGGAAAATCATTGGAACCAGAAATTTGTTTGACTAAACTATAAAATACCCTTCACCTGAATGCAAGGCATAATTTATAGACGAGACTTAGGCTCACAGCGAGGTCTTCTCTTGGTACAAGGAGCTGCTTCATGAAAACACCTGCAAAAATATTTCAGACAAGAAATGCTGCCTCCCCAGTTCCCAGGTTGTATCTTAAAATTGGCGTGATCCCTGGCTATACAGCAGTATATAGCCCTTTTCACACGAGGAAAATAAGCAGGGGGTCCTTGGTCCTAAGAACACAACGTTGTTTAATTCACATCGTGTGAAATGTACCTCTGCTTAAATAAGCACGGGTCCCTGGTCCTTTTAAGACCATGGTCGAGACCAGCGTCTTAAAAACACAACTTTGTGTAAATTATACCACGATCGTCCGTGCGTGCTGTGTGAATGAACACCGCTTGCGTAACGAAGGACCCTGGTATAGCTGGATCTACCACGCATGCGCGCAAGAAGAAACGCATGATGCAAGTAAATCAAGATGCTCGACCCCGTTATATGATAACGTTGAAAAGAAACCTTTGATCGTGTTTATGAGAACGTGTGTGCACGACTCTTTCCAGTTGTCAAGATGAGATCGTTGAGAGATGTTTTGAAAAGTTCACTCTCGAAAATCATTTGATTTTCCCTAAAAAAGTTAGATGTTTTTGAATCAAATTCCAGCACTTTAAATTTAGGGCTACTCCTATAGAACTATGGGGTTCGAGACGATAGCGGAAAGAACCATTCGATCGGTAAGTTTCATGATCGAGAACAGCACGGATTTATAGAAAACTTCAGTGGGCAATAAAATAGGAATGCGTGACAGAATTATGACAATCATTCAACGGTAAGAATATATGCACTCCCCAGTTTATTATCGATTGTTACCTTTTCTGTCCTTAGAATTTGGTGGTCGGAATGAATGTTTCGAGCGTAGATCACAACTACACGTTTATTCTTCGTCCCAAAACAAAAATTTCTTTAGGGGCCGATTCACGACAGCGCGGGAAAATGAATGGTAACCAACACATGCATTAGCGATGTTATGCTAGCTGTGTGGATATCAGTGAAACGGACAATAAACAATGTTGACCTTTAGCACCACAAAAGACGAAGGTTCTGAGACACGGGACGTTGGTTTCTGCGCTGTGTGAAAGGTCCTGTTTGAGTTTGACCAACGTCCTTGGTCAAGACAACTGGCACCCAAGACCAAGGACCCTAGTTTGACTTTGTCGTGTGAAAAGGGCTTATGGTTGTATGACTTCTGACTGCCCCCCACCCTCCCCCCAAGCAAAGATATTGACAAAGTTGGGAGAAGGCCAACATAGGGCTAGTTAGCTCAGTTCAAATCCTGCTCTCGTAAATGTTTCTTGGGTCACCTCAAAATAAAAAATAAACAAATGTACAAATACAAAAGTAAAAATTATAATCGTATCAGCTTGTAAGTGCAAAAGCGTTGTATCTCCGAAAAATAGCACTTACGTTACGCGCGAGTTAGAAATTGTCAAAACATCGTATCTCGCTTGAAATAGCCCGCATGTACACACAAACCAAGTATGCACAGAGATACAACGTTTTTGCACGGAGCATTTTCGTGCAAGATACAACGTTTTTGCCTAATGGAGATACAATGTTTTTTTGCGCTGACGCAACGATATGGATAGTGGTATTCTTTTGCAAACAATGATGTAATTCATAAGATCATCATTGCATTATGTAAACCCAACGATAAAAGAAATACCCTGAAATAAACAGCCAAGCCGAGTTAATCATATCCTAACATGGAAGCTTATTTTCTATTTATCTAAGCTCCCACTGTCCAGCCTAGCTTACTTTCCTTTTATTTATTTAATCTAATCAACATGACATACCCTCCCCAACCTAGCAGTCTCCATGTATGATATTATGAATACACACACCACACAGTCATTTCCGTCAGGTTGCTCGTTTGTGAGTTTGTGAGAGAGAGAGGACGTTGAGTTCCAGCGTGCTGGTATTTTATTCTGTACGTCCGAGCTCCTTGGCCCTTGTCCACTTTCATCATTGATTAAATTATAATTTTGAGGAATGCCAATAGAACTGGGTCATCTGTTTCCAATGTGCTTTGTATTATATCGCTGAACAGCTTTATTTATTCATATTTCATGTAAATTTGTATTATAGTTAGACCCATACATGTAACTTCATTATATTCATCTGTAATATAATTTATTTCTCAGGCCTCTATTTTGTTCACACTAATTAAGAAATTTGTGTTCTCTGTACTGTAGTAGTTGTGTTGAAATAATCACTGTTTTATTAAACTGAAAGCAATATTGAGGTTGGTCATGTGTATTTCAAGTCTCTATCTCCATTCAGGATGGATGGGCAGAGTAGAGACCTTATCATTTGTTTCATTTCAGTCATTAGTTCATCAAGAATTTACTTGAATATTAGTAATATCCTTTGACAAGTTTTCCCATTTTATACTTGACTTGATGAATGAATGTATGGTTGCTTTGAGTTTGAAGAACATTTTGTATACGACTTAAAATGAATGGAGAAATGGTGCTTGGAATGATGTTGTGAGTACAAGGCTGTTTGTCCAGATATTGTTGGGAAGTGATCTTGTTTGATTATAGAGCATTATTTTGCTTCTTGTTGAGGTTATTGAACACATTTTGGATCGAGTAAATGTTCTTGAAAATCTAAAATCTGAATGTTAACTTGCTGAAAGACACCCATATCCCATAATCACCTTGACATAAATATTAACATTTAAAGACAAAGTGCTGGATTGGTCAATGTAAAAAAAAATGTACATAAATATATATAACTAAGAAATACAAAATATTTGTTTGAATCTAAAATGTCTTTGATTATAAAGTTCATACAGGGCCAGAACCAATCCCCCAGCAAAAATATCTGAAATAGTGTCAACGTGAAGGAAATAGCATCCAAAGATCCCACAACTCACTGTTGCTCATTTCCATTGCTGCAATTGAATGTGGTGAATTTTTTAGCAGGTTGTATTTGTTGTATTTATTGAAATTCTCCTTCAAAACAATAATTTACGTTCCCTTTAAAACAAAACACCACAAAAACATCCGAGTCAAATATGTAGAATCCACAAATAGCCAGTTCTGTTTTCAGCATTAATAAATACAACACTATTTGCACACTACACATTTACATCTTTTACAAACATTTTCTTTGTACTGATGGACTATTTTAAGGACACACTTGTTCAAGCAGTTTAACCATGGAGGTAGAATTAGAGGTTTAACTGACCCTTCTGTGAGCTTGATTGTTTAAAATCATGGATTCAGTGGCATACATTTACACAAGGTTCCCTTCCTAGAGAAATAAACGATTGAAGACAAGCTGTGTCTCATTTGAGATGTGATGTGTTTTTCTCAAACGAAACTCTGACTATACTCAATATACAGCGTGACCCTCCAATTTATTTCGGTCAGTGTGCTGTGCCTATTCCTTTCGGTCACTGCTCTGGCCATTCATTCCAGTCATATCAACCCGTTGTCCCATTTCAATCACCATACTCTGACTATCAGGCAAGGACCAGCTGTATGTATGTAGTTTTTTTGTTTTTTTTATTTAGTGCCTTGGGATTCCATTAAGGGAACCTGTGTCTCAGTTGGCTTTTTTGGATTTTTGTTCTTGAACACTGGTCTCTTTAAAATCAGGGTGGCAAGGGAGCGAAAAGAGAGTTGTGCTTATCACCTGCCGACCACTTCATTTTGAATGTTGTCATCCTTGACGATAATTTTTTGTGTTGGACGGGGGACTCTGAGGTTGTCTCAAGAGCAGGCAGAGTGTTTATTTTGCTACAGTGGTAATGGAAACACTTGCACTGACCCGAGCACTGCAGCCCTTTCCTGTACTTGCTCTAAAATGATGGCTCCACTTAACCATATTTACTGAAATAACATGCTTACTGCTTGAGTGCTGCTCCAGGATGGAGGTAGTTTTTCCTTCCCCAATATATGAAATTTCAAGAGATTGCTTCTTTTTTTTATCAGAGGGGAGGGATGTTTTTGGTCATCATTTGAAGAGATTTGATTCTCAACATCGCAGCAAATTATGAAAGGAAATTGCTGGTTAAATTCAGGACAGTGTTCTACTGCAGTGTGACTGCTACATTTGTCGTTCAGTTTAATCAATAGTGAACACCCGTGGTTATTGCCAATAATATTCTTTGTAAAACAAACCCTTTATTGAGATGCAGATATTCATGGCGACACAGTTCTTGTCATTTCTCAGAAAAAAAGGGGAAATTTAGAGTCTGAAGTAACTGTCACGTTTATTTTGTGTAAATTGCCATTTCTACATTGGAGTGAGTATTGAACTTTCTGTTCGTATGATAAGAAAAGTCATGCAAAAATCAAATTGGTTGATTTCTCTACCTCTTCTAATATCTGACAAATTTCCTCCATGATTCTACTAACAATGAAAACAACCTTTAATCATATACATAATAAATCCTTGTCAAGCGAACGGCAAATTTTGAGTGCAAACCAGAAATCAGCTTATTTTGCTGGTGCCAGCCTTGAATTGGATTTATATGGAGAGAACAAGGGAGTCTTGAAACAGCGTAATTACAAGCCACCATTCCCCGCCATGGTCTGATCAATGAGGGGAGTGGGGGGTGGGGGTGTATTAGAGAAGACTAAGCCAAGAGCGGCTGCAGCGTGATAAAGGTATTCTACATTAAGTCCTGTTCATGTCATTGAGAGTTCCTAGTCTAACACATGGTCCTCACTTTCTTCCTGTTTGTCCACCGGTCCATGGCGGGTTGGACTATTGATGTTTATTCATCCTGATTGTTTTCTCCGGCCACCCTCTTCACAGGCCTGCCCATGTACAAGCAAACCCCTCTTCTTATAGCCCCTTAAGAATTGTGATATAACCGTATGGGAAAGGTTTTCAGGGAAAGCTAGTCTCTATTAATATTCACCAGCTTATTTGGCACACACACATTCACAAAGCTCAGGCCATTGAACTGAACACAACCAGGCAAATATTGCCGTGCCAGCTCCTCTGCCGCGGACTGTCCGTCTTCACCATGGCAAGCTTGGGGTCTTTCGATCGACATCCATGAATTTTCAGATTAGGGTTATTTTCAGTCATTTACCTTGGTGAACCACTGCCTCCGTAATAAAGTTCAGATGGCCGGCCGGCCAGCCGGCCCGCGCCGGCCGGCTAGAGATGAGATGATAATGAAGAAGTGTGCCACTGTCTAGTGCTCCTGTTACTACTTCTACATGTAGCGGTGGCCCTTTTGTGCATGCAAGGGATTGGGTTACTATTTTGCAGTAATGAAGCGCCACTCTGTCTACTCCGTTATTCCCCTTGCCTCTGTAATGGATGAAAATCCCATTCAAACCAGTTCAAGCCATTTTCTGAGCGTTCCTTTTTCTTTTTTTTCCCTCTCCCGTTTGCCTGTTCAGTATTTCCGCAAGTTGGTTCAAATATTATTTTTAGTAATCTAGAGTAAATTGACCCATCATTTTAGAAAAGATTAAATCTGCGAACAAGTTGTAGACAATACACCTTTTAAAGGTACACCACGTTCTTGTACTAAACCTACAAGCACAGGTGCACGCTCAATATTATTCCAGTTACTTATTGTGGAAACAAACCGGAAAATAGTAATCTTGCCCGAGACAGAGTCGGGTATTCATAACCATCTTAAATGTATGTTGACAATTTGGCTGAAACTTTTCATAACTGATGTATTATTTCATTTCAATCCAATATCTGCAGGCTTTGTCTAGACCATTAAAGATGCAATGTCAGATTTTTGGCCGTTTCAATCTGAAAATTCTTCTAAATTTTAAATAGCTATTTTTACAGATGCAAGAAAGTTATAAGCTTTCATCTTACGGTATTGCATGAAAAAAAACCTGGCAATGATAAGTGGTAGTTAATTAAAAACCCAAATGAATATTGTCAAGATCTGGATATGAATTCATGTTCATCAGCCATGTAGAATTTTTTTGCATACACAACCATGTATTCTGTGCATTGTCCTTGGCATGCAAAATTTTTTGTACGTTTTTCGTTTTGAAACAGCATATTAATTGTCAACATTTGCTCAGAGAAAAAATTCTCTCAATTTTTTTAGTTTTGATGCAAATCAGGCCATGCAACTTCAAGACATAAGAAACCAACTATATATCCCCTGACATTTTGCTCATTTGAAAAGAAGATCTTTGTTTTACATAAATGTTCATTTCTAAAAATAATGTAGGCCTACATCTCTCCATATATTGATATTGTGAGTATATATATTGTTTTCTTTCAGTTTTTGTTTTAAAGTTTATCAGTTCATAACCTTAGAATCAACATCTGTTCCAGTCCTTCATTTTAAGAAATACGAGGAAAACTGTAAACTGCCGTCCTTAAATTAATGAGAGCTCTTTGCATTCCTCAGAATCAGACTTCACTCATTAGTCTATAAATTAAAATTAAAACAAGCTTTTATAAAGTGTGACTGATCATGATGTTCATTTAAGCATGTAAGTTCCTCTGATGATTTGTGAACTGGAATTGCAGGATGGGATTGGCGGATTGTTATTTTTAGGTAATAAACCTCAAGAGAAACTGACTGGGAAAATTTTAATTCAATTTTGGGGTGAACATAGAAAAATTGACAAGGACAGGATTTGAACCTGCGACCTCTGGATTAACGTGCCCACGCTCTACCAACTGAGCTTATCTGGCGGTCTCCCTATTATGTCAGTATCTTTGTTTGGGGGTCGGATGCCAGTCAGAAGCCATTAAACCTTAAACTACCTTATAACCAGGGATCACCCAGCTTAGAAGCGGCAGTACAGACAAAATAGGGAGGCTGCCAACATTATTGCTAGATAGCTCAGTTGGTAGAGCGTTAATCCGGATCAAATCCCGTTGTGGTAAATTTTTCTTTGTTCATCCAAAGATTGTTGTTTTTGTTACGTGATCAAAGCAAGCCACACCGGGTAGTTCATTTCCTGCTGTGAATAAAATTCAGGATGATCGGTATCAAGTACAACCTTTATACAAAGTAGGTATTTAAATAAAAAAATAAAAAAAATGTATTCTTATAATCAGCCAAACAAAGTAGTCACATGCACATACACAAAACTGCATGTTCTTACACCTTATTTGACTGAAGAGATGAACTATTCTGATGTTGTACCTTCACATTAAAGGCACTGAACTCGTTTGGTAATTGTCAAAGACCAGTGTTCTCACTTGGTGTATCCCAACAAATGCATAAAATAACAAACAAGCCTGTGAAAATTTGGGCTCAATTGGTCATCGAAGTTGCAAGAAAATGATGAAAGAAAAAACATCCTCGTTGTACAAATTTGTGTGCTTTCAGATAGGAATAAAAGGCTTCTTGCAAGAAGTCTTTTATTATAGTGAGAAATTACCTCTTTCTCAAAAACTACGTTACTTCAGAGGGAGTCGTTTCTCACAATGTTTTATACTGTCAACAGCTCTCTGTTGCTCGTTACCAAGTAAGTTTTTATGCTAATATATATTTTGAGTAATTACCAAACATGTACAGTGCCTTTAAAGATACAGTGCTTGCTTTGTATTCTGTGTACAGTAATTGACCCTCAACTGTGTAGCATCCATTCAAGTATAAGGTGGTTGAAATGAAGGTCTCCTGGCTATGGCTCTTGCTAGCCATAGCCATATACAGGTAGCTGTAGTCAAAGCTGTTGATTCATATAGAGCTTCAGTGCCTCAAGTCAAGGCTATACCGGTCTCTTTCAAAGACAGCACAAGTAATGGCCTCCAAGTCAACTCATCAATGGAATCAATAGTATTGATCAAGATGAATCTGGCTTGTTCAGACCCTAGTTTGTTTGGGGGTTGTTTTCCCTTTAATATTGGCCTCCAAACAGCTTGAGCATGTATGCAGTCCCTCCTTAGCTCACCACTTAGACCATGGAGCAATAAACTAGACTATTCCTCCATGCTTAGGCTGACTCTTTTGAGGCAGAGTGTGGCCTGTGTCATAACTTGCAGGTGGAAATGAACGTTAGCAGACGGTCAGTTGTAGCTGCCAGAACTGGTATCCTGTCACACAGGAAACCAGTTATCGGGGTTCTCCCCAGGTTTTTCCAAAACTGTGGGGCATCCTTGGCCAAAATTTGTGCGATGTTTGGCCGAAGCTCGCTGAATTGAAACAAGGTCCTCGGAATGTTTTCTACTTGGTGTTTTTCTAGGTTTTCAAAGCCCTACTGTGCAATTTGGAGCATTCTATAGGCCTATGGTTTCATGTTTTTTGTGAAACTACCGCAATTTGCGCGTATCGGCCCGATACGCTAGCTTGTGCATGGAGGGGAGAACCCTTGTTATGTCCTGTTGGTTATTTGGGCCCATGTCAAACTCATCCTAGGGACAAGCATTCAAGGGCGAAGTGCAGGAAAGTGGAAAATTGACCAAATAAAATATGAAGTTGAGATAGTGCTACGCATGCTAAGATTACTACATAATGTGTAGTTTAGTACAGTGATTGTACACACAAAGATAATCATCACTAGTTTTTTAAAAGAAATCAAAAAGTGATTAGATTTTGCATTTCGTTTTTTCATTGTTGGTACATGTTGGTCTGGACACTCGCAAACATGTACATGTCACTCCTAGTTCTTGTTTTGCTGTGTCTTGATTTCATTGTTTGTCCATTTTAGAGTACCTTTAATTTCGTCAGCTATTGACCAAATCAACATAATTCATGTTTACTATTATTTTAATTTTATATGCACTCATGGCCACAAATAGTACAAATACTGTATAACACATACTTTCAGTGGTGAGATTGCAGTGATGTGTCGACAATTGCTATAGTACCTTAACTCAAAATGAGTATGTGTTCAAAATAAATTTATAACAAAATTGACCACAACAAACTAAGATGCTGTTGGTGCTTCAGTTTCCGGTACAGATGTGCTGTCATGCCTAGCAATCCTTCACCACTACCTTACCTTACAAGCCCCAACAGACACCAACAGCTCTACCAGAGCCTTTTATATCCCAAATATCAGGGTTGTAATTTATTACCACATGGAATCGGTAGTAATGAATAGATTCCATTTGACCCTTGGGGAGGTCAGCCAAGCTCTGAAGGTTATTCGTTGACCTTTCTTCTGGGTGAACTTGAAGCGTATAGTTTCTAGTAACAGTAAGTACATGGGTGTGTGTTCCCCTTTGGCTATTCTGCCATAGCTTGAAGGTAAAACAAAAAAGTCAACTTGGAAATCATTTAAGTTGTCCAGTCCCAAGGGGTCACAGCAGGGGTCTGTTGCTGACCTGTACCCTGTACACAGGATGGGCTCTCATTTCTGCCAATTACTGGTCAATGAACTGATAGGAGGTCATTCTAGGTCACCTGGCCTCCTCTCTCTCAGTTATGGTAACCGATCTGATTTGCAATAGCTGTACCCCTGCCTTGTGTTTCAAATTAAAATGTCAGTGTAGCAGACAAAAGGAAGTTGTCAGCAGAAAAACAAAATTTGTTGTTATTACTTGGTATTTTGTTTGATTTACATTTGTTTTTTGTGGCTGAAAAAACTCAAAAGCATACATTTATGGGGTGGACACTAAAAGAAAAGTGAATTGGGTTTCTTTAAGCAAAAGTAATGTTTGGTTTGAAGTCTAGAACCTTGTAAAATGATTTTGTTGTGTGCCCGAAAGAAGCGTGTAAGGCTCTATGCTATCTTCTTGTTCAACTTTTTAACATTAACTTTTATTGTCACTGTACAGTGTGCTGAGATAATTGTATGTGGTGCACTTTAAACAATAAATGATTAGATTAGATTAGATTATGCTCTTCTTCCAGACACATAAAGTATTTTTTATTCAAGTAACAACAAGCTGTAAGCAATCACATTGGCTCCTGACAAATAACTATGGCTTGTTGTTAGAATTACCCAAAAGACAAGTTTTTCCACACCCGTGCAGAATTGAACCTTCCTATAATGACTTATGAATGGCAGAAAACCGATAAAACATTCATTCTCAATTTGATTGAAACACATTTTTGCACATTAATTGCTAAACATCCTTTCTCTGTGAACTTTTCGTTACGTCCTTCCTGGCACATGACGATTTGCTTTGTTCGGGTTTTAGTTTCATTGTTCACTGCAGCCAAGGATGTTGATCAAGTGACGAGGTAAACAAAAAAAGACGGGTTATTTTGGTGTTTACAATTACATTAGATGAACACATTGTAGGAAAAGAAATAATGATACAGCAAGGTCCCTGCTTAATGCAGGAAGTGTTGAAATCACAATTTTGTTTGACAAATGTTCAAATCGATAATTCTAAACCCATTCTCCTCAGTCAATTCAGACCATCCCAATGGACTCTCATATTCCCCTGAATAATTAACATCGGTAATCCATTAAACCGCTCCCTGTGGAATCAAATTTCATGATCTTCTCAGCTCTCCCCAGAGAGAAGTCGGAATCCACACAAATAAAAATACTTTATTTAGCAACGCTCAGCTCTTTGTAAATGAGCTGTCAAAATTCATGTGAAATGGATCACTAAAAAGCTCTGAGATTAGTCCCACAAGAAAACCTCCCTAGCCACATTAATTACCGACATGACCTTATTACGAGTGTGGTAAAGAATTGGGGGGGGGTGTTTGCGGACAATTATTTTCTAAGAATTACAGCCAAGTTCACAAAGAGGACAGCATCTATAGGTAGGTAGGCAGGCATAGCAGTCTTGCCTCTGAGGCTTAGTATATTAAACATGATTACAAAACGACATTGTTGATGGAGGGTAGTGTGTCATTCAGTGTGCTCTGCATCGTCAGGAAGACCCGAGGCAAAGAATGGCCGCTCGCTGAACTCCCCCTCTTCAATAGCAACTGTGCTCGGACTGCTTTTCCTTTCACTACTACCACTATGCACCTTCTTTTTATTTCAAGACGAGGGATCGAGGGGAAGGGGGGGATCCCGTTTGATTAGATTGAGATTAAATTGATAATACATCATTTGGGTTTGGGCAGAGGACATTCATTTCAATCTTCTAACTAATTTTCAGGGATCATATCAATAAATGTACTGAATCAAAACTCGGGTCATGCTCAGGTTTTCAAAAAGCAGAGAAGTGATTTTTTCCCTTGTACTATCTGGTAGTTGAAATATTGTCAAACACAATATTTCAGGGGTATTGTTTATAGTGCCAGTTTCTACTGCAGGAAAGATTTAGCATGAAAAAAACAAAACCCAGAATAAGTATATTTTTCTGATTGAAGATCTTATGTCTTTAATAAATTCTGGTCATTATCTTTATGATATATTGAAAACATTTTAGTTTGACCAAGCCATGCTTTTGTTGGTCGAAGCAGATAAAAAAGGATGAAAGCAAAGTCTTTTGCCTATATTTTAGTGATGATGAAAACCATTAAAAAGCATTATTTCTACCAACTTAAGAAACAAAAAGTACAACCTAGGTTGTATCGTAAACTTGGGTGTGATCCCTGGCTATACGGCAGTTACAGGTTGAATGGTTTCTGATTGGCACCCTGAACAAAGATATTGACAAAATAGGGAGACCGCCAACATAGGGCTAGATAGCTCAGTTGGTGGAGCGCCGGCACGTTAATCCAAAGGTCACAGGTTCAAATCACGCTCAAGTCAATTTTTCTTTGTTCAGCCCAAAATTGTATTAAAATTTACCCAGTCAGTTTCCTCTTGGTTTATTTCTTTATTTATAGATTTTCTTTTTAAAGGAGCAAATTAACTCCTTTGTTTTTGGTGGTAGTGTGGGGTTCACAAATAACATGCTTCATCTTGCCTTCATAACTTTAAATATTTTGACTGAAACGCACAATTTTTTGTTTTTGTTTTTACATATTTGTTATTATTCTTAATATTGGCTATTGTAGGCTTGAGTTCAAAAAGTGACCTACTTTATTGATGCCTTGTTAGGGTCAGTTATTACGAGTTCACGTTATTGCAATTATGGTTCATTATCAGAGACAAGTCATCAAGTAATGAAAGTTTCTGTGTATTACCCTTGCCGCCGTCCCTCTGTTTTCTGTCCATCAATGAAAATCTAAAGAAAGAGACCACACAATCCTTTAAACCACCTACATTACAAAGAGTATTGAGCTCAGATGCTGTTATTGCCTTCAGATTTACTACATTAATGTCAGTATCATGCTCAATTAGGCCCTAATCTATCACCATGACAACGCATCTTCCATCAAGGTCCTCTTTTTCCTGTAATTATTGTTTTTTTTTCATTCTGGAAGTCAATTCCAGTGATTGAGATTACATTGTGCTTACATGATGCACAGTGGCATAGATAGAAAACGTAGTAAAGTTTCACTCTAAAAGAGGAGGGGGGGGGTCGGCAATTGAATGAAGTATTTGGGAAGGTAAGATTTGAAACTTTGCATGGTGGGAATACGATATGGAAAGGTTTGCGGTGACACCATGTACATGTAATAATCTCTCTATGTGAGTTGGGGGTGGTTCTGAAAAGAACCGTTGGTTTCAACTCGACGTTTCGATCAGTATGCTCTGATCGTCTTCTGGAGAAAGCTGGACTCTGATGCTGCATGCTGCTTAAGTACTGTGGATGGGGACTATCCCGCCTTCCCGGCTTCGTGCATCACCAAGCTAGTCCCCATCCACAGTACTTAAGCAGCATGCAGCATCAGAGTCCAGCTTTCTCCAGAAGACGATCAGAGCATACTGATCGAAACGTCGAGTTGAAACCAACGGTTCTTTTCAGAACCACCCCCAACTCACATAGAGAGATTATTACATGTACATGGTGTCACCGCAAACCTTTCCATATTTGGGAAGGGGTAATCATCAAAGGAAGTGGTTTGGGGGCAACAACCAAGAAAGGTTTCGGCTAAAAGACCATTTTGAGTTTTTGTTTTCAATCTGTATCCCTCTGTACCTGACTGTGTCTTTTCTTTTGTTGCAGAACGTGTTTTTTATCTGCAGTCAAGGTTGGTAGGAAATTCTCTGCGGGCATTGATGAAGTAAATGTAGGGGGAAATATTTACACTTTTACAGAGTACTTACACTGGAAAGTGTCAATTCTGTTTGGTAAAATGCTTCATTCACTGAGGCCTCTCTGAAATTGGCTGGGATTGCAAAGCGAAACTGCCATGTATGAGTTACAAATTGTGTTGGTTCTGAAAACAAGAGTTGTTATAACACCACTAGTGTTTTCAGAGCCAACAATGTATAACTCATGGGAGGTGTTATTCAGGTGGCTGCAGACAATTATCGCACGACTGACATCATGTTAGATTCCCTGTATTCACAATGACTGTGATACTTACAATATTCATGTCATCAAAAGGGACCTGACTAATTTTCCTTCAAGCCTCAGTTTAAGTTTAATTGAATGGAACAAAAACAAAGATGTTTTCATCGTGAACAGATTGAGTCATTTTATTTTCTACCATGTAAAAATTCAAGTCTTACTCTGAGTTTCAACTTTCTTCATTTCTAATTTTGCCACAAGTGTACATTGATTAGTGCATTGCAGTAAAGACATACAGATACTCTTGTCTGTATGGAAAACATCATTGGAATAAAAAAGTTTCTAGTAGGATGTGTCTGTCGCCCTCTGTTGCAGTGATGTCAAGAATTGAAATGAGAAACAAAGTAGCAATTCTGACCAGAAATTGTCTGAGGTCTATGAACATGTATTTACACAGGCCTGAACTTTGTAGAGCTGCTTCAGCACAAAAATAGTTCAGAACAAAACAATCATGCTTGCTCAAATCTGGTTACCAGCTCATTTTGCTGAGTAGAAAATACTTAAGCAAAGGTTTCTGCTCATAGCAGCTCCATGAGATTGGGGCCATGGTCTTTTGTCCATTTTGAAGGTTGGAAAAAGGGAAAACACTTCTGAGACAAAACATACACATTGTAGTTTGCTTCAAAGTACCCTACTCCCACTGAAAACATTTTGAGTGACAAAAACTGCTACTTGGGTATGATAAATTTTCTCTTTGGACTCCAAAGGGTAAGGAATTGATATTATTTGAAATGCCCTTTTCTTCTGAAACACTTAAAATTCACATTTAAAAATGCTTTACTTATTAATGTAAAGTCAGACTATCTCTCTCTGGTAGGAAGTCATAATTATTGAATAAAAATATGGCATGTCATGGCCAAGCAGTTAAGAGCACTGATCTCAAGCTCTACTGTTTCTGATAAGCAGAGTGTGGGTTCGAGTCCTGGTCTTGACACTTGTGTTGTTGAACCATTATTGCTCCGTCCTGATGGGCTGTAAAGAACCCAGTTACACTCACCGATAAGAGAAGGGGTTTGCCCCGGTGTTTCTGGCCAGTGGCTGCTGAAAGCACCGCAGCACCTTGTAAACCCTTATAAGGTGCTACATAAATCGGTCTCAAATTGTGAAAAATTCAAAAACCTGTCGTAAAATGTTTCTGTTTGTTCAAATGCCTTGAATACCTTAGAGGTAGATACGCGCGCTATATAAGTCTATATGTTATTATTTATTAAAAGAAGGGAATATTTCAAAAAGATTACCATATTTTTGTTCATTGTTTTTTTCTGGCAATGTTGTGATACCGTACCTTCTCTAGGTAGTTTAGAAGCAGAATGAACTTAGCCTTAAACATTTTGCATTAAAGGCATCGTAATTACTCAAAATATATATTAGCATAAAAACTGACTTGGTAACGAGCAACAGAGAGCTGTTGATAGTATAAAACATTGTGAGTAACGACTCCCTCTGAAGTAACGTAGTTTTCGAGAAAGAGGTAATTTCTCACTAAAATAATAAAAACTTCTTGCAAGAAGTTTTTCTTCCTAATCTGAAAGCACACAAATTTGTACAACAAGGGTGTTTTTTCTTTCATCATTTTCTTGCAACTTCGATGACCAATTGAGCCCAAATTTTCACAGGTTTGTTATTTTATGCATATGTTGGGATACACCAAATGAGAACACTGGTCTTTGACAAGTACCAAACGTGTACGATGCCTTTAAGTGACCCACATAATGTAAGCATCAATGTTATTCTGCTACATCTAAACATCAGGATCAATTAGTGTCTGCCAATTATTGATGAAATATTTATTGCAAAACAAATGTCACAGTGGTGAATGTTCATAGCCCCTTATGTACAATGTGATTGACAGGCAATTCTCCTGATTCTTTCTTGTATGTACAGTAATTTTTGTCCTTCAAGTTTTGAAGTAAAACATGGTTAGCTTGTAGCCAACATTTTCCCGCTCAAACAAACAAATATTTCCTACATGATGAATGATTAATTAATTGGAAGCACTAATCAATAATTGTGGTTTTCTTTGGTTGGGGTTACAATAACATTCACATGAACGTGTTTGTGTGCTTCAAATTTGATTCTCAAGGTACTGTATATAAAATAAATATGGAAAACCTCAAAGAAAACAAACACAAAGTACATATTGTTTGAAAACAAAACAAAAGGCTTTGATAACAAAACAAAAGGCCAACCACTTTGTGTTCATATAAAAATTACTCCTATATGAAGGACTTGTAAGAGAGAAGCAAATTAAAGGTTTCCTTAACTTGACTGACAGATTTATTAAGAATTGGCCTTAAAGGCACTGAACACGATTGGTAATTGTCAAAGACCAGTGTTCTCACTTGGTGTATCCCAACATATGCATAAAATAACAAGCCTGTGAAAATGTGGGCTCAATATGTCATCGAAGTTGCAAGAAAACGATGAAAGAAAAAACACCCTTGTTGTACAAATTTGTGTGCTTTCAGATAGGAATAATAAAAACTTCTTGCAAGAAGTTTTTATTATTTTAGTGAGAAATTACCTATAAATTTCTCAAAAACTATGTTACTTCAGAGGGAGTAATTTCCTACAATGTTTTATACTATCAACAGCCCTCCGTTGCTCGTTACCAAGTAATTTTTTATGCTAATATTTGTTTTGAGTCATTACCAAACGTGTACGATACCTTTAATGCTTCTTTGTTGGAGGATCTGGTACGTTTCTCCACATTAAAGGGCACTTCCATGGGTGTGTACAAGGAAGGAGAATGCTATCTTCTATTCATAGCCGTTAGCGTCACATTTGTTGTGATCCTGCAATGGCAGATTATACTCATAACCACAAAGTATGGAATGTCAGTTTTGCAAAGGGCATGACAATTTTCATATTGCAAAGGGCACTTCCATTAGAAAATGTTAAAGTTCATGGAAAGATTTTGAAGGGGGCATCGAGGCCAAATGCTGAAGTCGGGCACGGGAGACTGTGGCCTTTGCAGTTGAATTCCAGGGTAGGACCTCGCACAGGGACTCGTCTGAGTGAATTACATTGAATTGCCAGTGGAAAGATATTTAATGCCAACCAAGATTTGTTATTGAATCCTGATCTTCAGGGCTTAAAACAGAAAATATCACCCAATCCTGAGTTGTTTGGAGACTGGAATAATTCATCCCTCATTTTTTGTTATTCTTTTTTTTTGCACAATACGATGTTAAATATTGTTGAGAAGGAGATAGTCATTGTGTCTGCACTAACAAGTAATTTTTTATTTTGTTCAATTCCAACAGTTTTCTTGGAAAAACCGACAATAAAAAGCCAAGTTATAACCCAGCGACATGTATTCATAGCTCTCAAGTCTTGTAGATAAAACTCATAACTTTGGGTTGAACAAAGAAAAATTTACTAGAGCAGGACTTTCTGCGACCTCCGGATTAACGTGCCAGCGCTCAAATGTTGGCGGTCTCCCTATTTTGTCAATATCTTTGTTCAGTGATGCCAGTCAGAAGCCATTCAACCTGTAATTGCCGTATATAAGTCAAGTATACTTTTCTCTAAATGTACAACCAGCTTTACATTTTGTTCAGTTTTCTGAAACTAAAAGAATTTCTGGGTAGATGTTTATTATTCGTACCATGAGGCAGAACAATTCAAGTTGATAAACATTTGTTTTATATTTAGTTTCCCCTTTTTATTTGAACTAACTATGTTTGATATAGGATTCCCCGGTTCACTTAGTAAATGTTATCAAGACGTATGTGCTCTGAGAAAAACATCTATGTCAAATTGTTTGTATGTCTACCGCCCTCTTGTGTTTCCTGAATGTCCTGCCCTATTCATAGAACAGTCTGGAACATGAATAACAGCAACAAATATAGCACCCTATGTATTGTGAAAGGCAGGTCAAATGTAGGTCAACCTGTAACCTTCACTCGGGAAGAAGCAGAGGTTTTTTTTTCTTCATCTGTAGTCGACAACAGCAATGAGTTACTAAGGTGTAGAGTCTGGATTTGTTGATTGGCATACATCAGCACTGATATTAATATTAACAGATGTAGTCCATTCGTACCTTTGGTTCTAATTACGGAGGAACCTAAGTCATGGGTCACCAACGTAAGTAGGGAACAAAGTCACTGGCTCAATTATTTGTTTGAAGATTTTTTTTAGTGCTCAGCTTTCCAAAAAGTAATAATTGAACTTTTAAGTATTCAGGGCTCGAATTTCAGGGAAAAATCCACAAGCCTAGATTTGTTACTGGACCAGAATTTTGTTAACAAGACCAGAATCAAATTGAGAAAAGACCACAAACAAAAGGAGAAGACAGTTTAAACATTTGAACTGTTTTTAAAAACAAACACTAAGAGAAGAGTTCTGTTTTTGTATTGTGGGTTAGTCGACTTTGATACTCGCCAGGCTCAAACTCAACAATTTGAACGTCTTTTTTTTTTTTTTACAAAAATATCGAATTGAAAAAATAGAAGACCGCTTGACTTGTCCGACTGTGAGTTTACTCACCGATGCCAAAATCACAGGCCTCGGGCCTGCGGTCCAGTGTTAATTTCGAGCCCTGATGATTGTCTTCAGAGTCTGGAGTACCCTTGGAGAAATTAAACTGGGGTATTTTCTTTGATTTTTCAAGTATACACGAATAGGTTATTGACCAGGTTATTAAACACAAATGGGTTATTGACCAAGAATAAATGACTTTATTGGGACCAATAAAACTCATCCATGACATTTACTTTTACATGACCAAGTGCTTCTTCGTATCTAGTGCAACCCAGAGTTTGAATTACCAGCAGTTAACCTATCCCAGCTAAGATTTGTTTTTGTAATTTTTATAGCCTGCATCAGTTACAGTTTTGCTGACATTTTTTTCTTCATATTTTGGCTGTAGCATCGCAGATTCTTATTGTATGTGGAAGACATAGTGCAGGAGAATTGTTTGTATAATTTGTTCCTTTCTGAAAGCATTCTAATTTATAAAGATCACTACTTTTCATTCAGAGAAATATTTACATCTGAAATACTGTCTCCCATTGAGGAATAAGCATTTGAAGACCTTCAAAACACTACCCCATACTTGAACTGGCGCAATCAAATTAATTTGTTTTCCGTTTGTCTTTGTTTTCACTTTAAAAAACACAACAACTGAATTTGATGACTTTTTTACAGTTTGGTTGTATGGTTGGTGTGTTGATTGAGGGATGGGAATTAATTATTTCCAAATACAATGCACTTTCCCTGTAAGCTGATATTTATCATGTGCCAAAAATGTCAATACTGATTCAAATATACAATTTTTTATAATTGGATAGTAACAAGTGTTTTAGAATAAAACTGTGTTAAATTCCCACGATACAAAGTACCAAGCTTACTTTTCACAATGGTTATTAAAAGCGAAGATGTTTTACTGGAAAGTTATGATCTTTACGTGCACATTGTATTCAAAGCTATCGTTCAGCTGAAATGCGCGCATTGATCGGAGACCAGGAACTCCTGCCTTGACATGTACATTAAAGCCCGACCACAAAGGCCATTATTTGGCAATCCATTTGTGTCTCTCCATGCGAAAAGTCGGGCATTGATACCTTGGTTATGGACAGGTTCTAGGGTAGCTAGGGTGACAAAATTGGGCAGCACCAAACCACCAAGTGGGTATCACTGAACTCCTGCACAGTCTGATGTAAACAGAGTTGTGGTGTGTAGTGAACAATGGGCTGGGCGTCTAGTGGGTGTTTGGCCATTTTGGAAAATAGGCAGGGCACCAAGAACCTTCTATTACCCGCACGGCAACCGTGTGTGATGTGTGTGTTTGGGTGGGGTGTATATGGAAGGGGCAGGGGATCGTCACCTTTTACTTGTGCAGAATGGTTATTTCCAGTTTTAAACAGTTTCATACATGTAAATGTGTACTTGATGCGTCTTTTTTTTTCTGTCCTCTTTTTGTACTTGATCTACCTGCTTGGAAAGTTCTGTGAGTAAAGTGTCATTTTCTGTCAGTAGCTCTACAATAATCTCCCAAATTTCTGTTCATGAATACTTCCTGTACTAGTCTTATAGATTATAGGGTTAGTTGATGGATTTAGTTGCAGACTTGTAAAAGTGAATTACGCTAAAAATAGGGGTTCAAACCATCGGCGGGTACTTTGATGTCAAGAGACAATTGTGAGAAAGGATCAATTGAAGAATGGGGTTACCACTAAGACCCTGCACGTACTGTACCAGCAGATGACTCTAGAGGTCAGAGGTCAGAGCTGTTGTCGGAAATGTTGGATTTTGACACTATACAGCCAACTCACAATCTTTTAGGGAAGAATGCGTTTTCCATGTTTTCATTTTAGTTTACATCTTGCATAATGATTATTGGACCCGAAAATATGAATTGAAACAAAAAATCATATTTTATTAGCTCTGAAGATGTAAAGAAACGGGAAGTTTTCCTAATATTTGAACCAAGGCTTTTTTTAAACACACCTTAAGGTTGTATTTTTTTGTGGCTCTGAAAAAATATATGGATAAAGAGATGTTGTGAGTGTTTGGTTGTTTTACAAACTTCACTTTCATAGTGACCTTGTGATAAAGATTTAGGTAAAACATTGAATGCAATATGGCAACTTTATTTGTGTGTTAGATTCTGATTGCTATGGTTTCAAAAGACATTGCATTTATATTCAATGAATCAAAAACTTAGGTATTACTTCAATGGATGCCTTAACGAGAATGCCTGCCCTTCAAAACTCATGTAGCAGACAGAAATAATCATTTTTAAAGCGAACATGTATTTCACTAGTCAACAAAACCTTTAGCAGCCCTGGTGTGTTCAAATTTGATACAAGACTATTATTAGCATTAAAGGTAGGGTCATAAATTGTTTTTTTGTCAACATAATGCTGATTTGTAGCCAAATTTATCAAGAAAAATACAATCAAAGTCACTTGTGAAAGTTTCTGCTGAACACAGTGTCCACTTGTTGAGAAAACAGCAAAACACTGTCAGGGTATTTTCAGTAAGATGGAAAACATAATGTATATTCAGAATATGTTCACAGATTTACACATCATAACTAACATGGTATAAAGATCGTCTTGGTGGGAAAACTTCTCTTGAAACATTTTTGCCGGAAATGCTGAACTTTTTTTAGAAATGAGTTAAAACAGTTAGTTTTGATCTCACAAGTCCAAAGTTCGATGTTTGAAACAGTGAAAACATATTATGGGTTTTTTTGTCACTATTTTCTTGTGACTCTAATGACTGATGAAGCATAAACTTTAACAGGTTTGTTATTTCGTGTATATATTGGGTCACACAAAGTGTGCATACTGGTCTTTGACAATATTGCAACATTTCTCAGAGGAAACGTTATGCTACCCAGGCTCGATATAATCTGAGAACAAATTTTGCAAATGAATTTGTTGGTAATTCTTTTAAAGTTTGAGTGAAATTCAGCTGAGGTCTGAAGATTTTGCATCCCAGGTCTTAACTTGGTCTACTCTCCCAAAATACTCCCAACTGAATTCTCTAGTGGTTTGACAGTGGATACATTGTGTCATGACAATTCTAAAACCTTCGTTGATAAGGCATTCTTTTAAAAAAAGAATGTTTCTGATCCAGTCGGTAGTCTCCAATGTTGTCATCGTCATCTAGGGGGAGGAGTCTTGTCGCTGACACTTGGAACGCATTTCCCCCTCTCAGGTCTTAACTTGGTTGTATCTCCCAAAATATTCCAACTGAATTCTCTAGTGGTTTAACAGTGGATACATTGTGTCATGACAATTCTAAAGCTTCTGTTGATAAGGCATTCTTTTAAAAAAAGAATGTTTCTGATCCAGTCGGTAGTCTCCAATGTTGTCATCGTCATCTCGGGGGAGGAGTCTCGTGGCTGGCATTCGGAACGCATTTCCCCCTCTCATGTCAGCTTGGCAGCCCTGCGGATTTCACAGTTCCTTGGTGACTTGAACTAAGAGCTGTCTCTGCTCATCAGAACCATGTGTGAGGGAAGGTTTTTCTAAAATTATCAAATTTCTGTCAGTATATCTCAAGATCAAAGGGGGTGGGGTTGTTTATTACCGTTGATGTGTCTGACGTTGCATCTTATGATTCATTTGCCGCAAGGACTGGGAAAAAAGCCGACTAGGTATGTTTCCGCTGACCCTCCCCCATCTTGCAAAGCACACCGATTCTAATCTCTCTATAACACGATGGAAAAATGAAATGATTGGCCCCTGAGCTTTCGTGTGTTTGATCACTTTAGCTTAGACATGATCAAGTCTGTAAAATAATAAATGGTCACAGCTTAAAGGCAATGTAATATACCTTTGGTTTTTGGAACCGTTCGATTGTTTTAATCCTATAATATAAATGTAGATATATACAATAAAACTAACCTGTGAAAATTTCATTTCAAAAGGTGGTCGCATTTTTTAGATATTGCCGGAAATCCGGTGCGGTTAAGTCCATGCAGGAAGAATAATCTGTATTGAAAAACACAATCTGAGAAACATTACTGTCTCAGATTCAAATTTTGGGGGATTAAAACTGATATCTTTTTCCATAACCACATTACTTCGAAGTGAAATGATTCTGAAAATGCTTTATACTATCGAAAGCTGCTGTACTTCTAACCAAGTAGGTTTTTATTGAGTTTAATTTTAAGAGTGATTACCAAACATAACCCTCCCTTCAAAGAACTGTGCAAAACCTGAGATTGACAGTGGTTGTCCCCGCTTTATACTGATGAAGGTTTATACCTTGCTCTATGGTTTATCGTACTCAGTTAGCATAACTCTCCTGAAGCAGTCAGCTTGTGCTGAAGAATTTCCATGGGATATTTTTATTTTTGAAAATATGAGTTGTTAGACAAAATGTCTAGGAATATACAGGGAAAAAAATAAAAAAATTGATTTGTTTTCTGTTTTGTTAATAAAGTGCACTTAGTTGATTTAACATGTGCCAACTTTCATAAACTGCGATGTTACATAAGCCCTTTTCACACGATCCCCCAAAAAACCCTAGATTCTTTGCGACAAATTTTACGAGCACAGATTGTTTACTGATCATCTCACGCTTCAGAGCTTTCGCAAGCTTTCACACGAAAGAGTGCACAAGGTTCCTTGCGAAAATATTCCGCTAGCGTAAGTTTTTGTCGCAGGTCGGTACCTACTGTACTACAAAATTTCACAATGTTTGAGAAAATTTCACGAGAAATGTAAAACATGTAACAAAATTGCTGTCCTTTCACACGAAGCTCATTTTGTAATATTTCACAAACATTGAGAAAATTTTGCCAGGAATGTTGTTTTTTTCTGTCATGTGAAAAGGGCTACAAAACACCACCATCGTTGTCACATTGCCTGTAATATGCTTGCAATCATTTTGTACATATACTTGTACTGATTATTCTCACAGTACAACAAAAGCAACTATGGTGTTTTGGGTTACAGCCTCCTTCCTATTACATTGATTTGGAAGATGGCTGCTCCATAATAATGATGTATTTGTTCATAGCCTGTTGACTGTTGATTGTATCAGAAATGTCACCTTCCGGGTCAAGTGGTCAAACTATGTAAGGGTCTTAGTTTATAGGAGCTGTAGTTCCCTGGTGGAAGTTCAACTTTCAAACCAATGACGAAGACTCTTTGCTCAAGTGTACCAATCCTCTTCAGGGTTGTACCCTAGGCTCTGTAATGTCAATAAACAAGAGTGGAACTCCCTCCCCGATTAGCCAATTTAGGGTTTTATTTATGGAGCAATTTCTGAAGACATCTTAAAAGCACTGTCTCAAGTGACCTTTTTTTTCCAGTTTGGATTTAACAGTACTTTTTTTTCAACATGAGTCGGATTCGTGTCTTTCATTACAGACAAAACCATTATGTGTAAATACAAAGAAATGTAATAATTTTTTGAAAAGAGATGTCTGATTTTTGTCCGATGTATAATCTCATGAATGGGGAACATCATTGGCTTTTAAATAAAAGCTCCTTCAACTCCCAAGTGAAATGCCTTGGAAACAAATATAAACCACTAACTGTAGGGAGTCCCCGTGAGGCTCAGAGATTTATTTTAAAAGTCTTCGAGTAAAAGTGGAAGACTTTGCAAAAGCCTCTTTGATCCCAAAAGACTCTCTGGGGCTTTTGAGAAGGCATTTGTCAGAACAAGGTAGCAATTTACTGAAGATTAAATCAACCTAAATGACAATTAAATTCTCAAGGTTAAATGGCATGTAAAAAAATCAATCTGGCAGTATGAGGGAGTTCAGAGAAAAACAAAAAACCAAAAAAACAAATTGACAACAGTTTCTGGGTCGCTGAAATCATGCTGGAACTAACCGACTTAACACCGACTGGTTATCTAGGTTATCGGTTTGTTAAACACAGCACTACAAATCAGAGCACAAATCACCTGGAGCAATTTGCCACTAAAAAGTACAGTCTTTCTTTCCACGGTCTTGTACTTTGACTTGCAATTTGTGTGTTTTTCTTGTGGTTCCAGTGCTGCCGTGCTGGTAAAGTACAACATGCGTCACTGGATCTTCGTACGCCTCAGTTGAAATCTTATAGCATTCCAAGCCCTAGATACTGACAGCAAGTTTCCATTTACATTGGGCGGTGATATTCAATTGGCAACAATACTAGACACTTTTAAAAGTCGCTACACTTTTATAATTACAACTGAGAGGATGGTCTTAGATTTGTAATCTGAAGAAGACTTCACTTGCGAGAAATGCCAAAGTTAGTAGCAAGACTTTACCAATGATAAAGATGAGGCACAGCGTTGGAAACAACTGCACTCTTAAAATAATCAAACGCTCACTTAAAAAACAAAGTTGAAGTACAAATCGCGTTAAGAATATTTCTGCTGGGAGATCTACTCGGGCTTCAGCCAAATATGATTGAATTTAAAAAAGCAAGAGTCTTATCTAGCAGGGCAATTGTTTAAAAGCATGTTACCATCCGAAAAACATGTTGGTATTATTGATTTGATGCTTCGTGAAAAATGGGAGCACTCACTGTACTGGAAATTGTAAAGGTTAGTATTAGGCAAATGCACAGATTGGAATATATATTTTCCCCACCAAACCAATGCTACACCTCCCATACTTGTTAATATCAAATATATGTAGAAACTAGCACCATAGTACATAGCTTAATAAACTAATTGATACATTTCCCGTAAACTTGAATGTGCCAAATTTTTTAAGGTGTTCAATAAGAAAGAAGCTTGAATTAAAACAAAATGTTTTTCTGAGGTTGTGTTAAAAGGGGCGTGTCCTGATTACATTTGGGCGGATCAGTCAATTAGAGTTAATTTTAGTCATTGTTTTTACTGCTGTCTGATGAACACAGTCCAACAAAGTGCATTTTACCAGCTGCTCTCATGCAGTATCGCAATTCTCATGGGAACTTCATTTGTGACGTACACACCCCTAGAGCATAGCGTGGTACAACCCCCTTCTACCCTTCTACACAGTGAAGTGCAATCACAGGGGACTCCATCGATCCAACTTTTGATTGACTTTAATAAATTGTGTCGTATCGACGCCTGCCTACATGCATGTGCGCCTATACTATAAGCATTCATGTGCGTGTTGAGAATCATGTTAATTACGATGGCAGAGAAGGGACAAAATGGTCTGCTGCCACCAGGCATCGTCAACATCATCTGTTGTAATTGGAAGCAATTCTGAGATCTCTCACTTAAAGACATGGCATAGTTTGACTGTTTTCTAAATAAGTTAATTGATGACATTAATCTAAAAGCTTCCTTGGTGCATGGTTTAAGTTGGTATTGCCACCTATCACTGGTACAGGCTTGGGAATTATTGGGGAAAAAAATGTTATTTTCAATCTGAAAGCTCGTTTTTAATACAGTTAAGACCGGTACCAATCATCCAGAGAAATGTTTCCGTCTGAAATACAGTCAAAGTCGAGAAGAAAAGTATTTAAAGACCCTCAAAACCCCAATTTCTTATTTTGATTGCCCAATCAAAATTAGCAAACACATGAATGTGTGTACATTTCCTTTCAAAATAAAAAGCTTTTTTGGTTGTTTTCACCAATTGTGAGAACTGAAGGGCAACAAGTATCAGTGTTTTCAAGTTTTGGTCAAAGAAAATTATTAAAAAATCAATGGTTAATTTTTAAAAAAAAAAAATTAAAAAAAATCAAGATTCACAGGTTTGACTGGAATGGGAGTGAGTTTACTCTCCAAAAGACCGGTATTGAAATATATATACCTGAAATAATAGTGGATTTGAAATTGATGTGGTTTTTTTGTTTAGTTTTTTTCTTACCATGCAAGGCAAGATATGTAACATGTATGTGTGTAATTAATTTAGTTTTCATTTATATCAAAATTTAGCCCAAAAGATACCAGCCATCATTGTTCCTTTTACTGAAACCAGGCCTAGAAGCATCACTGCTAACTTGTTCAATTTCTTTCTCCAATCCGCCAGCTTTATTCTCTTCCCATGCATGTGAAATTCTAGTGATGAGGAGTAATAGTAAGTAGTTTAAAGTAGTTTTACAAGTTTTTGTATTGACTGAAAAGATGAGTTTGACAAAGAGAAGTTATTTCGAAATTTTCAGGTATTTCTGGGGCAGACCAGACTGACAAACATATTCATTAGCAATTGTGAAAAAAGTGGGTCATTTATCAGTATGAGAGGATGTTAACATGTACATTTTGATTAAGCAAAGAATGTTGATGTTAATACCTCATGAGAGAGGGAGAGTATGCAATCACCTGTAACAACTTTTCATGTTTCCATGTGTTGCTCCTAGAAGCCCTGGAGCCTTATTGCTTCGTTCCCTCCCCCTCCGTCATCGTTTTTGACCCGTATGTGTGGTGATACACTTCTGTCAGCATACCGCCCCTTTTTCTTTTTTTTGTGCCTGCCGCAAGGCAAACAAAATGTTCCGAGCATGTGCGGTTTCGGAAATCCACTTAAACCGTCTAATCCTGAATCCCCTCCCTATGGCTGCCCAGGATTATTGAATTGGAAAAAAAGGAGGGCAGGGATTCGTGGTCAAGTGAACCTGCTTGCACTTACTCATCCTCCACGCACAATGGATGCCAGACCCAGATATAGCCTTGATTTCTCTTGACAAAGCTGGGTCAGGGGATTCCAGTGTTGCACTCTCCACACCCACCGAAATGTAAAACGAGTAGGGTTTTTTCTTAGTGTGTTGAAAATTGGAATTAGAATGTGAACAACATGTTTGTGGGCCGGTTTGAAAACCAACCTTCCGCTTTAATCCTGTTATTTTCCTGTCACGTTGGCTTCTGATCCCCAACCCCACCCCCCTGTTGACACCCGTTCAACAAGTGAAGGCAATAAACAATGGGAAGCATTCTTATTAGCTATGTTTTCTGACTTACGTCAAAGTAGAGAATGACGTGAGGCTCAACCTGCTGCCACCCATGGTCTGTGTCAAGTTCCCTATATTAGCAATAGCAGACATGACTGCTGATTCTCAGCATACCATAACCAAACCAGACTTTTACCATCCACTCTCGGTTTAATAACATTGCATCAGAGAAATGCAAGATGGCTCCACCATGATAAAGTCATCTGCTACTACAGGTATGTCCCCAAATTCTGGCAATATTACTATTTTGGCAGTCACCTCATGGTAAGAAAAGTGCTCCGGGTTGTCGGAAAGAATTACCAGTCGGGAGCAATAAATGTGTCATTTGATGCGGAAAGTATATATATCCTCATTTTACTCTCAAAATGAACATTTTGAGGATTTGGGGTTTAACAAAAATGTCACTAGCACATTACTATTACAAAAGCTGGTCTGTTGGACATGTTAGCACTGATTCTATGTCTACCTTTGTGTATCTGGCTAATTTTAACAGTTTGGGCACGGCTGGATTATGTGCTGAAATATGTACGGGTGATCACCAAATGATTTGGTGCAGTCTGTCTGATGAAGTTAGTTGCATGGCTGGCCTCACTGAATGATTTGGGTGAGGAAACACAGTGATACAAATTTAAGCAAACGCTTGTTATCACCACTCCACCCCCCCCCACCCCCACCACATGATACAAATAAATAAATAAAATAATTAATCCATTAGTTAACTAGTTTTTGCACAGATTTTACTGAAAGCTTGTTGACATTGTTTTTTGTACTTTTGTTGAAGAAAGCGACTGAACCTGAGATGTATAATGCATACCTTGATTTGAAGAGAGAATAAAAAAAAGCAGTAGTAACAGCTTTGCCCACCTTTAAAGCCTGGCAACTTGTACACAGTTCAACTGTGTAGCCACTTATTTGTAAATCATTATGTGTTGTGGCACGTGTACATGTATGTACAACTCCTTGACCATGTACCTGATATTAGAAACGGACCCGATATTGTTTGAGTTCAGACATGCAAAAAGTATTCCTATTTCCCCTCTATGTCCTCCACACTTAATTGCTTGCAGAGTGCGTGTTTGGATTGTTTGAGCATAGACGTTGACAGTTTGCCATACACGTTTGAAGAGTCTCATGCGAGAACAAACCGTTCCACACAGAGGAAACTTACGTATGACTCAAAGGTTCAGAATAATCTTCATGTTTCCCTCTCGTTCTTCTTTTGAAAATCCTGAAACAAAACTCCCCTAGGATACCATACTTGACCTTTAGATTTTGTTCAATGTTGTCTTTCTGTCAAGAAGTCTGTCTCTGGTATAATCATAACAAAAATAATAATAACTAGAGCTTTAGTGTTTGTTGGAACAAACACTAGGTGTTCGGCTATCTTTGGGGTCAGTGCTTTGTTTATGTGTGAGCTATATCATTGAATCGATGAACAAATTGTTGATAGCTTTGGGAATATCAAGGAAAACAAAGGGTTAATCTTCTATGATTATATGCGTTAGTTTAACAGGGAATAAATGCAACTCACAATATGAGTTTTTAAAAATAGTAATAATCGTTTGTTAAGCCAAATTAGAAAAACGATGACGTCATTATGACGTTAGATAAGTTCTTATCGAGACATTGGTATTTAAGTATGTGATTAAAATGTTAAGTGAAAAACTAAACTATTGTTACTATACAAAGTGTTTTCAGCAAAAGAGTACATTATTTAATTTATTAGAATAAATTATTAGGGTAAATTGTCCTTTTCATGCAGAGCATCATTTTTTGAATTCCCTTTCATCTTGGTTGCATATCTTCAAATGATCCGTTGAATTACTTACAAGTACAGCCATGTAAGTTATTTACTGAAGTTTATTTATTTTTCAATGAATATTCATTTTGATTCTTTATGAATTAATAAATCCAACTATGCTAATCATGTTGACATTATTAATTTACAATTATTAGAAGTTTTCATCAGGGTTTCAAATACAGTGAGTTGGATACTCATGAAGTATCGGTGCATGAAACATTGATTGTTCAAAACATATGCACTGATGATGATGTCATTAAAATAAGTCCAGCATAGTATGAGCTATCGGTTGCATTTTTTTTTTTAAATAGCTTGCTTGATTTTTAGACATTGATTTTCATTCATACAGAACGGTAGGTTAAATTTAGAATATTGAGAGACACTTGTTTTGGATAGTTATGAAAGACAAAGGTAAGTCATGAAGACGGCAAGTCTAAGCCTCTCGTGAATTTTGAGTAATAACGTAACGAGTAACAACGGGTGTGAAAACTTTCACTGCAGACCATTCAGGTACTGGATGTGCTGTACTCTGACGAAGAAAAAACAATTATAAAGAAAGTGTGACTCAAGGTTAATTAAGTTGGGCTGAAACTGTTTAAATAATTTATATTCAATACCTAAAACATTTCATCATAATATTATAAAACTAATAACTTATTGAATTTATATTGTGCTCTCCCAAGGACCAGTCTGATGGAGGGCGCATAAAAATACAAAATATCAGAGTAAGGAAATTACGCAAGAAAAAGCTTGTGGAAGGTGCACAAACTGTTTTTGAAGTGAACCCCTTCCTTCCTTAGTTTTAAAAACGTCACCATTGTCACCACTTGATGATTAACGGTAAACTTTATAACATAACTGTGCATTAAATGAAGAATCATTTGAAAGGCAATTATGCTTACCGTTTTATTCACCGTGTCTCACTGATAGGCACCGCCGTCAAATGACGGTCTGAAATGCCCTTCTATTCACGAGCCGATGTTATGCCCGTTTACGGTGTGTGATTAAAACATAACCAATGTCTGTCTTTTTCTGCTTGCATTTTCTCACATAATTAAAAGTCATAGGAATCACTGAAGCAGGTGACCATCTCAGTTAAACTTCGTCTTCGATTCCGTTTTCACCATTGAGCCACCAAAAGGGCGAATAGGGGAACAATTTGACGCTGAACATGGCACAGGTTGAGCGGAATTCAATTCTGCAGTGCTATTGCGCCATTGATAAGCTTGCGTTATAGTGCGTTGAACTGCGACATGTCAAAACTTGCACGGAAATCATGCCACTACAGCGCACGTAGGCTTTGGACCTCGTGATCAATGGAGCGAAACGTGCTTCCGAGGGCTATTACTAACGAAATGTTCAACTTACATTTTGAGCCGTAGGTCAAGGTCAAACGGGGTCACTCTTTGTGTAGCGTTTGTTGAGTTTTAAAAGACCTGTCCGATGATGTATAGATTGTTGTAATCCATTTGGTAGTTATCGAGTTATGATTTTTTGAAATATTAAACTTTGATTTTCTGTAATTCGACACCTGATGACGTAATCATTACGTCACAACTTACTCGGCATCTCCTAGTTATACTCTAACTACATGCAAAGGTTCAAGTTCATCAAAGGTTTGCAACTATGCGTTTGCTTGCGGACAAACGACTATCAGAAGAAAAAGAAGAACTAAACTAGAGATTTAGTGTTTGTTGGAACAAACACTAGGTGTTCGGATTTCATTGGGGTCAGTGTTGTGTCAATGTGTGAACTATTTTTTTTATTCGATGAAAAGATTGTTGCTAGCTTTTGAAATTTCAATGTGTAAATCAATTACGTGTATATACATTTAGTTTACACGGGAAATAAATGCTAACGTTCCTGCTTAAGACTGCATTGAGCTCTAGTACGTGTATTAATTGAACATCTGTGACACTTTTCATGTAAATATTCATGAACTGTACTGATAGTTAGTATACAAGACTTTTACTGACAAATCAAAATAAAACTCTTAATATATATTTTTTTTACTTCCGGTTGGACAATTTATATTGTGCTCTCTCAAGGACCAGCCTGATCTAGGCGCATACAGTACAAAATATCAGCGTAAGGAAATTACGCAAGAAAAAGCTTGTGGAAGGTGCACAAACTGTTTTTGAAGTGAACAACTTACAAACGAAACCTTCTTAGGAAAACCTTCATCGAAGAGTTTCTAAATATGCAAGTAATAGTACAGAGTTGATGGAAGACATTCATCAATCTGACAAGTGACACAGCAATCATACCCGTCTCCAATTAATTGCCCAATTTTACCTCTTCGTTCGACGATCATACTAAATGTTCCTTAGTTTTAAAAACGTAACCATTGCACCACTTGATGATTAACGGTAAACTTTATAACAACTGTGCATTAAAGGTATCGTACACGTTTGGTAATGACTCAAAACAAATATTAGCATAAAAACTTACTTGGTAACAAGCAACGGAGAGCTGTTGATAGTAAAACACATTGTAGGAAACGACTCCCTCTGAAGTAACGTAGTTTTCGAGAAAGATGTAATTTCTCACTAAAATAATAAAAACTTCTTGCGAGAAGTTTTTATTCCTAATCTGAAAGCATACAAATTTGAACAACAAGGGTGTTTTTTCTTTCATCATTTTCTTGCAACTTCGATGACCAATTGAGCCCAAATTTGCACAGGCTTGTTATGTTATGCATATGTTGGGATACACCGAATGAGAACACTGGTCTTTGACAATTACCAAACGTGTACAGTGCCTTTAAATGAAGAATCATTTTGAAAGGCAATGACGCTTACCGTTTTATTCACCGTGTCGCACTGATAGACACCGCCGTCAAATGACGGTCTGAAACGCCCTTTTACGAGCCGATGTCATGCCTCGTTTCTCGGTGTCTGATCAAAACATAATTAATGTTTGTTTTTGTCTGCTTGCAATTTCTCACATAATTAAAAGTCATACGAATCACTTAAGCAGGTGGCCATCTCAGTAAAACTTCGTCTTCGATTCCATGTTCACCATTGAGCCATCAAAAAGGCGAATAGGGGAACAACTTGACGCTGAACATGGCACAGGTTGAGCGGAATTTAATTCTGCAGTGTTTTTGCGCCATTGATAAGCTACCGTTATAAGTGCGTTGAACTGCGACACGTCAAAACTTGCACGGAAATCATGCCACTACATCCAGTCTTCAGTGAAGGCGCACATCCGAGGGCTACTAACGAAATGTTCAACTTACATTTTGAGTCGGAGGTCAAGGTCAAACGGGGTCACTCTTTGTGTAGCGTTTGTTGTGTTTTGAAAGATCTGTCCGATGATGCATAGATTGTTGAAATCCATTACATTGTTATCGAGTTATGATTTTTTGAAATATTAAACTTTGATTTACTGTAATTCGACACCTGATGACGTAATCATTACATCATAACAACTTGATGCAGGTTTCATCAAGTTTTACTAACATGGTGTAAATTTGAAGTTGATCAGATAAACAGAAGTTAAGAATTTTGCCAGGAAATGATTTTTTGTTAAGAATTGCAGAAAGGCAAACTTTGACCTTCCGGTACGACCGGAAGTAAAGGTCAGGTGAATTTACCGTTAACTTTTTAAGTGTTGCCCATTTCTTGATCTATCATGTGCCCAAATATGAATACCATAGCTGTAATATTCAGAGACATACATGCATTGGCCTGAGGGCACTTTTTGAACTAAAATGGCTTGTAATTTGACACCCGATGACGTCATCATGACGTCATTGCTCACACACCTTGTGCTTGTTATGTTCTAACGTCACATAAAATTTCAAGTTGATCAAAGGTTTGCAAGTATGTTTTTTTTTTGCGGACAAACGCCAAACAGAAGAAAAAGAAGAACTAAAAAAAAAAACCCGAACAATAACAAAGAGTTGTTCGGGCTGAATGCCCGAACACCTAAAAAAACAAAACAAAACCGAACAATAACAAAGAGTTGTTTGGGCTTAATGCCCGAACACCTAATAATAAGTATATATTTGGTTTGCAGTAACACCATGTGTATATCTACTTGCTAGGTAGATTTTGTTCTTTGAGAACTTGTCTTGCTTTTTATTCTACCTAGCAAGTAGATATACACATGGTGTTACTGTTACCGCAAACCAAATATATATCAGTGTTCTCCAACCTATAGAAAAGACGTGGCGCACCGCCACACTTTCTGCGGCGTGCGCCACGCTTTTATAATCGCCGCCAAGCTTCTTTTTTTTTTTGGAGCACACTAGTAACACGGAATTACAAGGTAAGAACAAGAAATGTGGTCGGGCTACCGGACACATACGTTTCCTCTAGTGGGTGCCTAAGATAAATTGGTACCAATAAATTAAATTAAATTGGTTTTTATTTCAAGTAAGTGTTTAGAAAACCAGTATGTTACTTTGTGTTCTTAAAAACTGTAAAAATATTTCCTCAAAAAAGTCTGAGGAAAGTGGCCAGGATTCACCTTAGAATGCACCACAGAGCATCTAGGATCAAAATTTTTCTCGGGGCCCTTGAGCGGGCCCCGGAACCCCACGCCGTAGGGGCTTCGCGCTTCGCGCTCGCATTGTACGTACCCCCTCGCAGTTTTCACCACACCAAGCACCAACCTTTAATTTTCAAAGTTGGAGAGCACTGATATATTGATACCTCACCATGCAATGCCTCAAATCCTATATAATAATAATAATAATAATAAGAATAAGTTTTTGAATGTTTAAAAACTCTTTGAAAAAAAGTCTTGTTGTACTTGTTGTCTTGTTGTGTCAAGAATGTGAGCTGGGGTGATTTATTGATCA
This sequence comes from Plazaster borealis, assembly GCA_021014325.1. Lineage (NCBI taxonomy): Eukaryota > Metazoa > Echinodermata > Asteroidea > Forcipulatida > Labidiasteridae > Plazaster > Plazaster borealis. The sequence goes on from CM037463.1 coordinate 13,188,511, forward strand.
TGTTTCTGAGAATTTGTATAAATATATGATAATTGTGTTTATTTATTTTTTCCAGTTTTCTTTGGACAGGGTAGCCTTATCGGTATTACAACGGATGTCCCTAAAAGCCCTGTATACAATAAGTAACAAGTAAAATAGTAATGTACAGAGCAATTAAGAAAAGTTATGAATCAAAAAACCAAAACAGAGGGGAAAACAAAAACAAAAGTCCAAGATGGTAAGGAGAAAAGTTACAAAAATGTAAAACTCAGAACAAAAACACACTTATAAATGCACAAAGGACTGCACCATACATGTAGGCCTACGTACTGCAGAAGCCAGTACTGTAAACCATCAAGACAAGATTCAGGGCTAACCAACACACACACTAACATCAGAACTATATAACAATAAGACATACAATAACAGCAAACAAAAAGTCATAGTAAGTGTATAAGGTATAAACAACTTGGAAACAAACTAAATTAAGTCAACCCAGAAAAGTAATGGACCACAAGGGAAACTGACTGGGTAAATATTAAATGATTTGGGGTTGAACAAAGAAAAATTGACTAGAGTGGGATTTAAACCAACGACCTCCGGTTTAACGTGCCGGCGCTCTACCAACTGAGCTATCTAGCAACTGGTGTTTTAAAAACTACATGTTTCAATCAGTATACTCGGTATACTGATAAGAATGAAATGTCACATCTGCATACTTATAATAATTTAATTGGTTCATAAAAAAATAAAGATATATATATATACAGAGAGCATGGTGAAAGATTAAAAATAGTTAAAACAGAGATTTGAAATTTCTGGCGGTGTTGACCTTCTAGTGTATTGTGTTCCATTCCAGAGTATTGAAAAGTGTACTTGCCTACATTTGTCTTGGGAACACTGGACTGGTATATTGACCATTTGTTAAAAAATGATAAAGGTAAATTTGTAAAATGCATTTGGCTTGTAGCTTCATGGTTTTTTGTGAAGAGCATTTAAATTGTCTTATAGAATGAAAACTCATCAAAACGTCTCAAATGCAAAACACTTTAAAAGGAAAAAAAACAACAGGGAGAGTTAATAGGTTCTCAAAGATGAATGTTTGAACTACCCTTGTATTTTTGTCTATAATTCAAAACGCTTGAACCACTGCTAAAAACCAATCATGCGACGTCCATCTTTTCAAAAAATACACTGTTTGAGAAGCTGACTGTGGTTTAATTCAATCAGCAAGCCATTCATATAGGCATAAGCCACTCTAAATAGTCCCACATAGGTTTTGTAAAGTGGAAATTTAAAAATGTGGATTGGAGCAGAAGGTAATAGTTTCTGCCTCCTTGGGCTCTGATATGAAGAAGAAAACGTAAAGACATTTCATCAAACCCATAGATGGAGACAGGTGCCTCAATATACGGCCATCTCCGAGGATTGGATTCTGTCTGCTCCACTGAGATACAAAAACACCAACCTGTACTCCATTCTTTGTCCTGATTACTAAATCACATGGGAGAAAAGGAGGGGGTATGGTAACTTATATCCTACAACAGATGGGTTTTGGAGCATTAGTACAAATCATGGTCTATTCTGGATTACTACTTACAAGTTGAGGCATCTCATGTTTCGTCCCCGTGCTAGATTCATATCTGGGTTGTTGTCATCGCAAGTAGATCATTATCCTGCTACTGCCATCTTGCTTAAAAAAAGAAGAAAATGTATACTAGTCTGCGAGGACCAGAGTGAGGCTTAGGGTTAGAATAGTCTGGTGCTTATCTTCCAATATGCCCATATTTCAAAGATTTGTATGGACCCCCTTCAGGAACTTGACTTTGAGGGCTGCCATATGCTGAGACCCGATAACCCTCATTAAGGGGATTTGTGTGGACAGCATATTTGTCACGCGAGGGGTCAGGGGTGAATGGTAGAAGGCCATGGGTGAATGGTAACGCCTTCTGAGAGTAGAGAAGTAATTGCCACCAGTAAGTGTTGATTGATGAATCCAAATGTACGGGAAGGATTATTGTTACAACTATTTTATATATTTTTTTATTATGGTTAATGGGTTTGACGTATGAGAAATCATTTTTTGCTTCTCAAATCTGTTCGCGTAGAGAAACTCGCTTTGAGAAACTATTGAGGGAAGCATTACAAGCAGCCATCATATCATGGCATTTTGACTGGTAACCTTTTTTTGCTTATCAGCTTTAAAGGCACTGTACACGTTTGGTAATTACTCAAAATACATATTAGCATAAAAACTGACTTGGTAACGAGCAACAGAGAGCTGTTGATAGTATGAAACATTGTGAGAAACGACTCCCTCTGAAGTAACGTAGTTTTTGAGAAAGAGGTAATTTCTCATAAAAATAATAAAAACTTCTTGCAAGAAGTTTTTATTCCTATCTGAAAGCACACAAATTTGTACAACAAGGGTGTTTTTTCTTTCATCATTTTCTTGCAACTTTGATGAACAATTGAGCCCAAATTTTCACAGGCTTGTTATTTTATGCACATGTTGGGATACACCAAATGAGAACACTGGTCTTTGACAATTACCAAACGTGTACAATGCCTTTAAAACGTTTTTTAATGAGCTTTTCAATCTAGTGGGGTGTTACATTTGATCAGATTGGAGCAGTTAGTTATTTTACAACAATAGAAGGAACTAATATAATGTTTTTCTTGAGGATTCATTTTCTTGACAGCTGATTGGCAAACTTGTCATAACAAGTTCCTGATTTGTCCGTTTTTTTTCTCTCTCCTGATTTCAGGTTTTTTTTCCCCATTGAACTCCTTGGGGCTTACAGTTCTTTTGAAAGATGTGAAACTGCCATCGCAGAGATAAAAAACTGGGCCCTTGTTTTGACCAAACCTTCAGATATCTATTTGAAATGATATAGCGAGTCTGTAAACCTCTACAATGTAATGTCCTGTAAATTCAGTGGGGTTACATCTCCACACCAAGAAGAAACTTATCGATTTTTCAGGATTTTTCATGTTCATAAAATCTTATCCATGGTTAGAACATTTCTCATCTTTATCATCAGGATCATGACTGTGCTATGGTTTGGCATCTAAAACGGAAAAACTTGTAAATCAGTGTTAGTGTTTTTTGTTTCCAGTATAGATTTAAAATACTTGCAATACATGGTGATAAACCACCCTCAAAATCAAATTTGACTAATAAATTTACAAAATGAAAGAGCGAATAAAGAGTGGGGGGGGGGGGGGTTAATAATAAGAAGGATCAGAAGAAACTGGAACATTCTCTAGAGGTAACATTCATTTCCCGGGCATTGCTTTCAATCTTTGTTACTCCGGGCCAGAGAAAGAGAGACGATGAAGAAGAAAGAACAGTGGAAGCTAGAGCGGCAGGGATTACTTGCTGGATTGTTTCCCTCTGTGGAATTCCCATCAAGAAACAGGAATAGTGACATGATTCGGGCAAATTGCTGCGCCAGACTTGCAGAGTTCCCCCGGGGGTTTCTATTTTCACTGGCCCATGCCTGCCACTACACGCCCAAATCTACGCCTTCACGTCTTGAATGTTGTTGTGTGCGATCATGAACTTTTGGGCCAAGTGCCCTAGATACAGTATGCGGTTTGACATTCTTGCTTTACAGCGGACTTGTAACCTTTGCCTTTTTGAGACTAAGTGAAACTCTTTCCGAAAAAAAAAAAAATGAAGAGACTTTAGACTAATCTAAGGCTTGTTTTAAAGTTCCACATGGCATCAAATTTCCCTGATGTTAATATACAGCTTTCTGTATAAATAATGAACCCATGTTGGTTACAAAACAAATGGTATTTCTTTAGCTGCAATAAGGAAAAGCTTACTTCTTAATGTGTATACTGTTGTGCTCAGTCTTGATAAAAAACCTCTTTATTTGTTACAGTATTAATAAATTAACTCGCTTGAGTTTTTCAGATGAATTCTGTCTGATTACATTTAACCCCTTGACAAATAAATTGTTGATATCTTTTGATATCAAAATATTACTGTCTAGTTCATAGCAAGTTTAAACTTTAAAGAAATAGAAAAATAATATTAAAGGAGTGGACTTAGGTCAGTTATGATTATTGTGTTGTAACTTGTAGGTAACCTGCCAGACTGAGAATCCCCCCCCATATTTTTATGGATTCTTCCTTGAACCCATTGACCTTCCCTGCTTTTTTTTTGTTAACTCATGAAAACAAATGAACTCTCTCTCGTGCTGCATATATTTTTGAGTCTATCACAATTGTTAAATATTATGGATTAAAATGCTAAAAATAGCACATAGTTTCAATTAATGGCAGGAGAGAAGTTGTTCGTGTATGGACGTTCATGGCACTGATTTATCACTGTTAGATTGAACAGAGAATAAACATGCTGGCTGTTAAAGGCACTGTACACGATTGGTAATTACTCAAAATATATATTAGCATGAAAACTGACTTGGTAACGAGCAACAGAGAGCTGTTGATAGTATAAAACATTGTGAGAAACGACTTCCTCTGAAGAAACGTAGTTTTTGAGAAAGAGGTAATTTCTCACTAAAATATTAAAAACTTCTTGCAAGAAGTTTTTATTCCTATCTGAAAGCACACAAATTTGTACAACAAGGGTGTTTTTTCTTTCATCATTTTCTTGCAACTTCGATGACCAATTGAGCCCAAGTTTTCACAGGCTTGTTATTTTATGCATATGTTGGGATACACCAAATGAGAACGCTGGTCTTTGACAATTACCAAACGTGTACGATGCCTTAAAAGGGTTGTTACAAGTAAAGGATTTTTTTTTTTTTTAAATTTTTTCCAGGGATGCCAGTTTTCCATCTATTGCCAGAATCCTGGCTTTTCATATATCCATATAAATCCGGCGCTCCGTCTTTCATCAGGCCGGAAAGAAATTCCTTTCATGCTTAAACAGGTAGTCTTGGTTATCAAGACGTTCGTAATAATTTGTCAATGCAATTGTGTAGGCCTAATGCTTTAGTAAATTTCACCGGAAAAAAAGGCATATGCACCCGTTTTATGAACGTTTTGAAGTGTCTGCTAGCGTTCGATGGGTCTTGCATGTATTCTTGTGCATGCAAAGTAGTGAGATAAAGAAGACTAGTCCATTGTTTGGTCATTAACCGGACAAGTACATGTACATGTGCCTGATCAGTGTGTCAAAATGTGGTCATTGCGTTTCGAGGAAAACATTTTCTGAATTGTTTCATTGATCGTACTCTTGGCTACCAAAGTGAAGGAAGGAAAAGTTGTGGTTTTGAAAAAGAAAAAAAAAATGCAAGTGCAAAGAACAGTTTCATTGAGCTGCTTAAGCAGAAAATTTTGCTTCATAATTTTTCTTGTGTGCCCAAATCTCCCTCGAATTTGAGAGGGCAGTTGCCCCCCTGGGTCGTACGGCTGTGGATTTCAGAAGAATATGACTGCATTGAGACGAGATATTTTTAAGGAGATTTATATAAATGAACACATTCTATTTAAATGAAACTTTTATTTGAAAGTTTGAAGTCTTAGCTTTGAATTTGTTCATTTCTCTGATAATCTGCAGAACTACAAGTGAGTGGTTTCTGCTATACATATTGTCCAATCAAGTTCGGATGTCGATTGAACATCCTTCTTTTGTAAACTAGAATAATAAGCAAGGCTTTTGTAAATGCAAACTTTTATTTTCCACTCCCCTGTTAAACAGAAAACTTTGATAAGTTTTAATTGTCTGAATAGTAGTTGAAATTTGTTATCATTCTTTTGGAGTGCACTGTAACTAAAAAATGTTTGTTAAGCTGCAAGTTTTTATTTGTTGACCGAAATTTGTGAGAAGTCATCAAAGGGTAAAATTAAAAATATATGTACAATGTATGTAGGAATGGAAGTCCAATTATGGTTTGAGTACAAACAGTCCCATTTTGTGTTAGTCTCTGACTACTTGTCGATCAGCAGTGCGTATGTTATCATCACCACACCAGATGGCAGTCCCTTGGTTGTAAACATGGGCAGTCCTTGCCCAATGATGGCAGACTTACATCATCAGCACCCGGTTTACTCCACTCCTAAACACTCCCATGAGCGTGAACAGCCTCACGGTCTCCCTGCAGAACACTCTCCATGGGGCTGGCTAGGTCTCTTCATTCTGTACCAGTGAATCTGTAGATATCTTGGTATTTTAATGCACATGGTTCTCTGATGTGCAATCAATACCTTCCCAAAGGCCTCAGCTTAGTCGTCAAGAAAAAGTAGTCTGGGGAAAAAAAAGCGAACAAAATACCAAACAAACACAATACCTGTACTGACTGTCTGGTTTGAGCAGCTAAAACTGGTAATGATTCTCCTAACACGACCCCATGTGAATATATTTTATCAGCCAGTCCACTCGACCCCCCCCCCCACCCCAGCGGACGAATGTTGACAGTATTTTGGCTGTACATGCCATCATTCAGCACTAGGCACTCAAAGCCTTTTATTAATGCAGCCAGTGCCATACAGGGCAGTGTTGGCATCCCATGCATACATACATGAATATAAACTTGGAACCCAAGCTGGTTATTATGTAGTGTGGCCCCGCTGCCTGCCTGATAACACATCTCTTTTTCCCTCTCTGCTTTGTTCTCGGCTCTGTGCCTCTGGGACCCTTGCAACGACATATCATGTTAGTCGGGGTTTCCATCAGCACATTTCTCCCTCATGCCTGTTGGTGTCGGCAACTGTAATTCAAACATTCATAATGCTTGAGCATCCCCTGTCCTAACTTCACTCCACAGATCTCTGTCTAGTTTACCGTTGATGGTTGACGACTACTGCAGAACAAGCGGTACAGCACGGCGGGAGTGACACAGCTAGCACCCCGACAACAATCAGGGAGTGCAGCGTAGCCAGGAGCACGGAAACTCCATCACTGAAATCACAACTGTAGAGAGCGTGTTTTCATCAACTCTACTTGCAGGTAAGAACCCCCACGAACGAGACCAACCTCAGTGTTTATTTTGGGGAAAGTTGGACACCTTTTCTATGAAATTTAATACTGTTTTCCCACTCATTAACAAGCAGCTTATTCTGTAAGAAAACTGACTTTTAATGATTACCTGAGAAAGCATGCGATGATTAATACTGAAACTTAATACAAGAAAAGGTGATAAATCTCATTTGAAATTCACAATTTTTGCCAAAAGCTTGAATATTCAGAAAAGGTGATAGACACATGTATTGTTATGGAAATTTAATGTAGTGTTCCAAGTACAAGCAACTGGATTCAAAGATGTAATAAACTCAAGTTTCTAAGAAGGTGCTGTCGTTAAGAGAGTTCAATCTTTCTGAAATTCAAACCGTAAATTATTTCTCTCTCTGAAACAAAACTGACATCTGAGCACTTTTTTTCTTGTTATAATTCTACACATTTTAAAATATAGTTTTAAAGGCATCGTACACGTTTTGTAATTGTCAAAGACCAGTGTTCTCATTTGGTGTATCCCAACATATGCATAAAATAACAAGCCTGTGAAAATTTGGGCTCAATTGGTCATCGAAGTTGCAAGAAAATGATGAAAGAAAAAACACCTTGTTGTACAAATTTGTGTGCTTTCAGATCGGTTTAAAAACTTCTTGCAAGAAGTTTTTATTAATTTTGTGAGAAATTACCTCTTTCTCAAAAACTACGTTACTTCAGAGGGAGTCGTTTCTCACAATGTTTTATACTATCAACAGCTCTCTGTTGCTCGTTACCAAGTCAGTTTTTATGCTGATATATATTTTGAGTAATTACCAAATGTGTACAGTGCCTTTAAAAGGTGCCTGTAGGAAACTGTATATTGTATTCAACTGACAATTTTAATCTGAATGTTGTTAAAACCAGTTTAAATTTGAGGTGGATAACAGTTGCAGTTACACTTCCTGAAAATCTGGAGATATTTCCATCAGCTGTAAACATTATCAACCTTTGAAATTACAAACTTACAAGCTACGTGCATTTCGTTGTGTCATGACTGAGAGAAAAGTGAAGACAGCAATAAAAGTTCGGAGTGTTGATTTGATAGTGGGACACATGTGATCAGCTCTCATGTAATCAGATGAGAAAGGATTCTACAACACCTACGTTCTATTTCTTTGAAGTGGGAAAGATTAGAATCGGAGTGTTTCTTAGACCGGTATTGGTTTTACTTCTATGATGTCCGTTGTGTGAATTAACAATTGTACCTGTACTGTTTTTAACATGTTTAGTATTAAGAGGGATGGCACAATATCGGTTACAACACATGTAAATCTCTTAAAAATTTATCTTACAAAGTCTTGAATGGATTGAACATAGTTACAGTTCTAAACACCCTGAGAAGTTTTTTCCGCCTGAAAAAATGTAGAATCAGTAAAATTAGTAAACCCAATGTTACTATATTTTTGCCGTAAGTGCAAAAGCAATACAATGAGATAAGCTGAAATGCTAACAGTGTGTGTTTGGTCACGTCTTATGATTTTGATATAGCTTTGATGCATTCACAAACATTTTACTTTTTTATGTTTTAACCTTTAAAATGAAGTTGTTTCATTTTTCATTATTAAGTCACAATGATTTTTCACAAGCTTGAATTCAGATTTTACCCCCTGTAGGCAAATTAGGCCACGTCAAATAGATGACAACCGTCCAGTTTCATACAGCTTTTACAAAAATGACTTGAGACAGAAAAAAACACCCTGTGTGTCTGTAGGAAGCCTGCTTGACAGGTAGACTACCTTGAAACTTTGCAGGGATACAGATTGTTATGTTGCTGAGAGGAACTCCTGTCCCATCCCCCTCATTAAAATGCCACTTATTGCATTCATACTTTCTCAAATCAAAAGTTGTGTACAAGAACAGATAAGGGAAACTTTGGGTAATAGAGTGCAGTTGTCAATGACTTGTGTTCACTTTTTTCTCCAATGAAAATTAGATCTTGCTAAATTTCTGTCTGACAAACTTGATTTATTTTACTGAATTAGTTTTAACATAAGTCAAATTTCAAATTTAGTCTTTAGTAATTAGCCAGTATCTTTGTCATTAATACCTGCGTTGTATGTTCCCTTTAAAATGAACACTTATGACATTTTCTGGGGCCTTTTTGCAGTCATGTGCGTGTTGTTGTGTCAGTTCTAACACTGTCACTTTCATTTAAGGCTTGCCGCCTGCCCCTGGACTACTGCAGGGAGCTGCCATTCCTACTTTAGCCAGCTTCCTAATGTGGCAGTAGACCGCTACACAGTGGATCCTTAGCATGAGTGTCTAGACAGTTGGCCAGCAGTTTTGGGTACCCCACTTGCACTTATTGTACAGGCAGGCCGCTGTGGAGAATGGATTGCTGGTACTACCAGCATGCCCTGACCCATTGGCCCTCATTTGTGTCCCTCCCCTGTGATTGTGTTTGTGGCTAGTTCTTAGAGTGTACTGAATTATTGTATACAGCAAATCCAGCACGACTGTCAGCCAGAGTTATATACCACAGGTTTTCCACTTTTTGGTTCCACAAGCATTCCAGTGTTGGAAAGTATAACAGTTATCCTGGTTGCGGGGTAGTTTGACTGCTACTAGAAATTTTGTTTTGGTTTCGGATGGACCAACCCTACCCGGGTTAAATCTGTGACTATATCATACTTGATTTTGCCCATTATGAAAACAAAATGTACCCCATTTTGTTGTTGTTATTTCACAAGCAATTGACAATGGTCGAATACAAATAAATTGATGTAAGAATCCATGGCTGTACAATTTTCTCCAACTAGCAGTAGTTTTTCTTTTTTAAAAAGCATCCATAAACAAGTCATGAAGCCATCAATCTTGATGTAGCCTCTGTGGAGAAAGTATAATTTACTGAGGCAATGGTACCTGGGGTAAAACAAGTCAATCTCAAATCTAAGTGATTTTGAAGTTTCTCAAGCAAACCACTTTGTGTTAAATTGTAAGAAAGAATTGATTAATTATTCAGAGCGTTTAACCTGATTCATATCATAATTCTTACAATAATACATTCATTTAGACACTCTAGGCTTTAGAGTCATCTTAACACTTCAACAAATTGAAACAAAAAGCTGTGTTCTTAAGTATTTTCCTGAAATCAAATTGAATCACAACTTCTGAAAGATGACAGGAAATATTTCCCTACAATACTTTATATTGAATAAACTTATGTTTCTCTGATAATCACCAAAGTTCTCTCAAATCTTAAAAAGGTAAATATGTATTGTGTACCATTGTCCATTGTAAATGAAAACTTGGCAGAAAAACCTTCAAGGGGGATGCATTATGTAGAGGAAGGTTGATGGTAACAAGTTCTTTTTTTGTATAGTTGGCGATGTTGATTCTCTCCATTACTGCGTTGTAGATGTAATATGCACCCTACAGCTGTTATTTCTTTGTCTGATTCCTTAATTGTATTAGATACGTCCAACCTCCAAGATCCCAATGTCAGTTGGAATGTAACCCAATTTGCACTCAATGTCGTCAGATACTGTCCAATGCCAATGAATTACACAGTTTGGCTGTATTTAGTCCGAGAAGCGATATTAGAAATGCATGCAGTGCACACCGCAGTAAATAGATTATATATATCCAGGCTTTTCATATGTGCACTTCATTATTACGCTCTAGCTACTTCTTGACAAATTTCTAAAGTGTTTTTGTTATTCATTGTGCAATCTATGTTGTCGGGTCGGTTGTCCCTGTGGTATAGGAAGTTGAATCGGTACAACCTTGAAATTCTTTGCTTTCTCTGGTCAAATTAACCGAGTTTATCAAGTTGTCAGTAGCAGTATGAAATTAGATTTATTACCTAGTTCTTATTGCAGCAGCATTGGTTGAGAGGGAGGTTTTTTTTTAGTCTAGTTTAAGTTTTATCATGTTGTAAGAAGTTCTGACGAGGAATGCTTTTTTACTTTGTTCTTCTTGCCCTCAGGATTGGAAGTAATGATTGGCCTCAAGCACTTACAAGTCCCACCCTGTTTAACAAAGGGTTTTATTGCATGAACTTTCCGGGGAAAGAAGAAAAGAAGAGTAGAAATAAATGTGTCAGGCACATGTGCATTCTGGCTGTTCAGTGATCGCCTTGAATTGTGCGTGCGTTATGTGGGGTGGGCGCCATATTGGCCAGAAGCGCTCTTTCTTCTTGCGTTTTCAAGCTGAAGTGATTCGAAGATATTGGGTAAAGTAGAATTCCCGGGCGAGAAACGAACGGCGTTGAGTCTTTGTCTAGGTCTAGAGTGGAAAATCGATGTTGCCAGCAGTGTTGTGTTGGCCATTGGTGATGTTACTTGTTTTGTGGTGTGTGGTGTTTTTTTTTCCTCCTTTCACTTAACATGAATTATGGCAAGTTTTCTTGGTAAATCTAGGTGCAAGTCATTACAACATCTGAGCCCTTCGGTTGTCAAGATGTAAACATTGTATTGTTTTTATACGCCCTCTAAATACTGTGTATGTAAACAAGATATTCAAATAGTTCATACTGGTGTAGACCTGTGGCATTGTTAAGCTATCTTCCTCTTCTCCTAATCAAATCAACGAAACCAACCTGAAGCTGGAAGTCAAAAAGTCTGGTTCCTTTTTGATGTAATGAGAGCTAGTATGCATTATTGGTGTTGTGGAAAGGAACATGACAGAGGTGTTTAACTACAAAAGTTTCACATCTACTGTATGTGTATGTTATTTACTATTGGTTGTGTTGCTGTATAGTGTACGAAGTCATTTAAAAAGTAAGGGGAAATTGTTTGATTTGTTAATGAAAATACTTCTTTTTTGATATTTTAAATTTTATCTATGAAAACCATACTGGACATTATGATTCTTACTGTTAATGATACACCGTCTTTAACGTAAAACCCAAAGAGAACAAAAACATATTTCTCTAATACCTGAATACTTGCAACAGGTTGAAACCAATTATGTAAAACTGGAGGGACATTGGAGTTCCTGCAGTTGCAGATAACACCTGTTTCCCCACATTACAAATAAATATCTGCATGGACATCAAAGACAAGGTTCTATAATTCAAATTGAACATTACTGGCCTAAAATCGTATGTTGTTTACTTTAAAGGTAGGGTCATCATTGGGTAATGACCCCCGGAAAAAATTGTGTAATTTCTATCCGAAAGCTTACTTCTTATAAAGATGGTAATAGTAGTAAGCATCCTGCAAAGTTATTTCGTCTGAAATGCCCCTGTTGATTACAAATCAATAAAAACATTTGAATCTGAGATTCGACTCATGCATGAATCGTTTCTCAGATTTCCGAGGGTTGGTCTCCGTTCGTGAATGCTGCGGCCAGAGATGCGGTTGGTACCTGCTGTCACTTCGCTAAATGTGGATGGATTCGACATTCGTGTGAAAATACCATTACAGTTTTTTGCCCTTTTTTCAGCAACTAGACGCTGTATTCAGCTGAAACTTTCACAGGTGACTTTAATTGTATCTTTCTTTATAATTTTGCCTATAAATCAGCATTATGTTGAAAAAAACAAAGCAATGACCCTACCTTAGGAAAATGAAATGGTACCATTCCTTTCTGACAAAATTGTGTAGGTATGTGTGTGTGTATAGGATTTGAGGCATTGCATGGTGAGGTATCAATATATTTATTTGGTTTGCGGTAACACCATGTGTGTATCTACTTGCCAGGTAGAGTTTGTTCTTAGAGAACTGTCTTGCTTAATTCTACTACCGCGGAGTAGATTGTTCGGGTGTTTGGGAGACTTCTCAGTTCTGAAAAGAACTGTCCTGAGTATTACCTGGGCGGAAGGTACAGAATTAGGCTGGGACTACTACTTTAGCTTATAGGATCGTAATTAACTGTACTACCGCGGAGTCAGTTCTTGGATTGGTCTCAACGTTTCGACTAGCTTGCTCTAGTCATAGTCATGTGTGTGTGTTTGTGAAAATGTAATTGAAATCCATGTACATACCTGGTGCACTCTTTCAAAATGTTAAGGAAACATTTTATAACTGTTTTTACTTTTTTGTTTTATATGAAATCAGAATATTTTTCCTCAAAACTTTTCTTAAAGTTGTTTTCACTTAGAGTAACTTGACATCAACTGAACTTATTATGAAAACATTATTACTAATGCAGTACCATCTATTTGCAATACGTCCAAAACCAGTTGCGCATGCGCATGTCACATCTCTGCCGAGTGTGCATCATTGAAGGACAAAATTATATCATGTCTAATATCCACAATGCCAGAATTCTTTTTATTAGCGGACCAATTATTAGTGAAATCAAGTCACTGTCTAACAAGTAGGTCATTGGAGGACGGTCGGTCGCCTAATGCATGTCTGTATGACCTTATGGTATTAATGAGAAGGCTTCTACTTCCAGACAGACAGACAGTCATTGTCAAGGCGAGATGGGAGTCATAGATCCTACATCAACTCTGATCGTTTGTTATCAGTATTGACCCTATGGGTAACCTAATTTAGAGAATATGATACTATGGCGGTCCCAATGGTGGCAGGGTTTGAGCAGCAACAACTGAGGACAACAATGGATAGCAATAACATATGGACAACCTCGGAGTAGTCTGTGAATACATAGAGATCTAAATTTACATCCCTGGTCCGCCCTTGTTTCAATTTGACAATGACTTTCAAGTAGAGATCATGTGACTTCCTGAACATGAAACAAGTTGTGTTGAAGTACTATCACTTCTGGGAAAAACCATCCGTATGGAAGTTCTCTCTTTAATTGTCAGATTTTTATTTCTAGCAAAAACACTTGTAATATGACATGAGATAACATTGTTGTCACAACTTTCGTCTTATGAATAAGTACCTGAGTGTTGTTACACTTGCCAAGTTTCAAATTGATGTGGGTTTGGAGAGTAAGGAATAAAGTTTTTCGCAAGAGTGCGGAGAGAAATTAACAAGACATGTTAAAAAACCCAATAACAACAACAAAACACACAGACACACTTAAAGGCACTGTACACGTTTGGTAATTACTCAAAATATATATTAGCATAAAAACTGACTTGGTAACGAGCAACAGAGAGCTGTTGATAGTATAAAACATTGTGAGAAACGACTCCCTCTGAAGTAACGTAGGTTTTGTGAAAGAGGTAATTTCTCACTAAAATAATAATAGACTTCTTGCAAGCTTAGAAGCCTTTTATTCCTATCTGAAAGCACACAAATTTGTACAACAAGGGTGTTTTTTCTTTCATCATTATCTTGCAACCTTGATGACCAATTGAGCCCAAATTTTCACAGGCTTGTTATTTTATGCATATGTTGGGACACACCAAGTGAGAACACTGGTCTTTGACAATTACCAAACGTGTTCAGTGCCTTTAAGTCAATATAACGCTTTTGCATTGGGAAAAAAGCGGTATTGGCTGAAAACTGTATTACCTTCATTGAAAGGATTCCACATTCTTTTCTTTACAGCAAAACGAATCAAGGGTAAAAACACACAAGATCTGAGTCAATCCTTTGACTTGTGTTTGTCCTAAATTCCCTTTCAATGTTAGATGTATATAAGCAACACCTTGAAGTGTTTGTTGGAGGTGCCTACCCCTGCTGCATTTCATATTAGGTGTGATCCAGTTGTTTATCACATATTGAATGCATGGTGGTTGGTGTGTTGGATCTTCATGACACACATACCTACATCAATTGATACATTGTGGGGATAATTGCTTGAACAGTCATTAAACTGGAAACATTTCAGGAAGTAATTTTTGTCTTCCCCTGAAAAAGTCTTGAACAGTGTTGTTGATTTGAGGGAGTACATTCATTTTGATCATCAATTTTTAAAGAGGATTTTCTGTAATCTATGCTTTTTAAGCCTTTGAGAAAGACTCTGCTAGGGATGTATTGCTATCTATGCCATTTCACATAACCTGTGGAAAAAATACTAAGAAATGCATAGGAACTGAAGTTTTTGAGAAACCCCAATGAAAGTTACCCGTTCATTAGTGAAACAAGAATTATTTTATCTCCACTTGTTATCAGTCATGATTTTCTCAAAATGGGCTAACAATTCAAGATTTTTCAAGACTATTGGTGCTCTTTTCTTATTAAAGCATGCGGCCAACATTGGTAAGTAACAAAGACCAGCATCCACACTTCATGTGACCCAACATACAAACATGTAACCTTTGTTTACAAAAAGAGTTAGATTGTACATTCCAGGGCTTTTCTGGCATGCAAAATACTGTACTGGTCATATGGGAAATTTTACCTTCTGTGTCATAATTTAAACATAAATTCAAGAGTTATAAAAGCAACAGTTGAAGAAGTGTTGAGTGTGCCCCTTTGCTTTATATCGAAAGTTGAAAAAAATCATACAGTGCAATCTCCATAAAATATAAGATATAATGTTTTCTACCATTGAGCTGTGTACAAATTGTGCCTGCAGGAAGTTCAGGCTTTGTGGCTTTTTTGTAATCATTTGATGTTACAGGTTACATGGTCTGTACATGAAATAACAAACCTGTGAACGTTTAAGCTAAACCGGTCATTGGAAAACCCCTCATATGTTTTCACTGTTTTAGACTAATTGTTTCACTCATTTACGAAAAAACTATAGGATTCCAGGCCAACCTATTTCAAGGGAAGTTGACCATCTTTTTACCATGCAAGATATGTGTAAATCTGTGAATATTTATATTTCAATCTTACCAATGTTGTGTATACCCTTTAAGTGCCTTTTCAAGCAATCATTTTGTAATTTGTGAAGTGTTCAGGCCTGATTCTTCACAGAGGCAAAGGAGGGAATAGCCTCAATGCCCCTGGTCATTGCCTCGGTGCCCCTTGAAACGTTCCAATAGAAATTGACAATTCCTCATAGAGGTGCCCTTTACAAAGGAGAAAACGCCTTGGTGCCCTTTTCCTTTAAAAAATGAATCATCAGGCCTGAGTGTTACCTTCTCTGTAACCTACCATTTCTTTAAAATACCCTTTCTGTATTCAATTTAATTCAGTTTAATGGTCCTACCATGGAGGACAATTTCCTTGCATGCATGCAATGAAAAAATATTTACACACGAAAATATTCTGAAATATAAAGTAACTTAATTTTGCAAAATGTTAGCAAAAAATTAATAATAATGTCTGGGCTGATCATAATGGAGACAGACAGCGTATGCCAATAATGATATTAATGATAATAACATAACAATAACATAATAACATAGTTCTTATATAGGGCATCCCACAAAAGTCTCAATGTGCTTTAAACAAACATAACAGGCAATAAAGGAGTCGATTTGCATCAAAGTGACTGCCATTTCCCAACAGTACACTCCTTAGCCGGATGCAAAATTTATTTAGTGGATGGCCGATGTTACTATAGACCGCTTCTGCTTTAGATAGAACCCTTCCTTTGCAATTTTCGTCCAGGGCCCAATTTCATAGAGCTGCCTAAGCAGAAAACGTTCCTTAACAATTTTCTGCTAAGCAGAAATGAGCAGGATACCAGTCACAAATTGTACTTGTGACATGGATAGTTTGGCTGGTAATCTTATTCTGGTAAGCATAATTTTGTTATGCTTAGCTATTTTTTTGTGCCTAAGCAGCTCTATGAAATTGGGCCCAGGTCTATGTGTATCCCTAGGATTGTTTATGCTTGTTTCACAACCCTTTCAAAACCCTTCTTGAAACATAACACTTTCCAAATCTTGGAATGATATTTCGTGCTTGACTTCATATCATCAATAGCCATGGACCTGGGTCCAATTTCATGAAGCTGTTTAGCAGAAAATTGTGCTAAGCAAATTCCTTTACTAAGCAAGAAATGAGTGGGGTACCAGTCACAGCAATGATAAATATAGGGTATTTTGGCTGGTAACCTATATTTGCTAAGCAAGAGTTTTATGTGCTTAGCAAGTTTTTATACTTACATGCTTTAGCAGCTGATTTTGTGCTTACTTCGCGAGTTTCCATTCATAGCGCTGCTAACCGTAAGCACACGAAAAGGCATGCTAACCTTCCGGTGCTTACTGCATGAAAATGAATGAGGTAACAATGCAAATCCATGGTGAACGTGCAAGCTGACTGCCTAATTTTCTTGCTAACCTGTGAAATACGCTTTAAGCAAATTTGTTTGCTATAGTTAGCATGAAAATTTGCTTATCGTTAAGCAGCACTCTGAAAATGAAAGCAGCATGGCAGAACTCCTTTGTTTAAACTGGGTCAGAAGAACAAGGAAGTGCTTTTTGGATGTGGTTTGGTTTTTGAAAATGTAGGTCATTTATCATCATTAGTATTTACGTTTATTGGTAATCAAACCAAGGAGTTTAATATCTATAGATTCGGTGGTAGCCTGAGGAAATCTAGGGGAAGTCTTGTGTTGATGTATCTGGTGTACATGATTTAAAAATTAAATCTTCTTTTTTTGAAATCTGTTATTCCTTAAAGGGGAGAACGTCTTATTTATTAAATAGCAAATTGGTAAATTTTCAAAGCAACCTCCTCTTGGGTAGATAAATATAGTATAATATAGGTAGATAAATATAATTAATGAGAACAAAAACAAGGACAACAACAGCAACAATAGTAAGCCACAAACGCATTGATGCAGATTGCTCATTTTCATTTCAAAGGGGAAAAATATACCTAGATACATTGAATGTAAACAAAATCAAAATAACAAGATTTGATATTATCTTGGCTGGCAGATTGCCACCAAGTTCCATTAGTTCTGGCTTCCCACCACGCAAGAATGCTCGGAGTGAAATATTTTGGATAAGAGAAAAATTTCAACCGACCTAGTTTTTGTTTCCTTCTTGTTTTCTTTGTTTCTAAATGACGCCAGTTTATCATTTTGTTGAGTTGTTGCTTATCTGGCAATGTTTGGGGTAGGGAGATCGTTGCCTGTCTGATGGATAACATTACTATTGTGTGTTATACTTGGCTGCAACTCTTCTGCGCTTCAGATTGATTATGTTACCCAGCATTGAACAATGTCTTCATCAAATTCACCGGAACCCTAAACCCAAACAATATTTAAAGGGATGTGACACCATTAGTTTTGAATCAATCAAAGCATGTAAGTCTCAAGAAACGTTTAAAACTAATCATTGAAATGTTTTTAGGGGAAAAATGCTCCTTTGTTTGTGACTTGTTGTTTTTTGAAAGCCTAAACTCAATTAGTTTTTCAAAGCCATCACAGTATTTCTCTGGACAATTCATGTTTGTTCCAAACAAGGTTTTATTTAAGATTTATTGTTAGTTTATGATTCTGATTCTCAAGGAAGCTAGACCACATCTCAAAGTAAGACCCCAATTTTTGAGTGCCTTTGTCTTCTGTCTAATCAACCTAAATTCAAACTTTAGAATTTCTTGTTGTCTTTTTTTTTTTTTTTGTGGACGCATGACCACAAAAATGTTGATGCAAGTATATGAGTGATTTCATTAATTTAATCTTTTTCATGCTGACAGTGTTTTTTATGAAGACCTCTCGAGTAACAGCATTTTTTACATGACATGTCTTTGAACTCATCCACTCAAAATTCAGATTTGTAACCATATAATGGCGAGAGATGTGAACTCAAAAACTGTCCCAGTTCTTACTTGTAAATCTAGATACATGTAGAAAGCCTGCACACGAATTAATTGAAATGGCAGAGGGGGGTTACAGTTATTATTCGTAGACCTCTGATGAAGGGCCAGCAGTTTAATGGATCTTATATAATTTGCTTCCTTCAGGGTACATTCAGGTGTTATACAACGCTACTCGGACCCTTGTTGCAGTCTTAAAACCTCGCCACTGTGTGTGTCCCGGCATATAGGAGCAGGATTTGGCATTTGCATATTGGATTGTTCATGTAAACCCTGTTCTACCTCTAAACAGGGCCTATTAGGTTTCTTGGCTTTAAAATCGATGATGGTCGCTCGGTCAGTGAACTACAAAATGAAAATTACAATGCAGGCAACGTCTAAAAATATATTCCCGGTTGAGGTGGAATGATATAGAAGACTGCATCATGCCTGATGTCGGGTTATATGGGTTCATCGAGGCCTACATGTAGCTTGTTTTCAGTATTTTTTGGCACAATCCTGGAGGAGATGGAGATGGTGCATCTAGTTGAATACTGTTACTGGTTATAGTGTTGGAGGAGGCCTTTGTTTCTGTGCTAATTTTAAGTGTTTAGTGTTCATTCCTGTTCGTATTCATTGTTTGGAGAGAAAAAAACAATGATCAAAATTATACATAACTATAAATATTTAAGAATTAAGTCCTTTAAAAAAAAAAAAATATTTTAGTGGCAACTAGTTTTGCAATTTAGGCCAAACCCTATTGGATCAAAACACAAAATCCTGATGGAGATTTTTAAATTCTTATTATACATTTTTTGAGCAGAATCTGCAAAGCAAAATCTAAAAACATGCAATTGATGTTAAAAGATAATTTAAAAAGTACAAGTAATACAAGCAAGGTAATAAAATGATAAATTAAACCTAAATGAATAAATGAATAAACAAATTGATAATTAAGTGCACTTTAAATATATATTAAAATGATAAAAACAAAAAAACAGAATTTAAAATAATTTGGTTAAAAATGAATGAAAATAAAAACATGTGAAGCATTGTTTGCAAATACATAATTTCATACTGATTTTTTCCCTATTTACTTGGGTTAAATTAAAATAAATTCACTGAATGGGAAAAGGGACCCAAAACAAGTTCATCAACAATGGCAATAGGAAATGGAGAATAATTTATCAGAACCTGAGATCTCCACTTGTCCTCGTTAATATACGTCGAACAACACCAGCTTACAAAGTCTACATGACCTAGACATAGTTTAATAATAGTGCAGCCAACGGAAAATTCCTGCCTTTTACTCCCCAAAAGGTGGACTTGTATACAAAGAGTAATCGGAATGGATTTACAATTTCAATGATAAATTGTCGCCTTGCTTATTGGGCAGTCAAGCAGAAATGAATTATAGGGCGAACGCATGTGAATGCACTCTGCACACATTTACTATACTGTCAATTGAAAATGTTCCTGTGTGCTCATTATGCACAAGACTATGTGATACATAGTACAAGGCTTGTCAAGTTTATGTGCATCAGCCCATGTATTAGATCTGTGTCACATGGCACCCATATTTTATTCCCATCAATTTAAACAAAATGAGACTAGAAAGGAAACTAATCTATCCCCTTCTATTGTATAACAAGTATCAGAACTAATGGCGTTGGATACTGGAAATGTTTTAAAGATTAGAGCAAAATGGATCAATAACATGAAGGAAAAATTCATCAATGCCAGATCAATTAAGACTTTGAAGGCTCACATAATATGAAGTATAAGTGTTTGAGAAAGCATATGCAGAATTATAAAAGTTAGATCTGCAGATTAGAACGACAAAACAAACAAAAGATTTAACTTAAAATTTGTATCGTTTCGTGGAAGACTACATTGTGGCGTTACAAACCATACCTTACACTACAGTTGCTATAGAGTGTTTTCTACTCTATCAAATATGGTGAACTGTTATTTAAGTCTAAAATGTGTAAGAAATTTAAGGAAAGCTATAAACTGCTTTCCTTTAAATTATTGAAGAGAGCTCTGTGCATTCCTCAGAACCACACATTAGTCTAAAAAGTGAACTGAATAAAGTGACTGTTCATGCTGTTAATAATGTTAGCATGTAGAAATGAAAATACCACTGATGGTTCGTATGCGTGTACAGGAATAGATGCGTGGATTGATATTTTTGTTACAAATTTTCAGTAATTTTTTTCAATTTCATTTAAACTCTGTATATACATACAGAACATAGTAACAGCACATTGTTATATTCATTTTCAATTCATCAGAAACAGAGTTCCTGAATTTTTACACAACTGGTCATTTTGAATCTTTAAAATCCTTGGTTTTGTTTCCATGACTCAACAGCAATTACTATTTTTAAAGGGTTTTTTGAAAAGGTTTTTTTTTTCTTCTTAGTCATCAAGGAATGTGTTATGATTTCCCGCAGCCAAACCATCTGTTTATCAAAACACAAAGCTGTAGATTTTTACTTCGCTTCTCGCAATACCGCGAATCGCCAAGATTGCCCAAGAACAGAGTCATAATAACTCGTTCATGTTTATCCTACAAATTGGAAAACTCTAGTCTACCCGGAGTGCTCACATTTCACTAGTTTATATGCGCAGTGACTATCCATAGCTAAGGCGCACTGTAGTGTAGGCCATGTCGCGACACGCATCTCCGGTTACTGCCTTGTGTAATGTACGACTGCATTGAGGGGGGAGGGGGGGGGGTACTGCATGGAGCACCAAATGACAGACTATTTTTACTGTGATGTTTTTGTAAAGGTTCAGCTTCCCTGAAACTGGCGATTATGAAGCCTAAAATGATGCCCGCAAGAGTCCGGGGGGGGGGGGGGGGGTTGCCTCTTGTCTCTTTATTGCTGACTGATTTGAGCTTCTGTGTAACTTGATGCTGGAGAGTAATCAATAAGACGAAGAAAGGTGAGGGAAGACCCACTTCTGTCCATTTTGAACTCTTTTCTTGTTTTGGATTTATTTGTTTTGTTCGATTTGAGATTGTTGTTTTTTGGGGGTGTGTTTTTTTTTTTTTTTTTTTTTTTTTTTTGGGGGGGGGGGGGGGTGTGTGTGTGTTTACACGCTTCCTTCCCATGGGGGGGGGGGGTGGTGAGACTATATAACATTTCTTCTATGATACTTTTCATGAATATGCCATGCATCATCTACTGTTTGGAACATCATCATATTCTCCAGACATGCTCTTACTCACAACTTGACAAGTCATCAATAGGTAAATGATTAGTCTCGCAGGATTACCCCTTCGATATCTGTACTCTGTCTAAAAATACCCCTGCAAAATATTAACGGATACACTCCTTTTTTTTCCCTTCTTTTTTAAACTCTGTTGCTAGTTTCCCTTCATGGGCAGACATTATTATATAATTCAGAGTTGAATTGGGCCAGCAAAGGGTTTCTAAGAGCAGTATTTATATCGGAGTTTTTGGTGTTGTTTTTCACTTCTTTGACAAACCTCCCTATATGCAAACCATGCCACCTGGAAATCCAACAATATTGTTTAAGGGAATAAACAGAGTGGTGACCCAGGTCTTAAACAGCAGTTAAAGACCGACAGGGTCGTGGCCGTGCGATAAAGGCCCAAGCCATAGGCAAGATCCTCTATCACACAGCCCAGACCCTGCAAGGTCTTAAACTGCCGTTTAAGACCGAGTCACTACTCTTTTATTCCCATTAAATACCGTTTTTTTATTAAAAAAGCGTAATAAGGTTGAACAATCTGTAAAACTTTCTGTTTTGTAAATTTTCAATTGCTGTCAGGCCCTCAGGCTCCACTTTGCATGGGGGAAAAGTTGTCAAACGGTTGTGCATACGTGCCCGTACTAATAGATATTACATTGAGACCCATTTTGTATTGATTTTGTTATGCGTTGTTAGCTCCCGCGTAGTCTCGCGCATTAGCCAACTGATCTTAAATGGCTCCAGCTATGTCTTAATTGGTGGTTTAAGACCGGTGAAACACTACATTTCGACCAATCAGAATGCAAAAACTCTCTAAGGTATTTATGAATATCAATCAAGTAACACTCATTGTCATTGTTAAAAGCTATTATTGACATTTCTTTTCATTCTTTCAGTCAGTGTCGCTGTCACTTTCATTGTCAATGTCGTTGTCATTGGTCCTGTCAGCGCCAGACCAATTTTAGAAATGTAGTAGAAATTATATTCTTGATTGAAAAATTGGGTTTTTTCGTGGAACACAAATATGCTGCGCTGGAGCAAGCACCACACAGATGCAGATTGATTTCCTCTGCACATTCAAATTTTGAGTAAATGAGGAACATTTCCTTCGCTGCCAATTTTTCAGTGATCTGTTGATCTTTGTCGCTATTAGGAACCACAAAGGATAAGGAACATTTCTGTTCTTATTTCGGTTATTTAAATTTTTGCAGTGTGGTCCCCCCCCCCCCAAAAAAAAAAAAAATGAAAGAACGGAGTTGGGATTGTCCAAGGGCCACTGTCAACACTATCTCGAATTCTGATCATTCTTTGATAATTTCAAGCGTCAAGATTTCGAAAAAACAATCTTATCTTTAAAAATGCTCACTCCAACAGGTTTCCACATTTGTGAGAAAACCCGAAAAAGAAGGTTACCATGAACTGGGAAGGGTTTGATATCTGGAAACTAGTTTATTAGCAGCTGCCACTCACCCTTATCACAAATAATAACCAGGTATGACTTTGTGATTAGAAACAGATGGTTTGCTGGTAATATCGTCCAAGTTTAATCTCCTGGGCAGACCAAAGGATCATAGGGTTTACATGAACATGTCGTCTCTGTATGGGATGTTACAACATTGCCCCTTTGGAGTGCATCAATTGGGCCACTGAATGTTCAAGAAACTTATACCATAATTTTAACCTGTGAAAATATTCATTGAAGCAATTGCTAAGGTACTGAGTGAAACCATCCACTGATGATATTTAGGTGGTCGGCACAATGGCCGAAAACCTATTGTTATTGTTCTGCTTGCTTTTTTCCTCGTCTTCTAACTTCCCTTTGAACCTTCTCATCAAGATTTTGCAAAAACAAAAGGTCGTAAAGACTTGAAACTTATCACGTTCTTGGACCTTAGTGTGTAGATGAAACCACATCTTTTTCGGGATGATGACGTCATTAATGACGTCATATCATTAAAGTTTAAAAAATAACATGAATATTTTTAAAGGTCAAATTTCAAAATTCAAAAGTTTATATCTCATTATCTAAAAAGTGTTCAGACTTGAAACTGCTCATGTACTTAGACCTAAGTGTGTAGATAACACCTCAACTGTTTCAGGTTGATGACGTCATCGATGACGTCACAATATTAAATCAACGTTTAACATTTTAAAAAATCATATCTGGAGAATCATAACAGATACTTGCAAGGTGTTTGCACTATATAAAAGTTCTTGAAGTATTATACAAATCTTACACAATGTGTGACCCCATGTGACCTTTACTTCCATCAAAACCGGAAGTTTCTAATTTCAAAAATGCAAATCTTTAGACCCCAATTAACTTTACCTAAACCAATATTTCAAACGAAGACATGTGTACCAAATTTTCAATTAAGTTTTCACAGCTCAGCTAATTTCTAAATGTATATACACCAAACCTTGTTTTTGTTTAAACAAAAACTTAAATCTAGTATTCTTTCTGCGATTGTATGTTGTGTCACTTTTGTTAGTGATTGATAAAGGTTGCCTTGCAGACAATTTTTTGTTCATGTGTTTGGTTCATTCAGTACTTTCAGTTGTCACACATCATCTAGCATTAGGCTCTTGCAGAAAAATCCCCACAACTGGAAAAACTGGAAATATCCATAGTAAATTTATTTCCCAATAGCTAACTTCTTGTGGATTTTATTTCATAGGACTTGGGTAAAGTATTGAGTACAGTGCTTTACACGGTGTACAGGTAAAACCAAATGATTCTTTATCCCCAATGCAAATTTAACATCTGTTTAAGGGTCTGTATACGTTTGGTAATGACTCAGAAAATTAATGGCAATAAAAACTTACTTGGTAAGAAGTACAGCAGCTTTGGATAGTATAATGCATTTTGAGAAACTTTTCACTTTGAAGTACTGCGGTTATGGAAAAAGATTTGAATCTGAGAAGCATTACTGCAGTAACAGGGGTCGAAAACACTGGACCGCAGGCCTGAGGCCAGTGATTTTAGCCTCGGGCCAGTAAACTTACGACCGTACAAGTCCGGGGGTCTTGTGTTTTTTAATAATAACACCTCACTGCATTTTTAATTTAAACTAATAAATAAAAATATATTTCACTTCTGTTGAGTATTGAGGTATTACCCATAAGAAAAATTTGATAAATCTTCTCCTAGTGCTTGTTCCAAAAACAGCTCAAATGTGAAACTGTGTTGATAGTGTTCTTCTCATTTTGATGGTGGTCTTGTAAGAAATTTTCTGGTCCAGTAAAAGTTTTGAGCTACAAGCCCTGCCCTCTTGTGGATTTGTTTCCAAAATTCGAGCCCGGAGTAACGTTTCTCAGATAGTGTAATCCAATTGCAGATTATTCTTCCTGGGTGGACATAACTCCTCCAGATTTTCAGTAATATCTCAAAAGCGCTACCACCTTTTGAAATTAAATTTTCACAGGTTAGTTGTATGGTATATATCTACAACTATATAGGATTGAAACAAACAGTGGGTTCCAATTAACAAACCTATACAATCCCTTTAAGCTAACTTGTTAATACAAACCCTTTTTTGCAATGGTCTGCAAAAGCCTCTTTGTCTGTTTTCAGTATTAAAACATCACTTACAAACAGAATGAATTTTAAAATATAAACAGCTGAGCAGCTTCAGGTGTAAGTTGCAAATTTTTAAGGGTTGACCTTTTTCCTTTCAGCAGTGCTGTTTGATTGCGATCATGCAATGATTGAGAATTAGATCACCTTTAATTGTAACTCCATTGAATGTTTGCGGAGTAAACATTGAGTGGACCAGAAGTCTTGATGGAGAAGAAATTGAGTATCAATAGCCGCTGTCACTAAAATCATAAAGCTGGTCGACCTGTCTGGCTTGATTGCCACAACGATTGCGTTGTGACTGTGATGTGACTGGGTATGTGATATTACAGTCTTATTTGTTAAGTGAGGTGGGATTGGGGGTTGGGAAGGGGTCTTTTGACTCCTGAGCTTGTAACTAATTGGCCATCTGAAATCATCAACAGTCAAAGATCATCATTGGATTGATTACTAGCCTCCTGAGTCCTCTATCCCCTGTGCCCCAAGCCCCTGAGCCCTCTGACCCCCAAGACCTCTAGCCCCTAAGCACTTGGCCCCTTGCGTCCTCTAACCCCCTAGCCCCTGTGCACCCCCTGCGCCCTCTATCCCCTAGCACCTGTGCACTTGGCCCTCTTGCGATGTACAGCCCCTTCGCCCTCTAGCCCCCTGAACTCTGTAGCCCCTGAGAACTCCCCCCCCCTTAAATCACCCTCTAGCCCCATGAGCCCTATTGAGCCCCTGAATCATTTTGGCCCCCTTTGGCCCTGAGCCTTCTATCCCCCTGAGCCGCTCTAGTCCCCCTCTAGTCCTCTATCCCCTGAGCCTTCAAGACCCCTGAGCCCTCTTGGCTCCCTAAGCCATCTTGGCCCCCTGAGTCCTCTTGGCCTGAGACTTCTGTCCCAGTGAGCCCCTCAAGTTCTCTTGATCCCTGTATCCCCTTAGCCATCTAGCCCCTAAATCTCTCTAGCCCAATGAGCCCTCTATCCTCAGAGTTTCATTGCCCTCTGAGTCCGCTATCCTCTAGCCCACTTACCCTAGATCCATTTAACCCCCTGAGCCCTCTTGCCCCCCCCCCCCCGAGCTCTGTAGCTCCCCTTCCCCCAGCCTTCTAGCCCCCTAAGCCATCTAGCCCACGGAGCCCTCTAGCCCCTGAGCACTTTGCCCCCTTCTCCCCTTTAGCCCCTGATCCCTGTACCCCCTGAGCCCTCTACCCGGAGCCCTGTATGCTCCTAAGCCCTCTCTAGCCCCTGGAGCCATCTAGCCCATCCTATGCCATCATGTCCCTGAGCTCTCTACCCATTGTACTCTCAAGCCCCAGTTCCATCTATCCAGAGTGCCATCTAATCCCTGAGCCCTCCACTCTAGCCCCCACTCTGACAATTTAACAACAAACTGAAGACAGAGCAGTAAGGGCCATAGCCTTATTATTATGGGTCTCTCTAATTGTTGTCACTTTATGAAGTTGCTAGATGCTTTGTGACCTCTGAAGTATTTGCTGAGGAGGACATGGCAAAGTCTGTTTATTTACACCTTTAAATCATTTGTGATGGTCGTTGTCATAAGTTTATGAGATGTCCAGAGATAAAGCTGAATACTGAGTACGCTACATGATACAACACGCTGTTACAGAAAATGAAAAAGTTGCAAGAAAATGATGAAAGAAAAAACACCCTTGTTGTACAAATTTGTGTGCTTTCAGATAGGAATAAAAACTTCTTGCAAGAAGTGTTTATTATTTTAGTGAGAAATTACCTCTTTCTCAAAAACTACGTTACTTCATAGGGAGTCGTTTTCTACAATGTTTTATACTATCAACAGCTCTCCGTTGCTTGTTACCAAGTAAGTTTTTATGCTAATATTTGTTTCGAGTCATTACCAAACGTGTACGATACCTTTAATGAAATTTTTCATAGTATATTATTATTTTCATATTTTGTGTTTATTTGGCTTTTTATCTAAATGAGCTTGATCAAAGAAATAACGGGTTCAACCCCATCACTAAGCTATTTTTTACTTGGAAGTTAGTTTCTATCATTCTTACCATCAGAGTCCTATGTTATTGCTACACAATTGGTATACACAATTTGGCTATGAAGAGAGTCAAGCAGATTGTAACATACCAGGCTCGGATTTTGGGGGATTTTGTCCTTAGATAATGTTACACCAAGATAAAATACTTTTGGTACTGATTTTTTGTACTTTCTGGTAGTTTTGGTATTTATCTTTTTAGTTCAGGTATTACAGATCAATTTGTTTTGAAGTACCAGCTTAAAGAAGAAAGTCAAAGGGACAATGTTTACCTGAAATACATGTAGGTCACATCATGTATTTATTTAAACATTATAGGCCTAAAGATGTACAATAAGAGTGGTGGGTAATGCAATCCATTACCCGATTATTTAATAATCAACATGCAAACTTCCTTTAATAAAGGATTTCATAATTGAGTTGTGGGAGTGACGAACAAAGAAAGCTGTCACTTTACCAATATTGTGGTTCCCTGAAGAGGGAGCAGTCAATAACGTTAATGAATCTCCGTTCTGTCATGTGGTGGTTTTTTTTTGTATTGTTGATGACAATTCATGGAAGGCACTTTAGTGATCATTTTCATTAACAAATAAGTGAAATGTTGAGAAATATTTTACCTATATTCTGCAGTTCCTACATGAGCTGCGGTTGTCATATTACATTGTGTGTGACTCCACAATCTAAGCTTAAATTAAACTAAGCACACATTGAAGGAGGGCTGTGTGTGTTTTTCCCCTGACTGTATTTCCCTCACTGTAACCATTGAATAAGATGGATACCACCAACCGCCGCCCCCCCCCCCCTCAACCTCATGCCAAGAGGGGACTTAATTGTCTGTGTGTGCGCTGATCTACTTATTTACTGAGACTCTACCCACCAAGACAAAAACACAAGCTTTGTTTCTGTTCCTTTCTGTCTGGCTGATAGGAAAGGGAAAGAAACCAAAACCTCCAAGAGGCCTATGTGTTTGCACTGAGAGTCTAGCCTCACTGGTTGATTATGCTGGCTATTGGGTTACGGAGACCTGATCGTTCTTCATCCCGGCAACAGAAATGAGGTGTGTGGCACATAATCCCTTATGCTTATTCACGTCTCAAGATATATTTTTTTCCCCCTCTTCTCTCCTGTCTTTCTTCTGTGTGTTTGTCTGGGGTTATGGCAGAGCATTCTTTGGCTGTGGGAATTGGTAGTGATATACAGTATCATGTACTCCCATTTAGCATTATGTTCCCATTGGTCTCTTAGCCTTCAATCTGTCCATCAGCAGATACACAACAATGTATGGAATTACCTGTGCAGATTGCAAGCACAGATTGCATGGTTTTTGGGCTAACAAAATTGGGGCAACATTTGCAAAAGACATTCAGAGATTAAGTTTCTGAATCATGGAAAAGGAGGTCAGCCATGTTTTAATGTGTGTGTGTGTGGGGGGGGGGTGTTTCTATTCAAGCTGACATACATTCGTGCTCTAGAACATTAAAACATGAGTATTGGTTTCAGCAGTTAGCGGTAACGTACAAAAATCAAGGGTAGTTATTTTTAACAACATGTGCAAAATATGGTTCTGGCAAAAATGTTCAATGCACCAATGCAATTTCAGAAAATAAATAAAACAAGAAATTCAGTTTGTATGACATCACATAAAAAGGTGCTTGTGTTCGTGCTGATCCATGGATTGCGATTTATTCAGCATGACCTCATGGTTGATGTCTCGTGATTCAAGATTAAAGATTTGAGATTTCATAATCAATGGTTGATTTCACCAGATGGCGCTGTAAGCCTGTTAAGTATGGCAATGTCATCAATATAGTAGTTTTCAATACCTGTCCTTGAGGTGTATGTATATGATTAAATAGTAAGTTTTTGTATTGTTTAGTGCAGTAGTTTTGATTTTATGAAATGATAACTTTTGAAATATTGTCACCAGAGGGCGCTGTGTATATTGATGATGTCTTTAAAATTATTTGAAAAGGCCAAGGACCATTATTCATTTCATGCACCTAAACCACATTCCAGTTCCATTTCATGTTTACTACAGAGCTGAAATTCAGGTATTTTATTATTTATTCACTTTTTAACTTCCACTTTTGAGCAGGAAACAAGGTCAAATTGGTATCATGTCAGTTTCACTTCTATGTAGTTTTCAATGACCTTTCCAAAGATGTATAGATTGTCAAAATCCATTGTATGGGGTTCAGGAGTTATGATTTTTGTTTCAGATTATTAAACTTGAAATTGATGTAATTCAACACTTGATGACATCGACGTGACATCCTTGTTCAAGTTCCATCTTCTTGTTGAGATTCAATTGTTTGATGAGTTTCAAGGTGCTCATATAGAGAAGAGTTTGAAGAAATTCAATTGTCGATGAATAAACTTGGTCAATGTTTTGTTTCAAAAACTGTGTTTCTGGCTTAAAAACAGCTGGATAATACATCACTAAAAACTAAAACTTGCTTCATTTGCCACTGTTGGGAGCCATTTATGGGCTTTGAGTCCATGTTAAATATTGCCTACATTTTTAACATTGTTAGTTCTATTTATTTCTGAAAGAACTCTCCAGTTTTTCCTGTACACAGGAATTCACCTTAAAATGCTGTCATTCCAAAGATTGATTTAATAAGTAGGTAATTCCATAACAATTTTTGGACACTAGGTGGCAGCAGACTTACCAGGTAAAACCATCGTTCTCAGAATTGTGCGCATGCTCAGAACTACGTGGACAATGGAAATTTACCTGGTAAGTCTGCTGCCACCTAGCGTTCCAATGTCTCCCATTGCATCAGGGTAAAGAATAGTAATGCTTCAATGACTTAATCTGTGTATTAAAAAATAAATGGTACAACTTATTGAGTGATTTGTTTAAGCAGACATGTACAAAGTAAGCTTTTAA
Organism: Plazaster borealis; assembly: GCA_021014325.1. Lineage (NCBI taxonomy): Eukaryota > Metazoa > Echinodermata > Asteroidea > Forcipulatida > Labidiasteridae > Plazaster > Plazaster borealis. The sequence goes on from CM037463.1 coordinate 13,218,668, forward strand.
TGACCCCAAATTCATAGAAATACTACATTTTGATATTGCACCGGGATGAAACTCACAGTAAATACAATCGCAACCCCAAGGTAAATTGTTATTTTCTTGACAAGTAAACAAAGAATTATTGCTATGGTGAGTTTCAGCTTAGAAATGAGTCATCAATAATAATAATAATCCACTTTATTGACGCAATGAATTACGATACGTAACATCTACAATATATTTTCAAAATTGAAGTATTCTCTCCCTCTGATACAAAAATAATAGTCTGGAGGTCAACTTTTCATTTTGAGATGTTATTGATTAAACGTTGAAGCTAAATGTAGAGTTGCACATTCACCACACATTCTTGACGCTGTTTATTCATAATGTTATCGAGCACAACCTTGGCTGTACACATTTATGTTGTTGTTATTATAATCATTATTTTTAATTGGTGTAAAGAAATATTACAAAAATAGCAGCTGTACACATTTAAAATAACAATAATAAAATATTAATGGCATAATGCCTGGCATGAAAAAGTTAACTTAAACAGTTAACTCAAGGGCCTTTATTTCCATTGCTACCGACTTGACATTTAAAGATAAAAGCTAAATAAATAATACATTAATGGCATAGTATAAAGGATTTAAATTTAAATCACAAATAAATGTCTCCACTAAGCAGTTTTTGAATGAATCGGACAGATCATTGGGAATCATCAGTTTCATCATTATCACGTCTAATGATCAGGAGTGGAAGATCAAATGCTCAACACTTCAGCAAGTCCAAATTAGCAATTCACAGACATACTTAAGCAGGCCACCCGCAAGCTACCAGCCGTGCTAATAGCCCTACTACCTTATACCCCATACCCCCTCAAAATGCCGAGTATCACCTCCCTGCAGAATGTGCGTGTTTTAGGCAGATGCAGAGTGGTGCTGACAAGCCGTGAAGCCGGCCTCTCATCAAGACCCCTAATGACAAGCTGGCTAGGCCCTGAATCCATCTCTATTCACAGGATGTGTGTCGCGAGCGGTAATAGAAGGCAGGAGGGGAGGGGAAGGGGGGCTTAATGGGCTATGCAGAGGGGGTTGTAGAGGGGGGAGCTCAGGCGGCACTGGTTTAGCTTGACTTGAAGCGTTGAAGTTTGCTCAGAGCATCCAGGGGTTATTTGTGTTAGGACTTAAAGACAGTCATATCCAAATGTTTCATTCCCAGCATGTATCATTAGTTTCGATTGTGATCAATCGACACCATCTAAAAGGGATTCATTATTTCTCCACGTATACAAAGTATCTGCAGCTCATCTATACACAGATTTTTAACAGTTAAACTGTTAAAGTTTTTCACTGAATAGAGAGATTTGAAAACATTTAGGTACATATCCACTCTTCGTAGTTTTAGATGGTCAAAGTTTTACATGAAATTGTCTTCATGTAGGTGTGTTCTCTTACAGATCCTCTAGGTGGTCAACACCGTATTGCTAGCAACTTAGTCTCAAATTTTGAGAAAAAGGTTAAACTAAAAAAGTATCATGTCAAACACTGTTAAAAACCTGTTTTCTAAACTTCCATCTGGGTAAATTCTTCATAGCTTGTATTACCCCTCCCCCTGCATTGATGTGGTCCTTTCTCTATGAATAAAGCATGGTATACTCCGGCTACTTGGGTGGGATTCGAACTACAACCCCTAGAGCATACAATTCAATTGATTTTAATAACTGCATCAGGGATAAAGAACAAATTAATTTGAATCTACCCTTACACCAAGAGTGTGCCTAGTAATGAGTGGCCAGTTGGAGTCATAGCTTACTTCTGTAATATTTATCTTTGAGAACTGCAATTGAGAAATTGTAGATATTGGTCATTTTTGTTACCACCCTGTATGGAGTCAAATTTGTGAATGTGTAAATATTATTTTTTTGTTATAACAAATTGGCCAGACTCAATTACCTTCCAGCCTCAGTTTGAAAAGGAAAACAAGACAAAGTGACAGAGGTATAATAAAGGTGTGTTCCGTTCCTATATCATAGATCCAGCAAAACACTTTTTCAAAGGTTACTCAAGTTCAAAACAGCTTTTCAAACGGTGTGTTTTGATTCCTTTATAGCATCGGTGGCATTTGCAGGTTTTTTAATTTATATTTTGGCTTCAAACGCCTGAACTGCCCTTTTCAAAGGTCGCTTATTAGATGTATTTTACTAACATCAAATACACCTCACGACAAAATTAAATTACAGCATCCCTTTAAAGTATTATTGACTTGTTTGCCAAAAATAGTTCAGCCCAGTTCTGTATCTAGTTTTTCCTTTCTCAGAATTGAAACGAACTGATTGAATAGAAAGCTGTTATTCCCAGGCTTCAAAATCTAGGCATTTGGGTTTAGGATTGCAAAGGCTAATGTGTAACCAGTAACTCAGTCCTACTGTGCGCTTCATTTTTATGACGTGTCTTGTAATCCAGCATGATGTATTGAAACATATAAACTATTTTGTTGCACTATTTGAAGAAGGACGCAACAAAATTTTACCGGAGAAAGGGCATATGAAATTAAAATGCAAAATCATGTTTCAAGAAAACTGAGTGTGAAAGTTTGATCGTTTTTTTGCCATAGTCGTTGTAGGAAGGTTAAATTCTTCATGGGAATGGGAAAACATGTCTTTAGGGGTAATTCTAGCCACAAAAATGTAAGAGTAATGCCATGTTGGTGTTTAGTTTTTGTTTTGTCAGGAGCCATTTCATTGCTTACGACCTTTTAAAGGCACTGAACACGTTTGGAAATTGTCAAAGACCAGTGTTCTCACTTGGTGTATCCCAACATATGCATAAAATAACAAGCCTGTGAAAATTTGGGTCATTGAAGTTGCAAGAAAATGATGAAAGAAAGAACACCCTTGTTGTCCAAATTTTGTGCTTTCAGATAGGAATAAAAACTTCTTGCAAGAAGTTTTTATTATTTTAGTGAGAAATGACCTCTTTCTCAAAAACTACGTTACTTCAGAGGGAGTCGTTTCCTACAATGTTTTATATTATCAACAGCTCTCCGTTGCTTGTTATCAAGTAAGTTTTTATGCTAATATATATTTTTAGTAATTACCAAACGTGTACAGTGCCTTTAAATACTGGTACAAAAAGTATTTTGTGTGACTTGAAGAAGGGCAGTGAGCCTAACGCCCTTCTTCTAGGCACACAACTATTTATGGTGTAATTTTAATTTGTATACATGCAGTTAGCTATTTGTGCCAGCACAGGTGTAGAAAAAACTTTGCTGAACGGAAGAACACTATGAAATGCTCAATCTTGAGTCTATTTCATTTCATCTTTGACCACTTTATAATTTGACAGCAGTTTTTATTGTGTTTTTTTGTTTGCACAAAATTAAAATTGTTGGAAATTGTCATTTAAATTAACGGTGATTACTTATTAGTGATTTCAATAAATGCATGTGTTTTTCAAACATTTAAAAGTATTTGTTTTGAACTGATGGCTGCTTATAGTAAAACCAATGATCAGTTTGCAAAAAGACTGGGGTGTTTTTGGTTGGCATCTGAGGATTACATTTTTCTCAAAAGTGATCTGGCATTTCAGACAGGAATATTTCACAGCATAATTTGATAAAACTCTTCTTTATACCAAGTGAGCATTCAGATTAGAAAAATCAATAACAATTTGTCTGGAAGTAACCACTCTTAACTTGGGTCTTTAGAGTAAGGTTTCTTGACCAGGTCATAATCTGCATGTTATAAACACTAGAGGGCGCCATTTTAAAATAGTGTTGTGCTCCTGTAAGGGCAAGGTTAATTTGGGTTTATATTTTCTGTTTCTCTCCCACATCGATTGTGTTTGTTGATTGTCAACAGTAAGTGGCCATCATTTTGCCATGACCTATTTCATCTGCAAGGTTAAATGGTTTTTAATAAAGGTAACTGGCACCTATTATTCTAGCAGGCTAGTTTTTGATAAACAATTTGTAATGACCCGACTGTCAATGAGGATTGGATCAATAGAAATCGGATGAATCGTCAGTGTGAATTCTAGTATGTCTGTTGCATTGGGTTTTTTTTGATAACCTTTAATCATGCTGTCGCCATTCCTATCACGTTCCCTAATTAGGAATAGTGGATTCTAATTATACAAAAAAGATGCCTGACTATTTGTCCTTTCTGATTCGGTTTTTTGACATTGCTCTGGACGGCGCGTGGGAAACGAGATGTCTGCATCGAATTAAAAGTCTGTATAGGCCACAGTTAGTAATTATGATAACAATTATTGTGGCAAATTATAAACAAGCGGAGTAGAATTTGTCATCTTTAATTTATTAATTTATTTCTTAATTTATTTTGAGTCTTGCTATATTAAAAAAAATACACACACACAAAATACGCGTTCAAACATATCCTTGAGTGGACGGTTACAAATAATCCTACTTCATGTTTACATTCTTACAGAGAAGTTAGCTGAGAATATTTGTCCTTAGGATCCCCCCTTTTTTTTCTCGTTACTTTTGGCAGTTTTGGACAAAATTACAATTGGCTATGTAACTTATGGCTATGCTTTTATGTTGTCATTTGCGAGAAAACTTGGAAGTATTTACCACGAATCCAGCCTCTTGATTTATTTCTAATCAATACTTTAAACACAAAACTCTCAAATCTTAAAATTCACAACTCAGAATCTTATTCGGGTACCCGAGTACATTTTGCTTTCTATATCGTTCCTCCAACCAACAGATGGGTTGTTTTTGTATTCAACGCTTTGTTCTTCCATGTTAACGCGTCTTGGGATATGCACTTAGCCCGAGACCAGCCAGCCGTTTCAGACATCTCGGATTGATAAACCCACAAGGTCATGCTTTACCTGCACTAGGGTCAGACAGAATATGCATTTATCAAATTGAAGTCATTTTTACATATCCCTTGATTTATTGAATCATTTCTGTTGGGTTGTCTTTCTCTAGAGAGAGGAGGCACACATGGTGATGTAGGGCGCTAGCACACCCAGGTCATGATTTTGCCCTGCAAAATTAATGACCACTCCAAAACATGAAATTCTAGACTTAATGGGCTGCGTGTGGTGAGTGAAGTACCTCTGTGCTGAAGTTCCCGTGAGCACTGTGTGGCGGCAGTCTGCCATAGGTTGAGAACTTAATACTGGTGATGAGGTCCCTATCAAATTTAGGAACCGCTCTCTGTGGGCTGTTTGTGTGTTAACATGGTGACTCCTTGGATATGATGAGGGACACGTAGGGCAGCCTTAGACCACCCCCCCCCCTGCTTGGTGAGTGGACCTGCCCAAGAGACAATCCCCTTGCTCAAGGATCACAATAATGCCCTTGATGAGTGAAACAGCAGAATGGAAAGTCATTTGGATTGAAATCATTTCTGTAAATGATGGTTAACGGCTGTGAAACATTCCAACATGAAAATGTGATACAGCAGGCCATGGAATAGTGATTTAGCCCCTGACCTGGTTTAGCCATCCTCCCTTCATTTCTTTCACTCTGTTTTTTAATAATCATACATCTTGAATCTTGTTGACACCACAGATCGTTTTATAATCTGAGTGTAGCTGATTATTTATTTTATGAACCCTTCACACTATATCAAGCCTAGTATGTGTAACAGGTCAGAACAATCCTGCTGTTAGTAGAACCATACCAAGGTTTTACCATGGGGTAGCAGCGTAATTGTGTGATGGTCCATGTTATACTAAAAAATGTCCTGTTCGTGATCAGCTCAGAGCAAATTGAATTACACCAAGGGAGGGTAGCCGTCCCTCCCCCGTAGACATAACTCATTCCATCCAAATAGACTCGTGATTGGCAGCCGACCCTTACATTAAGAAATATTGCCCACCCCTAAAATTACCAATGAATTGTCCGGGGTGACATGGTGGCGTATTAGACTGTTCCATTCAGCGCAGGGGTTTGTTGACACTGAACCTTGCCACTGTAAGGCTCCTCTGATCCACTGTCCGTGCGTGCTGCAAATAATACATTCGATTCACAGAGAGATGTAGGGTTGACCGATTTTGTATTTAATTGTGCACTATAAATATGTGAGAGGCCTTGATCTTGATTCAATCTCGCGTCTATGCATGGAAACGGACTGGGCTGTTTGGAAGTTATACACACGCTCTAGGTATGTTAATTTCAACATCTGTGAGACACTTATTGATTGGTTGGGGTGGTTTTTTTTAGAGAGATGATTTGCATAAGTAGGTTGTAATGTACCTTTTGTGTGGTTCTTTTTTTAATATTTTCATATAAAGTTTCCCTGTATGCCGTGTTGATTTTTTCCACTCATCATTTGTGTTCAGCACGTGCTGCGTGTGGAAGGAAGAGTTTTAAGAGAGAGGGTAGGCAGATGGTTTGAGTCTACTCACTAGGGCCTGAGGGTTAGCTGCTGTAAACACACTCTACACACCGGCCATTCTTGGCTAACAGTACCCCACTGTTTGTCTAACTCTGAAATGGGTCAAATTTTCAAGTCTTCTCTGTGAGTGGAATCGTTGGCGATTTCTTGTTGTTATTTTGGATAGAAGGAGTGCAGTTTTTGTGTGTACATCGAAGGCAGGTTTAGCCATTTTGTGGTGTTCCTTCAGCGGGGGTAAGTGTTCTGTATAAGCATGTTGGTTGTTGTTAGTCTAGTAGTTGAGGGGATACAATCGTGGGTTTTCTGAAGATTGGAGAGCCTGTGGGAATGCTCTCATGTATGAAGCTAGCGTCTCGCTCTGTGATATACACACAATGTAGTATGCAGTAGATATTAAGCCTAATTGATCCCATAGGTAATCACCAGGAGAAACTGGGACTGTAGTGTCTGAGAGCAATTGTGGGGTTCCCTATTCATGTATTAGTCCAAAGCCCCCCTTGATCAATATGAAGGGTGATGAGAGATGTGTGTTTCTGTGTGGTGTGAGTGAAAAAAAAATGTGGGGATTTAGTGAGTGAGCCTCACTTTGTGCAGGACAGTTGAGATGGTAAGTATTTGGGACGAGGCTTCATGTGGGATTGTGTGGTTCAAAGCCAGATTGAGGTTGCTGTGGAGTTGTTGTCATTGTATGGCATATTCTAGTTAAGTGTGGGGTGGAAAAAAGAAAGTTGAAACCCTAGCTTAAGACTGCATGGGTGACCTGTGTATTAATTGGGTTCCATATGCCCTAAGGATTAAGTTTCCGTGGTAAGTGTTTGGATGCACGTCAATCTCAGTAGAAGGCTAGATAGTGTTTCAGCCAGGGCATTTCACAAACGGGTTCTTTTCTTGTTTTTCATCACCAGGGCCCCACGGCACTGAGGCGATAGAATGTCCAAGCGGCAAAGTGCAGAAGTGCAGGAGCCCTCTCCAGGGAAGAAGGCCCGGCAGCTGTCAAGCACCGAAGACCATAGGGAGAGAAGTGACAGGCTCCCACGGGAGTGTTGTTTTACCCCACCCAAACAATACCAAAGGGACAACAGACTAACCACGACACTGGGTAATAAAGCCACACAGTCATGGAGCAAAAGCGTACCGGAAGTCAGCTGTAGCCAGTCTGGCCGAGAGACCAGCCAGACCGCCCCCTTACAACATGAAGACGAACTCCCCATAAGAGCGAGACAGTACTCGCTGTATTCCTCCTCAGCAGAAATGGCAGTTCCCCGACCCCCGCCTGTTGACTCTCCAAAGAAAGGGAATACCATGGTACAAATAGACTCTAGGATCGAAGGCAAGGTACCCAGACCATGTAGTGAGCGCTGTTTGGATGCAGAAAGGAACCGCCAGCCAAGATGGCCAAAGTCACACAAGCGGGTGGAAATAGGTGAGTACTGACCTCGTAACTTAGGGTCACATGATTGTACAGGACTCAAACTTCTCACAACTGCTAGGAAGTTGTTGAGTACATGTACAAATCATGTCTAACACTAACAGAACAACCTTACTCACAAAAACTGTATATAAATGCGAATGGTTCTCAGCTCAATGTTACGGAGCTAATAAATGTGTCAAGCCATGAACTTTGGACTTGGCGTTTTCAGGTTTTCTAATGTTTACAGTAGCACAAGAACACATGTATATGTGCATCATTCATGTCACCCCAATAATGTTTTATTGACAGCGCGCCTAACAAATCAACTGTTCATTTTCACACAACACTACATGTGTATTTGTCATTTCAACATTTCCTAATATCAGCCAAATCACAAGCCAACTTGTGATCAGTTTATTAAAAATCAGTAGTCAGATCAAGTTAGTAGTTTGTGTCAATACCAGGGACAGCAAACATGTGTACTCAATGTACGAACACACAAAAGGAGTAAACAGACAAAATGTCTGGGCTGATAGTAATGATTAAACTCATTCAGTTGTTGATACAGAAAAGATAGCGTACAAATGAGAATACAATGGGGCATGTTCGTTTACCTCCCCTTCAAACAATCAAATGGACTGTAGATAGAGTCCACTGTGGGAAAACACTTGACGAAGGCACCACTTTATCATGTGCGGTAATACCCTGAATTTCCGCAGGATGTGTTTGTAGTCAACCACACTCAGAATAAACCGTTCCAAAATTTGCACTCAAAACACGTCCTCGCTGTGTTGCACAGCCAGCGCATTGTCTACCCCTTTTGCATTTCAAGGTTATCACATGAACCATTTGGTTGTATGGCTGGGAGTTCCTTCTTCATTGCAATAATGGAAGTGGACTGGGTTTTTTTTGTTTCAAGTCAAGCGAAAAAATAATGATATTTTTATTCAGTTTTGTCCATTGTTAGTGTGAAGGCCATATTTAGATTACTAGACAAAGCGCAGAAGATGTGGGAAAACATGTTTGTGTGGGGAGAGTTATGTAGTCCTTTGCAGTTTCTCATGTAGTTCAAAAGTAACATTGGTATTGGATCATTTTGCAGAATTTATCAAAGAAGGGGGAACAAATATTGGATTATTTTGAGTTAAAGCAACACCCCAAAATAATTTGTTATCAAAGGAGAAACTAGAGTTACATTAAACAGCTTTTGTAAAAGCTTAGTGACAGAAAAATCAACCTAAATGGCCAGGACAAAAAATAAAAAAAACTATTTAAAAAAACCAGGGCATTCTTTGGCGTTCATTTAATTGAATTCTTGATAATGCCGACACGTTTTATTTCAATGGAGATACAAGTTGCGGTAAGCAGTACTACATTTTGACTTGGAAGCTCATAAAAAGCCCATATAAAAAGCAACTTGTAATGTTTACAGTGTGCAGATCATTGCTTCTGAATAAGTTTCAATATGTTGCTCTGTTTGCTATGATCCAATAAAACTCAATTCAGAGACTCTGATGATGAAGTGAACACAAACAAATGACCGAATTCCCATGGAAGTATCCTGATCATAAAGAGGACAGTCACCACAAATCCGCAATTGGAACAGTGAACATTAATCTTGGTCATACCCCCCCCCCCCCACCCACTGGTACAGTTGGCCTACATTGTGGTTCATCCTATTGTAGTACTTGCGTCAGCTAGCAATTACCTAGCCTCATTTTGCCAAAGAAACTGTACCAGTGTGGCCTGTAGACAAGCTTCGGCACCTGAACGTTCAGTGCGGGTGCAAGCTGTGTTAGATGCAACTCTTGGGATGCGAGCTACAAAGCTGTAAAACCCTGGTCCTAAGCCGTCCTCCCTGGCGACATAACCACCTCCCTTATAATGATGAGGCCACAGTAAAAGGTATCTGGCCTCAGGAGGACTGAAGGGAAGATACAGCCCAGGGAAAATGTCAAAAGTAAAAAAAGGGGGGCACTTTTGTGTCTAATAAGGTTAATGTAAACACAAAAGAGACAGACTGCATCATGATTAGAGCTGTCTGAGAGAACAGGGGATTGAGAATCTGGTATGATAGATAACCTTGGTTTGGCTAAAAATACTTACATTCCATTGTTGGGATTATGGTAGCTGATAATAAATAAAACAAATTCAATATTAATTTGTTTCAAGTTGCTGCCATGGGGAAACTATATTAATACTCAGTCAGGGTTACTGTTGAATTCCTCGATGACTTACAGTCTCATTTTGTCATCATCAGAGATTTTATGTTTGTGGTAATCAGCAGTAGAAACATTTTAACAATTTTGGTTTTAGCTCTAGTATCTTGTTTCAATGTTTTTGTTTTTTTAATTTTCACAAATTATATAAATATATCTGTTACTCTTACCAATACACATCAGACAAAAAGAACAAACACCACATAGCTTCCCAGGTCCTGTTTCTTTTCCTTTAATCCCCCCCCCCCCCCCGCCTTTTTCCCCCGTCCCTTCCTGCTCTGGAAAGGTGAACCCTCAATAGACTTTTCTTATCCAGCCATCTGATCTGCCTCAACATAGAGCGAAAAACACCCAGGTCCTTTCTGACGTGAATAGCAGAAAATGTCAAAAGTAGGGCCCGAATTCCTTGGCAAAACAACCCATTGAATAGAGGTGGAGCACACCTGCGTTCACGGCCGGCCTGGGTAGACCTGACCCATATGTAAGGGTTCTTTTTTCCTAAAGGGGAGAGCGGTGTTATGTACGCACACAAGAGGTGGGAGGCAACCACAATGGTTCATTGTCAAATCGCAACAAATAAGATGTGTAGAGGTAGAGCCGGCAGCCCAGAGGCGTTTAGGGATTTTCTGTTCCAGCGAGTTTGTCATGGGAGTGTTATTGTGGCAACCATTCCAAACAGGTCTCCATATCACACCAACATTGCCCATTTTCAAAATAAAAAGGTTTGCCATGAAAAGGGCTGAAGGGTGACACTTCTCTGCTACCAAATGGTTAGTAGAGTAAACAATTAAGGGCAGTATGTGTACACTCAAATTGGTTTTGAAAAGGGAGAGAAGTTTTGCAGCGATGAGAAATGTTGACGGTCAGCATGGGGTTGTATTAAGCAACATGCCTTTAATGTTTATCTAGAGCTCATTGTGCTCAGTGCCAAAAGGTATCTGTCATAGTTTCTTCTATTCGGCTCTTTCATTTTCCTCAACACATTCCGTATAGATTGTAATAATTACTGTACAAAATATGGAATGAAAATATTGAAATGCAGTAACAGCATACAGGGAAAGGTAGCCTGCTGTTAAATCATTACGGCACACAAGTGTTATTGTGCTGTATATATGCGAGGTTTGAGCTTCTTCCAGCTCCAAAGCTGGCATACCTTTGTGTGTTATCCCTTTGATTTATCCTAACAACTGTGTTTCACTGTTTAAAAACGATTTTGCTGAGAAAAAGTTGGCATTTTTTAATGAGACCATGAGTCTACTCAAAATATCATGTGGAAGGCTAATCAATAAGTATTCAGTTTCCTCCGTGCACAATTCCCTAGGAATATCTAGCTCAATGCATTTCCTAAGGGCTACTGATTAACTGTTGGAACTGAACGGCATAAAGTAGAGGTGATTTATTCTGGAATTACGTCACAATTAGTACCAACCAAGAGGTTTTTAAAGTACAAATATTGCTCTCTGAAACACCAAATGGTTGTTGTCTAGATGTATTTCATTCAGCCTTTCAAGATGTCATGTCAAGTTATTTCTGCCAATGGTTTTTCACTTCGTGAAGTAAAATCCCTGCGGGATTACCCATTCAGATGTGAATGTATCTGAAGCATGAAGGCCAACTTCTTAACCTCTGACCTTTCCCTTGACCTCTGACCTTGTCCTAGTAAGGTTCCCTTGGCTGCACTGTAACTATTACTATTAATACTAATGGCTGTTTGCCGTGGTAGCTTGTAACACAGTATTTCCATGTTGTAGACGTTTTTGAGGTTCATGTGTCACATGATTTTTATCAATAGGCTGCGGGCGGGGGGGGGGGGGGGGGGTGCATGATGTGTTACTCGCACCTTGGGCCATGTCCTTAATTAGAACTGTGTTATTAAGCAGTCTGGTGTCTGCCCGACCAGGTGACCTATTTCTATATTGATCACTTGTGGGCGCTTAAAGGTATATTTCATCATGTCAGTTTTTTGGAAGAGTAAATTCATTTCCTTCCATGAGTTTTCAATAAATACACCATGTAACCAGTTATACATGCTTATTTTGATTGCAGCAATCAAAATAGCAATTGAGATTTTGGGAGGTCTTCAAATGCTTTTTTCGTTTTAGGTTTTTTTCAGACAGAAATATTTCTCTGGAGAAGTGTCACTGGTATAATTTGGAGCTTTCAATCCCATACTTTTTCTTTGACATAAATGCATGTTTTCTTTGCCATAGCATTAGAACATATCAAGCTATCAAAACACATTGCATCAGATAAACAAAATACTACCATCATCTCATTCTTATGATTGATTTTGTTAACTTTTCAAACTTAAAAAGGAAACGTTTTTCCCCTCTCAACTTTTATTGCAAGACACAAAAGCAAGATGTTGGCTATTTCAATGAAAACCCCCCAAAATGATGATTGAAAATGACCAAAAACCAGACTGGGGAAGGGGAAGAAAAAATATAATATTAAAATGGCAGGAAACTGTTCATGCAACATGCATGTTAAGTTATGAGTCATTTTGAAGGGAATTGCTATTTTAAAGTCAAGGCTAGTTGTAATGGCAACAACTTCCTATAGGTGTGCGTTAACAAATGAACATGTGAAAATTTCAGCCTACTAAATAAGCAGTAGTGGTTTTTGGAACAAAATACATTTCATTGTCAAATTGATCAGTTTCTTGCCTTGTCAAAGTTATTTATTCTGAAAAATAATCGGTGCAGTATCACTAACAACCAGTAAAAAGTGAAAAAAGGGGATTCAACACCTCTAATGATGTAAGTGGCATAGAACACCTGCTTTGAAAGAAACTTCAATATTTTGATTCATAGAGATTTCCCTTGCGTTGTGAACATTCTTCAGCAGAAAAATCTCCTCTGCTCACTACTTTTGAATTATAAATAGTGCATTTTAAAATTGAAAAAGTAGTTTTGTTAAACTGGCATATTGCAAGAATGATATTAGACACCGGGTGGACTTGAGAGTTATGCAGACATTCTAAAGAAAGGCAGAGATATTCTGCCTTAGTTGAGTTTTCTGGCCCAAAGTGTGTTGCCCCTAAAGGGATTGTTTAAGTTTGGTAATTGGAACCCACTGTTTTTTTCAATCTTATATAGTTATAGATATATATGCATACCATTAAACTAACCTGTGAAAATTTCATTTTAAAAGGTGGTAGAGTTTTTGAGATATTGCCGAAAATCTGGAGCGGTTATGTCCACGCAGGAAGAATAATCTGCAATTGGAACACAGAAACTGAGAAATGTCCCTGCAGTAACGCTTCTCAGATTCAAGTTTTTTGGGATAAAAAGTGATGTCTTTTTCCATAACTGCAGTACTTCGAAGTGAAAAGTTTCTCAAAATGCATTGTACTATCCAAAATGCCATACTTCTTACCAAGTAAGTTTTTATTGCCATTAATTTTCAGAGTCATTACCAAACGTATACAGCTGTTTTAAAATTGAATCAAAGTTGAGTCTAGTCAAGCAACTGGTCATTTTCTCACTTATTACATCTTCAGTCGTCATGTTCAGTTATATTCTGTTTAATGTTCCGTATCAGATGTGCTTATTTTACTGATACAATTATGTCCAAGTACTTTAAGATTGTATTTGATTTGACAAACAAAATGACATTCTGATGGTCCAATATCTGTTGTCTGAAGAAACAGTGGTGGCATCAGCACGTTTGACATTGCCCTTGGCAACTGTCTTCACAATGTTGTAAGGCAATGAAGCTAAAACAAGAGTGTCTGGAACTTTGGAAGGGCAAGGTCAACTATTAAAGGGAAGGTATATTTGGTAATCACTCTTGAAATTAATGGCACTAAAACCTACTTGGTTAGAAGTACAGCAGCTTTCGATAGTATAAAGCATTTTGAGAATCATTTCACTTCGAGGTAATGTGGTTATGGAAAACGATATCAGTTTTTATACCCTAAAATTTGAATCTTAGAAACATTACTGTCAGTAACATTTATCAGATTGTGTATTCCAATACGGAGTATTCTTCCTGCGTGGACATAACCGCTCCGGATTTTTGGCGATATCTCAAAAACGCGACCACCTTTTGAAATGAAATTTTCAAAGGTTAGTTTTATTGTATATCTACATTTATATATAGGAGTAAAACAATTGAATGGTTCCAAAAACCAAAGGTATACTTTCCCTTTAAAGTGACTGAGCAGTCTAGTGAACTGTCTCTGAAATTGCAACTCATGGTAACATTTATTAGAGTCTGGTCACCCTAATTCTTCAGTTGCAAATCTAATTATGCAAACTTTTGGCAATGTGTGGTAACCCTATTAACAATCAGTTGAAGTCTTGGTTCTGATTCTTTGACTTCTTTCCTCTAAAAATCCTGTTATGTTTACGTAGCTGTAGTCTGGTGACCTCTTTCCTCCATTGCAAATCCTGGTATGTTACGTAGCTCTAGTCTGGTGACCTCCCTTTCCTCCATTGCAAATCCTGGTATGTTACGTAGCTCTAGTCTGGTGACCTCCCTTTCCTCCATTGCAAATCCTGGTATGTTACGTAGCTCTAGTCTGGTGACCTCCCTTTCCTCCATTGCAAATCCTGGTATGTTACGTAGCTCTAGTCTAGTGACCTCCATTGCAAACCCTGGTATGTCATGTAGCTCTAGTCTGGTGACCTTTCTCCTCCATTGCAAATCAATATATGTTACATAGCTCTAGTCTGGTGACCTCTTTCATCCAATTCAAATCCTGATATGTAAATTTGTAGCTCTGTTCTGGGGACCTCTTGCCTCTGATTGCAAATTTTGGCATGTTACATAGCTCTAGTCTGGTGACGTTTTCCTCCATTGCAAATTCTGGCGAGTCTATAAGCAGAAATTCTCAATGTGCAATTTTTAGGAACTAAGGGCGCTTATTGTGTTTTGGAATGCTTTTTTTGAATGTTTTTTTTTTTCATTTTGGATCTAAACCTTAACTTTTAATAGGCTTTTTTCAGTTGTCATCAATATCTTTGTTTACTGCAATTGTAAGTAAGCCAGCTGTAGTCTTGGGTTCAACTTGCCCCAGTCTTTGAGAAGAAGTGTCCAGAATGCCACAGGAAATCTGCCAACCTCTTTCAATTTGTGGTAAAACCAAACTATGATGTGACAGTTCTTGTCTGGTTACACCAGTTTCTTCCCCTTCCCTTTTAACGTAGGTGGCAAATCATCTGGTAGGCAAACATAATTGTTTATTTTTCTCGTTCATGGTATTTTCCTAACTTAATTTCTCTGAAAGATTGGTGTTGAAATTGGAAAGCTTGATCAACTGAATGTGGAGGTATTCAAAACTCACCTTCTGGTTCAGCGGTGGTGTTATTTTCCAATAAATTGGTTTTGTTTTTTACAAACAGTCCTCTTTTGAAGAAACATGGCTTTTAAAAATTTCACTGAAATGGGCACTAAAGTATAAGAGAAGTTAAAATTTTGTTTTTTGTTTTTCATATTTAATATTTCTCTTGCCTCATAAAGACACTTTCGTTTACGCATTGGTTTGTACACGACGCGCTGCACACAGACCTCGTTTGCGCAGTTTTCAAGAAGAGACACTTGTATTAAACAAGTAATTACTCATTAATTAAACTTACTATGATAAAAATGACAATAGATTTGCATGATTTAAGATCTCTACTGTCATGCTTGGTAAAATGTCAAAGTTTAAATGGCAAATACTGTCCGAAACAATGATTTCAAAACTGGTTTAACTTCCCAAACGCGGTTTTCTCCAAACATGAAAGGGACTAAAGTGTCACTTTGGAAAACGGTGACAATTTGGGTCCTATTCCATGGTAAATGTTGTCCTTTTTGCTTACCTGAGTACTTGTAACTGTTCGAGTTGGGTTGCAAATTTATGTACTTAAAAAAAAAACAAGTAATTTTTTGCCATAAATGTAATGGAAACACTGCTCAGATTGTTTGTCCGTATCAATTCACCAGTCTTAATAATAACACCAATGAACCATTAGCCTCACTTCCTTATAGGGATGAGAAACTTCAGACTTTTATCTGAATTCAGACTTTTTGTTTGTCTGCCTTGTGGAAAAATAGCTGTTACTTTCTTCAGAAACAAAGAAATCATCTTCTCTAGCACTGAGGATACTCTCTCAGAAAACTCTAACTCCAGAGATTACTAAAAAGTGGACATACCTCATCAAATTTGGATCATAGTTTCAGACTTTTTGTTAGCAATGACCCCCAACCCCTGCAGTTGGAAGAGACCACTCATTCAAACCATCTAGATTGTAATAAATATATTTATGCAGACTTCGGTGCTCAATTGGTTCTCATAATTTCCTGAGTGTGTTTGTATGCTTTTATCCAACTTACGTTCATAATTCTCTTGCCTTGCAAGAAAGTCAAATTTAAACTAGAGATTCAGTTTTTGTTGGTTACAAAAACAAGGTGTTCGAGAGTAATGTCATCAAATTATGAGTGAATGATTTGGTGTCGACAACTTATGATTTTTTCAAGTATTAAATTTCATCTTCCGGTTTGAACAGGAAGTCAAGGTCAAATGAGGTCACATTTTGTATTGTTTCTTAAATTGATACATACTTTCCCAATAATGTATAGATTGTAAATATCCAATGTGTTGTTTAGAAGTTACGATTTGTTGAAACATTAACTTTCACTTTCCGGTTTGAACCGGAAGTCAAGATCAAATAAGGTCACAGTGTGTAGCATTTCTTAAATCTTTGGAGCCCTTTCCGATGATGTATAGATGATAAAAATCCAATGTGTGGTTCAGGAGTTCTGATTTTTTCAAATTTTAAATTTTATCTTCCGCTTTGAACAGGAAGTAAAGGTCAATTGGGGTTACATTCTGTATATCGTTTCTAAAGTTGTTACATACTTTCCCAATGATGAATAGATTGTAAAAATCGAATGAGTTGTTCAGAAGTTAAGATATTTTTAAATATTAAATTTCAACTTCCGGTTTTAACCGGAATTCAAGGTCAAACAGGGTCACACTTTGTGTAGCGCGTGTTAGGTTTATTAAGACCTTTCAGATGATGTATGGATTGTAAATATCTAATGTGTGGTTCAAGAGTTACAACATTTTCAAATATTGAAGTTTTCGCTCGTTGTTTCTTTGTATATTGCACAGTCACGCCAAATGTATCCATACATGTAGCTGTACAGTACATACATTAGTCTTCAACCGGAGCGTCTTGGAACCAAGACTATACATAATGTAAACTAACTACACGTGCTCACGTGCTACGTGCATGTTCAGTGTGTGTGTAGTGCCTACATGTGTTAATACACTGTTGTGCCGTCGTGCGTTGTCAACGTGAGTCACGTCAAGAGACACGTGCGCTTTAACCAACGTTGGCTTTAACGTCCGGTTTTGACCAGATGTAAAAGTCAAAATGTTGTCATGTCTGTGCAAAAGTTTGAGCAGGCTCAATCATCTATCACCTGGTGCAAAAACTTTGATAAAAAATACGTGGTTTTTGAGATAAGAATTTTGTGAAATTTTCAACTTCCGGTTTGAACCAGAAGTCAAGGTCAAACAGGGTCATACTTTGTGTACCTTTTGTTGATCGTTTAACGACCTATCCGATGATGTATAGATTGTAAAAATCCAATATGTGGTTCAAGAGTTATGATTTGTTTACAAATATTAAACTTTGATTTGATGTAATTCAATACCTGATGACGTCATCATGACATCAGCAAGTTTGTGTCGTCTTGATATTTAGGTTCAAATGTCTTATGAGTTTCAATGTAAAATTCAATTTCAATCTTGAGTTATGCCGTAAATAAGCCCGAAAATGATTTTTTTTCAAGAAAAAAACCAAAGGCAAACTTCGACCTAGGGGCATGACCTCGAAGAAAAGGTCATACGATTTTGACGTTAACTTTTGAAATGTAGCCCTAGTCTTGATCTATCACATGCCCAATTATGAACATCATAGCTTTCATATTCAATGAGATACAGCAAATACCAAATGGTCATTTTTCAACTTAAAAAACGTTGTAATTCGACACCTGATGACGTCATCATGACGTCATGAAAACTGTGCCGTCTTCATATTGAGGTTCAATTGTCTGATGAGTTTCAATGTTCAATTCAATTTCAATCTTGAGTTATGCTCTAGAGAAGAGTTCTAGGGAAGAAGAAGAAGAAGATGGAGACGAAAAAAAACAGAACAAAATCAAGAGGTGTTCGTGCTCATATTGCACGAACACCTAACAAGTTCCTCTAAAACATGAAAGCATTTGAGACAGAAATATCTCCCAGGAAGATGGTACATAAGTTGTATTGTTTTCAATAAAAGTTGTCCATTCTACTCACTCAATCTGTGTCATGTCTGTAAATGATTTCATTCCCCAATGGAAGCCCAATTGTAAACAATGAAACATATTGTACAGTCTGTAGACAGTGAAGTGTTTTTATGGTACATGAGTGTAATGCAGATTCATACATATTTATGTGTCTGGTGCATCAGCGCATATCGAGGCTAAGCTCCCTGCTGTACTCCATAAGTCCAGCAAATTAAATTAAGTCCCCTCCTGAAAGCAACAGGGCTAATAATGCTTGCAGTTCAAGCAGTCCCCTGAAATTCCCTATGACATCTGATCTGTAGATGTTTTACCAATGAGTATGCAGAAGAGATTACCAAGGCATGGGTCCCAGAGGAAAAATTGATTTATGGATCAAGGCTTCTTAAAAAGTTCCTGCAGTTCCGCCAGGAGAGGCGCTGGGACTGTACTTTCCCTATTTGAACTTGTCTTTGCGTGTAATGTAACATCAGCGTTTTGTTGGTACGGTTGGGACAAGTACAGTTGTCAATGAACTGCTGGGACTGTTTATGTTTCAGTCATTTTAGTTGGAATTTGAAGATATACTTACAATGACTATGCAATGACCTGCCTACCTAAATGTTATTCCCCCCAATCTTCAATGATGAACTAGTTTTACTTTGTTAGAATGTTTCACACAAATCTCCGGATTTAAATCAAGTTAACGTTTTGAGATTGTATGTAAAACGCTATATGAAGTCTACAAAGTTTACGAATACTATTTTAAATATAGATGTACGGGGGGGGGGGGGGGGGTCTTGTCCCTTATAGGAAGTTTTGTGTCTGATGTTGTTTTGTTAAAACCATTAGCCCACAATAAGCCATTATTCCCGATGCATGTTAAAGAGTTTGCTGAAATTTCACCTGACAAAATTCAAATAATGAAGGGGAAAAAAAGCTTTGTGGAATGAATCGTTTCTAAGGTGTGCTATCAATAATAATAAAAACGAAATTAAGGCTTTGAATGTTATCAGAGACACTAGAGTTGACTGTTTGGGTTAAAGGTCACATAAAGGTCACATAATGTGAGCAACAAAAGGCACAGATGTTCGGTAGAGCGCATTTACATATGTACATTTACAACATTTTGTAAAGTCTGTGTTACACTACATTGGTATTGCACTGTCTGGTAGTCATTTTTTTAAAGATGATAACACTACAGTGTTTTCAATCTCAGTGGGTCTGTACAATTTTACAATTTATTTTTAAGAGTGTTTTAAATGTTCTGTTTCCCACTCTAAGCCCAATTATGCAATGCTTGAATTTTACACCTGACCTGTGGCCAGTGATTTTGTTATCGGGCCAGTAAACTCATGACTTGACAAATCCAGCGTTCTTGTGTTTGTGTTCAGTTGTTGACTTTCAGTCTGATAAATTTAATTATGTTGATTATTGAAGCATACTTACCCATATTACAAATGAGATAAATATTCTCTCAGTCCAATTTAAATTCAAACAGTTCAATTGTTAAACTGTTTAGGCATTTTTATGTTCTCATTTCAAAACTTGTACTGGTCCAGTAAATATTTTTGAGCTACAAGCCCTGCGGTCTGGTGGGTTTCTCCAAATCCAAGCCCGGGTACATTATTTCCTCTAGCCAGCATATTATGTCAAAAAATTACATGCATAGTCAAAATGATTTCAACATAGCTACTTATGTACTTTCTGTCCATGTTCCATGTGGGTTTAAATGATTGATGACAGTGGAAAATGTTCAGTAATAGAAATTATGTGCCAGTGAGTAGATCTCAGGAGCATTGTAAAGTAACAATTAGGCCTAACATAAAATGCATTGCTCTTTATACAATAAAGAGCCATTACTAACCTGACCTGCCCTCTGCATACAAATTTCAAAAATGAACATACTTTTTTTTTAAAGGGTATATAAAAAGTAGGACAAATGTCATTCTGTAACTGCTAAGAAAAACAAAACTGGCATCACTACAAATTAGCATCAGGTTGATCCAGCTTTAAAAGAAAAAAAACAAAAACAAGGGGGAAATACCTGCCAACTCCCCTTTCTTCCCTTGAGCCAGGGAATGACCCAAATTAGGTCACCCCGATTCCCCCAAAATGAGGGCACTCTCATGACCCTGATGGGGTTCCATTAGCCCTAATTTCCTTCAGGAGACTTCAAGTCCAACTCTTGCTGGAACACTAATTGCATTCCTGCTTGTAGACAGAGGGACTCTTGTAATTTATGCATGGTTAGGTAGGGTCTGATATGACCACAACAAGCTTCCAGAATCTTATAGTAGGTACTAGTTTTTTGTGTTTTGGTTTTAAACATGATGAAAACAGAAAATAGGCCAGAAAAGGTGGAAGCTATTGCTCAAATGCCAACCAATTCACTATCCAATATAAATATTCTGTTGAAAATGATGAGAGAGAAAGTTCAACGTCATATTTACATTGCATAAAAGAAAAATTACGAGAGAGAAAGTTCAAAGTTATATTTACATTTCATAAAAGAAAAATGATGAGAGAGAAAGTTCAAAGTCATATTTACATTTCATAAAAGAAAAATGATCAGAGAGAATGTTCAAAGTTATATTTATATTTCATAAAAAGAAAAATGATGAGAGAGAAACTTCAAAGTTATATTTATATTTCATAAAAGCAAGGATGAGGAAAAACATCATGATCAACAATCAACATTTGAATAGTAATAATTACATCGGGAATCAAGACTCAGAATATCATTTTGGCTATACACATTGCTACAAGTTTACTTTTTGTTTTGGATGAACTTTGAAAATTTTGTCAAGATTGCTGAAAACAAAATAAATAATTAGAGAAATGTAAAGGGAAAAACAAAAATTAAAGCCCTGTTTTGAGTTTCATTAACTTAACCCGAAAATGAATTAATCCAAATGTTTTAGAAACATTTTAGATTCTAATGTAAATGAGGTCAGGTAATGATGTGAAAGTCATGTCTGATGACCCCCTACAACACTCCCCATGCCCAACCCCTTCATCTTCCTCAATCCAAATTCCAAATTAAACACACCTGTTTGTGCCAAGAATAGCATTCAGCCAAGCTGAAAGAACATCCAGGCAGACATCCCAAGGTCCATGGGAACTTCCCAACTTGAAATTTCTGCTCAAAGACCACTTTTAATTTGAATCAGTTGTATGTGATCATAAGGTTAAAAAAAGAAACATTAAAATAATAACATTTTTCGTGATATGTTACTATTGTATTCCCAACCTCAATTAAAAAGGAAAGTAAACACTTTATTTTTCAAGTTAGTAGGCCATATGACTCCACAAATATTTTTAAAGGTTTGCCCAAGAAAATAGTCCTGTATTTTTGTGTGTGAATTAATCTGTACTGAGTGATGCAATGTAGTGAACAATTAATCTTGGCTAACAACGTTTAGTACCCCTTATTACAATATTAGAGAATATAAAATTTTGGGGTAAACAAAGAACTGTATCCTGGCAGCACATTTGATGCATTTGTTCTTAAAATGTCACAGAAATTATGTTTTTTTCCCCTAATCTTACACATGGCAATAGATGTATAGATACATTCTAGATTATAAAATCATATTTTGTATACCCTCTTGCTGAGACTGTATTCCAGGATGCACTCATGTGGCTCACTTTTGTCATCTTCACACACGTTTTTTTATTTTATTGAATACTATTTTATCAATAATCCCGACAGATGTGACAACCGAGAAACCTTGAAAAGTATTTATACATTCAGAAAATAAATACAAAACAAAAAATTCAATACAATTTCAGACAAATGTTGTAAAAAATCGGGCGGTGAAAAATATTCAAAACAATGTGTTTGATTTGACAACAGCGTGACCCTTTAAGAAAGTGTTTACAGACCTAGTTTCCAGACAGTATGCACATATTTAATTGGATTGGGGTGCCATCATTCATGTGGCCTACATTTACAATGTAGCGTGCATTCTGGACTGTTAATGTACAGCATGTGTACTCACCAGTCTGCGTGGGAACCGGATATTTACAAACCATGCCCCTGATCAATAATTTTAATCTAGTCCTTAATCAATATTTTTTTAACAGTTAATGATGAATTTATAATCATAAGGAAGCCGCCGATTGATTTTTGTGGTACACATTTAGCAGAGACCTTTGTAAATATATTTATGGGAAATACTGAGGAGATCATTACAAGGGTAATATATATTTGTTGCAATTTTATTCATTTGTTTGTTTTATTTGCCTTGTGGAAGTGTTATATTTTCTGGGAGTATTATATTATACAGCTTACCAACAACATACCTAAAGTAAAAGGCCGTTTTTTTTTATTGGAAATGCCTTTCGTAATGAAGTTTTACTGTTATTTTTTAAATGTCTTCTTTCTGAGGTGCTCCATTAGAACCAAGCCACTCTATCAAACTGCAATTGCAGTATTTTTATGTAGGCAACTTTAAAGTTCAGCTGTTGAACATATCTGAATTTCAAAAGTCTAGCTGTTTTTATATTTGCAATTCAGTGGTTTCATCATTGATCAAATTTATGCTCCTTGCAAGCGGGTATACATGAAACTGAATCATGTTTTTAGATCACTGGTGCATAAGCTATAACACTCAATGTGCAATGGTCATCTAGAACACCAGCCAAAAGGTCAAAGTTTGTATGACTAGAGCCCAAGAGATCTGCTTGCTTCACAAACCTTAGAGTGTGATATCAGATGTGCAGGGTACAGACCAGACGGTGCTTCCTACAGGCCCAAAGCCATATGTGCATTTTTGTCAATTTGTAGAGTAAAGGAGAAATTTCTGAAGAATTCTTTCTAAAGAAAGATGCCAGAGAAGATGATTTCGGGAGAAGGTTACTAAATTTGATCAAAAGTCAAAGTATGCATAATGTCAATAGGCAACATCATTGTCACACTGTTTTCATGTTGTCTTTTACAGATCAAATGTGTCAAGCGATCACATTAGGCCACAGCAAGACGTGTCACTCAATAAGCAGAAAGGCAGCAGCAGCCCAAACCTCTTCCAGAGATAGGGGAAGAATACTCTGCACAGAGAGAGATACTAGTATGGTAAGTGTCTGACCCTTAACCCCCAACCCCTAACCCCTTCTATCTTGTCTCTCGTCTCTCTTTCAATCTCAAGCAACTTAATGGCAGAATCAGTAGGGAACACAACCTGGTCTAAACTTCATCAGCATTTAAATAGCACAACAATATTTAGCTCAATTAGGTTACAAACCAAAGTGTCACATTTTGTTGTTTTGAAGTTGCTGACTGCTAATTGTAGCTAGCTAAGCAGATTGATTAATTTTAAGTTTTTCTTTAAGTGTCGCAACTCTTTGAAGTACACACAGAACGACGCATCAAATATTTAAAATAAACTATTTCGCAATTTTTAATGGAGTGCACATGAAAAACTAGGTGTTTTTGTCATCTTCTCTGACTTCTCATTGGCGCTGAGTCACTGCAGGTGTGTTCCGTTATTCTGGAGGGAATGTACCCGTCTCCTTAATTGAAAGTTACCTGCATCCTGTGTACGCCTTCCCTTGGTTCCACCTCCTCCACCCCAAATAGCTGAATTCCCCGTTCTGTTCCACTTTATCATCTTCTGCAACAGCTGATTTTTATGAAGTGATGTTATTTATATATATTTTTTTTGACTAAGGGTACATGTACATGTTAGTGGGGAAGGCAACTGTTCTAACATTGGGTTTGTGACATTTTACACAAATTATTTTGAAGATGATGGTCATGTGAAGTTGGTCAGAAGAGCTTCATTTAAAACTGTTTAGCAGAAAATAATGTTAAGCTGAACTATCAAGCAGAATTGAGTCGGGACCCATTCTCACTGTTTTAGTGGCAGTTCAGGTTGAAATTTAGTCCAGGGCCCAATTTCATAGAGCTGCTTAAGCACAAAAAGCAGCTAAGCAAAAAAAAGTTATGCTTACCAGAACAAGGTTACCAGCCACAATACTACATGTATGTCACATGTACAATTTATGACTGGTATCCCGCTCCATTTGGCTTAGCAGAAAATTCTTTAAGCAGCTCTATGAAATTGGGCCCAGGTTATTTGGAAGGTTGCAATCTTTTCTCTGGCCTTTATTCTGGTTTTCCGAGCAAGGATGAATTTAGCATTTCATTCTTTTTATTCAGACATCAAGGCGGGATTGTTCAAACAAAAACACGCTGTATTCTTTATGTTTAATTAACTGAAATTGATTTCAATGATATTGATTTGTATTGAGAGAGTCCTTGTAAAAGTTTAAGCGAACAGTCAAACCTGTAAAAGACTTAGACTCAAAGGAGCCGACAAAGTGTGTCACCTCTGTAATGGGGCAGGTGGTTGTCCGGACAGATGGGGAATCCTTTGTGGATTTGTTGTGATGAGTTATTTGGAGTAGACTGGACATTTCGGATATAGGTTCTGATGGTATGTGGGTTATAAGTGATGAACAAATTCTGTGGTGAATTGATGTCCAATCTGAAATAAATCACAACAATGCAAGATGTCGATCTTGGGAAGTTATTCTGGATGACGTGACGCCCTTTGGAGTTATAACTCTATTCATCAACATGATTTTAAATTGTGCAGTAAATAGTTTTATCATCAAGCAAACTTGAATCCTCGATTCTGATTGGTCGATCCGTAGAAATCATGAGTGGGATATAAACCTATATTAAACGGCCCATATCAAACCTTGTTTGATAACGCGTTATTTTAAACTCTGCGTCAAATTCGCTTGAAGAAAAATTTGTTATCACATGCGCGCTCGTGGAGTATGGAAGAATGTCGAGCATCTACGTCTTGTGTGATTACTAAATATTGTGTGAGTTCTTGTTATTTTAATGACATCATTTAGATTGACTAATTATTAGATTTTCACAATCCAGGAAACTACACCTGACTCCTATCCTGTCTGATGAAACATTCATTTCAACTAAACTGTGGTTTTCATTTTCCTTTATTTCTGTGGTTTTGGAAAGAGCCAATTTCTGTTAAGCAGTTCCATTTTCAAGAAGATACCTATTGATAATTGATGTTTAGTCTGGGATTTTGTGTACATTCATGCGTATACAAATTAGAGTAATAACCCAGATGAAATTAAAATCAATATTTAACACAGAAATTATTCTTGTTTCATTTAGTACTGGTATCAAGTAAACTTTAGCTTTCAGTTTGAAAAATAATATTTTGTATTTATTAATTTTTGTTTATTTTTTAATTCAGCCAGTCATGCATTATGCTGGTGTAATGATTTACCTCGGAACAGGTTTCATTGAAATTTAGCTAGTGGTCAAAAGAATAAGAACATTGTTGAAACAGGCACACAAACAAGTTCAGTGTAAGTAACTTCCCTTGAAAGGCACTGAACACGTTTGGAAATTGTAAAAGACCAGTCTTCTCACTTGGTGTATCCCAACATATGCATAAAATAACAAGCCTGTGAAAATTTGGGCTCAATTGGTCATCAAAGTTGCAAGAAAATGATGAAAGAAAAAACACCCTTGTTGTACAAATTTGTGTGCTTTCAGATAGGAATAAAACTTCTTGCAAGAAGTTTTTTATTATTTTAGTGAGAAATTACCTCTTTCTCAAAAACTACGTTACTTCAGAGGGAGTCGTTTCCTACGATGTGTTATACTATCAACAGCTCTCCGTTGCTTGTTACCAAGTAAGTTTTTATGCTGATATTTGTTTCGAGTCATTACCAAATGTGTACGATACCTTTAAAGTGCCTGAGAGGGTTTGAGGGGCACCTTTTTTCATAGAAGTGGATGATTGAGTGGCAGGTGAGACTAATGAAGTTCAAGATACCTGAGTTAAGTGCAAGACAGTGGAGGGTAGTCTCAAACTTGTCATTTCATTACATAATGTTTGTATGGCTTTTGTTGGACATTATGGGGATAATGGAGGCACTTTGAATGAAGATGCTGCATAGAAAAACAATAGCATTAGTGTCAAGGGGTGATGCCGAATGCCTGAACAAAAACACTCAGGGTCCTGAAAATATTTACAACTTCAAAGTACACCACTCTGAGTTTGATTCAAACAAACTTTGTAATGTGCAGAAATGTTGTTGTGCAGAAAGCAATATAATCATTCAATAGGGAGCTGATTCTAACTGGAGCCATTTCTTCCCACGAGTGGATTTTTCCTCCGTGAACATATTGTCCAGGAAGTACATTATTCAAGGACCATAAAGCTCCTATTCTTCAAGAAGAAAAAAATACCTTCACTAAAAGTGCGTTCACAGTCTGATTTCATAGCAGTGTTTACTAATGAAATCAATTCCCATGTGGTGCTCTTAACTTTCCATTCTGCTTTTGTGTGACACTCTCTCATAAGAGAATGTGATGAAAAGACACAATGATAAGAATTACAGTTTCTCTCATGTTCTACGCTGTAGTACCACACAATCTGTCTGACCCATATAGTCAGATTTAACGTTGTTTTCAAAAGGGGTAGAGAAGAAGAAAGCCCAACTCGAGCGCCAACTTAAGAGTGCTCTGTTGTTCAGGCTATTTTCTTTGTCAAGGTAAAAATAATAGAATACAGTCTCCACTCATGTGGTTATAACATGCTAACATGCATTGAATAACGATGTTCTATTATGCCGGAAGTAGGTCAGGTCTATACGGTCAAAGGAATGATCTTTCAATTGACAACTTGCTTTATTACTTTGAGCATTAAAGCATGCTGTACTTTCAGAGATCTTTCAATCAGATTTGATGACAAATCTTATTTATGTTTTGTTTCTCCAGAAAACCATCACATGGGTTTAACTCGGCCCGAAGTAACAAACTTGTATATGAACACTTGGACAAAGAAGCATAACATTTTTGTTAGATGAAGGAAACATTTTGCAATATTTTGTTAAATGGGAAACAAAATTCCCTGTGAAGTGACCCTTGGACAGGGCACAAAATGGGAGCTTGGTTTTGGGGGTCCTATATTCGACTCATTTTTCCAATCTTCACGAATTATCTTAGATTTAAAAGGTATGATAGGGCCTACACAAACATTGGTAGTGATTTGATTTGTATAATGATCAAAACAAATTATGAATCATTCTTCAATCTGATAGCCTTTTCTTTGGGGGGGAACTTGATTCTAATTTTCCTGAAAAATGTTTCACTCTAAAATACTGCTGTGTGTGTGAAAATTGTCTCCCAAAATGAACCTGCAAAGAATTCTGCAGGAAAAAAGTAATAATAATACAAAAATTAAAATGTTCTTAGTTGTTTTGTCGATCATTTAATTTGATGGAATTTTTACCGATTGGTTTTGTGGTGTTTTTTCTAAAAGCTAGAGGATACTGAAATTATTGTACTCTGGCAAAAGTTAAAGAGGTAGTACACCTTTAAATATGGTGAAGCATAAAAAAGTGTAACATTGAAGGTATGCGTTCTGAAATAATTTTGTTATTCGTAGATAAATTTTCCTTTCTTTTGCGGGGGGGGGGGGGGGGGAGTGAGGAGCAGCCTATAATACTCCACAGCGGAATGACAAATAATTGTAGTAATCATTCCTGTAGTTACACCAGTATCTAATATTGTCTGGCCAGTCACAAGGGATGATGCTCACTTCATACATGTATAGACTCGGCACGTGCCCGCACCTCGGCTCTCCGTTCTTTCCATTCACGCACGGAGAGAAAAATTGGAGCAGGAATCTCTATGCTGTCATTGCCAGTCGACTTGGCCGGAGCTCAACAGCCATGGTTTACTGTCACAGACAGAATCCCCTCCGATACATCATACACTTTGTATGACCTGATTGAGCGTCGCTACTTCAACAAAAGCGAAGAGCCAAGCTGCAGGGCCTTTTTCTTTTATTTAGCCGGATATCAGAGGCTTAGGATAATTGTTGCTGATGGTAGGCAGTGAATGAGGTTATAAGAGTGGAAGAGGGTTTACAGAATAGCTCTCTGATATCAGAGGTGGTAGCATTGCCTTAAATCAGCTGGAAATTCGCTCTTGTTATTTACCGACCAAAAATGAAGAGGTGCATTTATAAGTTGGTTTACAATGGGGTTTTTTAGCCAAGAAATCTGGCTTGTTACTTCATAGTTTGGTGATTAACTTTGAAGTCTTTTAAGTAAATGGATGTAGGCTATGTAGTTAAAGACAGCATTTATTTTAAACCCTCTGTGGGTCAGAAGCGCACCACAAAACTTTTGACAACTCATTAAAATTGGTGCTCACAAGGAAATTGTTTAACCATTGTTTGTGGTTTGTTGCCATTAATGATATTCGTCTTGTGTGAGAGGCAAGGAGAATAAGATTGTATTCCAACAAAGATTTCAGAATGTCAGAAGAAGAAAAATTGTACCAACTTTATACCTAGGAAGTTACTAAATTTGTAATAAAGTTTGCACCAAAGCTGCTCTATTTTTGAAGTCGTACTGTTTGCATGGACCCATGTTGACCCTTGAGTATAGTGCAGACATTGACTTCATTGTTTATACCCCTTGGTCTTTGCATTCTGTCTTTCAACATCAAGTCTTTATGAATTGAATCATAGTCGCCAGATTTAGTAATCAAAGTAGTTGACAAGTTGGTGGTAGTGACAGACAAGATGCAGAGTGTGTGTGTGTTAAGACAAGCTAGCTCCTGGTATCTGTAGGTTGAGAAAATTGGTAATCTTGGCATCTGAGGACAAGGACAGCATATTAATTCTGTTATCTGATGTGGACATGGGAAAGCATGTCCTAAATCTTGGTACCCAAGGACAAGTAAAACAGGTTATAAATCTTGGTACTCAAGAACAGGTAGTAGGTAGGCTATATGTTGGTATCTGAGGATAGGCTTGCTCGATGCATACGCTAGCTCCTAGTGTTTGAGAAGACGGAAACCTGTATTTCAAATAAATTAGTCTTAATCTATTAGGATTACTGGTTTTAGAGAACGGGGTAACATTCGCCAGTCATCATGAAGGCCTACGTGCATGTTTCGCAGTACACATTTTACACAAAAATGTAGGCCTATACTGTGTACATAAAACAACCGTACACATGTCTGTGGTGTGCAATACATCAGTGTCTCCGCGTTGAAATCCATGCTTTACTCTTGAATACTCTTACTGCTGATAAAATCCAGTGGTGAATTCACACGGGGGTTGCAGACAAGAAGACCTAGCAACCGAAGGCAGGCAATTGTATGTTTAAGGTTATATATTTTTTCAAGCGAAAATAATTGTGTTTGTTTGTTGGAGATTTCAATTATTTTTGATAAACAACCTTTACAATTTAATGACAGAGGTTTTAAAGAGTAGGCTGCTAAAAAAAGCATACTAGAGGTCACCATAGAGAGAGGTAACTTACGCACTCTTTTGCCTGATTTTGATGGATTCAGAGCGACAGAGTTAAATTAACCATGCTTGATATGGGGCAGACATACAGACCGTAATCATGTTGGTAAGTGTTACTGAGTTTGGCTGCAGGGAAATTATCAGAAGCCATAGGAAGTGCATTGATCTAGTTTTTTCTTTTTTAAGATTTACCTCAGGAACTGTTAAGTTCAGGACTTGTCTCTCATGTCTTCAAAGACTCTGGGTGTCATTAAAAATGTGATCAGAAATGTTTCCAAAGAGGGGAATTGAGGTTACTTTACACATAAACACTTAATGCCGGCATGGGAGCTAGAAGTTGCAGAAAGCCTGATCACGGAACTTATGATGTACTTATTACCTTGACCGACAGGGCCCAATTTCATAGAGCTGCTTAAAAGCACTGGACACATTTGGTAATTACTCAAAATATATATTAGCATAAAAACTTACTTGGTAACGAGCAACGGAGAGCTGTTGATAGTATAAAACATTGTGAGAAACGAATCCCTCTGAAGTGACGTAGTTTTAGAGAAAGAGGTAATTTCTCACTAAAATATTTGAATCTGAAAAAGACCTCAGGCCAGGAGCCTTTCTCGGGCATCTGAAAGCACACAAATTTGTGCAACAAGGGTGTTTTTTCTTTCATTATTTTCTTGCAACTTCTATGACCAATTGAGCCCAAATTTTCACAGGTTTGTTATTTTATGCTATGTTGGGATACACCAAGTGAGAATACTGGTCTTTGACAATTACCAAACAAGTCCAGTGCCTTTAAGCAGAACATTTTGCTAAACAACTTTCTGCTAAGCAAAACTTAAGCAGGAAACCAGTCAAAAACAGTATGTTTGATATGGTACTTTGGCTGGTAACCTGATTCTGGTAAGCATACTTGTTTTGTGCTTAGCTAGGGCAGCTCTATGAAAATGGGCACTGGATATACTCCAAAGAAGGGGGTTGAATTATCATAATGGTGTTGGATTTCAGTGGGTAGTGTATGGTTTTCAGCAACAATTTATTGGGGTTTACAGTCAGTTCCTTTCATTTAACAACAAACTGCCAAATTGTTCGTAATCCACCTCAATGGTATTGATTCTGTCTGATGGTTTTTTTACTGGTACTCTACGCTTTTGGCATGAAACCAAGAGTACAATGATGTGAAAACTTTCACCTCATTAACTTTTGTGATTATTTATTGTAAAAAATGACAAGGTCACAGTCAGAAATGATGATAAACAAGCTCATTCATGCATTTCTTTCAACGTGGAAACTTGATACAGTCATTTAAACAAAAACAATTCTGATGAAATAGCAACAATATCTTCTTGGCCTAAATATTCTACGAGTGGTTTCTTCTTGGCATAAATATTTTATGAGTTGTTTACAATATGAAAGATTACATTTACATGTAAAAACTCACTTTTTTGTTACAGTTTATGTGAAAGGTATGGACACATAAAATCAATCACCCATAGTACAACTTTTTTGTTCGCACATGTATTGTGCAACATACTAACTTTGTACCAGAACAGAGTAACAACATTTATTACACTGGCGTGATAACACTTTCATCAATGATGCATGAAGTATGTTTGATACGAAATGTCAGCCGCCTGCAGTGGGTTCACATGCAGGATTTTCGCTTCGGTGTGTTTTACTTAAAGGTACTATACAGGATTGGTAAGGATAAAAAACATCATAGTTTAATTTTAGTCTGAAAGCTTACTGTATGAAGTTCATACTACAGTCCCGCCCAGAATGCTTAGGCAGGCCTGTAATTTCATCTTTGAGAGGGCAAGGCCATTTTCAATTTGCAAAGGGCACTTCCACTGGAAAATATTAAAGTCTATGGGAAACTTTAAAAGGATCACCAAGGCAAAGACCAGGGCAACGAAGGCCATGGCCTTCGTGGCCTCCGTGTAATTTCAGGCCTGCTTAGGCCACGTGAAAATAAATATACCCTCCCCCATTCCTCCGCTCAATGTTGTTAACCCCAGCTGTAGCGGAGACCGCACAATGAGAGCCAACATTGAACGGGGGAGTGGGGGCCCAACGAGATATGGCTGGGATTGTAGATCCTTTTTTTCCCGGTGAAATATTTCTCTCTGAAATTAAGTCATATTCAAGAAAACTGTATCAGAAAACTTATTTTAAAAAAACTGCAACAGCTGATTTCAGCTTTTACAACCAAAATTAAGGACAATGCTGAAAATGGTGCATGGTTTTTCACTATTTCCTTCGGATTCACACAACGGATTAAGCCCAAATTTTCACAGTTTTTATTTCATGTATGGTTAATCACACAAAACATGAATACTGTCTGCGACCATTTTGTCAGCTCTACCAATCCTGTAGAATACCTTGAACCTAAATTCACCACTGAATAGTGTAAAAACAAGTTGAAAAACATTAGTAAAAAGGCTTTATGTAATGTGTAAGGCAAGTTTAGAGCTTTTCCCCCTTCAGAATTCTTAAAAGAAAACCATTGGAATACCCTTCTCCTGAGTTGTTGGCTGTCAACACGATGTGGTTAATCCTTAAATTATGCCACATATACAAAACAGTTTAATTTCTGATCTGCGCACCACACATTATTCTCTAATTAAACAAACAAAAAATGGTAACTCAAGATTTGAATTGTCTTCGGAAGAAAAAAAACGCCTCTTGAATTAAGACATTCGTTTTGCTGTATGATGGGTAGATGTACTTTACCTCAACATATGACACCGATGAAATCAGTAGAGACACCATGCTAATAAAGACGGAGCCGACATAGGTATTCAAATAGGGCCTCTGTGGTCTCACCACCACCTACATACGTGACAACTTCACCTTGGAATATGACACGCTCTCAGCCTTCAAAATGCGAGGTTTAACCAAGCATGACAAGGCCCATGCTTGGCCTGATTTGCCACCATTGATCATAATATAAGGTAACAATTATCAACTCCAGTAGGAGTTTTGTCCACCTTGAATGACTGTAGTCATCCATCGCTGCCTCAAATGTTCTATTCTCTGACAGAATCGGGTCGGAATTTGGGTATATGATCCAGATTCACATGGTTAATGGATTGTAGCAATTAAGGAACATCAGAGAATAGGGGAAAACGACAATCAATTATTAATATACAATTACATCAAAGGGGGCCATGGATTACCGTCATGCTTGACCTACAAATTGTCCAATGTAGCTGGAGGTGAAGGGAGCGCGCTCTAATTAATACCAGTAGACAGCTACAGGGGCTGGAACCCTGTTAAACAGGGAGCCAGTGAAGCAGCAGTTGCCTTGAACTCTCTGCTCATGCCCCTACAGTAAGCTATTCTGTTCTCCATTTGCTAGATTATTCCATCATGACCACAATCCATAATTAGAAGCCGGTGACACAAGTCCAGCTGTGCCATCTAAACCCCCAAGAGTAACCAAATTTTATTACCTGTATGTGTGACGTTGTATACATGACCCATTTTTCCCGTAATTTTTCCTTTTTGAGACTGGCCGTGACTTTTTGCCCAAAGTACAGTCTGTGATTAGGGAGTGTAAGTCTGGACACAAAAGCTGCAAAGTGCGTCTTTTGTCTGGCTCCATTCTTTCTGTATTAAGGAAATAGCACAGCTCTCCCTCCTTCCACGTTGTTTTCTTTTACGTTGTGGCTGGGAGCTTTTCTCAGCAAGCTCGTGGTGCTGGGTATCCATAAGCGATGTTCGTCACACACACTCGTAGCCTGAGGTGAATCTTGACGGCTAAATAGATCATGTTGTGCTATTCAGTCGTACAGCTCAGCTAGTATCTGACCTGGTTTCTAGTCACGCAATGTACAAGGCTCAAATCTATGTCATTTACGCCACTGTGCGCAGCCTGGTGCGACTGCAATAACATACTTAACGGATTGTTGCCTAGACGATTAACCTATATCGCGGCAAATATATAGGCCCACTAAATTAATCAGAATTTTAATTTGATATCATTCTTGCCATGAAATTGGTTGGGAAATTATTGAAAATATGAACATTCAACTCAAATTACACTGATATTTGATCAGTGTTAATATAAAAGCAGTTTATATTTTTGACTGTTGACATTGGACAGTCAGTGCCGTGCACTGAACAGGTGTGAGACTGGCCGATTTAATTGAGCAAATTGTAGTCGCGGCTGTTTGTTCTGCTGCCCCTGCCTCAACTCTTTAAAACATGAATAAATGCATACTTTTTTTTAGAACAAACCCAGGTCAAAGAATGTCCTACTTTCAACAAAAAAAAATTCCCTTCAAGATGATATAGAATTACCCAACTTGTATCATGAAAGGTTCCTGATATGTAGAGTAATATAATTAAGGAGGAAATATGGCACGGTCCATTTCTAGCTGCGGGGGACAGCTGTATTAAGCCACCTAGGGTCATTGTTACCCTTCATGAAATTGACCCCTCTCTTCATTCCTTAGTAGGTTCTCCCCCCCCCCCCCCTCAGTGGAATCTGACCTGTACCCATTCATTGCTGTCAATTGTCAACAACCCACAAATTCATTATGACATGGACTAGTTTGCCATGAATAAAAATTACACTAAAGCATGACCTGATTTCAGCTATTTTTAATTAACTGTATAATGACTGAGGCTATAATCCCTTTAATCTACAAAAATAGGGTCAATAGGTGTATAGGGACCAGTACCGTTTGTATTCTCTCTTTTTTTGCGCCAACAAATTAGGTTAACAGATATTGTGAATTTTAGGCATCTTTTTTTACAGATCCTATGGGAGATTCTACAAGCAGCACACATCATAGTTGAAAGACTTATTACTGAGTGGACAATGACTATGTTTGGTGTACTCTAGGGACATGGAAGCACATGATGAATTGTAGAGAGAGGATTGCTTTCAAGTGTTACCCAAAATGCTGTCTATTTCCAGAGTCTGCTTCTTCTTGTTCTTGTTGTTTTGGGTTGGTTTTTTTGTTGTTGTTTTTTCCCCTTCTTTTTCTTGGAGTTGGTATCCCATGGGGTTGAAAAAAGATGACGTTGTTTCATGGCGTTGATCTATCAGCTGTTGGGAGATTTTCTTTTTAGTTTATTCATTACTCTATACCTATGTATATGGTTCCCAGCAGAGGGTTCTTCAGTCACCTGCTGGGTAATAATTGTTCGGTATATTTGCCACAGCAAGGTTCCCATCTCTGGGATACAATGTGTGCTTATGGTCCATGTTCACCCTAAGTATTATTGGTCAAGTCGGTGAGGTGGCACGGTGCTACGTTCGTCTGACTGATGTGGCAGAACAGGGTCACTGTGTCACAGGGACTTGGCGCCACCCTGTGTTGATCTCTTTGGAAATTGGTAGCAAACTGGGTCGTGCATCACTTCTTAAAACTGGGTCTGACAATTTATTGTCTAATTCAGGTAAAATTGAGGTCACCTGTGAGCACACAAGGAGGATATTGTACATTTTGGGTTAATGACAACCATGTTTAGGGGGGAGGGTAGGATTGATCAGCGACTGTGCCTGCCCTCAATCTGCCTTATACATGCTTTCTGCGGCTTTACCAGCCAAGCTTAAACTGGTCTCATGCTTTGTATTTGTTTTTCTTGTTTTCCTTTCCTTCCCCTTTCTCACAGTTGAATATGGACGCCTTAGTCGTGGTCACGAAACTGGCCCCAAGGCATTTAGACTCCATTCTTACTTTGTGAGAATTTAAGTACTCCGCTCTATGTATGAACATGTCTCACTTATGCAACTTCAAGACTTTCTCTCTCAGGGGTCTTGATTTTTTTTAATTTAGGTCAGATTTGAGATTTCTGAACCGACCAGGTTCAGAGAATCCTTAATCTTTTTTGTGTGTGTGTATGGTTTTGGTGGGCCATGGTGATAGCTATGTAGAGTCTGATTGGTAGTGAGTGATAGCCTCCCTGGATCCTTGCCAGCCAATGGCTATCAATTAGTCTCCATGCCTTCTTAGCCTTATTCACATCTCTCTTCCTCCTCCCCCTGCCTCCGCTCTTCCTCCTCCTTGGCATCCAGTAGGCCGAGCGGAAGATGACGACATGAATCCTGATTCCAGCTCGCTCGTCGTTCCATCATGCGCATCCAAATGTGGCCATTATGCATGAGCGTCAATGCACTCTTGCATCCAGCGGCCAGCCATCGTGTCTCCACCACTGATAGCAGAGCCTCTAAAACTGTGGCAAATTACACCAGTAGGTTGTATTAGCTTTCAGTGAAAATGGAGGAGACCGGACAGCAGACGTGAAGCCTTGGCTCATGTTGATATTTCAGGAGGGTTGTTTGTTTCTGTCCATGGTTGACGGTCAACGTTATTATCCATTCAGTTTGTAACGGATGAGTAACTCCAGTAAAGCGGGATATGGCTTGTTTTTTATTCATGTATTAGATGTAGCCCTTCTAGCCATCGAAAGTGTATCAAATATTCTTGGATTTAAAAAATTCAGAGCTTTATTTCTGTGCTGAGAGGGGGAAGTGTTGTAATGAGGCTTACTTTGTATTTGAAACTTATGCTGTTGAAACAAATTGATTGTATTGTTAGTATGTCAAAGATAAATAAACTCACTTTTTTATATAAAAAATGTCAGCAAGTAAAGTTTGAATGGAATACTCCTTAAAAATCCTGTTATATTTATAAAATAAAAAATACCCTAAAAATGCAAACATCTTTTCATAATTCAAGAAAATGTCTTTTCTGAGACACTTTATCAAATGTTCTATTTACCCAATTTGTATTTTGTTTTTTGTATTGATTGATTGAAGTGTATTTATTTTCTGATTTATTTTTTTGTTTGGGGTTGGAGAAAACCTTCCAGAAGTATTTCAAGGCAGACGAGAGTTCATGTACAGATTGCCTTCATGACCCGCATTATACCCTTACTTCAAATCTTGAAATCAATTAATTACATCAGGCAAAAATGCAGGACAAAGATAAGAGTTTATAAACTGATTGAAAGGGAAACTGGTTGCGTGTGATTCCACGCTTGTCTGTATGTTTACCCAGCCTTTACAGATATCCTACATTTCCTTCTCAGCGCCTGAGTGGTCGGCTCTGCTTCCGGGTTTCACAAACGAGGTATTTAGACTAAGTCATGGAGCTGGTTTACATTACAAATAAATATATTTTAAACTCGTTTTATTTCCTTAAGCATTAATTGGGCCATGGGTCATGTACGGGGGAGGTTCTCTGTTGGCCATCGTGTTATAACTAGAAATGATTGTTTTAACAATTGGGTCGCTCAAAGTGCAGCATCCTTGATTATTGATGTTTGATTGTTCTCGGCTATTTCTGCGGTTTGCAACTACTTTTATATTAAAAAAATACTGGTCACAAGACTTAATGAGATTCATAAAAAATTCATTCTAAATGGGGTTGAGTTACAGCATACCGAAACAAAAGGAGATGTTTGCAAACTGTAAACTAAAACGGTACTACATAGGCAGTAGCATTTCACTAACAAGTTGATGCTTTCAATTAGATATTGATTGCACAAGAAGTAGGTCAACCAATATTGGTTCTACCTTTTCTGCCCAACAAATTGTGTGTTTCTGTTTTGATAACATAATTGAATAATTTAAACTCAGTTAACAATTTATCAGGTGAGGTGGTTATTTTGCCTAGACTTCATATTGTCTTCCAGTCCAGCTACAAATATTCTGCAATTTGCAAGCCCCGGCTACTGGTTGGTTATGTTTGTGTTCTTGTCTGTAATGATTTATTCAATCCTGGGGGTTTTTTCTGGTTGGATTGTTCCATGGCATCTCTTTGAGTCGCATATTTTCTTTATGGATTTTTAACTACCCTCAGCCTAAGATCAAACACTCAACCGCCAAGAGAGAACTTCAGAACCAGTCAAAAAGATCGAACAAATAAGGTTTAAATTTGACCCGCTTCCTTGGCAGTCCATTGAGGGAACGTTTTGAAAGTAGACTACCTTGGTGTTCCGAACTTCCCTGTCCTTTCATCTTGCTGAATGCGAGTACAATTCATTAACCCAAATATTTCTAATTCATAAGTGTCTGCCTATATTCAGGACAGCATTTTATGCTCTGCCGACATCTATACTCTGTTTCACTCCATTGTTGTATTATTATACAGTTGCTATATAGTTTTCATGCCTGCTTGGTTTTGATGTCCTGCTTTTTCTGATGAACACTTTTTTTTGTCAGTTCTGGTAAATGTTTTCCTTTGCTTTTTCTTTTGTTGAGTTTGTGATTATTTTCAAATTTGATGATTTCAAAACAGTGTTGTGATGAATTGTGCAGTGAACTGATGACACGTCTGCAATTTCTACTGATTTCTTGTGGTAGAGTATTCAATGTATGGATGAGAGAACATCTTTTCAAACTGTTAGTGATTTTTTATTCAGAAAGTCTGACAAATAATGTTTGTTAAAAATCACCTTTTGGGGTCAAAAGAAATATTTGTAGGGAAATTTGACTTGACTGTATTCTGGTTGCTGGACTTGTTTATTAGCCCTCACCTTGGCTTGACCATAGATTGAGATCTCCTCACCTTGGCTTGACCATAACAAACAGGTTCTTTGTCTTATAAACATTGATTTTTTTCTATTTTTTTTACTTTGTTTTTTAATGCTACACATACATCTTGGCTAAGAAGGCCAATGGTGAAGCTTGACTTTTTCCATGTTCCCTGATGCAATTATGTCAGCCTTTCCTTGTCTTGACCATAACTGAAGATCTTTGTCCTACACCTTAATCCATGTGACCCCCACGCCACCACTGGATTGGTCATATGATCCCAGAGATTACCCGAGCTCTGCCCTGCCCTGCTAGGTTGGCATCAGTGTCTATCAACGAAGCACAATTGGCCAACCATTTACTACCAAAGAAAACTGTCTCATGTTGTGCTGTTCAAATAGCCAAACCCTCTGGATGGGTTTCACAGGCCCCCTGTAATTTGTCATGTGAATGATATGATGGGATCTGTGACTATTGTGGTTACCAGTGAGGTGGTGTACAGACCTCAGTTTCCTTGAACTGTGAGGTACATCAAAACCTGAATTATGAAATACCATTTGTGACCCTGTACTTTAACCCTTGAAATGAGAATTTGTCGATTCCAATGTTGAAAACATGGCTAATCTGATTCTTCCTTCAAGCTATTTTTCAGAAGAAAAATCCATGAAACTAATTTTTATTCATATTTAATTACCAAAATTGTGAGAAAATATAAAGAGTGGGATCAGCTGGTTGTGCCGGACCATATGCTTATCACAACTATATGTTGTGATGCATGGTCCTTCAGACATGGTGGAGCCAATTTCACATCCTAATATTTTATGATAGTTGTGCATCTGGCCATGGCCTGTCACTAACACCAGTACATGTACTTTTTGCGTACTATTTGCTGTTGTACATGCACAAAGGCTACTCATCATATTGTGAGTTTTTTAATGATTAGCGTTTTTGAGGGTATTTGTTTGTTTGTTTTTTGTGTTGTGATTTGGGGGGCTTTGGTGGTTTGTTTTGCTTTTTAATTCATCCTTTTTTGGATCTTCACAACAAGTGTGTGTTGTTCACTGCACTTTAAAAATGGATACATAGGTTTTTTTGCATTTGACAAACAGTACATGTAGGTTCAAATTTGACAGTCAACCGTTTGATCTTTCCTTGTAACCCCAGGCAGCAGCTAAATAGATAACTAGTTCATATGCCCTCATATTGTACATGGACAGATTCAGGGAAGGAAATGGTTCCAAACAAGTACGATAAACCATCAGGAAAATTCATCGGTGTGAGGCAGCCACACTTTCACCAAGTCAGATTAACAGGATTTCATGAGTTTTCGTAACCCAGTTCCGCAGTGCGGTCCAAAACAGTGTTTCTTGTTACATCTGATGATTTTCGTCTATCTGGCCTATTTTTGTCCCTCTCATTATAATTCCATAAAGTGGCGCCCGGTGTATTAAGTACCTTACGTTAACGTTCCCCCCTCCGCCAATTAGAGGCCTAATATACATTCACGCCTTGGGGCGGACATGACGGTTTCCATGTTACATGCATTAGTCTAGATTTGTCAGACGTTGTCTTGATTGAGCTGAGACATTTGAGGATTAATGAATGGACGATTTCGGTCTGGTCTTAATGGCCCAGAATGGAGTAAACGAGTTTAGTGATTTATCACCGCCCGAAAAAATATCAGGGTTAAATTTGTCATTCAATTTTCCAGTCTGTTTCATGTCAATGGGAAAGTTGGAATTGGTGTAAAAGTTCAGAGGGGGCGACTTTTCTTTGCCCCACCATCAGAAGCAGCAAGTTTTGGGACTAATTAGGATTGCTCACTCTTGTGCAACCGTGTCAGTTTTGCTATCCAAAGCCATTAAACATTTCTGATCACTGTCTGCTTTGTATGGAAAAGTACAACGTCATTATCGTATGCTACATGTCACCTCAATCATCCATGCTGGCGTCATATTCGATTGTCATTAGAATCTGTAAGAGACTACTTATTTACTCATCAATAATTAATTCCCTGGTCCAGTTCTTCCTCACAATCAGTCGGTTAAGACCTGTGCCTTTTTTTTGTTCTTCTTTTTTTGTTAATCAGTGCATTGTTTCTTTTTTTCGCTTGAAATACTTTTTCATTGAAGACAGTTGCAGCAAAGCAAAGCAGCACTTTTTATAGATGATGGTAGAATTGAAAGGTTGAGAAGTAAACTGAAGGTCAGGGTGTTTCAGTCTTTTTCTGGAATGTCACTTCCTGGATGGCGGGTTGTGGGGGGGCTGGGGGAAGGAAGCCAAAGTCTGTAGTTACAAAACAACTCTTTTGGGGGACTATTTCAAGTACCTTCTGTAGCACACCACAGTGAGACACACTCCCTATAACTCATGACCCTTGGCTTCTGTCTTTTGTTTATGTAACACTGCTCTGTCAGATCAAGGAAAAGATGTACCAACTTACCATTGAAAACATTTACTGCAAACCCCTGTGATTTAAATTATTGTATTGTAAACTTCAGTAATTATACTTAGAATCAGACACCTGATTTCATTCAGGTTTATTTTTACTCTCTAGTGAGGGAGACATGTTCAAATAATTTTATAAGAAGAAGTCTACAAGTTTTAGGTAGATTTTTGTTCATGTTTGTAAGTTGCATTTAAATGTTCCTTGCAAAACAATTGAGATAAATTTAACACCAAGACAAGTGCGAAATTTAAAGAATGCATTTCACATGTCCTTACAGTGTCAAGCCTTTGCTTGTTGTTTTGATGTCTTTTTGGTTTCAATTCAATCTTGGCAGACCAAACACTAGACTACCTTTACTTTGTTTTAAACCGTTCGAGGTATTGGTCACATAGTAATTGTAAGGCATTTTGTTTTACATTGTCTGTCTCAGCGGAAGATCTGTGGGGTATCTGTTTGACATGAAATATGTGACTCGTGGTAAAACGCATTAGAGACACATCACATGGCAGCGTCATTAAATAAGAGTCATGAATGGCTGCTACGTGATTTCCCTCCATGAAGTGCCAGCCCTGCTTGTTAACGATCAACATCATTATCATCAGACAAAACAAGCTGCAAGGTGTTACTCATCCCTCGTATAAAGCCCGGTTCTTATCCATTTTGTCTTGACAGGCTCCCCCCACCTTCTTTTATTTTCTTACCCGAAACCTGAAACTAGAACAAGCAGCGTAAATAAATAGTGTATATTTCCAAGTAGGGTTATTGTATTCAGCTTTGAGGGGGGGGGGGGGGTTGAGATGGAGAGATTGAGCTGTGTCTCATCCAACATTAATGTTTTAAGGATCCCAACATTCTCATTCACAAAGCGTCCTCCTCGCTTGCCAAGTACGTTGCTTTCTGCCCCAATAAATTTAATGCCGTAGTGGAAACTGGGAGTTACGGCCGCTCATAAATCATATTGCCTATATTGCATTAGTATCTCCTTCATTTGGCCTTAATAGCGTTCTCACATAGTGATCGTCTATTAGCTGCACTTTGATTTGGTCACGGCCAATGCAGAGATTTTTTTTAATCGCTGCAAAGGCTGCACATATTCAGGGCTTTGTTGTGACCTACATTTGCAGCGCCAGTGTTTGTAAGTCACCGTTGTAATGAAATCTCGCATGGATTGTTCTCTGCTTTTCTTGATGTCCACACTAAGAGAAATCACTCATTTGGATTCTGTGATTATTCAGACCTCAGTGCTACATGTGTAGAAGAAAGGAAGTTTGACATTATTGCGACTTATTTGTTTTTCAGAAACTTTATAAATGCAGCCTGAAAGACCTTTATTATGGTGTAGCTATCTTCTTTTCTTCTATGTAAAGACCATGACCAAAACGTGCTTTGAGGTGCAATTAGTCAGCAGTCGGGTCCCTTTTTATAAAATGAACATTGTTAAGGAATGTGCATTTCTTTGAACGGCTGCCCTTTTAGCATTTCAATTCATCTATATCGTTTCTGCAGCTTGATCCCAAGTCTGCATGCATGTAGATTTCAAAATGGAAAGTGGAATAATTTCTGTCTTGTTCTGTTTCGTATCTTTTCTTTTCTTCTTGAGGACTTTAAGAATTGAGCTTGAAGTTTAATTTCAATTTTGTTTGCTCAAGTACTGGACACATTTTCAAAGTAAAAAACATGTTTGATTAAACATGTTTGATTTTTTTTTGATTTTTTTTTTTTTCCAGTATAGAAAGTAAACTTATTTGATAATTTCAGGTGGTTAGGAAACTGGTCTTTTGACAGCAAGCTTTTTGAAGAATTAAATTTAGAGGCATCAAATATCAAGCCCCCCAAAAACAATTTGTAAATCCAGTGCATGAAGCTGAATTAGGAACTACTACTTTACCAATATCTGTCTCTTTTGGCTAAAAACAAGTCCTGCACCCCCCCCCCCCATTTTTTTTTTGCCGGATCACTTAGCGTCAGAAATAGAGGTAATGCCTTAGTGAACTCTTGTTACTTGACGACATCACCCACACCCTGTAGACCGAGACAGAGCCAACGTCAGCCTCTCCCTCGCTTCTGTTTTTTCACATTTGCCTCTCGAGTAATACAGTATCACAGCTGAGATAGTGTGTCATTCTCTTGTGTATACGCCATTGCCGAGAATGTAGGTATCGGACGGACATTCACCCCGCAATTGGAACGGCAAGCCGATGCCGAGCGTGGAGAGGTGTGAATTGTGAAACGGAGGCTTTTACCACCTCATACTGTCAATCAAGTCGAACAGCCTGAGGTAGGGCCACAAGCCCTCGTCCCCAGCTCACTGGACACCGCCATAGCTTGAGTAAGAGTCGTCGCTGGCCAACTATCGGATTTAAGACGTCCCAGACAATAAGACAGTCACTGCGGTGATATCGATACACAGAATGGATCGCAATTCACAAACAATTGTCTTGAAGGTTTAGACTGACTAATAATTGGCTGAGTGGGGGGTGGATCGAATGCAGGCAAATTGTAAGCATATCCAGAATTTTGCCTGAGTTCGGTATTTTTATAACAATGCATGAAGTCGAGCCATCAGAGTAATTGTGCATGTCTTACACTGAATCCGTTGATCTGGTGACTTTATTACAGGACAGCATTCTTGTTTGCTTCCCTCATTTGTTTCCTTGATTTTCCATGATTTTTTTTTTATTGAGGTTGCTGTTGAAAGAGATGAAATGTATCAAGGTTGATGTCTCTGTGTGGTGTCAGGAATGTCATCTTATCCTCGCCTCAGTCCAAACTTCTGAGAACTTTGAGGAATAATAAATGTCAATTGGGCTATTGATGTGTTATTTGAAACTTAAAGAAGATCAAAATGATCAAGTTTGGTGAACAAAGCATAAAAATAGGTACTGACAAAGATAGCCAACTGATCAACTTAGAAAAACACTTTTGTCTGAGGTTTGAAGATTAAAAGAATATTTAGTTTTCTTCTGTCAGTATTTTGTATCAAAGAATATTGCTGACAATTAACTGCATTTACTGGACGCTAAACTAGGATAATTTGACAGGTGTATTTATAGATATATTTTTATTATTTTGTTATAAGAATATAAGCATGAGGACCTGTATTGGGGATAGGGAGGTGATTGGTTGAAACTTTGAAAGCAGCTGCAATTTTGAAGTAAAGATTGCTAAAACTGATTTTATTCCCCACTGTTTCACTGCTAAATTTTTAAAGTTGTTCCCTATTGTCTTTATATTAAAGAATTTTGAGATTGACAATTGAATTCCAGGTCAAGAAAGTAAAACTAGGTCATGATAAACACCATCTTTACAGGCAACTTGGGTTTTGCTTTGAGCTGCGTCAAACATTCTCATTTTCTACGCAACCAAGTGGTTCACCAACCAATCATGCAAGGGATTTGGTAATTTGGTAAAAGTACGGTGTGTGGCAAGCGGTCCTTATGTAAATCGCATAGTTGTGCATTTAACAAATAACATCATTAAAAGTAAAGATGGCCGAGTTAACACTGTGAGATGTCAAGTGGGAACTATGTCAAAAAGTATTTAAAGCACAGGTACCCAAGCTTGGCGCCATCCCCATTAATTCATAGTGCATCATCTTTAATTCATGCATGGGTTTGAAGTACTTTCACTGGCCTTGATTACCCTGTTAAATTAGTTCTAGAAAGTTAATTACTAATTTACCGGTAGAGAAGCAATAACAAGATTGTTAACAAAGATAATAAGAATATGCAGGTTGTTTGGGGACGTGAGTCTTTTACTTAAGTCAGGCTGTTTTTCTTTGATCTTTTCCCACCCTATTAAACCATATCAAATGTTATTGTATGACAAGCCTT
The DNA here is from genome assembly GCA_021014325.1 of Plazaster borealis. Taxonomy (NCBI): domain Eukaryota; kingdom Metazoa; phylum Echinodermata; class Asteroidea; order Forcipulatida; family Labidiasteridae; genus Plazaster; species Plazaster borealis. Next base: position 13,263,006 of record CM037463.1, read on the forward strand.
TCCAATGTCCCTGTTACATACATCTGTTCAACTCATCATAAAATGTTCGATGTCATAGGCAAGTTAATTTTGGCCTCCTTTCATGGTAGTGGTAACTTTAAACCTCAAAATTGTTGTAGCATCCTGCGATGACCAATTATAAGGCAGACCTCTCTGACCCATAACCTCATTAATTGTACTGGTAGAGATCTGGTTGCTACAGGGTCATGGGTGACCTGGTTTCAGTTGTTGTCAAATTGGTTGCCTTTACAAAAAGCTGGAAATAAGTCTGAATAAAATAAAACTTTCAGTTTTTAAAACTTAGTTTTTATGTTGAATTATGTGGTTCTTTCATACTTGGACAACACATTGGAGTTCAACAAACTTTGTCTTAATCAATTTGCATTGGGTATTTGTAAGTTTGTAATGAATTTGCGGGTTTGTTTGACTTGAAGTCTCAGGAAATGTAAAGAGTGCACCACGAAACGTCTTTTGCATGAATACATGAAGAATTATTAATTTGCAAGTGTTTGTGCCCCCAGCCCCCAGCCTTCATGGATATCAAAATGCTAACCTTCAGGATTAACCAAAGATGAACAACTGTTATCAGCCATTTATGTTACTATGCGCAGTTCAAACATCACAGCTTATCTCTACCCCCCCCCCAACCAGTAGCATCGCATTTCTATACTCGTATCTCAGCCCAACTTCCCAACCCTGCATCACAAGCCCCACCCCAATCCCACTTCCTAACCCCTCACCCCAATTCCACACCCCACATCTCATCCCCACACATCCGCATCCCAACCCCCAAATCCTGAACCCAACCTCACATCCCAACCCCACACCCTCACCCAACATTCCAACCCCAATTCCACATCCCAACCCACATACCAACGCCACTCCCTGACCCCATATCCCAACCCAAACTCCACATCCCACCCCAACCCATATCCTACACCCTAACCCTACACCCTAACCATACACCCTAACCCTACCAGACCCTAACCCCACACCCCAATCACACACCCCAACCCTACATCCCCACCACACCCTCACCCTACATCCAACCGCACACCCTCACCCTACATCCAACCCCACACCCTCACCCTACATCCAACCCCACACCCTCACCCTACATCCAACCCCACACCCTCACCCTACATCCAACCCCACACCCTCACCCTACATCCAACACCACACCCCCTTTAGATTTGCTTGCATGATTTCACTAACTGCCAACAGCGACCCCCTCCCTCCCCACACACACACACCTCAAGGAGATTACCCCAATTTGGTTCAAAGTGAGCCCCTCCCCCTCCTCTTTCAACCACTGAATGAAGTAGGTCAGTTCCTGCTGGATACTAGGCTGACCCATACATCAGTCAGTCGGCAGATAAAAGTGCTGGTCTTTTGATGTCATGCACCATTAGTTGTTGAATGAAGTATTCACTCACCTGACTTGTTTGATCCAATCCATTTGTAAATTTACAACACACTAAAAGCAAAGGGTCAGACACTAAAAACCAGTCTTTCTTGTAATGATGATGCTTCTGTTCTGGCTTACATTTTGTATCCATCTTGTTGTTCTTTTGATGTTATTTCAAGTTCACTGACCTGTTCTTAAGATTCTATTCATCTTGTAGAGGTGACACAACTACAAGAATTCTGTTCCTTTCCAAGAAGTAATTTCAAAGATAGGTCAATGCTTGAGGGGCTTTGGCAATGCAAAACACACAAGTGAGATGTCCATTTGTATTCTGAAGACAATCTGGATTCAACAGAATTGTGTTGCATTTATCTGGCTGAATTTCTTTCACACAGAATTTAGATTGGCCTTTTACTTGGGTCAGTTTTATCTTGCTTTTCTTTCCTTGTAAAACATAAACTTTCAGTTTAATTATTTGAAAAGGGGAGATGGAATTTTTCCATTTCCAAGCCAAGCAGATAATACTCAAAATTGCTGCAATTGTTTCTTTGTTATTTTGTGTATGTGAGTACTTGTAGTGGCATTCGAAATGAGGACTTGTAACAAAAGGGACAATAGGTCCACAATTGCAATCACAAAGGAAAACAGTTGGGTCCATGTTTGTCAGGATTTTTTTGTGTCCTTGTCACATGTGTGTGTTGTGATCTATTTGTATCTGAAAGATTGTCTTTTTGAATTAATAATGTATGCCTGGCTGAGGCAAGGTAGAGTAATTTAATATTACTTTTTTTCCTTCTTTTTTCATTGTCACATATCCTAAGGGGTACAAAAATCATTTAGTCTGAAATATATAGGTCATGACTTCCATATATGGATGTTGGTATGTCACTTAATATATTTTTGTACTCATGTTAATTGCGATTGCCATTGACTTCTAGGTCAGAGTAAAATTAAAAGTGGGTTTTTTATGACCGTTTGGTAAGCAATCATATTGCACTTAACATCACAGCATTTTGTGTATGAAATTAATTCAGGGTTTTTTGCTTTTCATTCATTTAGGAGTTATTCGGAATATCTTTCCGTGCTCAATTTTTACTGGCGCATTAAAAACACACAAATCAAATGGTTTATCTCATGATGGAGTCCCTTTTCCAGACGGATTATTTCCTCCATGTTAAAATATATATCGGTCATTTGTCACAACCACCCTTGACATTTCTGAGTAAAGGAGGATGTGTGGCCAATTTAGACGTCTTTATGATGTCACTTCGGATGTTTATGCAGGTTTGCAATGCAAGTACATGCAGCTCCGGTGTAAATCACTTATTTATCACAGGCCCAGTTTTGAAAGTACCTTGACCGATATACCTCCCCAAGGCATCATTTCATTGAATCTAAATTTAGTATGTCCTCACTTTGATTCACATAAATAGTCCAAACATTCTGTGGCTATATGGAGTGTGATTGTGCAACAAATGTCTGCATGGTTAGCATATCTTGCTGTTTACATTTGATGTGTTGTTCGCACATGGAAGGAGTCTGGGTACCACACCCCTTCATCCCCTCGCCCCCCCCCCTATTCTCCTTGTTGTGTGTTTCCTCTGGCCATGCAACCATATGAAGCATCAGAAAAACAGGTGCTTTTACCCGTAGGAAATTGGACCTTGTACTTTGTCCAGAGTGAACTCTTGCAAGACGGTACACACGGGCAGCATTTACCGTTATTCTCTCCCCCAACTTGACTAGGAGGAGAATACTAAGTGGCCGTGGGCGCATTCAGGAACAAACTTGGTAAATCGTGTGTTTTGAGTCGGGGGCCCGGGATTCGCAGAAGCTGAGACTGGGCAACTTGCCATGTTTGCCAAACAGCATTTCACTCTCAAAAGAATTGAAGGTAGTGGGGGAGACAATCCTGAATGTGCCTCTCGATCTGGAAATGGGAAAATGGGTCAATCCTTCCAGATCAAATTTCCTCGCAAAGAATAAGGAATTCTGAAAGTTCTTGCCAGTGGGTCGTCCGTCCTGGTTCTGAATTTCAAATGAACTTTCTCTTGGGGTGAACAAAGAGTGTATTGTGCACATTTTTTGTGGTGTGCTCTTAAGAGAATTTGTTAGTAATTGCCAGTTAATCATAAGTTCTTTAAAGCTGTGATTGTGTGTGGATCATCCTGTGAATCATTTACTTCCAGTATATTCTATAATCATAAAGATTTTTTATTTTATTTTTAAATAGTCAATATCCACTTCACGGTTTTCATATTTTTAATGAAACACGAGCATCTGTATTTTCTATAAAAGTTGAATATGTTTCAAATAACCCTTTTTAAATCCAGTTTAACAACTTTTGGAATGTAGTCAACTCATAAGGTTTTTTAAAGCACTTGTGTACAGTACATTCACCATGTTAAGCCTCTAGCAAAGGTTCAACTCTTGAGAGAAATAAAAGAAACCTATTTTAATCATTTAAAAGCAAGTGCTTCAATTCTGAACACTTTCTATGGACCTTGTAAACAGCCACTAGTGGCAATGCCAACTCTGTCATCATTGACACCATACCTGTTTCCCCCACCCTCCCCCTTCCTGTCATCACTTGATTATAATAATCATCGGTTACCCTCCTGGTCTCCCCTCCAGGCACCAGATAACATTCAATGTCACCACCGGCCCACTTTAAACTTTTGCGTGTCACATCCCTTGGCGAGTACAGTATGTGTTAACAACAACAGTAAGAGTCTCGGAATCTGTAACATGTAGACACACCCACTAAGATGATGCCCGACTTCTTGTCCTTCTTAGTTTCTGTCTTTTTATGAGAAGTGTGAGGTCGTTGACTTTGTCCCCTATGTCCCAGTGTGATCTTATTTGCACATTTAGCTGTAGAACCTGTTTCATTTAGTCAGTGTACCCCCCTTAGTTGTGAAAGCAGTCATCAGGCGGGATACTAGACTCCCAGCTTGACATGATAGAAAAACCTGCCCTCGGGGGAATATTACGCATAGGAAACCAGACTGAGCAACATTTAGAGGAATATTTAATCCAGGTATATTTAATATTGGGTGTTTTCCGAGCGATGTGACAATAGGGTCGGCAATCCCTGTTGTCGATAATGTCAGACTCGTGCCTCTTCAATGTGGCTGGCATGTCTCGCTGCCAGAACTTTGCCGCTGGCAAGACTGACTTATTTGGCATGGCCTAGTTTCAATGCCTAGATAGGCCACACATTCAGCCGCAACATAAGACGGGAGCAACACAGAAAAATCTCATGCTCAGGGACCAGTGAGCAGACTACCGACTGTGCCGTTCTTATGTTAGGGCTTCCAATTATGCCATGGTAGTCTTTTTTTTCCCCTTCTGTTTTATTCATCTTATTAAAGTTAGCCGGAGGGGGTTTTAAGATAAACTGTCATTCCATTCAGCTCTTATTGAAATAACACCTTTATGTACATTCTTCAGTATTTCTTCTGTTGTGATATTGACTGTGCTCAATATTATGAACAAATTAAACATTTTATTCTGGTTCAGATTTGTCCTCCCTCAAAAACAATTCCTGTTGCATTTTTCTAGAAAATCACATTGTCTCTAAGTCTTTCACCCTGTTAAAACATTGCCTCCTTTATGTTTTCTTCCTGTGATAAATGAGATGTAATATAAACCAGTCATGTTACTACTATGTGTGGTCATGACCTCAATTATGATCACACTATAATTTCATCTTCCCATTTCTTCTGGTGCTTCCCTAAGGATTTTTTGTTCGTCTTGGACAGAGTGAATGTCTGTCACTGTCAAGTAGCTCTTGGTGGATAATTATGAGCAGACTAAACTTCTTCATTGGGGAATTTCATAGCTAAGGGAAATCTGAACGATTGTTTGTATGCAATGCAGAAAAGGCGAGTTTGAACAGGTGGATTTTTAGATTGGTTTTGAAGTGTTCAATAGATGAGGATCTGATGAGGAATGTAGCAGAGATTTCAACTAAACAAAATTCTTCTTCTTTTTGTCTTTGCTGGTTTATTGCCCACACTGAGAAATTAGAATATGAGAAATTCATATTAAAAAACAGACCAGCTTTGACTAGAGAATTCCAGTACTTATCATTATCTATTTGTCATAATGCCTATTTGTAATTCTTACTCGAGTCACCCGTTGTCATACGAACTAACCCCTTCTTATTTGATGTTGATTCTCTTCTCCTGCAGTCCAAGGAAGAGATCAAGGAGCGCCTAGCCAAGCACATGGCAGACCAGTGGGACAAGATAACCCATTTTGCTGAGTGCATCCCCGGTTTCACTGGCTTCAGCAAAGAGGATCAAGACATTCTCCTGCAAGTTGGTAAGTCTACGGCAGACGCACCCTGAGGGAGGAGGGGGACGTGCAACAACCCTCACATACTCAAAAAGTCTTACTGGATTTGGGCCACTCTATATCATTTTACATTCAGTAGATGCCTACCCACTGCCAGGACAGAAATCCAAAGCAATTTATTTCGGTAAATATTGGCAATGAGCCATGAAAAAAACTAGGTCTGGCGAAGTGGGTAATGGCAGTGGAATCTGTCAGGTAGTATTGATGGAATGGATTTTGCAGACCTTCGTTTTTTTATTTAGTAATCTGCCTTCTCTATAAATATTTGTCATACATCATTTGGTTATTTGGCACTCATTTAATTGGTCTAGATTAGATGTCCTGGGACCCCCATCCAGCACAGCTCATTCATTGTTTGTTTTTATTTGTTATTTTCTAATATTCAACAAAACATCTGTTGTTAATTTGGGGGGGGGTTGTGGGGGGCTTTTTAAAACCTGCTGTTGCAGTACAAGGAAGCATGGATGGATTTCTCAGTTGATGAAATAATTGGAGTAAGGGTGAAAGTTACATGTGGGTAGACTAGGCTGACACACTCTTTGAATCCAAGAGGTCTCTTTGATGTGACTAACGGCTATCTCTAGATCATTGCTGTTCAAGCCAATGGTCATGACAGATGTTTTGCAATTTAAACAAAGCCTTGTGCACCTATGTCAATTAACCATAATTGCTTCGCGAAAAGTTGGGAGGGTATCCTCAGTGCGTTCTGCTCTACCAGCCAGGCTCCTATAGACCTTTGTCATGCTGCCACCATCTTGGTCCTGTTGCCTTTATCCATTAACAGTAATGAATGCTACTATTCATTGCACTGAAAAAGGAACCAGACCATTTTTTTCTTCCAGCCTCGGTTTGGTTACATTGGTTCAGATTGGAGAAAATCAAGATGGCACCACCATTGGAAAGGTCTATTGGATGATACCCATGCCTACATCCTTACGTACTGAGAAGGGGATAACCCTGTTTCAGCCCCAGGAGTAGGTGGCAACGTGCCCCTGGTGACAGTTGATTTGGGTGGACAGCCCAATTCAGTTAACTGTAGCCCTCACCTTGAAGTGGCCGTCCGACCCTGTGATGATATCTCATTAAAACAAATATATAAAAATTACCAATATGCTTTTGGTCTTACAATTTCTAGGATTATATCACTATGAAAAATTGTGCACAAAGTTCATGATTTGTTGTGAATATTTACCAGTTGTGTGTAGTATCTGTTCCATGAGATAAAATAGAATTAATCAGTTTGCTTATTTTACACAAGAAAATCCAATAGATTTTCAAACTAAAGTAAGCATTATGCTAAAAACTTCTCTTTACTGCGATTGGCACAAAACTATGTTAAGCATCACACACTGCTGGCTACTTGTAAAAGTTTGCTGACAGCTCAGAATATGCTTTTGAAGGTGATAATTGAAAAGAACACAAATGACATCAAAAGCGAGATGCTGTGATCTGGTGAATGTAAGAGAAATTATTTATTTATTGATTTTGAACATGATCTACATTAAAGGCACTGAACACGTTTGGTAATTGTCAAAGACCAGTGTTCTCACTTGGTGTATCCCAACATATGCATACAATAACAAGCCTGTGAAAATTTGGGCTCAATTGGTCATCGAAGTTGCAAGAAAATTATGAAAGAAAAAACACCCTTGTTGTACAAATTTGTGTGCTTTCACTTTCAGATAGGAATAAAAACTTCTTGCAAGAAGTTTTTATTTTTTTTAGTGAGAAATTACCTGTTTCTCAAAAACTACGTTACTTCAGAGGGAGTCGTTTCCTACAATGTTTTATACTATCAACAGCTCTCCGTTGCTTGCTACCAAGTAAGTTTTTATGCTTATATTTGTTTTGAGTCATTACCAAACGTGTACGATACCTTTAAGGTGATAATTGAAAAGAACACAAATGACATCAAGAGCGAGATGCTGTGATCTGGTGAATTTAAGAGAGATTATTTATTGATTGATTTTGAACATGATCTACATTAAGCAAATATCTGTTGTTTGCAGGTGGTCTGGAGGTGATCTTACTGCAGCTTGCTCAGATGTACGATCATCGGACTCACCTCTTGCAGATGTGGGAGAATGAATGGATGTCATCAGAACAAGCTTGTAAACTCAGTAAGACACCAAAACTATTCTAGGTTTCTTTGTTATTGGAGTGTGATGTCATTGATGATGTAATACAATGTCAGTGGCTTACCTAGACATTTCCATTTGGGGATGGGGGGAAGACGGGAGCAAAGAAATAGTTTGATTTTTGGGGGTGTTTTTTTTTTATTGGAGGTGGGGGGGGGCAGGTTTATACTTTACTGAGAGAAAAGAGGATTTCATAATCAATATTAACAGTGTATTTTTCTGTTATGTCTTTTTTTGGGGGGGGGGGGCGCAGGGCATGAGTTCTAAGCAGAGGGGCTGAATTCCTTTAAAGACTGTAATTGTTTGTAAAATTACTCTGCAAATGACAGTGTGTACATGTGATATCATGTTCTACCCAGGAGTATTGTTCCCTACTCAGTTGAAGTTTGCAAGCGCGCTTACAAGAATGGGCACCACACTACGAATCATTAGTCTCACCTCACCCCTACCAACAAGGACCTTAGTGTACAGAAAAAAATAACAGTATGACTGTATGAATGGGAAGAATGAGAGAAGTCTAATGAGAGTAGTGACGTAACAGAATTTCACAGCAGTGTTTGGCTTAACTTTGCGCATTGATTGTAATACGGCAAGTCAAATGATGTCAAGCAGTAAACAGGGGTTTTTTAAAATTATTTTTAATTTTTCGTTTGCAAATTTTTAAAATATTTAAATACAAATTTGAAGACGGTATTTCCACAATAACAATGGTCCCTTTGCAGATACACTGCTGACAGCGGCACTCCTCAAAAGTCTGGAGTGGAACTAAATTGAATTGAAGTGACATTTTATTCTTACATCTCAAGAGCCAAAAGGCCAAATTGTGTTTATGGTACAATTTTAAAAGGGTCTTTGAAATATAAAAGTGCATGTAACAAAACCGAACAACAAGGCACCAATTAGTTTTTTTTTATATCAAATTAATCAAAAATTTAATTGAATAAAATGAGGCCTCTATATTGGTGCGGCTTATACATTAACGTCTGAACCTTATTTTTTAAAAAGATTTTCAGGTGCTGCGGCTTATATTCCGATTGACTTGTATTAACCAAAACAAATTACAGTATTTGTGACATGAAAAACTAAAAAATACTGTACCACAGTTGTGTCCAAGGCAGTAGGGGTAATTTTCTTTAAAAATTATATGCATAAGTATGCTTGCTTAGAAAATTTACACGAACAGTTTGTCGCATGAGTGAAAACTCATTGGAACTCAATTTTGTTGTAATGCGTTTCTCACACTAGAGAAGCTCTATACAAAACCGTCATTCTGGGCAGTTGGGTTTGTGTTTACATCCGTGATAGTTTTAACAAGATGCAGCATTGTTTCAGCTTCTAAACCCCATGTTGTGAAGGCTAGGGTGTTTTTTAATCCAATACTTTTGCACTGACACATTGGATTATTAAAGTAGGTGTCTATTCTGTTTTAGTGAACCGTTATATAGTCGTTAGTGTCTTCCGCTACTGTTCATATGTTACTGTTGTTGTGAATTGAAGCATTCTCGTACATTTTAGAAATGCTACGGTTAAAAAAGCAAACTGACTACAGTAGATGAATGTCACACTGAACTGCAAACACTCTTTGTCTCCCATTCTCTTCACAGCGACTGATTTCAACCTAGCCGTATTCTTTGAATTATTGTTTGGGCTGGCTGAGAGTCTTCGGACCATGCATCTGAAGGAAGATGACCTAGCGCTCTTCTCAGCTCTCCTTCTTCTTGCCTCGGGTATGACATGATCTCCCAAACCATTAATGTCCAAATTTTTATCTGTTTTATTGTCCCTTGTTTCATGCTATCATTTCAGCCCCATGATAGTCTCCTTCTCAGGTTTCTTGCTACTTCTTAAAGGCGTCTTTGCCTCAAGAGAAAAACTCTGTGGTTGTCCTGTTCTTTGTTTATTGCTTTCAGTTATATTCCCTCGATAGTCTTTCACTCGAGAACTAGGTTTTCAAATCTGGTAGTAGCCTCCTCTCGGTGTTTTCATGCCTCAAGAGGAAACCTGTAAAGATGTCTTAGGTTTTGTCTTAACTTTGTCCTCAGTCTCTTACTATCGGTTACATCCCTTGATAGTCTTCCACTCCAGATTCTAGTTTTCTGGCAGTAACTTTCCCCTCAGGAGGAAATCCTTGCGAGTTGTAGAATGTGAGATTAAGTTGTTAGAAGTATTCCTCACAGCCAAGCAGATATGAAAACTTTTACTCCGTGCAGCTTGCTGGGAGGTTTTTTGTTTGTAATTTGTTTCATTGCCCTGTAACCTGAAAAAGCATATTCTCACTCAAAATCAAATGATCGCTTCCTATTTTTTTATTCAGTGTGCAAGACTAATATCAGACATTAATATAAAATATAAACAAACTTCTGTTTTCTTTCTTTCCCTTTCTCAGCTGCTTGGTCAATTTCAATCCACCCCCCTCTTTTTTCCTCCTGTTTCTTTTAGTGCAAAAGAAAACCGGAAAAAAAAACCTTTTAGTTTGTGTGCTTGGCAATTCCCTCATTTTTGCAATTACAAAATTGCATGTCAGGTTTATGTTAACAGGACAGGTGTTTTTAGTCTGCAAATCTTGACAGATTTAATTCACCCATACAAATTTAGGTAGGTCAAACAATATTGGAATTTGTAAGTCATGCAAAAGAGTAAAGGGATGACAAAATAAGTTTGTTTTTTTATTTTTGTAAATATTGGTTATATGTTTTTAATGACCTGCTTACATTTTTTTTCTGGGTCTCATGAACTTGTTAAAGGAGGTCACCTCATTATAAAACATCGCCCTCCAGCTGTGGGTAAAATATTTGATTGTCATATTTGTCTGCTAGACAGGTGTGTCATTTGTCAAAGTTTTTCTGATATGAATTTCCTATGAATCTTCTTCTGCCTTATTTAAAGATAGAGGTTTAGTTTGTTTTTTGTCAACGAAATGCTGGTTTATAGCCAAAATTATCAAGAAAGATACAATAAAAGTCACCAGTTAAAGTTTCACTTGAACACAGGGTCTACTTGTTGAGAAAATAGGGAAAAAATTTGTTTGGTATTTTCATCAAGAACGTAGAATCCATCCACGTTTATCAAGAAGACAGCGGGTACCAGCTGCATTTCTGGACGCACCATTCACAAACGGACGCCTTGGAAATTTGAATCTCCAAAAGTTGCATTTAGGTAATCTTTGGAGATTCAAATATTTCGACATACCTATAGTGATTGATTTCTAATCAACGGGGGCACTTCAGACGAAATAATTTTGCAGGATGCTTGCTACCATTACCATCTTTATAACAAGTAGACTTTAGGGAAAAAATGTCACCATTTTTTTCCCCGGGGTTATTACCAAAGTATGACCCTACCTTTAATTTTTCTTAAAAGAGGTGAAGTAGCCAGTAAAGAAAAAAACAACAATCCACATGTAGTTTTCAGTCTGTGGTAGTGCAAGGAGTCTGAAATCTTCTAAAATAAAATTGAGGCAGTCCATGAGACCCATGTCTTTGATCAGGGGGAGTCACTTCACAAAATTATCAAAGTAAATTTGATATTCTAAAATACACACACCTAAATTATTCTTATTTTTCAAATCTACATTTTAGATCACCAGGGCTTGAAGCACAAGCGGCAAGTGGAAGAAACCCAGGAGAAAGTTCTGAACTGCTTTGCTTATGTTCTGGCTCAGAATCACGTTCAGGAACCAGGACTCTTAGCTCAAGTGCTGATGTGTATGCCAACGCTACGCACTATCAGCACCAGCTACCTAGAGCTGACATCCGTATCTACACCAACACAACAGTGGAGCAACTGGCCTGTTGAATTGTGACTAGACGTAAATAACCAGGGATTGGAACCGACCATTTGTGGCCCGGTCGGCCTCCCTCGGTCATCGGCCTCCCCCTCCCATTCTACTCAAGCAACGTGTCCGGCATTAGACTCTAATGTGCCAAGTGAGAATGCAAAGACAGACTCACTGTGTACGCCTGGTCGTCGCTCAGTACTTGTGGAATTGGTTTGAACAACAAACATTACGCATTTGGATGGAAACTGTAGTGGCGTATTACCCCTCGACCCAACTGGAGATGAGCAAGTCATGGCAAACTGTGATAAAGGCATTTACAAGTAATCTAGATGATATTGACGCAGTCACAGATAAGCAAAAAATACAGACAGAAGTCAGCTTGCTGCTGCATCAATACATTGTATATTTGCTACCCTTAAAGTCTGTCGTTGAGCGTGTTATGGTGATCAATTTCCAAGGGTCAGGTGTCTGCAAGTATAGGGCATGCACATGGAGCATGCTCTTTATTGGCTGAGCCTACATATCTCACCGGTCAACAGGTAAAATGAAACATGTGAATGGAAGACAAAAATCATGGAGCAGAGCATTGTAAATTTGTCATCTCGCTTTTGTGTGTGTGTGTGTGTGTGGCGAAATCGCAGACCAACATTACAAGACGTGAAGAAAGAGGCAATTGATGGGACTGGAGAAAAGACCATCAAGGCTCTAACTAGAACAAAGCCGCGATCAATAAAACGCTGGACATTACGACGGTATCTTCAAGGGGGAAAAGGAGCAAAAAAGTGGAATTTTGAAATGAAGTAAAGGTAATTGTGATGAAAAGAGCCGTTAGGATGTTGGGTCACAAACATATGCAGCAATAGAAAGAGAGTGGATATATACGAAGAGGCTGCCAATGTATGCAAATGACTTCACAGAAGTCTCGTTGAATTCATAGCTGTACTTGTTTGCACAAACAATCCACAGAGCGCTTGTGTGTCAAATACAAAATATTACAAATGTGAAAAAAAAGCAAAAAAATAAAAGCTGCAAACTTTTTAAGAACATTGTGATCGCATGCCACATATGCTGTTGTATTTGATACATGCGTTAGATATGTTGCGTTGAGAAAAGCTATCCCCCAAAATTGTACAAAGGTTTAAAAAAATATATATAAAGAATGTTTTTTCCTTCACTGCTGATTCTAGTTTTTGTGTTAAAGATTTAATGTACATTGTAATTAAAAAACAAAACAAGTCTTGGTTTATTTTCCGATTTTATGCTTTGACTTTGAAGAGAGACTTATATTGTATAAGTGAGTTATTTGTTTCTTTGAACCCAGACGTCATAGCCTTGGTGACTCTTTACTTGGGCAAAATGCAGGTTTGATATACACTTAAGGACTATAGTCCAGGCTATCAACTTAAAGGCTGAAGGAGCCATAGGCAGCCCTTTTTTTTCCCAGACCAATTCGGGTGAATTTTTTATGTAAAAGGGTTTGGTATTTTGGAGCTTTTAGAATGAAACAATTGTTCATCACTATCAGAGGCTTTTGAATTGAGCTGTTGAATTGTTCATAGAGAACCTGATCCATACGATACTGAGGGATTTTTTTTGGGGGGGGGGGCTTCGACAGGGGGTACGGGGTAAACTGGCAAATCCATAAAGAGAACTTTTGGTTATGAAACATTTATACATATTTATGTTCACCTTTTAAAAAGTCACCCGGTTCCTCTATAAACAAGCTTGGTAGATTTGTTCAGTTTGATGCTATTTCTTTTGATAGATACGTTGACAAGTGTATGATTCTAGTCTAACTTCTCACATCCAATGTGACTTTGTGTGTGTAAAAGCCTGTTAATTTGATTGGCTGCGTTGACTTACAACAGAAAACTGGTTTATAGAGTCCCATTTTGAGACGCGTTCTGCAGCTGTGCTGTCTGCCGTATTAGAGTTCAAATTATTAAATATAAATATGTGGTTTATGTCACTTGTTCCAACCATGCACACTTTTTGAAAACGTGGAGAAAGCTGGCAATTTGAACATCCTTAACTGGCACAGCAGTGTGGTGACGGTATTGGCATGGGTGAAATACAGTATGACATGTCTGCGCTAGCTATGCACCTGTAATCAAAACTTAATTTAATTACTTGAGTAAGATTTTAATAAACAAGTGGATTTATACAGTATGCGCTAGTCATGACATCAACTGTATGCTTCAATCATGACATCAACTGTATGCTCCAATCATGCTTGTGTAACAATGGCTTCTTTGTGTTTTTAAGTTCAATAACATTTTTGCATTGTACCCAGTGGCTTTCAGTGTGAGCTTCATAAAGGCTGACTGGGCCTGTTTTCTCTTCAAATTCTTATATCTATTGTAGTTTGCTTCATCCAAAACAGGTAACTTCAAATCATTAAGAACTTTACAATCCAAGCATTGAAACCTGACAGGATTTCTTATAATTAAGGCAGCTGCTCTGTGCCAAAAGCTGGTTCTAAAACGAGAAATCAATTTAAGGCCAAATAAAAAAACAAACATGTTTAGCGTCCCCGCCCGCTTCCTTTTTAGAGGCCGCCTCCTTTTTTTTTTCTTTTTTTCTTTTTTTTTTGAAAGAAAAAAATGATAAGTTTTTATTATCCCTGACGATTTTTTAACTTTTTTTTAATAAATAAGATCTTATTTTCGACTTTAGCACAGCGAAAAAAGCACAACAAAAAAAGCTGGCCACCATCTTGAAAAATAGCCCGGCCGGTTGTCTCGAAAAACTTGTCGGGCGGCCATTTTGAAAAAAGAAAAAAGAAAAAAAAAAGGCCCTCCTCCTTCCTTTTTTCAAAAAGGCAGGACGCTAAACATGTTTTTTATTTTATTTGGCCCAACGATATGTTGAAGGTTATATAAAATTAAAGGAAGCATAATTTATCTTTGAATGATGGTCGAAAAAGTTTTATATTTCACACAAAAACTTCTTTTAAAGTAGTAAGCACGGAAGTTACATATCTTTAATTTTTAAACATTCTGTGAGACATTTGTGTATGCATTAAACCATCTTGGAAGATTGGGTTTATTTTTAGTTCTTTGATAAATGTTGACACAGTTGAATGAATTCTGAACTTATGGAAAGCACCTACCCAAAGATCAATGAAGATTTAGCTTTGCTTTAAATTGTAGACCAATCTTCATGTGGTAAAGCCAGATCCAATGAGGGGAATCCATACATGTGTTGAAGAAACTTCAACGCTAACTTTGCTGCTACAGAATATTAAAAACACATGGAGTTACTCTCTGACTGAGGAAAAGTGTTTTAAATCATCAACACTTCACTCAATTTAATTAGCACAAGTAACAATTGCTTGGAACAATAGATGTATGTTCCTTTACAGAGAGAATATCAGGTTTACCCAAATCTGAAAAAAACTTCCTTCTGAAACAATATAAATCAATCAACTTCTTTGTAATTATTCATCAGGCTCTTATCATGTTTCCTTTTTGCAACAGCAACAGGTAGATAATCGTTAAAAAGTCGCCAGCAAAGGTTTTGTTCTTTTCCAAGTGCAGGCTTGGGCTCCATCATCAATTTTGCACAGTATTTCAACATTTAGACACCGGAGACGGAGCTGGAGCCTAAGCGGAGCTTTGGAAGTTTGGTTGCATTGATTAAAATTTGAGAAATCTAGGATTATGTACCGTAATAAAGGCATATAGAAGCGAATTTCAAATGCACATAACATTTTTACTGTACCTTGCTGGTTGGTCATCTTTCCATATATGGGGTTCTTTTTCTTTTCTTTTTTTTCTTTTTTTTTCTAAAATAACCAATAGACCAGCTTTACAACCTCATATATTCTTAAATAATGGTATACATTAAGGTAATGTATTTTCTTTATAACTTCACGCGCAAAGTGACGTCAAACTGAAGTGTTGTTGCAATTTCTTTTCACCTGTTTAATTATTTATGTCAAATGGCCTTTTGTCAGAGAATAATTCAGGGTTTGTTTTCAAGTTTTGTTGATATGCAAAATTGAATGAACGCATGTCTTGTTCACATTTCATATCTGCTTCATTTACCAACTAAAACCAACATAAAAACCACATTTAAATAGGAAAAGAAATAATCGTAATTTCTCATCAGTCAAACTTGTGGAGTATATTTCATGGGATACTTAAAAAGTTAAATTTAAGAAAAATAATAAGTACAACTCATTGTTTGGTTGCCCTTTGGGAAAAGTCCTGTGAGGGTGACGATGAGTAGACTATTTTGTGGCGTGTCGTGGCCGAGCGGATAAGAACACCGAACTCAAGCTCTGGTGTTTCTGATCAGCAGAGTGTGGGTTCGAATCCCAGTCGTGACACTTGTGTCCTTAAGCAAGACACTTAATCACATGCTTCGTCCTGCGGATGGGACGTTAAGCCGTAGGTCCCGTGTGTTGTGTAATGCACGTAAAAGAACCCAGTGCACTTATCGTAAAGAGAAGGGGTTCACCCCGGTGTTCCTGGTTTGATTGGCTGCATATTGCGCCACAGCACCTTGTAAACCATTACATGGTGCTATGCAAAGGAATAGGTCTCATACTTCAACATAACTCCACTTACCCTGTAGGGAAAATACTGAGCGCTTTGAGACACCCATCGGGAGTATAAAGCGCTATATAAGAACTGCGTATTTTTTTATTATTATTTTGTCAGAGGTTTTATTGACCCTTCCAAATCTCTTCAGACACAAGTTTTGATTGTATGAGTTACGGTAAAAAGAAATGTCGTTCCAGATTTAAGACAAATTCTGGAGATAATGTGTTTTTAATATGAGCATTAATAGAGTAATAAAAAATTGTACAGTGAAATGTAATAAAAAAATTAAATTAAACAATATTAGCGATGACTTAATATGGACAAAAATAGGATTCAACCGATTTTGCCAAAGTGTGAATACATTGTTCGATTTTGTTTGTTCTTTTTTTTCCAATTTAGATTACCAACCTGTCCTTTGAAGTGATAAACTAAATGGTTAAAAAGGGTTAAATAAAACCTCATTTTTTGTTTCCTGTTATCAAGTTTAAAACATATTAAAATAACCATTTTGTGAGGCTGATAAATCACGATCGACAAACAGTTAGATTTATTTTGTAATGAATTGTGAGGTTAAATGAATGCTTGGTGATTCTGGTTTTTATTATTTTTTTAGAAAGTTGTCCTTTTTGGGTTATCTAATTGTCATATTATATGTTGTAAGATTTTGTCTGCTTTTCTTGTAATAGAACTACACAGTATTTAATGAATCGTGTTATAGTTATGTCAATGTTATCTCTCCCGAAAAAAAGAAAACAATTTGTAAATCGTCTGCTAATTTATTAGAAATCCTGCATCAAATGCGCAATGAAAGTGAAAGATGCTTAGAATCTGTAATCATTTAGCTGCCGTCTTGATTTCAGACACACAAGTCTATGAGATTGAAAGAGAGGCCCGTGTCCAAATAGTCATGTGCCTAGTTTATCATATTTACTTATTAAGTATTCTTCATTGTGCCCTGGAGGAACTACTCTATATTGGCTATCAAAGTAAGACATTATACAATCATTGTACAATCATTTTGATGTCAGAACTTTGAGAGTTTTTATTATTATTATTATTTTTTTTGTTTTTTTACATTAGACAAATAAGAGAAAAACTATCAGAAAAATTATTCTGGTTCAATACTAATCATTTGTAAATCAGTGAACTTGGAAATTACCAGCTATTAAGCACAAACGAACTTATAAAGACTGTTGCCATGGTTACTTTCTAATCTTGACTTTTTTAGTGTTGATTAATGTTTGGGCTGTGTGGTGTTAAAACAAGATGGATAATTTTACTTAGTGAAGATGTTAGACACTAATATAAGACACAAAATATATTGGACAAGCTGTCAATACCAAAGGCCCTGAAATATGCTAATTATTGGCCTTCTTTATTTGCATAAATTATCTTGTAATTTATTATAAATATGTTAATTGCAAAGCTAAAAATGAGTTGTAAAGAAGAACATGATTGTACTGAAAATACAAGAGCTGCATTTATAAATATATGTATTGCCAATTTTTTTCTCTCAAAATTAACATGCTGTTTCTTGTAAGCATTGGTATACAAACAATTGTACATTTTTTAACTTCAAAAGAAAGTTCATTTCTATCATTCTCCAAATGCCTTGTGGACAGCTAACTTCCAAAGTTTTCTTTTTTTCAGTTTTTGTTGTTGTGCAAGTTCTTTTGGTTTTACCATTCTGCTTTTACAATATTTTATTAAACATAAATAAAAACTAATAAAAAGAAGTAATATAAGTTAACTATTAACAGCAAAATGAACAATGAAGATTGACAGTTAAACAATAGTTTGTTTTTACTTTGAATCCAATGTGCTGAAATGTTTGAAACAAAAGTATACAATTATTGGGCACTTGCCATAACTCTTTGTTATGTTTATAATAACTGAGGAAATGCATTTTTTTTAACCGCAGAAAAAAAGTCCAATCCACTGTTCAACAGTGAAAATTGGCCCTGTTGTTTGTGATATTCATTTATTTTGTTTTGTTTTTTTTACTTTAGATTATGTTTGTTGTCTAGTTGCATATTGTGAAAGTTGCAGCCCTTTTATAGGAGTTAAAACTACTGGGCAATTTGTACACAGGGTATTGTTAGGGAGTGCACATCAGTTGCTCTACCCCTTTGAGGCTGTTCTCTTTAAGACACACTTCTTGTGTCGATTATAACTTATGTAGAAAGGAGTCCCCCTCTTCAGTTCTAATAAATAATAAAAAGACCAGCATTGTTTTGGAGCACATGGTTTGTTTGTTTGTTTCACAGTTTATTTGATCTTGTCTCGTTTTAGAAGTATTAGTGGATGGTTTTAGGGAACGTTGATTGATCAACCTTTGCACAAAAATTAATTGATTACCATCTTTTCTTTTGGGCCAGTCTTAGAAGTGTCTTTAAAAAATGTCTTAAAAAGAATTTTAAGAGGCAAATGCAAGATGGCAAATATGAAAACAATATTAAACTGCTAACCCATTTAAGTGGAAGAAATCTTATTCAAAATACCAACCCCATTGGAAAAGTAAATGCCATATTAAATATCAACAGTTTAACCTTCATAATGCACACACACAAATTATTACTTAAAACTTGCTGCTTACTTAAACTTGAAGAACTCACTGATAGTGTTTGTAGGTCTGCAATATATTATCACATTTCTATATTACATGTTTGTGACACAATGCTTCCTCCTATAACGGATTCTTGACTCAAAATTTAACTATCCGTGCCTCCATCAAGGGAGGACTCGGGAAAACATCCAGAAAAACATCTCTTGAAGGTTATTTACGGTGAATGTTATGGCAACATTTCCATAGTATAGTAGTACAGAGGAAACGACGGTAAAGGGGTGGTCACTGTGTGATGATCTGATGAGTATAGTCTGCACTAGTTTCCCAATTGACACAAGCATGATGGTAAGCAATTTTCAAATACAAATAAAGCAGTGAAACAAATCTCATTCAGAGTTGTTGATTGATCAGGAAGGTTTGCCTTATGTGAATGGAGAAGTAATACCACTTTAAAACAATAATTAAATAGCGACAATCAACATGCTGTTGGGAATTTGTTTTGGAGGTAATGTTCAGATTGAATATGAGCAAAGCTTTCTCAACTGTATAATTTTTGTCACTAGAGGGAGGTATACAAGTTGAGTGGTGTAATATAAAGGGGAAATTTTAACTTTGTTTGCTGGATAATGCTTGTCTTGAGGGGCCCTGTTAATTTGTTCAGAAAATTACCTTTTAAAGGCACTGTACACGTTTGGTAATTACTCAAAATATATATTAACATAAAAACTGACTTGGTAACGAGCAACGGAGAGCTGTTGATAGTATAAAACATTGTGAGAAACGACTCCCTCTGAAGTAACGTAGTTTTTGAGAAAGAGGTAATTTCTCACTAAAATAATAAAAGACTTCTTGCAAGAAGCCTTTTATTTCTATCTGAAAGGACACAAATTTGTACAACAAGGGTGTTTTTTCTTTCAACATTTTCTTGCAACTTCGATGACCAATTGAGCCCAAATTTTCACAGGTTTGTTATTTTATGCATATGTTGGGCTACACCAAGTGAGAACACTGGTCTTTGACAATTACCAAACGTGTTCAGTGCCTTTAAGACAAAGATTTTAACATTTCACCAAACTGGGATTTCAGTTTTCAGTTTACGTTGATAAACTAATTGGTGTAAAAAATATAATGAATGGGTGTTGGACATGGGTGGCAGAATCGGGGGTCACCCTCCTTTTGAAGAGATCGCTGTTTGACAACCCCCCCCCCCCTCTCTACCCAGCTATTTAAAAATGGTCCTTGACAAATTGAGCCTTTTTTGGCACATGGAAGTGATGTATTATGACTTTGCCCCCCCCCCCTTAGTGTTGCGCCCCTTCTGGTATTGGCCAATAAAAGTTGACAGCCAATCTGTGGATGCTTTGTTTACTTCAAGATGGGTCGTATATTATTGTATGTATGGGTGAGTACAAAACACAACATGCAAATTTAAAAGATGTTAAATTTGCATCGGGGATAAAGAAACTTGTGTTTCACCCTACACTGGTGTGTGTTAAGCACTGTACTCAGTAGGCCTACTTTCCCAAGCCTTTTGGAGTACTATAGGCCTACACATCGATGTAGGGTAAAACAAAGAATACAACATGCATTTGTTCGACATTGGGTTGACTTCATGCAAATTAGTTAGTTTTTCTCATTAATATCCCAACCTAAAAGAGAGAGGGGAAAAACCTAAGGCCTAGTTGATTTTTAAGGGCCCAATTTCAAAGCATGTCTACAGTCTATAAGCACAAAAACTTGAAAAATAGGTTACCGGAACCAGCCAAAATAAAGTTACCATTGCTGTGACTGGTACCCGACTCATTTCTTGCTTAGCAAAGAAATTTCCTGAGCAGAATTTTCTGCTAAACAGCTTTATGAAATTGGGCCCCAATTGAGTTAGTTTTAGACTTCAGATTGTTGGAGTTGTTGCAGTTGAATAAGATTGAAAAATCGTTTTATTTTATAGCCACTGAAGATAATAATGTTCATGATAAGTTGATTCGTTAGGCTGGGCTAATTAATTAATTAATTAATTGTGAGTCAGGTAATGCAACGATTACACATTATAGAAGAGTGATGGCCATTGTAGGCCATTCTCTCGTTAAAAAAAAGTATTTTCTATTCAAATCGTGTTTTTATTGAGTGACGGTCGGGTACGGTCGAGTGACGCTTGTTGTCAAGTTATGCTCGACTTGATGAATCAACCGTAGGAATCAAACTCGACCGTCTCTCATTTCGATTCTGCAGTATTGACTGGTACCCACCGATGTTGTTTTTGTACACGAAAACGATTTGCAGAATTAGAAACCAGTGAGAGAGAAAAAATAGCGCGGTGAATTTGGAATTGAGTGAAAAGTAACTTTTAACTGGTAAATATCTGACTAATTCATTTTCATTTAGAAACTTAAAACCTTTCTGATTAAATATTCATTGGTTAAGAATGTTTGTAATGATCTACCTTTGGGAATTTCAGCACAATTACACTTAATTTCATGTCAATAAATCGAAGTCGAATTGGTATCCATTCCTGGGATCTGATGATCGTCACCATTTTCACGCGCGAGCCGACGAATGTGTCAAAAAATGACAAAATATTGTGCATCGTGTTTGTACAAATTCTTAACATAATCATTGTTGTTAATTAAACTAATTAGCATGACCGACGAATCACTAGATTTTTCATTTTGCGTTTTCACAAAATGACGAATTAAGAACAAGTTTCCCCACTTTTTACTTTGGTTTTTACTTTTTTTCCATGATGAATGAAAATTGAAATACATAACTTCAGCTGTTCAGACTTTGTCACAGTGACAGTGCTGCAGCCATTGCCCAGGCGTACATGTACAATACAACGCGTCATGCCGTCAGTTTAGTGCAACAGAGACTGGCGTCCTACTAAGACTAGCCTGAACTATCATGATATGATAATACCTACTCATCATTCATCATATTAGTATACATAACAGATTGACAGAGAACGCCAGCTGGTTCGTTCCGCTATCGTGGGGACGATAGAGAAACGAACCTCATCTACTTTTCTAGGGCTCTACTGCCCACCTTGTTGTTGGGATGTAGTGTTTTACATGTATGACTGTCTTTTAACATCAATCATGTCAATCTTATCATTTCATAGTCGCCATTGTGTTGTATTCATTGTAATGGTGACTAGTATGTGATAAAACTGAGTGATGTTAAAAGAGAGCCATACATTCAAAAAAGGTGGGCTAGCGTCCTACAGCCTACGTGTACAGGGCTAGCTGGCACGGTGCCAAACACACATCTGTTGACCTATTTAAGTTTATCATTTTCATGAAGTGACACATCCATTCAATCTCAGTTATGCATTGGTTTGTAGATCAGCGCTCTGCATGCATATGTCTCGTTTTTCTCATTTACACGAAGGGACGAATGTACTGTAGTGTTTAAATAATAACTCAACAAAACAGTTGCAAGGTTGAAAAGATATTGATAATTCTGTATGAATGAACATGGAGGTAGACATGAAGAAGTCAGCTTTATTTTGGTGGTAAAATAAGCAGTCTCCGAAATAGCAGTTTGAAAAAATAGTTAAACTTCAAACTTGATTTTCTCCAAACAAATTTTGGCTTTGTGCAGATTCGTCACTTCGTGAAAACAGTGACGAATGAACTCAATGTTTTCTAATGATCATACCTAACTCATGTCCAAAAAAAACTAGGCAATTCGACTAATGTTCATCAATTATTGTACTAAAACTATAGTATTACTATTACTGGTAGTTTAAAAAAAATGGAAAGCAAATGGAAATATTGTATCTTTTAGGCATTTATTTACAGAGGCCGGAATTTCTTTAGACACCCCCTTCATACCTGTGATGCACACAGAGTATTTATCAGCAAACCTTATATGATTGGTCGACCTAGCAACATGTTCGTGGTGTGTTTTGGATGCCATTTTTCGAATACGGGCGCCCTACATGTTTCTTTTCATTCAATTGAGTAGGACATGAGTTAGATGTGAAATATCACAGAGTTTCAGCCATCATTTGGATGTGTCGCTTTTTCACCGATACCTCCTCAAATTGTGCACAGTTATGCCCGGTTCATACTTCACTCGAATTGCAAAAGCAAAGCAAATTTCCTTGCATCACAATTGGAAAACAGTGCGTACCTGATTGTTTGCGTCACATTCGCTTTGGCGTGAAGTATGAACCGGCCTTTACGCTATGTCTTCCAGCATGTTATGATTTTCTTTGATGATACCAATAAAGTAAAAGCAAATCTACTAGAAAGAAAATACAGAGCATTTTCATGGGGCAAACATGTTCAACAGTAAATTGATTGGCCAATATCACTGTAAACATGGTGACTGAACAATAGATGTCTATTTTTCGTTTCATTTGCAGGCATAATGGTAGCGCCAAGCAGTATGCGTGAAATGTTCTTACAAGCTGTGGAGTCTGACGATCGAGATGAATTTATTCGTTTTGTTCAGCGTCATGTAAGTTTGTCAAGATGCTATCTTTGGGACGGAGCGGGCAACATTCAAGAATACATTTCTCCACCCTTATCATTATCTAGGCTTTTATTGTGCTTTGATCGTGTCGTATTTAAGAAATGAAAGATCTTTTCACATCAGCACAAGTGGGAAACTCCCCATTGCTAATCCAAGTTCATTTATACAACATGTGCCACACAGGAGGGATTTATAGTTTTACAAACACCAGCAAATGTTTGAATTTGACAGCTGAAGTTGAGTTTTGCCCTTAACTTTTTTTGGTCTTCTTCTTCGTGTCCAAAGGTTACATTTTTTCCGTCCACATTTGGACACGTTCTTGTGCTGTGGGGGTGTAGTTCTCCAGATCACCAGGGTAGCAAGACTGGTCCACTATCGAGCATGACAGAAGGTGGTCCATTGTCTGAGGTTGGGGTGCCACAGTTGCACATTGTTGGACCCTTGGTACAACCCCATTTTTCAATGGTTACTCAGCAGCACCCAACACCTGGTTCTGAGGCAATTGAGGGTTGTCCAGTGAATCCATATGTTGGGTCCAGGTGGCAGGGACTTGGAGATCGATGCAGAGATGCTGGGAATGTTTCTGACTTGGAGTTGGTCTTTCCAAAGCCGCTACCTCTCATTTCTCTGCATAGAGAGGCTCAAGAGAGTCCAGAAAGCTTTTTCTTGATTTTAGCGGTTGGTTTGGTGGAATTTTACCGTTACAGTAGGTGGCGTGGGTTGTCAAGCTGCTTCTTACGCTCAACTTTGCTTGCAACTTCTCGCCGGATATTTGGCTAGCCAGCAAGACCAGTTAGATTCTCATTTCACTACTCCCCAAACCTTTTAAATTAGTCCATACTTCACATTTTGTAGGGATTCTTTTCAACACTTTCAAAACTACATAGTACATAGCAAGCCAGACCACTTGGAGAGAATTGTGACTGTTCCTGAGGTGTTTTAACTAGCATTTTGCCAGCAGACCATTGTTAAGGGAGAAAGCTGGAAGTCACTTTTTTTTCTTTCTCTAACACAACAGAATGCCAAAGATGATGATTTCACAATGGAAGAGCTACTGCCAAGCTTTTCTCGCAAACAGCATGATCGTATCTGGACTGGTCTCAGTCAGATGTGTACATCATTACTCCTTAACTCGCCATTTGAAAATGATGAGGAGGAGGCAGGGAACAAGGTCAGTAGGATAAGTAGGCCTACATATTTGATAAGTTATTTTGTTTATTTGATAAGGTAATAATTTACTGCAACTGTACATTGAGTACTTAAATTTTTATTGTTTAATCTCATCGACATACAGATAATACTGCTGGGGAAGGAAGGGGCCCCACTGCCTGTTATTACATGACATAGTTGTATTATTACCATACCCTCACCCTTGACATAAGTTTCCCAGGAAGTTGTTGAAATCATAGAAATGTCCTAGCATCTCTCATATGCCTACTTAACCTTTGACCTTTGTTATTCAGGATGCAATCTCCATGACCCATGTTTGTCTCCAAGGCATTGTTACCATGGCTACAGCATGTCTAACAATGGGGAAACCTGTCGTGTCGGACCACATGCTGGAGACTGCAATTATTCTTCACGGTAAGAGAGTTCAACTCTCACGTTCTGTTCTTCCTTGGTTACAATAATCAACCCAGTATCTACAACAGTTGTATTATTTCATCACCCAAGCCTTTAAAGTTTCCCAAAAAGTTGTTGAAATCATAGAAATGTACAATTTATAAATGGAATGGTGGAAACTATTTAACCTAAACTGTTCAGCTTTCACAGAACTATGTCAAAAGTTGTGAATGGGAGACTTTGGAACGCTAGGTGGAAGCAGACTTACAGTAAATTGTTCATGCAGTTCTGAGCATGCGCACATTACCGAGAATGATGGATTTACCTGGTAAGTCTGCTGCCACCTAGCGTCCCAAAAGTCCCCCATTCTTGCATGGAATCCTGGATCAGCCTTGAGTGTAATATAAATATACATTCAAAATATAGCAAGATTCAGTTTCTGCACAATTTCTTGATTTGTTATTTGATGTAGGAGTGCTATTGGATCTTCCTGATTGTGCTAGCAAACTGCAGCAAGGGATTGCCAAGCTTTGTGAAAAGTGGTATGTTTGACTAAAACTTCAAGGTTTAACATGGCATCTTGGTAGTGAAACAGTGTCTTAACTGAATTAAACAAAGTATCAATTACAGAGGACCAAAGATGCCGGAAAACAGCTGGTACAAAAAATGCCCATAGCGGCTGCAAATGGATCTAAGATCTGACCTATTTCCTCTCCAACAAAAAGGTCAAAGTAAAGGTCATGTCCTGAATTGACATATCCCAATGTTTCCAATGTAAACATAGTATCTATGTTTCTGAAACAAAACCAAATTTCTGTTTATATATTTTTTGGAGACACTTTTACAATAAATATTATTTAAAAAAACAACAATAAAACCATATGTGGGCATATCTGCATCTGCATCTGTTGACTACTGTGCAAACTCCAATAGACTGGATATCTCGCACAGGGCGCAGTCGCGGTGCAAAGCAGCGTAGTAATCTGAAAGAGCCCCCTGTATAATTTAAAAGAAGATTGCTGTTTGGTTCTGGACTTTAAGGTTTCTATAGTTGGTGACTCCCTGATGTCAGATGGCAGGCTGTTCCATTGGGCTATGGTTCTTGGCAAAAATTAGTTTTTATAACAGTTCTTGTTTGGTTGAGGACGTCTGAATGATAAAGCAGAAGTTTGTCTAGTTTGTCTTGAGTTTGTATGGTGATGATTATCCTGAAATGAATGGTCTCTAAAGGGTTAAATGATGTATACTTACAATTAAACTAAACTCTACTCACATGATTCAAGGTGGACCAATGAACACGCAGGGAGGGAGGAGCTAGTTGCCAACACCCTGATGTACTACCTAGTAAGGAGCCTACAGCCTTCAGCTACCATCACTGATGTCAAGAGTGTGGATAGTCTACGTCAAGCACTACTTCAAATCAAGATGGATGATGATAGCAGTACAACAATCAAAGACTTGCTGGAGGAGTGTGTTACTAGACCAAACTATCTCAAACAAGATAAGGTGTGTTTTAATCATTGACATGTATACATTTTGACCAGACTTTGAACGTCTTGGGCATGTTGCAACGGTGTTGCTTTTTGTGTGTTCAAATATTGACTTTGTCAAATTTAATTTCTTGCCTTCAGATTTTAAATTATCATACAGGTGGATTCAATAACACAAAGCAAGCGCAATCATTTTGTGTAATGAATACTGATCCATTGGTGATATTTTTTCACTGAAAAATGAAGTACAGATGTTTTGAACTGCTTACCAACTTAAATGACCAGTGCATCAAATGCAATAAAGGTGATGACGTCACGTATCGACCCTAACAGAATCGTTGGCCTTGGAAAGACAGCCAGGAAAGGTTCTTCCCATGCACAAGCTAGCGTATCGGGCCAATACGCCCGCATGCTGACAGGTGCAAACTTCGGCTGAAACGCCCCCCAAATTATTATTTTTCTTCACAAAAATCATCAAGAGAAAACCATATAGAATGCTCCAGATTGCACAGTAGGGCTTTTAAAACCAAGATAAACACAAGTAGAAAATACACTTTATTTTTTCACAGGAAAATGTTGATTGTTTATTTATAGACCATGTGAACTTTGTTTACAATAAGTGTGACCTTGTGCATTCTTTGAGTATTCTGGCAGGCAAGATACTACACAGGTCCTATGGGAAAGTTGACATTTTGTGTCATAATTTCCACATAAATCCAAGAATTATGAAAGTAAAAGCTGGACAAGTTTTGAGATGTGCCCCCTTTCATCATATCAAAAGTTGATAGGAATTAGACAGTGCAATCTCCATAAAATATAAGATTTTGTGTTTTATTCCATTAGTCTGTGTACAAATCGTGCCTGCAGGAAGTCCAGGCTCTGTGGCTCTTTTGTAAACATGTGATGTCACAGGTCACATCGTCTATAGTGTTAACTGTTAAATGGGTATTTATTCTTGACCTGTAAGAATCTGAAACAAGGTTTATATGCTGATGATATTGATGTTCCTATTCAGGGTCGTCGTTTCTTGAGTTTCCTCTTCAGTTTGAGTCTAGACTTCACAGAGAGACTTCATAAGGCGATCAAGTCTCAGCTACCATCCTCCCCAAGGTATCCTCACTCTTGTATTTGTGATTATAACATCCCGTACTGCTGCCTTGTGATTGGTTCAGAGCATGTCACATGAGATATTTTAGGTTTACTAGTGTAACACGTTAGTAGTGGGTGTTAAAAGGGCTGGTCGGTAACAATAAGACAGAAGATAGTAGAACATTTGCTGTATCAAGAGATAATTTATTTATAATCCTCGGCTGATACTCTAAGAACAAGAAGTCAAAAGAGAATAAACATTTGGAAACTAAGGACAGTGGTCAGTGCATGGCCCATGGGGGGTATCAGGTGTGCTTGGAATCAAGAGGTAGCGGGTTTGAGTCTGGCATTAGCCAATTAGCTTATTTTGTACTTACTTGTTTTGTATTTAATGGTACATTCACAGATCACAGATTGACTTCTATGGTGAAGTATACTTCAAAGCTTGGAGAGTTGCAACTGGTCCTACTTTAGAGGTAACTTTTAAACTTGCATGGCCTGACTTTCGCCACAAGAATTTCTTTTTTTTAAAGTTTATTTCTCTGTACGAATTTGATAGATGATGCTGCTTCAAAACGATCATTATTGGCAGATTTTTTCGTGCAATACCTTAAAAGAAAGCTTATGTAAACTTTCTTAAATCTATAGCAATAGCTTTTTAAAATGGAAGTCTAAATTTTTGGGTCAAATCTGGCAAAAATCTGACCTAGCATCTATAAACTTATTTACGCACTGTCCTTTGTATAAACTTCTATAATGCTCTAAAAGATTTGTCTCTCCTATGTTTATACATAGAGTGAGATCAAGGCCGTCAGGGAAGTAGTCTGGTTCCTTGTGTTTCCATTGTTGTGACCATATAACGATGTACAAGGAACCCAACAAAGATGGATGCAGTATGACAAGATGACTATTTTACCTAACATTAATCTCTTCACTGCAGAAACTAGAAATCTATTGCATTCAGGACTTGATGTACCATGCTGTACATGCTTCACGTGTAGGTGCACGGTCCTTGGCCTCAACGCTGAGACAGGTAAGTGATAACTCTTTATATACAAGCATGGTATTCTTCCTACTTGAGTCTGATTTCCGATTTGTTTGCCCTTGGAAAAAACAGAAAAAATTGTGATTAAGCCTGAAAAGAAAATTAAAGCCTATACAGTATGTAGGTGAGCCCTTCTGCTCAATAAAATGTTCCTACTTTTTTCCCAAGGACCAAATATCATGCAATGGTATGCAGGTCTGATAAATTGAGGATGTTTCACAGATCGCTAGTGTTGTAGTACTCGTACTCGATTACTACTCAAGTTTCATTTTGATCGTACTTTGTACTCGTACTCGTACTCGGCTAGCAAATAGTCCATACTGGATACTCATCTGGAAACTAATCTGTACTCGAAGTCATGTACTCGATACTCAACTGAAAATTTACTAGGACTCCGATTTTACCGACTTCCTATACGTGCGTTAATAAAAGGAATAGAGGAATGAAGCTCTGAAAAGTAAAGTTGAAGTTGTCTATGATGTATACATGTTTAAAAGATAGTTATCATAGTTACAAGCACACATTGTCATCTAGAAATTGGTAAACAAAAACAAATAATTAATGTTGTACCTCATTTTGCAGTATTTTATATAAAGTACTCGTACTCGGAGAGCCAAGTTCTTGGTACTCGGCTATGGGACTCTGTACTCTGATATCAGACTTTTGTACTCGTACTTGATAGCACAAGTACTCATACTTGAGTACTACTCGGCCATCCTAAAACTTAAAAAAATAATAATAATTAAATTCTTTGTTCTAATATTCATTAGCTTCATTAGGACAGGAAATACATAATAATTTGATTGATGTGAATTTGATCAGTTTGATTAACCTGGCCATAAGTCTTTCATGGAGAGATTCAATTGATAGCAAGTGCAATGAAACACTACTGTAACAAACATGTGGGTAATACAGATTGCAGCCACATTATCTGATGAGTGTTGTTGGTTTTGTGTTCTCTGACAGCTCTTGAGTTACTTCAGCAAGCAGAAGAGACTGCAAGGAGTAGATAAGATGCTCTTGACCCTGTATGAACCCATCATATGGAGAGCAGTCAAGGTAAACTAGTCCTGCTCTCATTTTAATCCCACCGTAACCTGGGTACACTCCTTCCCATACACAACGCCCCAGGGTTCACTTGTTACGCTCTACACACATCTTCTACCCATGGTGTTTGCTGACTTTAAAAAGCACCAAAATGACCCGAGTGAAAGCTTGCACTGGACACAGGGTAGTGGTGATCCAGCAATGCCAGCAAACACTGCACACTGGGTTTGTTTAAAGGCCTTATTCAGTTTACTTGATTTATTCATGTATTTCTTTGTATTTTTAATTTATTTTGATTTACCATTAGCAACATTATCTGAGTCATTTTAATGTTTTAACAAAGAAAGATTGTAGTCTTAATATTTAAAGGTATCGTACACGTTTGGTAATGACTCAAAACAAATATTAGCATAAAAACTTACTTGATAACAAGCAACGGAGAGCTGTTGATAGTATAAAACATTGTAGGAAACGACTCCCTCTGAAGTAACGTAGTTTTTGAGAAAGAGGTAATTTCTCTAACATAATAAAAACTTTGTGCAAGAAGTTTTTATTCCTATCTGAAAGCACACAAATTTGTACAACAAGGGTGTTTTTTCTTTCATCATTTTCTTGCAACTTCGATGACCAATTGAGCCCAAATTTTCACAGGCTTGTTTGTTTATGCATATGTTGGGATACACCAAGTGAGAACACTGGTCTTTGACAATTACCAAACGTGTTCAGTGCCTTTAAAGTTTCTTTTAACCTAGTACTCTTATGCAGGTTTAATCTCCCTAAAAAATATCCCCGCTATATTAATAATCTTCCAACATCAAAAGCTGCATCTGAAATATTTAGGTTGACATGAAGAATAGACATAAACTAAGTTTCCTTTGTGTTTGTCCTAGGTGGCTAATGCAAGTGTTCGTGCAAATGCTGCAGCTCTCCTTGTGGATTCTTTTCCTCTTCAAGATCCTGACTCAAATAAGGAAGACTCAGATGCCCTCACACAGAAGCAGTTTGACATTCTCCAGGTAATGGTCTCTCTTTTAGATTGTGCAAGTCTCGCGGGTATCGAAAATGAGACAACAACTCGAACGAAGACTATATTTTTCTATGAAATCAAATCTTCTTTTTAAGTTTTATCTATACATTAAATCTTGAAAATGAAAATTTTCATTTAACAAAAACAATTTGTTGAAGTCAACATTGAATCAAAATTAAAACTTGGGACAAGGATGCTTATATTTTAGAAACCCCTTTTGCCAATCTTGCCGAATTTGTGTGACCATTACATAATGTAATAATAATGTACATTTCTATAGCGCCAAATCCATATTAAGAAAAAAATGCTCCCTGACGCTTTACAGCCCACATAGGGTATAATGATAACATGAACATCAGTTGGGCAAATTTCTTAATTTAAGTAACCTGAAACGGAGGTCAAGTCGTATTTTTTAATATTTTTTGTTTGTACATGTTAAATTTATTTTAGTTTCATATATTTCATGGCTAAATTTTACTTTCCCGACAAATGATATCACTTTTATAGCCATATACTATAGACGATGTGACCTGTGACATCACATGTTTACAAAAGAGTCACCAAGCCTGGACTTCCTGGAGGCACGATTTGTACACAGCTCAATGGGAAGAAAACATAAAATCCTATATTTTATGGAGATTGCACTGTCTAATTTTTTCCAACTTTTGATATGATGAAAGGGGGCACATCTCAAAACTTGTTCAGCTGTTACTTTTAAAACTCTCGGATTTATGTGGAAATTATGACTCAAAATGCAAATTTTCCCATATGACTAGTGCAGTATCTTGCCTGCCAGAGAGGCCCAAGAATGTACAAGGTCACACTTATTGTAAACAAAGGTCACACCCCCCAGGTCTATTATAAACCATGTTAACCATAAGTCTATGTTAACCATAAACTATATTTAAAGAAACAGAATTGCGCACACGTAAAACTCAATATGGTTGGGACCAACTTGGTCCTGGAAGTTTGAATACGCGTCAGACTTGCACAGTCTATTTGGGGAATTCTCAATAAGTCAGTCTTTAAATCTAACTAACAGTGAGCATTTAGGAGGGAGTGTCGGTAAAGAGTCCTATAGTGACCAACAAAAATAACCTGTTACGAGCCAAGGCATCAGAATGTGTGGTGGAATCTTTCTCAAGGCAGTCATGGTCCTTCTGTCCTCCAAACAAACACTTCTCACATTTTGCTTCTTGTCATCCAGCTGTATAAATGGAGGCCAGTGAAACCCGAAATAATATTGGTTTTTATATTATACCCATATTAGCCGGATTTTATGCTACCCACCCTGTGGAGATAATAATAATAATGTCGGAGGACTGATTTAGGAGTTGACCGGTATTATTATCATGTTTGACTGATCTTTTCTAATGAACCTTGACCCCCATAGGACCTTCTAGATGACCCTTGCCCTGTTGTTCGTGTGACTGGTATTCATGGTATATGCCGTATCGTCAGTGTTTTCTGGGAGGTCATACCTTCTCCCACTCTGGAGGGATTCATGACTAAGCTTGTTAGAGACATGGCATTTGATGTCAGTACAGCAGATGTCAGAGTTGCCGTTTTTAAGGTATGAGAAAAAAAGCTATGAGGTTACAAGGTTGCTTTTAATGTTTTTAAATAGGTACTTCTTTGTTTGTATTATTAGTCCTTTATTCCAGAGCAGATATTTCCAACCCTGCCTTTAAGATGATTGTTCCATTTTTATCTCGTCCTTAACTCTCTGGCTTCCAAGGCTCAACTGTTTCCAAGTAAACCTGTTTGGTTCTGACCCTTGACCTGCAGACACCACCCTCTACCCCTCCCCTCCGTCTTTTTTGTTTTTCCTTTTTACACTCTCCCATCCCCTACATTAAGTCAGTTTACATTAATCTTGGATGTTACTTGACCCTTGACTTCCTTTTCCCCCTCTAGGGTTTGACTTTCTTACTGGATAACCACCTCAGTCACCCGCTGATGAAAGGCCTACTCCTTGTCTTAAAAGATTTCATTCACGACTCGTCTGAGAAAGTACGCGTTGCCTTTGTTGATCTGTTACTCAAGGTGAAGGGACTCCGAACTATAAAGGTAACATTCAAAAAATGCAATTGCTTTTATTGTGTACACATCCAACAGTGCAATTAGGTAGCCCAATCCACATGCAAGGGTCCTGTTCAATGTAGGATTCGAACCAGGGCCACAGAGATGAAAAGCAGGGAAAGCAACCACTGAACCAACCTGATTCCCGATTTTCAAATTAACTTGCCCCTATATTACAAGTTTGGTGGCTAAATTGTTTTTTTCTGACAATGATTAAATGTAACTTTGCTCAAAGTCTTACGCTAAAATTAAACCTGAAACTGAAAGATGTAATACCAGAAGACATAATTTTGAGATTTACTTTTATAACACCCCCTCCAATCCCTCCCCTTCCCGTTTTCATTTCCATTAATTTAGTACTGGAACATAGTTCCCATGGAGAACCTCCTTGCCCAGCTTGTTCAAGATTCTACCCCTGTAGCTCGCCGCCTGGTCTCTCTACTCTTCAATTCACTCCAGCCATCAGCCAAGACTGGAGAGGTACAGATTGAACGGTGCATAGCTCTGATTCAGACCAACCCAGCTGCAGCCAGAGTCTTTTATCAGTATGCACCTAGGCACATGTCAGTCACTACTGCAGGTAAATTCATCTTCACAGAGATATTGTATCCGAGATTCCATCTTTCATATTACAACAACATTGTATCATTCATAAACATTTTAAAGCAAACTAAACCAATAAATTTAACTTATATTATTTGTGTTTTACCCATACTCCGATGTGTGTGAAGAACTGTATACTTTCCCGAGTCCTGTAAAAATAAATTCACAGGCATGTTACTTGGGTGGGATTCGAACCCACAACCTTTGCCATTCAAGAGCAGATGTCTTACCACACTGAGATTGCCTGGTAGCTAGAGGTAGTTGAATCCTTTAGTTTAGCAGCAGGTTCCGCAACGATTTTTAATAGATGTTAAATTTGCATCGGGGATAAAAAATAGTTGTGTTTTTCCCCTACGCCATTTTTCCGAACACTGGGAAAGTACCGAGTATACAGTGCTTTCTTTATCCTCGATGCAAATTCAACATCTATTAGGATTTACCTGAAGTAACTACTGCATTAGGGATAAGTCAAGGGTTTGATTTCCACTTGAGTTGTCTGTGGATTGTCTGTGGATTTGTTCCACAGAACTCACAAAGCACTGATTATAGTTGATACATCAGTGTAGAGCAGAAGTAGATCATTTCATTATTAAACCCATAAAGTTTGATACGACCTTGTTGCTCTTGCCCAATCACTTGCATTCAAGGTACTGCTTTAGTTACATAAGTCAGGCATGTGATTTGGCAGGATTGTTTACTGATCTTCCTGCACCTTCATATTTTCTTGAAAGAGGCAAACTTGCTATCTAAGACTTGCCTTTGTTATGACCAGGGCCCAATTTCATAGAGCTGCTAAGCACACGTTTTGTGCTTACTGAGCGAGTTTCCATTTCAAAGCGCTGCTAACCGTAAGCACACGAAAAGGCATGCTAACCTTCCGGTGCTTACTGCTTACGCTTAAGCAAATTTTTCTGCTACAGTTAGCACGAAAATTTGCTTACCATTAGGCAGCGCTATGAAATTGGGCCCAGATCTTCAGATGTATCTATTTGAAATGATGTAGAGAGTCTGTAAACCTCTAAAATGTAACAATCTCTACATTCAAGGAGCTTCACTTTCACACCCAGAGGAAATTTCTAATCAAGTTTCAGGATTTTTCATTTTCATATAATCTCATCCCTGATAAGTGAGTTAAATTTTTGTATCGCGATATCAACAATTTGAATAATAAGTCACACTGCAAGACTTTCTTGGGTATTTATATCGTTTGCATCCTTGTTGAATTATCAACTCTTCAAGTCACTGACATCTTCATCTCTTTCAGGTGAGTTTCTTTTGCTTCTTGGTCAATGTGTCCTTGGCTGTGTCAGGCGAGCTCAACCCACCAACGGCCTGGCCCAAGCTGAGAATGATGATGAGACTGGAGAGGAGAAGGAGAACGAGGCCAGCCCTGGAGACGGGGAAGAAGATGAAGAAACTCTGACAATACAAGACACAGATGTGATGGAAGGCATGCTGGAGATCATAGCTGTCCTCTGGACTGGTATTTCTGATCAGCTAGCTAAGGTAATAACTCTTCCATGCTGATAATAATAAGAAGAAGAATACTTGGTTCTTATATTGGGCACATAACCTAGTAGCTAGATTAAGGCACTTTATGATATTTTCATTGCTGTTCATTAGGCATACTTAGACCATTCCTCAAACTTTCTTAATTCACTGTGGAGCATACAACCCCAAGCTGCTTAAATTAGAGCTAAGGGGAAAGGGTTACTTCAACACAATTCTGTCTCAGCCCTCTCATTTATACACCTGGGTAATGAGAAGCAATTATGGTTAAGTGCCTTGCTGAGTGACATAAGTGTCATGACCAGGAATCGAACCCACACTTCAATAATTCAGCCATCAAAACTTTCGTCTGATCTGCTGGACAGCCCAACCACGACATGCTGAAAAATGTTTATAAAATGTTCTTTCTTGCAATGTTAATATTTATTTTTACTCGTAACTCCAAACCCCTAAAAACAATCAGTGATGTGGTTACTCAGTAATATACACTCATCGTTAAAGTCTGCAGCAAAAGTCCACGTGTCTTTGATATTTACTGTCAATTTGTGACTTTGGTTTTCACTCTCGCAGCCAGAAAATCAGACAACAAAGAAGAAACTTGTGAGCAGGTTCAGCAAAGCTCTGCCAGAGTTCCTGACTGCATTCCAGGTAAGTATCATGATATGATCATTTCAGTGAACCAGTTTGCTTCAGGATTAAAAATATTTTTTCTGTTACCAGTGCGGGATTATTTTCAGTCAAAAGGAAACTTTCCTAGCCACTAATAATTTGTTTTGTCAATGAAACTCAGTTTGGAACCCACAAATGTTTTCTCATTGACATTCACAGATTGTTGGGCTCAAATTTGTTTATGGTCGTGTTTCTGAAGCACAATCAGACCATTGGAAATCCATTATGTAACAGCTGATCATCAACCCTTGCTCGATCGAACAGAGGGCATCCAATGCAGTATAATCTTTCTTTACAAAATCTTGGCTGGTATGTAAAAGGAACAGGTCTTCGACAAAAGCAGTAGGCACAAATCCATTCCAAGAGTTAATCCGTTCATGTTTGCAGTGCCTTTTGACCTGGGCCACCGAACTATGTCCACAGGGACTCTGTGAAACAGTTGCCTGTGTACACGCAATCTGCCTTAGTGCCTCATCACACCGCCAAACACGCACAGAAACTTGAACGCCAGTTTATATTATAAGACCACCACTGTGTGTTGCGTGAGAGTTCTGGGCATTATTGTGTCCTCCGAAGCGAACTGCTTAAAGGTGTTGCAGAAAAACCTTTGCTTCATAAATTGCTTTGCTAAACAGGGAATTCAACACAAGCTATTCACTTTTTTTCGCTAAGCAAGACTAAGTGCTCATCAATCTTTAGTCTATTACCCTTATGTGAAACGCCAAGTTTTCCAGTTCTGGATTGTCTCCAGTTGAAAACTCAAACTAGAGATGTATATCCTATTTGTAAATGTGACACAAATCTACTGTTCACTGCACCCACAGTGTGGATCCAGTGATTAACAGAAGCCTAATGGAAATGCACTCAACTAGTTTTTCTTGTTGGGTTTGTGCAGGAATCTTTAAAGTTCTGGACTAGCCTTTCACAATTTGAAAAAAATTGAAGTTTCCTTAACAATTTTATAACAATCACCTGTGAGTGGCAAAAATAAACTTGTTAATACACACAGCTTTAGAACAGCATTCGACATATTGACTTTAAAAAAAGGATAATCACTAGTTCCTACACATGCCCACACAGAACATGCCCAATTGGTAGTCACCCACCAATTGAGAATGTATAATTTGATTGTATGATTTTATTGACTTTCTCAGGAGGGTAGAGCTCTGTCTGCTGTTCTGGTCATAGCTGGTTATGTACCGTCGTCCTCTATCCCAACATTCAGGTAAACGTTCAATACAGCTTCAGTTTGTTGTTGTTTAATTTTTATAAAATAGTTTTTACCATTTGAGCTAAGTTACCAAAAGTATGGGTGGTATTATTCAAGATGAGTTAAGCTTTTTTGTAAAATTTTTATGATGATCAGAAAAATCTGACAGTATATTTGTCCTTTTGTATAGAAAAATGTAAATAAACATTTCAATAGAATGGGTGGGGGGGAAAAAAAAGTATTATTTTCTGAAAAACTTATGTTTCTTTATAAGTATACATTTTAAATGAATGCAATTTTTGTACCTGTGCATATTTTACGTACATATAAAATTTATTGCAATATTTTGTCTATTCAATAGCCGTGGCTGCCTGACAACACTGAAGAATATGTCCCCCTCTGCCACCTCTAATGACTATGCACCCCTGCTGGAATGTCTTGTGGGCTGGGGTCATGGGTCAAGTGTGCTGGAGCTCATCTCTGACTGGTTGGTGGCTTCACTTAAGACTAGCCCAAAAGGAAAAAAGGTAAGTTTACATGGAAGTCATTTTCAAGTTTTAAAGTGATTTCATCTGTTGCAGAATGTATTGTCAGTTGCAGATGTAAACTGTCGGTGTTCCCACCTTAATATGCCATGACTGGACAGTCTTCATAAAAAGGGAAAAATAGTAACATTTCAAACATTTAGTGCCAATGTTTAAATAATAATCCTTTTTTAAGTATGCATCAGAAGTATGTATTTGAAATTGTTTTTGAAATAATTGTTGAAATTTGAATTCAATACACGCTTTTAGATAACAAAATATGATTAACCACTCACATTTTCAAGTATTCTTAATTTGTTGTTCCATTCATAAAACTGTTCCATTGTTAAATTTGGGGATTAAAAACCTGCTTTTGTTATTGTTGTTTTTGTTGGTTCTTTTGTGCACAATTATTAAAAACATAATCCTTGAATATTTAGTTTATTGAAACTTATTCTTGATACAGAAATCTAGAAAAGTCAGCTTCAGTGAGCCAGTGCAGCCCAAGCCAACCATTGCACTGATGTACCTTGACTGGCTCTTAGCTCATTTCCCAACTCTCTCTGCCTTGCTGACAGAAAGCGCTGATAAACTACAAGATCTCACCTCTATTCTCAAAAACACTCTGGTAAGAAAAAAACACTCAAATAATTGTGTGGGTTTGTTTTTAGGTTTAAAGTTTGTCGTTTTTTTGGGTTAATTTTTTAATACTATGATTGGATAGACAGTCAACCATGTCTGATCAAAAACTGGAGGCTACCGCAACAATGAAGATTTGATTGATCTTTTCAGTTTTCCCTTCAAAGATTAGCGAATAAAACAGAAGAGACACAGATTAAATATCTGGATAACTTTCATATCCATGGATGTAGCCTTTATGAGTTTGTCTAGAAAACAAGATTTCACCTCTTTTATTTTTGAACATTTGAGGAAGATACAACAAAATAAAAACTTTATCTTAAATCTGACATGTGTTTGATTATATTCCCTTTTTAGGTTTGTCTAGAGCAGCGTATGATGTCCCCTGACCCTTTGAATGACCTCTTGACTGATGAGGTCATGGTCAAATCACTAGAAATGCATTGCAGGCTTAGCATCCATCTAGCAACACGTGCCTCGGTAAGTAAGACAGAAACAAATCATAAAGAAGCTTAAGTCACATTAGACATAAGATGGAGGTGATGCTGCATATAGTTACCCAACCTTCTTGTGCCTTGGTTTCCAGTTTTGGTGGCATGGTGGCTATGCTTAAAGTGCTCACCTCTAACTCTGTGGTTCTGGTTCGAGTCCCTGCTAGGGCCATATATGAGTAGAGTTGTGTTTTGGCTCCCTTCTGTGCCATGAGGGTTTTTCTCCAGGCCCTCTGCTTTTTCTCCCAGAAAAATCCAACACTTTTTGGCTTTGGTCATACATGGGTCAATGTGGCTGGCTGACAAAAGCGCCTTTACATGCCTGCGGCTTGAACACATTGTAGCCGCATCCTTCGCAAATCTGTTCCTCAGCTGCGAGTAAGGATGATTAGCCTCTCAAATTAATAAATGTTATTTATCTTTCATTTGTCTTACTTGTTCTTACCTCAATTAGATGCCAGGAATCAGTTGATATCATATTTTTGTCAAATTCTGGTTGCCTCCATTTATGCTTTCTCCCCATGCATTTTGTTTATGACAAATATCCATTTCGTTATTTCATGACAGTTCAAGTGTTTAAATTTGTACTTTTATTGATGTGTGATTTTGTGTGTGTTTTTTTATATATATTTTTATTTTATTCTTGTATTCTTGTCTGTTTTTGGAATTCACAATTCCAGGGTCAAGATCAGACCCTTAACAGTTATGCAGTCAACTTCCTGAGTGAGCTTATTGCTTGGGCAGATAGGGAGATACTCCCCATGATACACAGGGTGACAGACCCAGGGGATGATGAGTCTGATGGTCCAGCCGCTAAGAGGACTACGTCAAGTCTATCTGAGAAGACATTACTGGATCTTGGAAAGAAAGTCCTCAAGGTGGGTTGTATTCTCTCCCATGGATGAGTGTCACATGTCTTAGAATGTTCTTAAAAATGTATCTTAATAAGCAATCATCTGGGATAGACAGACATTTTAGTTGCCACATTATGTTGTGTTTCTAGGTTACAAGAGGCTGTGTGCTTGCACTTGATTGCTTATTATTTCTGTGTGTGGGTAATTACGACTTCACTTTAATTTTGAGCACTGGATTCTTGGTTGGTTGATCATTGTTATGTTAGGAATTACACATGTCTGTAGTGCTACTGTCAGACTACAAACCCTTTACCATGGTGTGCTCATTTTTGTCATGTTCCTTGTCGACTTGTTAGCAATTATGAATCCTGATTCTTGCCACATTAATTGATTTGATAAAGGTGTATTGGGCCTACTGTTGTTACAAGGATCATATAAGTAGAGAGTGGTTGTGGAGATTACAGTTTATGAACTGTTGAAGTTTGATTTATCTAGTTGTGTCGACCCACGGCAGGAGGACAATCTCTCCATTGAATCTCCACTCCTCTGTACTCAGCACTGCTCACTTCAATGTAATGTCCCTGAATTCCATGATCTCATCCATCCATCATCTTTTGTATCTGCTTCTACTCCTGATCTGAGCTCTTGGTATCCATTCTATGTCTGTCTATTGTACTCTCTCTTTCCTACTTGGTCCGCCGATCTCCATTTTCTGTTGCCTCTTTCAATCCTCATTTCTGATCCTTTTTCTTCTTGCGAAGTTAAGTTTAGAGAAAAAAACAAATGAAACATTGTTTTTTAATAGCTTTATCAGCTTTTGTCTGAAACCTTTTGTGCAATTATTACAGGTTATACTAAGCATGAGTAGTGAGACCATCATGCTAGGAA
Organism: Plazaster borealis; assembly: GCA_021014325.1. Taxonomy (NCBI): domain Eukaryota; kingdom Metazoa; phylum Echinodermata; class Asteroidea; order Forcipulatida; family Labidiasteridae; genus Plazaster; species Plazaster borealis. Next base: position 13,303,014 of record CM037463.1, read on the forward strand.
TCACTGATAGAGAATTCCAATCTGGTGTGGTCGATTTCTGCCAGCTACTCCTCAGAACAGGTACAATTTAAAGAGAACACTTAGTATTTGATAAACTATGCAGGGTTGGAGAACTGTTTTGTAGCCCTGAAACCTTTCAAATAATCTGTATACACTAGAAATGTGCATCCCTGGAAACTTGTACATTAGCTTGTGAAATGTAATGGTGACTATTTAGTAGAGGGTGGTTTGGGGCACAATGCTGCTGAGGGAGGGTGGTCATAATTTCTATAGATTGTAGTTGCTATTATTGTAATTTTGATTTTTGTATGGAAACATTTGTTTCAACTCGTACAGTAAAGTATATTGTATTTTTTATGGTCAGCACTTTGAGATCTTGTCATAGTGAACTTCATATAAATCTAGTTTTGTGTATCTGGTTCAGATCATGGCACGGAGTTCCTACCAATCACCACAAGGCTTCTGTACCAAATGGGCCAGCAGGATCTCAACAGAAGCATGATGCCAGACAGAGATGGCATGATGGGAGATACAATGCCTTCTCTTCTAGTAGATGTCATTAAGACATTGGCAAGGAGGAACCAGGAAGTCTCAGAGGACAATAAGAAGGACATTGATGAGGTGGGAGACATTAGTATTGGATAGATTCTGATGTACCTTTCATGCAGTTCATATACTTAGAAATGTATGACACTTTATTCATAAATACCTGAGACAGTTCATGCATTCTGATTGGTTGAGAGGAGATCACATGGCCATGTTTAAACGTGCGATATAAATATGATGAGGAGTGTTTAAACATGGCCTGAGGAAATTGAGTCAAAAGAGGGCACTCTCAGATTATTGCTCGGAGTGCAATTTTCACAACCTAATTTAAGTTGGTAGGTCGCACATTTGGCTAGCGCAAGTTCTAAACTTGCGGGAGGAGCTACTTAGTGCTCAACATGAATAGAAATTCAACACAAGAGTCAAGGCGAGCTGAGGCTAAACTGTCAGATTTGGACCAAGCCGTTTTCGTACGGCCATGACCCTGCCGGTTTTAAACGGACATTTAAGACCTCGTCGCCACTCTTTTATTCCCTAAGTAAATATAGTAACTTTCAAGCCTTTTTCGAAACTCTGGCTTTGGCTTTGGATTTGGCTTAGGTTTTGGCTTAGGCTCTGTTCGCCTGCTTGAGGCTCTGTACCAAATTTAAAATGTACCAAAAGTGTACATTTTCAAACTTACTGATGGAGCCTAAGCCGTAGCTGTGGTTTTGAAAAAAGGGCCTAAATTCCAAGACACACACTGAAGAAATTAAGAGGGACTTCCTTATGCAGAACAGATTGCCCAGTCACTTGGTTTACTATATAAGTCAAATTAAGTTTGAGAACCAAACTCATCTGATATACATCATGAGCTATTTTGACTTTATGTGATTAGCAGCTCAAGGAACTTGACCCAGGGCAGTATCTTCATCTCTCTTTGTTTCTGACCTTTTAAGACTCTGTCTGAGATCAAACCAGCGGTGCGGGAAGTCCTTCATTGCTACCACCAGAAGCAGACAGTAACTGGAACTGAGAGTCATGAGATGATGGCATCTATCCTTACCGCTGTGCTAGCTGAGATCACTCGTCATGTACAAGGGGCAGGCCTTGACCGATGTGAGAATGTTGCTGAGTTACCAACGCTGTCTTCCTTCCTTCTTGGATTGATCACAAGAACTCAATCCATGCTCGGGTAACTATTCTCCTTACAGATATATGAGGCTCAGTATGATGAAGGATCAGTATTGGTTCCAGTTTGTGGTGCCTCATGTAGGGATGATCCCACAATCACAAGGAGGTGTCTTATCAGAGGTTGTTATAAGAACTGTATTGGTCTTCCCGTTGTTCCAACTTATGCTTGAGTCTTATATCTTCGAAGAGTGTATATATTTAAAGATACTATTATTTTATTTTTAAAAAAAATCAGTTTTAAAATTTGAACAGGATTTTTAAACTGAATAAGCTACTTAAAGATTTTGTTTTATCATGCTTAATTTCTCCATGTGATTATTGTTTGCGTTTGTTTGCAGTTCGTTTGTGTTGGAAATGGAGCAGTTTACATCATCTGGCTCTGTTAAGTCAACAGAGGGCCTCCTAGCTATTCTACATGTGCTACATGCCATCAGTAAAGGTCAGTCAAGACTATTGGCACCACCGTCCTAAAGAGTTGATCCAATTTTGTTTTTTGAAGAGTACATCGATTCAAACTTCAAAGAAACACAATCTTCAACTCAGTCAATTGTAGATTATTATCAGCTTCGTCTTCCCTTCAAGATGGATTCATCCTTTTTTGATATCTTTCTTATTCTTCCAGGGCCTAAGAAGGTGGAAGGAATTAAGACATGTTTGTCAGCTGTGAGTACAAGGTTGGTAGATCTGGAAAGGATTAATCAGGAAGGATCTGAAGATGCGGAGCTAGACACTGTATCTGATATGTGAGTCTAATTTTATCCCTTGTTTCATTTTGCCCAATTGCTAAATTTTCCCAGTTACTACAAACTGCTTAGTACGACAACAAACTCTTAAGAAAAACACAATCGTGTACTTGGCCAAAATAGTATGTATTATATAACACCCATGTAGATCCTTGTTATTTGAGTAGAGGACTATAGGTCACGTGGCATTCATTAATTTAACCTTTACATGGCCTACATCATATATTCACCATGATTTGTTGTCCCACATTTTTTACTATTGCATGCTAGATAACACCATGTGTTAACATCCTTGTAGAGTGAATGCCAGAATAAAATCCTGTACAATTTGTTTGATCCTGTAGTTTTATCCTCCGATGACAAAGATCTATTTGGATGTTATGTAAAACAACTAATAAATGTTTTGCATTCGTGCAAAGGAGAGAATATTTTCTTCATCCATTGAAAGCTGGACTGTTCATTAAACGAGGCGAATCTTCCTACCCAAGAAAAAATATTCTCACTATTGCCAAATGCAAAACATTTGTTTCTGTATAAGATATTAGAATGCTTTCCCTGGTGCCCTGCTAGTTTTAATATTTTTGTTTTCTAACAATGTTTATCAGCATTATTATCTAATATATTATCTACTTTTAACAGCTTTATGAAATTAGTCACTGAGTCCAGTTCCATGAATGTGTTATGCAGAAAACAATGATTGATTTGTGCGTAATATTCAATTCAATTCAGCAACACATTTTTGTCAATATTTAGAAGAAAACAGTAAGAAAAGCTCAAAAGTTGGATGTTTTTAACCCTTTTATGGACCAATTATTTTATTGATAAATTGATCATAATGGACACATTAATTGTTTATTCGTTTTTGCAAATGGCGACCCACCATAAAAACCAGGTCACAGTAGCACCCTCTAGAGTCCTCTTTCCCATTCTGAAAACTGTGTGGCCGTGCAGTCTTTACTTTTCGTTTTACAACTATTTTTCTGAAGGGATTTAAACCAGTCGCTAGTGATCGGTCGGCGCATGAAAGAGTTTAACAAATGAGCATGTGTTGTGCAGTTATTTGAAACTTGTTTTTTTATTTGTTTACTTTTCAGTGCTCTGTTGCAGGAAGCAACCCTGATGGCTCAAGATCTCACAAAAGCCCTTGGAGGAGTGGCATAGTGTTCCCATATACCTCTCCTTCTAAATTTATATTTCTCAATAATTTCAAGCTTAAAACAAAAAGTCTAAATCTTTGACCTAATAGTACAACTTTATGTTGCACATTGTTTTAAGTTTCATAATTTCTGACCAGTAAGGTTACAAACATAGCTATTTAAAAATGTATACTGATTATTATTGTTGTTATTATTTTTATTTTATTTTTATTTTTTTGTATAACAATATTTTTGGTATCCATCACTTACTCCAAATAAAATTGATTGATATACATTTAAAACTTGGATGGTTTTATATGGTGATGTTGAAGATCATCTTTAATTTAAAATATTTGCATTAATGAAGTTGCCCAAAACAAAGACAAAGGTACAGATCTTAAAATAGTCCAATTTATTGTAGGGCTACAGCTTCTACCTCGGAAACTATGCAAAGTTTTCCTTACAATATTCCTTAATATGGATTGTTATGTATAAAAGACATTAGAGTTCATCAGTCTTAATCATAAATGTGAATGTAAACTAGCTGTTTGTTTTTTACTCAAATATATTACACACCTGGAATTTCATCTCGGAGAGGGCATGTCCATTTTCATTTTGCAAAGGACACTTCCATTGGAAACTCTTTGGGAAACTTTTGAAGGGGCACCAAGGCCAAGTAGTCGGGTAGCTTATAAATGGAATCGTGACCGACCGGACCAAAGCACCAAATTTGGCTGGTACATTCCATGGGCCTCAGAAATAAACTTTTGGAAGGGTGACACCTGTAAGTATTTTTTGAAAGGTAGCTAATTTGCATAATTTAAAAATGGCTGCCAGATCCTATATTTAAGTACTTATTGTGGTAAGTTTTTTTTTTTAATTGAAAGCAAAGTCATTTATAAATCTGTACTTTGGAGGTTCTGTTTACATATCCTGCACTTAAACAACATTTAGTGAACTGATGATGTGCCTTTGGTAATTAGTTTAATTCAGAAATCCAAGATGGCCACCACAATAACAAATTAAGTACCGTGGTTTGAAATATGAAAATAATTAAAATGCTTCATATTTTGTTGTTGGCCTACTGTATTATATTTCGTGTTGTGAACTTTTCACATCTAAAGTGAAATAATTTAATTACTTTTAGATAAAGTTGTATATTATTTAAACATGGGGAAGAAGGTGTCCAATTGTCGATTAGGCAAACTAAATATTCAAAATGAACTTCTTAATCATTTAGTTAATTAAATTTCAATGGGAAGCTGGATTTATAAAATCTTGAAAAATAAAATGGTTTTATCTTTTGGATGTGCTGAATATAGTTGTCAGTTCCAGTTATTTATTTTACGTCCTTGCTTTTGTTTTAGTCCTATTAAATTAGTATACTACTATGAAACACTTAAATTCACATAATATGTATCATAGCCAAAAAACAAGGCAGAGCTACAAGAGTCTGCATTTTGTACTGGGGGGGGGGTATCAAATATCATTCCAGTGTATCAAAATTAGCAATAGGTTAAAATAAACATCAATGGTGATGTGGAAAGTGATTTGTCAACATTATTTGGCGGTCCACCATCTAAACTCCTGCAGTGCCGCCACTTGAAAGAAGTAAAACCCACGCATAAGTTGTATCCTGGGGGTATTTTTGCTTTTGGAAAAAAAGTTATCAGTCTTTTTTTTTGGGGGGGGGAGTTGTCAGTAGGTAGATGTGTCACTACCTCCCCATTCGTAACTCAGTTTTTATACAACGGTGTGGGGAAGATGAAACCATTCATTTTTCTCTTTTCAACTTTCGGTCCAGTTGTGGTCGGCCTTAGTCAAAACCACATAGCGGAACAGGAAGTTTAGGGCGTGGCCATGCCAATGTAGTTACTGGTCGAGCCTTGTACACTAAAGAGTGCCCACTGCATTGATAAAACAATCTCAAACACTATCGAATAATTATTCGGTTTTAAAGAATCGAATTCGTGTGCTCGCCTCTTGAAACACTCAAAACTTTACTACTCGTTGCACCAATCCAGTATCGATACTTCGATAAACTGTTTACCACCTACCTCGTTCCACTTAGTACGCTTTAGTTTGTCAAGTCGGCAGTCAGAATTGTCAAAATGGTGAGTTTTATGCCGTTAATCCCTACATTTTCTTCTCTTTTTTTGACATTTTTAATGACTGTGATATATTTTTTCCTTAATACAATTTGTTCTTCTCTTTTTGACCTACAGTCTCTCTCAGAAGATCAAAAGAACGGTAAGTGTAACCATTTAAATCTGAAATAATGTAAATCATATAGGCCTAGGCCTAATATGATAAAACGAATGTCGGATAAAACGATCCGGTCGCGATCTGCATGCAATGCCAATGTGGTGATGAAGATGTGATTTTGAATATTGCGGCTGCGAGTTTTTGTCACCATCATTCAAGAATGAACATTGACGGTGGTATTAACATTAGAATATTGAGATAGAGGACTCAATAACCAACTTATATAACTCTATTCTTCGTGTTTAGAAAGAAAACAAAAACTTCGCCAGTAAATTAGTATGAATTGAATATGATGAGTGACTATGTTCTAACTTCTGGCTCTAGCTAGCGTGTAACTAAAGCCATTTTCACACTACGAAAAAACCCCAAGGCCAAGGTGCATGCAAGAGTCAATAGTGTAGAGCATTGCCAGTACTTGCTATCCGTAGTTAGTTAAGCCAGTTTACAGTAGGGCCCTCTTTGAAGCGTACATGAGTAATCTGACATTTATAAATTATATAACAGTATAAAGTTTTAAATGCCTAAATATTCTGACCATTGCTGTGTAGTAGCGTTCCTGTCATCACGTTCCTAGCGTTCCGGTTTTAAATGTCTAACAATTCTGACCATTGCTGCGTAGCGCATTGCGTAGCGCATTGCGTAGTGTTCCTGTCTATATGAAGCTTCATACATTGCTCGAGGTTCGCGCCATAGCGTTTGTCCTTTTTCAGCTGCGTGTATCCTCCCGTGTCCGGTTTTCGATGTACTATGCCTTTTTCTTTGAATTGAAAAATAAATAATGATGCCATATATCAACTGATGCCCTAATTACTTTCCTTTGTTTATAAGAAGTATGTAAAAATATATTAAAACTTGATAGACATTGAAACTTTCACACCACGCACCGATCTTCGATGACTTCAATAGCGTCCCCGTGTTTTGAGTTTGACCTGTTTTCGAGGCAAACAAGAAAGTATGGTGTCCTGGTGAAGCCATACGCAGAAGAAACATCTGCAGTGACTTGAAGTGTTCTGTGAGACGTTGTGTATGACTCTATAGCCAGCAGTTGTCTTCATTTTATTCAAAATATTTTTTATTTAATTTTAAAAATTACGATGGTAATTTGCAAAAACTTTTTTTTTAAAAATTTTTTAAAAAAAGTGTCAATAAGTCTTGGCTTTCAAATCTGATTTTTAACAAAGTTTTGAATCTTTTTATGTTTCTTAACATTTATAATAAAGCATATCAATAAACAGTGATATTTGAATCACCAAGCCAATGTTTAAATTTTAATGTTATTAATAATAAATGATATGAGGGTTTAAAAAAAATTCTCCAGACTGTTAGAAAATGATATAAGGCACATGGCTTCTTTAAGCCTCTGTATTTTTTTCCCCAGAATGCTCAGCAGAATTTTAAGTCACATGATTTTATCATCGTGAATTGTGAATTGAAAAATTGTTCGATGAAACTTTTTCGGCGGGCAAATTTTTTTTTATGGCCCCGACAGTATGACATATTTTTGTACCTTGTAGAAATGCCTAAAATACCACAAATTTTTGTAATACAAGTGCAACTTGCCAGTGGAGCCTCACATAATTCTAAGTTTTGGTCAAAGGAGAGGAGACTCTTTGCTTGGCAAGTCAAACCACAAAAATTGTATCTAGGGACTGTTTACATCGCGCGCAGAGAGGTAAAAGATTTGCATCGATTTCAGGGACGCCCTGAAAACAGGACCTCCTACGATATATGATGGAGTCTCATTTTTTTCATTATTTTTGTTTCTCAAGTTTTACCATGAAATCACTGTGTAAAGCCGAGAGAAACTTGTAAGGGTGGAAAATTACTTTAGAGGGCCAACCTGATCATTGTGGTTATCTCTAGACTCTACCACTATCAATCATTGTCACTATCACTATCACTAGTATCAGGCAATCCTAGCTATAGTTGGACCCCTGTAAATACTCAAGGTGGTATTCTTAAAGCCCGGTTCATACATGTGTACTTCACGCCAATTGCGAAAGTGAAGTGAATTTCCTTGTGTCACAATGGGAAAACAGCGCGTACCTATTTGTTTGTGTCACGTAATTTGCTTTGCATTCAATTTCGCTTGAAGTATGATCCAAGTTTAAGTTGGGATGGAAATGTCAGCACTTTTAATAGTGCTATTCAAACACCAAACCACTAGACCATCAACCAGGCAGAGAAAACAGCTGTAATATTCAAATTCACTTTTTAATCAGTTACATTTTGGATTGGAGAATAGCATCCTTCCTCATGCAGATAATTTTGTGGTTTTTTTTACTTGCAGTGAATCAAGGTTGGGTTAAATAGCACTAACAACATGAAAAACGATTCAATTTTGAGTAGACTTGTATCATTTACTGATAATTGAATTGGTCCAGTATGGTACAGAATTGAATGGAGGTAATTTTGTGTATCTGTTGATTTGTTTTATAGTGTAGAAAATCAGAAGAAAGGTAAATATGCCCTTGACTGAAATTTCAGTTATAGCACATCTCTGTATTAATTCTTTGAGGCTCCTTAAATCCTTCCGTGTTTCATTGCCAAGATTTACATAGAATACTTGTTTCCAATTATCATATTGTCACTTGTCCTTTACAGAGTACAAGGATACCTTCTCCCTTTTTGATAAGAAAGGGGATGGTAAGATTGAGACATCTCAACTCGGAGGGGTCATCAGAGCTCTAGGACAGAACCCTACTCAAGCAGACATCAAGAGATTTGCCCAAGGATTTAGTAAAGGTGAGATAACTTTTGCAACATTTTCAGGTATTAAAACCCAAGAACACACTACGCAATGAACCTTTTGTGTGAATCAACACAGCATCCGCTGTTAAATTGTCCCATACAGAACAAGGTGAGCGGGTTGCCACATCAACTGTACCCACACAGAGACATTACAAATGCATGTTTAGATGGCCCCGGATCGTGTATTCTTGAAAATTTTCATCTTAACACGGCATCCTGCGTTAAGTGGTTTTAAAGTTAAATGCATTGCTTAACTAAGGAAAATGTAATTTTCAATTAAAAACACTATAAAGACAAATCCCAATCAACACCCTTTTGCAGATCACCGCATCAACTTTGAGGAGTTTCTGCCAATCCTTGCCTCTACCCAGAAGATCAAAGAGCAAGGTGGTGTGGATGACTACATTGAGGGTCTCCGGGTATTTGACAAAGATGGTAATGGTACCATCAGTGCTGCTGAGCTTCGCCATGTCCTGACAAGTCTAGGTACGAAAATGAAAGTGTCTTTGTTTTTTAAATCTTGCAAGTATTTGAACAAAAGTTTGGAGTAAGGGAGTTAAATTTGCTGTAAATTAAAAGGGTGTTGAAATTTCTTACTTGCAAAACCTTGATGTGAAATTTACAGTTGAAAAATGTATCAACAAATATTCCAATAGACTGTTACGCACTGTGCTCGGTAAACATCAGATACCTAATTTGCATATTGATCACGTGCCCATGTTTGAAAAGTTTGGTTGCACTGGTAGAAAAATGTTGTCAAGGTCTTCATCTTTTTTCAAAGCCAGATTTCAAGTGAAATTGACTGAATTACCTATTTGAACTACTGCAGCCATGAAGAAAGTTCACACCTCTGCAGCCGATAATCTGTGGAATTTTATTTTCAAATTTGTTGGCTAAAGTAGCCCAATTTAATGAACAAATAATAATAATAATAATAACAAAGCATTTATAAGGCGCACAATCTCTGAAAAAAGTATTCATTCAAAGGCGCCGGTCAGTGAAATGGAGATTAAATGAAAGCCGGAATTAATTATGTATGAGGGATAGACTGATCGAAGAGGTGGGTTTTCAGGTGGCGTGTGAAGAGGGATAGGTCCCGAATTGCCCTCAGTTCATCTGGCAAGGAGTTCCAAAGTCGCGGTGCCAGGGAGGAAAATGCACGGTCGCCATAGCTTGCTAGACGAGTCCTTGGAACAAAGAGTAGGTCAGATGAAGATCTGAGACCAGGTCTCAGTTGATGGTGATGCAGTAGTTCTTTTAGGTAGGAAGGAGCTCGACCATGGAGAGCTTTAAATACGAGAAGGAGAACCTTGTAGCGTATGCGAAGATGAATTGGCAGCCAATGGAGTTTGCGTAAGATGGGCGTTATGTGGGTAGAAGATTTCGTTTTCGCGAGTATGCGAGCAGCAGAGTTTTGGACAAGTTGAAGGCGTTTGATGAGAAGTTGCGGCAAACCTACGAGAAGGCTGTTGCAGAAGTCCAGTCTCAAAGACACAAAGGCGTGGATGAGTTGCTCTGCAGCAGAGGATGTTAGTGCGTTTCTGACTGATGCTATACGTCGAAGATGCATGTAAGAGGATTGACAAACAGTAGCAACATGTTGTTCAAGATTCATGGACTTGTTGAAGATGACGCCCAGATTACGGGCTTCCCAACAAGATTTGATCTGTGTATTACCTAGATGTATGCATGAACTGTTGACTTTGTTTCAGTGAAATGTTATGCTTACTTGAGGACAGTTAATAAATGTGTAGTTTGTGATAATTGCATGGTGTCACACTCACACAGTCATTGACTTTTGACATTTGACATCTGATTCGTTGTTGCATACGAGAGAAGAAGTCATTGACTTCAACTAACTGTTGAATACTGCTCAATAGTTTTGATAGTCTTTGGTTGCCAATCGAATACTGAGCTTTATGACTGCACATTCTCGTTTGATGATGTAATGGTCAATTCAAAAACAGAGTTTGTGCTCTTTAATCAGCTCTTGAGATGGCTCCAGTGATCACAGGTGGAGGAAACTATTGTTTCAGGATGCTCCCTTAAAGCACATATGTAAAATTGGTAATTGTCAAAGACCAGTATCCACACTTGATGTGACCCAACATATACATGAAATAACAAACCTGTGAAAGCTTAAGCTCAATCGGTCATTGGAGTCACGAGAAAAAAGTGGGGGAAAAAACCTAAATGTTTTCTCTGTTTTCAAACATTGAGTTTTGGACTTGCAAGATCAAAACTAATTGTTTTACTCATTTCTCAAAAACTATTGCATTTCAAGCAAAAATATTTCAAAGGGAGTTTCCCACCATGACCATCTTTATACCATGTAAGTTGTGTGCAAATCTGTGAACATTTATATTTTTACTCTTACCAATGTTATGCACACCCTTTAAAATATCTGGTTGTAGATTATTTATCAGCAATGACTCTCTTTCCAGATGTTGATCATCATGATTTGCCTTATTTGGTCATTGTTTCCATTTGTAAAGTTGTATTAATATTGGATCCAACAGTGTGTTAAGTAAAATGTTCAAATTTACCATTTGTTGGTTTGTTTGTTGATTTTCTTTTTCTTTTTGTTTTGGGGGGGGAGGGTTTGAAAAACATCAGTTTTGACTTTTATACAAAACTTTGCATACATCTAAACAATGTTATTGATGTTTTTAAAGGGGAGAAGATGTCAGATGAAGAGGTAACTAATCTCTTACAAGGAATGGAAGACCTACAAGGACAAGTGAACTATGAGGGTAAGTTTCCTGAGAAAAACACTCGCATCAACAAATATTGCTCCACAAATTGTTGTCGCTGTTTCTCATTTTTTGCATTTTAACTTTTGAACGAAATGGTTACTTTTTTAAGTCAAAGATGGAGTCTGTTGAGGGGTAGAAATAAAAAGTGAGATCTACTATACTGGATCAAATATGGTCCTTTTGTCTTTTGGTTTTCTTGCACAAAAAAGTACAAGTTTTTAAATTAATTAGTCTAAGTTAGAGACAGGGGTCAATCCTGTAATTTCGTTTGTAGTTTTCTTGTGCGGTATTTTATCCAAGGGTTAGGCAGCACTAATAGTGCATTTTGATTTTGCCTAACTCATATTGCCAACTCGTTTTTGACATTCATTCCAATCATACTGGTGCCAAGCTGGTATTGTCATTGAGTTTCTTCTTGTTTTCACTCACAGAGTTTGTGAAGATGGTTCTGGCAAACTAGACACAGCCTTTGTCTCAAGACAAGGAAAGTGACTCAAAAACCCTCTCAAACCATCCCTATAGCAGATCTTCCAGAAAACCACCAAAGCTGTCGCCAAACAAAGTCTTAAGTGAAACAGTCTTAGAAATGTCATCCTGTCTATGGAGTACCCCATCCCAACCAGACGTACATCCTATGTGGCATGAACTGAAACGTAGCTTCAAATTCTGCTTGTAGCAAGCTTGATCAAGGTCTAGACAGTAATTATAGTACTTTGGCATGTTCTGTTAAATACAAAACGTTCACCAACCGCAATGAAATATTATCTTTCTAGGTGTACAAATTCTGCACTTCACAGGAATTTCTTCTGTCTTTTATTTGAGCTCAGTTGAGAAAATAAATATGCCCTTTTAAAATGTAAATTTAAATCCAATCTGTTAGCGGCTTGTGAAATTTTAAACTACATCCAAAGAAACCAAATTTCTGATTGTTCCAAACTGAAAAATACCCGGGCAATTTCATAAAGCAGCCAACCACACATACTTAGCTCAGCAAAATTTGCTTACTATAAATGAGGTACCAACCAAATTACAATGTGTTGAATGTTGTTTGATGACTGGTTCTCGTTTTAATTTTGTTAAGCCTTAGTTTCTGATTAGCAGCGCTATGAAGTTGACTCTCATTGTGACATCTCATCTATGCATCTAATTGTACAGTTTTTTAGCGTTTGTGTGACGTTTAAATGTGTGTAGAAAAAGAATACTACAAAGTAAAGATCTGGTTCTCATCATCTTACTGTTCATTTTAATTTTCTGGTCCCTCATCATCTTGAAGTTTATTTGAATTTTCTGTGCCTAGTTTCAATGAGTTACTAAAAATGAAATTTTGTTAAACATAGAAAATCATAACTTTTTATGATTTCATTACGTCAGATCTTGGCTAGTTACCTGTTTTTACACTGCAATTTTTCCCTTTTCTGCAGTTCTTTGAATCCAGTCACAGGTAAAATTAATTCAGCTTGAATAGAACAAATTTTGCATGAAAACAGCTGATACTTGCTGGTCTTGATCGTAGTTTTTATTTGAAATAATGTTTCCCAACTACAAGAGATTTCAAGGTTCTTATGTTTGGAGTTGAATATAGTTTTGCACTCGGATTAAGTCTCGCTTGGTGTGTACTTTGTATTTTACTTAATTTAACGGCAAGGGGAAAAGCATTAAAGCTTGGTGTGCTGTCCAACTGGTGCTGTCAGATAAGTGAAAAGGGTCAATTTGTCAGTGCCTCAACATCGGCTTCTGTTTTCCAATTTGTTTGTGGTTTTTCTTGTGGGTTTTTTTTTTCTGACAGATGACTAGCTTTTCAACCATCATGCAGTTAACACAAATCAAATAAACCCAACTATTACGCAAAATATAGAAAATAAAGAAAGCTTGACAATATAAAGCAAATTTTAATAATGCAGTACATTGTTTTGTAATCCGCCCTCATAACCATACTTTTTTATTGAAATAATTTTCTTTAAATTGTGACTAACAATTTATCATTGTGCTGTTTTTTCATTACTTGAATTAATCATTCAAAAAGTATGCGTAGATTGAAAAGAAATTCTGTATAATATAATAATTCTGCATACATTGCCATGGTATATGTAGGAATGCGTAGTTATATTTTTATGGGTAGTTCGTTTAATTATTCTGAAACTTTGATGAATTTTAATAACAGGAAAAGCCATGTTGAGAATGCAAGGCTTTTTTAGTTTCTTCTTCAGCGATCTTTCCTTTCCGGGAAATTTAGAATACTAATTCTGGGAAAATTATATCAAGTTCAGCATTAGCATTAATGAGTTTTATATTATTTATTTTAGTTATAACAACATGTAACGTTCTTTCACATAAAGTAATTCTTGGAATATTTAATGAGCCACCTTGTTCCCGAAGGCAGCGGTCTGTATTGTTGTTCCCCCTGCAGAGACAAAACACGCACACTGGGAATGAGTTTAATCATCATTAGTCAGAGGAAACTGGCACACTGTTATTTTATCTGAGGTTCCATTTTCTGTTTCCATGGCAACTATAAGGTTTACATGATTATTTCTTTCTGTCATGCTTTTAACTAAAAGAAGCCAATTTCTACATGATAAGTGACAAAATCATCACAAAACTAGTTTTGTTGTAGGTATATCTTTGAATATTTTACACATTCCTACAATCATTTAAATTGTATCTTTTTGTGATAGAATAAATCATCAGTCTTGTAGAAAAATGTAAACATTTGTATTTGTTTTATGGCCTTACATTGTCATTTCAAAGGTATGACACATAATTGGTTTTGGGAAAAAGAACAAATCCATTCATTAATTTGTCAATACACCCACCATTTGATAAAAACAATTATCACGTTCTTGAAAGAAACAATACACAGAAATAATTTAATTCTACTTGAAGCAAGTTCCTAGGTCCTTGCAAAACATTGAATGTTGGTTGACAAGTTACTCACACAATGACAGTACAACTGAGATAGGGAGAACTGTTTGAACAAGTTTTTTTCTTGGGACATTGATCAAGTTTATAAGTGGGCAATTCCACACTAATGGGCCAAAAGAAAACTTTATAAGATAGGCATGTGAGAGCGAAACAAAAGTAACTATTTTGTTACAGTCTTTCCTTTACATTTTAAATCTGTTTATGATTGTTTGTAGTAAAAAATAACAAATTACTCGGTGACCTCTAGGAATTACAAGGTCATTTAAAATGTGTTACGTATGTAACAAAGACAGACATATGGCCTGGAAAGGAAAGAAATAATGAAAAAACAGTAACAAAATACTGTGTCAGTAACTTTCGTAACCCTTAAAGATTGTATGCAAAAAAAATGAGATGTTGCCGTGGGTATTAAGGCAATAACCATGGGAAATAAGTCACGTACGAACATTGGACAGACGCTTTTGTGACAAAATTCTGTCCTTGTTTGTACGTATAAATTTGTTTTTAAAACTTAAAATTTCTTAAATAGCCAGGGAAGAAGTTTCTTAATTTTGGCTGGTAACTATCCCTAAGGGTCTGTAGAATTGGTATCTGGACAACATTGGGCAATACATTTATTTTAATGTAACCTAAAGATCAAATGATAACAAAAATGTCTGTCCTTGTTACATACGTATAAATCTTGAAGAATTATCTCCTCCAGTTTCTTAAATACTCGGTCATTTACCTTCTTTTGTTGTTAGCCACAATCCTCATGTGCTTCTGAATGTACACAGACAAACATACATGACAACATACTTCATTCTGTTACTACTATCCAACGTTCCCCTCCCGTGTCACACTTTTGTGCCCATATGGTGTGGAATTGCCCAAGTACACAAAAATCGTTTCCAAAAACATGTACCGTACATTTAAAGTTATGCTGAAGTTTTGGTGATCATCCATCCCACAAAATGTCCAAGTATCCCAGACAATCAATTGTTTTCAGTCATAATTTTCCCTACAAACCAATAGATCAGCATCATAAACACACCAACAAAACAAGTAACGTTGGGGCCTACCGTATTGGAGATCTACATCAAATTACCACAGGTTGGTTATAGGAAGATGGAAATTTCCATCCTCCATAACTTTAAACACAACTGATGATTTCTACCATTTATTCAACAAGCTTCGGTGGCGCCAGACCTTTTTTTCTTGGGGGGGGGGGGGGGTGCATCAAGTTTCAATTTAATGGGGGGAAAACATTCATTTTAATAGTAATTTTGTACAGCTGAAAAAGCATTGGCAACGGTATAGACTTGTACACCAGCGTCGTTCTTCACCTGAACATAATTGCATTAATGTGGGTGAAATACTGGTAAAACGGTGTTTTAAAAAGTGTATTGCACCTCAGGACGCTAGCAAGATCAAGACTTGCTCTATGCACATAACAAAGTGACTGGTATAATTGATTTTTAAAAAGACATTTTGGATCGATAAGTAGATTCAGCGTAGCGTCACACCGATGCGTAGTTAGTACAAAAGCCCCTATTGTCCCAAGCTTACTTTTGAGTGTAAACGGGCAACCGTGAGGACAGCCAGAAAGAATGTTTAGATAGTCAGAATGTTTTATATTCTTACTGGAGGTGTAACTAATAAGTTAATTCATAATATCGCGCCGTTGTGACGAGCCGTTATCATTGAACGGTGCAAAACCATAGAGAAAGGCAAACGGATCACTAGAGTATTAATTTGAACCTCAACGTTCCTGCCTGACTAACAACGCCGTTCCTGCTAGATTTGAAGGTAAGCCCACAAGGGAAAAAAACATGACAACCCAATAAATTTGGGGAAAAGGCTTAATTAATCCAATGGCATTGATTAAATTTATTCAATGGATGCACTTAGAAATACGATAGAGCACTGGAAATACCTAGTTGTTAGTTTGGTTTTGGTTAGAGCCCGAGTCTGAGTCCGCACTAGTGTATCATGTGTAGGCCCCTAGTGGTTGGATCACGTAGAGTCAAAAGGTGGGATAGGCCCCTACAACAACACAGTGACAACAGTTCCAGTCGAACATTTCAAAAATAGTTCGTATATATGTCTTGAAACTTAAAGGCTCTTCATTTTGTTTAAGTAATTAAAAGAGAGAAAAGGAAAAACAAACTTTACTACGATGTTTGCCTTTTATTATTAGCTCTTCTTCAGGTCATAAAACCAAACGTGTCAAGAACTAATCATTGTAGTGAACTCGGAAGCCTGGAATAGAACTTTAACATGCCCCTACCCTTTCGTTGTATGAGTGAGGGAATTAGGATAGGCCTACGATAATGAGTCCGTCACAATTTTGTTTTGTCTTTTTTTTCTCTGAACGAATTTTGACAGAATGATGCTGTTTCAAAACGAACAAAAACTTCGCATAGTGCCACGGACAATGCATAAAACACACGTATTCATGCAAAATTGTTTACACAACAAAGTGGTCGATGGGCAAGATTTAGTGTCTCACCGTACAAAAGTTTCACATAGGGCCTCCCACGTACTATTAATTGGCGGATTCTTGTTCGTGCTATCCCTCAAATGAAAGCTCAATTTTCTTAAGTCTGTCAAATTAGCCATTAATATTTAAATGTAAATTTTCAGATCGAATCTGACAAAAAAACGGACTTAGTATTATTTTATTTTGTATTTGTTTAGGCATTTATCTTTGCACTTTTGTAAACTCTTTATCTGTGTATCACTTATGGAACCGAAGTAAACTTAAATTTTTGAAGAGCGCCACCATTTGGCAGTATAATCATTGTTGATGTTGATTACGTTGGTTGTCGAAAGGAGCGGAGTTCCTGAAAGTTTCTTTCAAAATGACAAAACTTACTGTAAGTATTTCACATGCAAAGTACTTAATGATAACAATTCCCCTAGCAGTGGTGGTAGGGGCTTTGTTATTTTACAAAGAAATACCTTTAACCATCAATGACATGTTTGGAAAAGCATTCAGGGCCGGGAGGAGACTTCATGACTTTACTAAAATTCCACTCTTTTCACCACCGTGACTGCCTGTGTTTGTGTCAATGGCAATGGTCAAAAGGGGTAGCTTGCAGAATGGCTGGCTGGCCCCGTGGTCCCCCCGGGGGGGGGGGGGGCTGGTACTGATATAAGCATGGAGGAAGCTTCCTCCATGGTATAAGTAACAAGATTCTGACTTTTTTTAATACCCCTTGTGTGGAAACTTTTGACATAATAATGAAATGAATGAACGTCTGAAGTTTTGGGGTTTTCATATTTTCTAGGCTAGCTGTGCAGGACCCTCTCTATACCCTAGGAGGTCCTGTTTTCAGGGGGTCCCTGAAATTGATGCAAATCTTTTACCTCTCTGCGCGCGATGTAAACAGTCCCTAGATACAATTTTTGTGTTTTGACTTGCCAAGCAAAGAGTCTCCTCTCCTTTGACCAAAACTTAGAATTATGTGAAGCTCCACTGGCAAGTTGCACTTGTATTGCAAAAATTTGTGGTATTTTAGGCATTTCTACAAGGTACAAAAATATGTCATACTGTCAGGGCCATAAAAAAAATTTGCCCGCCGAAAAAGTTTCATCAAACAATTTTTCAATTCACAATTCACGATGATAAAATCGTGTGACTTAAAATTCTGCTGAGCATTCTGGGGAAAAAAATACAGAGGCCTAAAGAAGCCATGTGCCTTATATCATTTTCTAACAGTCTGGAGAACTTTTGTTTAAACCCTCATATCATTTATTATTAATAACATTAAAATTTAAACATTGGCTTGGTGATTCTTGGTGACGGCCGTCAAAGGCAAATTTCAAAAAAGAGGAGTTACCAGCGCCCTTCTTATCTTGGTCTTCATCTTTCCAAAGTAATCAAAATAAAATAATATAAACATTACATTTAAAATGGGGGGGGGGGTGTCAGGAGGGTGTACTCCGGAACTTGTGTAGTTAGTAGTCCTAGGTAGTAATACGGTGCTCAGTTAAACAGTAGCGATAGTAACAAAGTAATCTGTGACTAAGTATTAGTAATGTAGTAATGATGAGCACCAGACCTCCATGACCGAGGACAGGTTTTACGCTAGGCTCTGCTAGGCTAGTAGTAGTAGCCAGCATCCTCCTCAATTGTGAGTGTGGTATTTTTGTTTTACATGTAGTTCGGCATTTTTTGACCAAAAAAATGTTGTATTGTTGTGGTTATACTTAACAGTTCAATTAATGCAAACCTGGTTTACCGTGGTCTTGTTTCTGACCATCCTTGAAGTAGTCATAACTCTCAGTCCATTTTGTTTTGAATAAATTCAGGTGTTCGGCAATATCTTTTTAAACCTGTTCATCCAGCAATGTGCTAGTTAATCCTTATTTTAGCTGTTGCAATTTGGAATATTAAATTATATAGTGTGCAATTGAATTTTGAAGTCATAAACAATTTCGAGATTGGGAGTTTACAATACAATGTGCAAGGTAACTTTGTGAAATTTGTTCTATATTTAAAAGGCTTTTAAACATCTTTAAGTATGAATGTTAAAAGCTGAAGAAAAGAAACAGCAAACAATTAAATCAGTTATTTTTTGCATTCAAGGACTGCTTCAAATTTTCTTATAAAGTATTTTAAAGTCTGTCAAGAAACAAGCCACTGGTTTGAAGAAATATTTAAAAAGTGAGTAACTGTTTTGTTGAAAAGAAATTCTCCGGTCGATAAAACCACGATTAAACAGATTCAATGTGTCATGAAAGGGCTGGGTCACAGTCAAATTGGCATCATAATTGAGTCTTATTATACCAATTGCTGAACCCAAGCCAGCCACTTAAGCGATTTGTCATATCATTTAATCATACTACATACAGTCTTTTGCTCTGCCTACATACTCTATAATCAAATTGCTGGAACCATCTGAGAATGGTCAGTAGGTCTACATGTATGCTAAATGGATCTTGTGTTTAACGCACAACACTGTAGTGAGCCACACTATGTTATGTTAATGAGACTGAAGGTAGGGATCTGGCAAGCACACATCACACAGCACTGTGTTCAGCTGCCTTAGATCACTCACAGCAAGTGGGCTTCATTCAAGTCTCACAGTGCGGTGCCCTCTCCTGAAAAGGTGTCCTTTCTGAAGGATTAGCTTTTTTTTATACTGCAAATTGCCTATTCATCCTGGGTAAGTCATAAAGGATAAATAATAGTTTCATCTTTGGAGTTTCAGTAGATGGTTTTTAAGAGAAGAGATTTTGATGTTTTGAGAATGTTGTTTTTGTCAGTCATCTTACAGGTTGTATGACACTGTGGGTGTTCTGTGCTGAGAAAGCACCTCAATGTGTGTACATGTTATCAAACTTGTCAATAATGCGTGACGACACTGCCTGAATTTGTTTTTAATTCCAGTAGCATGGGTTTATAGAGGAATGTGTAATCTTTAGATTTTTACAAAGGAAATTTATAACTTGATGATTATTTGGATTCTGTTTAGGCCAAGATTTTGACATTGTTAATAAAATTTGTTGTTAATTTTTGCTATTCAGTGTTTATTTGAAGTTTGAATTCCAAGCAAATTGTATTTTTAATATTTGATTTGCTGATTACTGTTTTATAAAGTTGAATTAAAGATGTCTATTAATAATGACAATTTTAAGTATAAATGAAATTTAAAATTCAAATGGTTTTGTTTTCATTTGTCTTTTCCCTTATTGTTTTTCAATTCATAAAAAGTTTGGTACAGAATAAAAATGCATTGTTTGGGGGGGAGAAGGCTAGCATACTAAATGCCGGATGCTGATTTTGATGATTTTGATGGAATTTGTACATGAATTTGGATACTTAAAGTGATTTTTGTTTCATTTTGACAGTGAAAGCATGGTGAAAATCCCCACTGGATGCATTGTAGATTCATTAGTTTGATCATGGTTTGATGTAGATTTTCATCGCCTGTAGTTTGACATTCCCCTCTTTTCTTCTTTGCCCTGTACGTCTCTTTATTTGTAGCTTCAACCTCCAACCCGGGATATATAGTTGCCAGCACACGTACGTAGATAGTATTCCCCCACCCACAAGATGGCTGATGCAGTGTTTTTACCGAATGATAACCATGTATCGTCATTTGAAATGCCAACCCCCAACCCCCATGATGTGAATGGAGCTGGGGATGAACAGGAATTGATACAAAATGGGGGCATGGTTTCAAATGGACATTCATACACTGTGGATGATAAGAGAGTTGTCAATTCTGGTCTAAGCTTAGATAGAATGGTTATTGAGTCGCAGGGTGAGTTGATTCTTCCGACAGCCATTTTCGTGCCTTACCCGATTGCTGTTGTGTGATGTGTTACTAAACAAACCCCCTTTATTTTCTCCATCTGGCATGGCATGGTTATTACTTTGTTTTCTTTGGGGAAGGGATTCAGTCATGCATGCATGCACGGAAAGTTTTTCAAAATAAATGTGTACCTGCCTTTGCATGTTACTTCATCACTGCATGTAATTTGTGTTTTCTGCTAATTGAAATAATAAAAGCATTATGTTTAATTCTCCGAATATGCATGATGTAAAAGTGAAGTGCAACATTATACTTCCTTGAAATTGGTTTCGGTATTTTATCAAGTCCAATCAAGAGGGATATTAACATACCTTACTTGTGTTGCGTTACAATGCATAGTCAGTGCACTTTCCAAGCTTCGCAAATTTTTGATATAGATTCCCTAAAAATGGGTGTAAATCCAGGGGGTGGGAAAGGGTTAAAGATCCTGAACCCTGGGATAGACTTTGGGATGCTCATTCGCTCCTCTTATTTTCCCCAAATGACATTTTTCTTTAGGTTATAAGGAACAGAAGTACTTGGAGCAAAGACACAAACCATTGTACATTACTCTTGCTCAAAAGATAATAGAGAGAGCCTCAGAATGTGTTGTCATCATCAACAGCTTCTCAGTGCAGTTCTCACTCCTTTAACCAAAATCATTGATCCACCCTCATTATTAACTCTTTAAGTGCCCAGCTTTTTGAGGTTTTTCAAAATTCTGTAAAAAAACACACCAAAATAAGTCTTTCTCACCAAACAAAATGTATTTTGCTGATTTGTGTTGCCGTGGTACATCCCAAAGTCAATAGTATTTCTTGAGTGATAATGCCCTCTCGTGATAACATGTATACTATGGGTCGTACAAGTACGATTGATGACACTTTTTCGAGTACATAAAAAGGGTTTTGTACATGTACGTTAATGGCACTTTCAGAATACATAAAATAGATCGTGCATGTACGACCTTGGCACTGAAAGAGTTAACAGGTGATAGGACATAAGTAATTTCATAATAAATTGATCTCACATTGGTAATAAACACAAATTTCAAAATGATTTCCTTCACTTTTCAACACAGATCTACACATGTGCCCCTTATAAACACATGGTCACCAAGGGCCTCGATCGCTGCTAAGAAATTCCCCAACTCCTGTCCCAAGGGTCACCAATAAAAATGTCTTTCAGAGTGAGCTCTGTTGGAAGAACAATTCCTATTGTCAATATTCATCAACTTTGTTGTAAAAGATAAACAAATTCCAGGGAGATATCTTTGTTACTATTGAACTTGAGGTTTAATCTTGGCCCAGTTTCATAAAGCTGCTAAATACACAAATTTGCAATTTGAGCTATTAAAGGCACTGTACACATTTGGTAATTACTCAAAATGTATATTAACATAAAAACTGACTTGGTAACGAGCAACGGTAAGCTGTTGATAGTATAAAACATTGTGATAAACGACTTCCTCTGAAGTAACGTAGTGTTTGAGAAAAAGGTAATTTCTCACTAAAATAATAAAAGACT
Organism: Plazaster borealis; assembly: GCA_021014325.1. Taxonomy (NCBI): domain Eukaryota; kingdom Metazoa; phylum Echinodermata; class Asteroidea; order Forcipulatida; family Labidiasteridae; genus Plazaster; species Plazaster borealis. The sequence goes on from CM037463.1 coordinate 13,325,117, forward strand.
TCTTGCAAGAAGCCTTTTATTCCTATCTGAAAGCACACAAATTTGTACAACAAGGGTGTTTTTTCTTTCAACATTTTCTTGCAACTTTGATGACCAATTAAGCCCAAATTTTCACAGGCTTGTTATTTTATGCTGGGATGCTTATGCTTATATGTTGGGATACACCAAGTGAGAACACTGGTCTTTGACAATTACCAAACGGTTCAGTGCCTTTAAAGAAAGGGCTCTAACAAATACATGTAATATGTCATAGATAATTAACCTACTGTCTTCCTGATTTTGGACCTTAAAATCTACACAACTATTTGAAGAGGCCTTGCCTCTTTGGAACATTTTGAACCCCTCGCTGGTGTATGATCGTGTTTCATCTTTTTTAATGCTCCATTCACGCCCCCTGTCTTATGGAATTGTGCCCTGATTGCAAATTTGTGGACCCAATATGGTCAGGTTTCTATTTCTAAAAGATCATTCAAAAGGAACTTGGTAAAAATCTACGAGTCAAAATAATTTTGAGTAAAAACAAAAATGATTACTTAATTACTTTATAGTACATATTATTTTGATGTTCAATAAATTCAATGGGAATTTTTTTTATCCACCGGTACCTGAAATACTTTAAAACAGATTTTCGTGAAATTGATATAAAATGCATTACGAATAGTACATGCACATTAAGCCAACAAATTGGTAGCCTAAGGGGATGGATTAATCTCAGTGTAGATTCTTAAGCTCAGGGGTACCTTTGTTTGCTAGTACAGTGCAAATACACACGGTTTGGAGTTAATAATGGCCACCTAAAAATGGGATTATGGAATTGTGCATTTTCCTTGGATATTTCATGACTAAGTTCGCCAAACCATGAAGAAATTGTCAAAAACCAGTGGCACAGGTGATGACAGTGTAATATGAAAAGCACACGGCAGTTGGAAGCATAAATCAAATAATGCATTTGTCATTTCAATTGACCGAGATTCAATCAAGCAATATAGAAGTCAGTCAGCAAACATATCAAATTAAGCAAACCTGGAGAAATTGGTTAGCACAATTGAGCTTCACAGTGTTTATTCAAATTAACGTAGAAGTGGAATAGAATTACATTAATGCTGCTTTGGAACTCAGTTAAATATTTTAGTCACATAATGAAGTCTGTGCAAGGCCCACCTTGAAATCGGGTTAACAAATCTGCCATGTATACCACTTAACCTGCTTTCTCACTGCCCCAGAAATGAGGTTTCAAGGACTCAAATTTCAAGGACTCAAACAACACCAAACGGTAGCACTAGCAGTGATATTCAAGATCCAAATTCTATGGATTTTGAACCTTGACAAAATTATATAACCTGTTTCCTTTTCCCCCCAAAAAAATCAGTAACATGACTGATCATAATATTAATCAACCTTCAAAGGGTTTATTATAGAATCTTTTACTTTTATCAGTATATAATTTTCTGCTCCATGTCATAAATTCATCCATTTGCCTTTATTATTTTTCATATTTGTAATTTTTTCCCTTTGTGCAATAACAGTAAAAAAATTGTTGAATTAACAAAAAAAGTTCTTGGTCTCCAAGTCTCTGGTTGGTTCATTGCTTGGATTGGCTGGAACAAAAATATAACCATTTTGTTTTTTTCAACTTAACATCAACCAAACAACAAAACCCATATAAATTCAACATAAATTTAAAGTTTAAACATTCTGTAATTGTTTTTTTGGGGGGGTTCATAGAGATTAATTCACACATGGTCAGCTTTTTTAACATTCAAATCGATTTGAAAATATGGGTTATAATCACCACGCTACATCTACACATTTACAGACCCCTTTTTTGATGTGACAACTAAATTTTAGAGAACGAAATTTCCCGATGGCAATTTAAAACAGAATTCCTGTTGTTCATGGGGAGAGTGAAATATGATTGCACCTGCTCCCATATTGGCACCACATAAACAACACCAGACGGTTGTTCATTAATGTCAGTCAATTCATGTATGAGCAATTCAGGTAGGGGTAATTAATCAATAAAAACAGCTTCTACCTGTTTTCTGACTACTGAACAAGCATGGCACTATTCTTTGCATCACAACTACTGTTACCATGTTAACTGCAGTGGTGCCACACCGTTCATCCAATAATTGGTTTGCGATGGGTGAAACGCCATGTTGTGTGACAGTTGGTGTTTGGTCGGATTAGGTGTAACTCTGAATTTAGCTGACAACACCTGTGTTTTGTTGCGTTATTCATGCTTTTATTATGATCAGTGGTTGACTTCCCATCTGACTTTCACTTTGAACTTTACGTTTTGAAAAGACATAATATGGCTGATAAATGTCTTAGTGCTTGTTTAGTTTCATTTGTCTTTCAATCTCTGTTTAGTCTTTCTAAGACTCTGCTGAAGACTCTGTTAGATCAATTCACAGAGATTAAGAAATTACGTGTACCTGAGTGTTATTTATTTGTTTACTGCATATTTCATATTTGTCTCTGTACCCAAAACATTACTGACATATAATTGGTGATTGTGTAATACAAATGTAAGAGGTGTTTCTGTAATAATATTAAAACCATTTGCCTGAAATCAAGATGTGAAGACTTACAAGTTATTCTAAATCTGTCCCTTTTCACACTGTAGTTTTCACTTCAATTTAACAATTTTATTCACAAACATCTACTCACAAATAATGTCATCATTCTTTGCATTTTTCCTTTCACCGAAAATTCTCTAAAATCCTTTTCTGATACTCTGCAATCCATCACTTTCCAAGCGTGACACCACAAGTTAATTTTTATTCCTGCGCCATGACCTGAATCTAACTCATACCATGGAGGTAGAATTCTACCTCCATGCTCATACAAATATTTAATAACAGTCATATATTCGCTCTAAGGTCTTATACGACGAAGGCACCTCATGTTGCGAACTAACCATGCTGATGATTTATGCAGTGTGCTGTTCATTATATATTACCAAGCCCCTCTGTGCACATTTAAATAACTGTTTGATGAGGAGAGGGACATGTACAGGGCGGGCGAATTCTAGTGAACCATCTTTCCTTCTGACTGCATTGACATGTGACCATGTTTTACATGCAAGCCAGAGGGTGTAATTTGCTTCACTGCCACTGGCAGATCTCCCAGTCTGGATGTACAATTGTAGTTTAATTTCATTTTTTAAGAACAAGTTAAAAAGAAAATAAATTAAAATAGGTTTCAACTTGGTTTTCTGACAGATGAATTACCCAGGTCATGTCTGTGATTGTGATTGTATATATGAAAAATAAAGCATTGGACTAAAGATTGCAGTAAAACTGATTGTGTTTTTAAGCTCTGCCATCTGTTATTCTTTTCATAGCAGTATTTCCACAATGACAGACAAATCATCGCACCTCACAGCTACTGAAAGGGAATTCCCAGATGTCATTTCAGAAATGTCATCTTACAGATCAATTTTTATTTCCAGCACTAATCTGCTTAACCATAACCCACAGCATCAACCACACTATCAGCATGTTAGCCTTGAGCATGTGCAATGGGACTTAACTTCAAATATTGATTGCTTAAAGTGGTTCTGTTAAACCAGTCTATAAGATAGAATTTAATGGAGGAGATTTATTGTTTTATTAAAGTTGTTATCCCCCACTTATTTATATTTTATTTGGAAGATATTCTGAAAAACATGAACTTTGGTTCAGTAGTCCACTTCTTCAAAAAGGAGGGCCAAACAAACTTGAAATTCTGCTTGATTTATAAAGATGGACAATGCAGTTATACAAGACATAGCGTGGCGTGTTGTGGCAACTGGTCAAGCGCACTGGACTTGAGCTCTGGTGTTTCAGAAAAATAACCAGTACTTTGAGACGCCATCGGGTGTGATAAAGCACTTATAAGAACTGTGTATTATTATTATTATTTGTGTGTGTGTGGGGGGGGGGAATTACTTTTAGAAATTTCAAACATCTTCTGGGATGTTTTGTATGTTCCTGTTAATCATAACTAAAATTTTCTCCAAACTAATCAAGTAGGCCTACTAATTGCATACAAATCACCAACATGATCTGTAGCATGACACCATGTAATCTTGTCTCTAAACAGTGTTGTCAAGTACACACACACATAATGCACATTGTAAGTACATATGTAGATTATCAAAACTATTGCATTCGTAAAACTGTGATGTTTTCTTGAACGCAGTCTATTCCTTTTTCTTCTTTGAATAAATCTGAAGCCATCTACCCAAATTAAAAACAAGACCCGTAATGTGACACTTGAGCTTACACTTCCCATGAATTTTGTATTCACATTTTTTCAATAAAAAAAGTGCATACCCAAGTCACTAATAAGATCTCTAGCTGACACAGTAGATTATTTCCTCTGGTGTAAATGCCATCAAGTGTGAAACCTGAACTTGTTCAGTGATATGCCGAGCCAACATATGTTTAGCTACCAGCGTGAGTTCTTCTGCCCAGAGCAGATCAAAGCCAAGTAAACATGAACGGAGGTATTGATTCCAATATAATTACATCAGGGTCGTGATGAGAATATTTCTTTTGAACTCTTAAGATCTTTGACATGGGATTACTCACAGGGGACTCATAAAAGATAGCAAAGAAACTTGGGACATGAAATTCTTGAGGAGGGTGGATGACTTTTTCTCTTAGGTCTCTTCAGTTTGTGGTCGGAAACTTGATGTATCCATCTTATTAGGTTGGGTTTGAAAGTAGATTATAAAGTGAAACATTACGTTTTAAAATGTATTTGTATGTGTTTCTCTATTTGGCCATTATTGACTTTATAGAATTAAAAATCCCTTGTTTGTTTTAAAACAATAACCTTTTCATAATCTGTACATTGATTAATTTACCAGAGAAAAAACCCCTTCACAATTCAGTTGTGTGATGCACTTTTTCAATATATATAATCCTTATGAAGTTGGGGAAAATTACAAGTTTCTAACCTCTTCTTAAAATGATGTAAGATGCCATTTTATTTTATACTCTTTCAGAGAGAAATTTGATTAGGATATTAACAGCAAATGGGTCTGTACATTGCAAAGAGAAATTTGTGCATCAGTCAAAAGGTCAAATTCAATGCTGTTTTGACTTGAATATCATTGAAATTTAGGAATGAAACTAAAAACATTCCTGTACAAAAACGTACAGATCCATATTTGAAATGTGACTTCATTTGATGATTGGGGCTTTTGAAAAAGAAAATGCCACTGGAAGGGGTATCAAAATTGCAGGTTAAACCGATATGTAAGGTTAGAGACTCTTTTTCCACTTTCATAAATACTCTATCTATTTGAAAATGAGTGCATCACAAAACTTAGTTTGACCTTGGAGCCCCTCTTTAACCTAATGTCATTCTTTTGGACCCTCTGCATTTTTGGTTGAAATGTATGTAAAATCTGCTTTAATGTACACTTCAGCATGAACTATAATACTGAGAAATAGATGAAAAATGGTTTGTCTCCCTAGTATGTGGAGAATAATCTTCAAAAATGATTGTTCATTTGTAATAGTACAACCACCTTCACATTCCACCACATGGATTAATCCAACCAAGCTTCACAAATGACTGAATTGAGAGAGCTGTGCGGCCTTTTTGTCCAAGCTTGAAAACTGCTGGACTTGTTTTGAAAATATCAGCAGTACCCAATTTAACACTTAATAATATCTGCTGATCTGTTGTGCATGAGCGAGTACTATTATACGTGTGCACAAAACTGCACAGGGGGTTGCCACAATGTGTTATGATTTGCGTGACAGGTGTCAAGGGCTTAACAGAAGGCTTGGCCTGCCATATTGTGATCTCCAACTCCCCCCCCCCTCCAGTTTTGGCAAATGACCTGGGGTTACCGCATATTTTTTTTACAATGCTCAATTTTGAATTGAGTCAGACGTTTTCTACATCTTACTTGTCAGGTAATAAATCTCAAGGGAAACTAACTGGGTATAGAAATCAATTTTGGGTGAACAAAGAAAAAATTCCTAAAATGGGATTCGAACCTGGGACCACTGGATTTACGTGCTGGTGCTTTCAAACTGAGGTATCTAGCCCTCTGTTGGCAGTCTCTTTATTTTGTCAATGTTTGGGGGTGCTGATCAGAAATCATCCAACCTAACTGCTGTATAGCCAGGGATCACGCCCAGTTAACGATACAACCTTGGAAGTAGCATGTGCATGTATGGGGATGCGACTTTTCGTTTCAAACATCAAGTGTTAAACCACAAGGGAAACTGACAGGGTACTTTTATTGATTAACATAAATAAAGTGCGTTAAGATGACTGCCAAGCTAAGAATTGGCTAATAATAGAACTTGTTTTACGCAATGGGAAAGTGAATAGTTAACCAAAATCATTTTTAAACTGGGTTATTGCACAAAATATTCTTACAATTAAAAGAACACAGTGACTACTGAATAAAAAGTAAATGTTAGTGTAAAACTACTCTGTATATATTTGTATGTGAAAATCAACAGTTAACAGGGAATAATTCAAATGACTGTAATCAGACCGTTTTACCCTAAGTAATTAATAATTAAGGGTGGAAAATATATTACTTATTATGAATTTCATACCATTACCAATCCTCAAGAGAAATATTTCCATCCGGAATACTGCAAAAGCTGTTTAAAGAGAAGTTGACGTCTTGAAAAAATCATTGTTGCTTATTTTTATTGCCACAATCGAATACGCTGATATAAAAATGCACAAAAATCTCTGATAGAACACTAACCTTTTTAATTATTTTCACTATAACGTGACCACCTAATTTGATGAAATAATCACAGGTTGGTTGGCTGGTGTGTTGATTGAAAACTACAGGATGGAGTTTAATGTTCCTCCTTAAAAAGTTATATCCTTTACTCGTTGAATAATACTGTACATGTGCCGGTTGTTTGGATTTGGTTGCACATATCAATTTCTGAATTCCATCAAAGTCTGGCTCGGAATTAAAACAAAATAATACTTTAGATGAAAAAACATCACCCCAACACAAACCTTGTTGATTAATGGATTCCCTGGAGCAATGCCGCTGGTATTCAAAAGAGGTCTGTTTCCATGGTAACTCTGAATCTGTTTGCTGTGTTGGCAATACACAAGAGAGCCAAGTGTTTTGCGGCAATGTTATTGTTGAATGTGGACTGCTTCTGTTGAATTGATTAACGCAGGCAGTCAAAGCACAGCAATTGCACCTTGGACTTGGGAAAACTTGCCTCTCAAAATCACCCCAATCAAGTGTTTTTTCCCCCTAGAGGGATGTCATATTTTTGTTGCCAAGCTTGCTCTGTGTTTTTGGAACTGAAAAAAGTATTTGTAAAGGTCATGTTGGGTGATAGTTTCTATCAAATAGACTGAAATTGTGCAAAGGTTTCTGGCTTCAAAATCGGAGCTGATACAGATATTTAGTCAGGGATTTCTTTTCTGCTCTTCACATGATCTTCACACATCTTTGGAGCATGTATTTTCAATATCTGGACAGGTTCATCAAATTGTATTTTGAAATGTTGATCAATCGGCTACTCATCCATACAAAAAAATGTATTTATATCAGTCTGTCCTCATGATCAAGCCATGATATAAATATAAACACAGTTAAACAAGTGCTAATGATTTGCCAAAATGTGTGAAGTACAAATATTTCCCGCCACCTTCCTACTCCATTCTGTTCTCTCTAAAGACAAACTGCCCTCTTTTAGGTATCCTATTAATAAAAAGGGTCCATTCATAAGAAAGGGAACATCTGTTTAAAGTTGTATCCCTTCCTTCATGACATCACCATAGTACCTGACCCCCTCCCAATGGCACTCCAATCATCTGTGTACATTATCATAGTCAAATATGTGATGGGCACCCATGAATAAACTTTGTTCTGTTATTTAGAACAAAGGCATCATTCCTGCTCAATGTAGTGATAATAAACAACATTCTCCATAGTATGTAGTCACCATGGGGTAACTATCACCCCCCCCCCACACCAACCCACAGGGTAACTGTTTCGCCTCCCCCACTCCCGACTTCAAAAATGATTACAATACATGTGTAGACTTTCATGTGGTGCTGTATGTAGACAAGTGTTGCATTGTATGTTTGGGGTAGTAAACTTGACAACAACCTTCCTTCCCCCATTGACACCATATAAGTGACCCCCTCCATAAGTCACTTGACTCGTCTGTCAGGAAAAATTGTCATAATACAGGATTTCCTTAGCACCCTGGTTTCATCCCCATAGATGACGTCAGCTTATTGTGACTCATCATTGATGCTTCAAGATCCCTGGGCTCATTGCCTTATTTCATGTATAATGTACATCATGTATTGATCCAAAGCCCAATGTCATCAAGCTATAATGGTATTGAAATTTGGGTTCAATTTCACACAGTAGCTTAGTAGAAAATATAGCAAAGTTATCTGATTGGTTAAATTTTGCAAGTTACCAGTTAAAAACAGTATACATGTATGTTTTGTGGTAATTTGGCTGGTAACCCAACTTTGTTTAAGCAGCTCTGAAATTAAGCTGGTTGGCAACCCTTTTCAGCTTGGTACAATATTATACAATTATTGGATGCATGTGAGTGCATTGTGACTGATTATAATCACAAGGTGAAATCTGGACCATTCCATTTCATGTGGCGAAGTTGAGTGAAATGGAAAAGCGAAATTTCACCTCGTGATTTTATTCTGCGACAAAGCATGAACAAAATGCATGCAATATTTGTTTTATATAACTCACACAATGATCCTTGTCATTTGAACATAATTCACAAAAAACACAAAATAGATAAGGAAACTCGTCCACCCCACACACTGAAAATTCTTTTAAATTTTTGTCTAAAGAACATGGAAGTCTCCATGTAGTCACTTGCAACCTGGGCTGCCATGACATAACCTGCCTCATTTGGGCGGGGAACTGTTATTTTGGGAACAACGCTGCAAAGCATCCAATAATAATAATCCATAGTGGACGGGTGCTATCCAATATTAAGTTTTGGATATAATCATGTGTATATAACGGTACATTATTTATAGTATATATAAATGTTTTATGTCTTTTTAACTCAATGGGGCTTTCTCATGCACGCTTGCTCGTGTTTTTAATGACTCTTATGCGAATATACCTTCACAAATTTCTAAAAGCACTTTTCAAACTTTACACTTGAGCATTTTCTAAGTACTTTTGCTGTGGTTGCCTCGTTCTTAGCAAAAGTTGTACCCTCTAGGTGAAGAGGAAATGTTAATATGTAAATGCCATCTATAGATTTGGCTTGCTTTTGATTCATTAAGAAAAAGGAAGCATGTTCACTGTAAATATGAAATCAATGTATGTATGCTTTGTTAGTTTGCTCTATGAAAGCTTAAGGAGAAATATGTCTGTGTGGTTTGAAGTTTTCATAAAAATGCAGAAGTTTGAAGTGCTCCTGAACGTTTCATTTGTTTAATACAGAGATGAAGACCACCTCAAGTACTTCTTTTGGTTCATAGCAAAATGCCTTTTCCCCAATGCAAGTATCATGCTTATTTATGATTTGTGTTTGTTTTGGTTATCAGGAGAACCAGACGCTGCTCCCTGTGAGGCCTTTAATCCTGATTCTATCCACCAAGAGCCCCAAGCTGCTGCAAAAAGATCCTCCTCCCCACAGGTACCACCGCCTCCTTCCCCAAGATCAAAGACAGAGCAGGAAGCATCCCCACGGCAGACCCCATCCCCATCCCCACGCAAAGGAACACCCACCAAGATTCCATCTCTTAAGCAGAGGCCCAGATCAGTGGGTTCCTATGAGGAGGTTGTAAGGAGACCACAATCTCCAAGAAGTAAGCAGTCTCCAAGACCAAATTCGTGTGTGCTGAAGTCGACTTCACCAAGAATCAGTAGTAGACAGGAGAATTACGCACCAGGCGGTGGAAACGTCAAAATTGCTAACGTCAAGGTTAGTCGAACAATTTATTAGCGTAGTTTCCTCCAAAAGTCTTCTCAAAACAATTTTGAGCCAGGACAAATTTCAGGAGTTACTGTATTTCACTTTTACAAAGTTGATAATCATGCAAATTTGCCTGTTACATGAACAGAAGTGTTGTTGAGTATAGATGTGGTAAGGGCATTACGTTGTGACCCTAGCAGAGTCTTTCTCAAATGTTAATTGAAGATGCAGCAGCAGAGTCTTTGTGACAAAGGGCTAAAATGACGTCACAACAGCAGAGTCTTTTTCTAAAGGCTAAATTACGTCACAACGTGTGTTGTGATGTGTGTATCTTTTTGATTTAGCCTCTGCTAGGGTCAAAACATAAGGTCATTGTAATAATGTGTAGCCTTTGAGAGAGACTCCGCTAGGGACGAAACATCGGGCCATTACCACTTTTTCCCACTTACACCACAGGTTGATTTGGTTAGTAAAGCTGCTAGCAGCTATTTCACTTTTTAATTGTGAAGGTGTGAGATTTAGCAGAAAATTTAAATAAGTAATCATAGTAACAATGTACTCACCCAATTAAAAACATAAATTTGGCAAGTGCAGAAAAATTATGAAGATTTATTTGATGTCGGTTTAAGGCAAAGTACAAGATTGGTAATTATATATTTAAATAAATTATTTGATTAGTTTCGATGTGAAGGCCCAATGATTCTAAAATTCCTACTAGTACCCACCCTCCAGAGAGATTATCCGTCTAGAGTACCAATATGAATATGCACAAAATCTCTGACAAACCATGAAACCGTTTATTGTTACTTTCACTAAAATTTTACCACCGAAATGTTTGTTTATGAAATGTTTGCAGATGTTTGTATGGTGTGTTAATTGGAAACCAGAGGATGGTTATTAATTTACCTACAAACAGTGATGTACTATCCCTTCACAGTGCAGACATGATATTCTTCTAACTTTAATCTGATTTCCGGGGGGTTTTTTACCCTGAGAAAAATCAGCAAACTTGTTAATAAATAGCCTGAAAAGACTATCATAAATCGGACACCTTTGTACAAAACTTTCCTATTTTTTTTTCTTCAAGGGCCAAACATTATTCCTGAAAGCGTGAATTCAAAATAAATTTCAAACATATCTGTCAAACCTAGGCATAGATATTCTGGAAATGTTATGCTGATTCTAAACTAATGGTCCCATAATTTGCATCTCCTCTTGTTAGCAGTCAGACATGTCAGGTGTCAAGTCTCGTACAGTCAGCCATACAGGACACAAACCAGGAGGTGGTAATGTGAAGATCTTTGACAAGAAGGTGGATTATTCTCATGTCAAAGCAAAGAGTGACATTGGCAGTGGGAAGGCATCCGCATCTGCATCCAGCCCAAGGAAGTCAGGTTAGACAAGTTCAAGCTTAGGCGAAAAATAACATTGTAAGAATGCTTTCTTGGAAATGTTATGCTGTTTCTAAGCGCTGTGGTACCCAGTGTAAGAACGCTCTATAAATGCCCGTTTTTATTATTATTATCCATCTGACACGTCTGAAGAACTGATGATACACTTCAGCAATGCACATTGAATGTTAAAAAAAACAGCAAGTTTTAAATTATTTATTCCAGGGTCCTTTTACAACATGTTGTGTGATTCATTGTTCAGTGATGGAATATATGAATGTGTGAATTTTCAACTTTTTGCTTATTTCAATGATATTTGCATTCAGGAGTAATTTTTGAGGCTTTTTATTCTACTGAATAATAACCTATTCCAAAAATTCCAACCTGACAATATATGTATAAGATAAGCAAGTAATTCTTTTTCCAGAAGATTTGTCATTTTTTGTCTTTATTCATCTCCCACAGAGCCTACATCTCCTCGCGCTAAGACAATGTCCACTCCTCTTCCAAACACCAAGAACGTCCAGTCTAAGATTGGCTCCAAGGACAACATGAAGCACACACCAGGTGGAGGAAAGGTAAATAACCGTGACAAAACAAGCACCGGTAATAATTCTTCTCCAGGAAAGATCCCGTAATGCTAAGTAATCTTAAGAGTGTCAATATACTGCAGCTCTGACTCAATGAGCCTTAACCAAGGGTTTTCATAACTGATGCCAAGGATGTCAAAGCTTGTGACAGCTGATTTAGGAATGTACTCTTCACATTTGAAGGAGGTCAGCTGCCATGTTGATCAAACTTCACCACTACTTACTAAAAAACAATTCTGGCAATCTAATGTAGGGTGGATGTACTTTTTCCCTTTCTGTGAATTTGTGCTTTCTAGAAAACGACTGTTTTGATTGTGTTAAAAGATATCGTCTTTCTATTTATTCCTTCAATTTTCAATTTCTCATTGAAAAACTAAAAAATTAACCATATTTCTTAATCAACATAACATTTCTCTCAGCAGAAGGCATCTAAAGATAGTAATTCCTTGTATGTTATTTGCATTACAATGGTCAAACAATACTCGCATGACCAGTACCCCACCCCTCCCCTTTTTTAAGCGATTATTGCATGTTTATTGAAGAGTTTTGTTTTCACTTTTGTAACTAATTTATTATTTGGTTCATTTCATTGGTAAAGTATTATTTTGAATTAAATGACTAATATTTGTACAAATACAAGATTCAAGGCATTGCATGATGGAGGGTTGAATGTAGTGATCATTTGTTTACCCATGTGAACTGTTGTGTGTTGACGCTGTTGTTTACAGAAACTGAACCATTTTGTTTACAGGTGAAGATTCAGACGGAGAAAGTAGATTTCACCTCTGTACAGTCAAAATGTGGGTCCTTAAACAATACCAAACACAGACCAGGAGGCGGGAACGTCAAGGTAAGAACCATTGTACATGTATTCAAGTAATTCATGAAGTGAAATAAGTGCAATGACATAAATGCTTTATTCAAATAATGTTATACAAAATTGTTTGGTATTTCACTTGTTTTGATCGTGTTAAAAGATTTCGTCTTTCTATTTATTCCAATTGCTCATTGAAAAACAAAATAATAAACCATATTTCTTTATCAAAATAACATTTCTTTCAGCAGAAGGCATCTAAAGATAGTAATTCCTCATATGTTATTTGCATAACAATGGTCAAACAAGACTCACATGACCAGTACCCCGTCCCTCCCCTGGTTGAAGGTGATGGACAGCGAGCCAAAAGTGCCAGTTCAGGTCTCAAAATATTAAAAAGACCCCGTCTAAAGGTGAAATTATAGAAACGCAGTGCCATTTTGTGGTTGGCCCACCCATTGCAGTGACCAGGATGTCGTGGTATTATCTTGCACTCAACACCATCTTCTGCGTCTTTGTAAAATGATGGAACATAAGTGAATTGTGTCAATAAATTGTGTCCAATTTGAGTGTTGTTTGTGTCTTGCTGTGGTGTTTTACTTTATTCCCACTTTAGTTAGTTTCTCATCCCTTCAAAATGTCTGGATTTCAGAAATGGAAACTAGTTGCACCATCACACTTAACCCTATGACTGGTAGAAGAGTTGTAGTTAGTACATGTAGGATAAGTACACATAATGCCATCCAGCGGTGCATTTCGTAGAACATGTTCGTGTAGGTCCAGCGCGTGGGCGTGACATGCGTGTGTAAGTACTCCAGGATGGCGAGTGAGAAAATAATGACGTCATCTGAGAAGGGTCCTGATTGGTTGTTTGAGTCTGTCATAGAGGTCATACTCCTCCTCACAGGAAGCTAACTCTGTAACCATAAAGATCACATCTTATTATTAAAGAAACCCAAAGGTTAGATAATTAAAGGCAAAAGTGTTTACTAGTCATCGGGACAAACCATAATTTATCTTATATTTGTGCAGCTGTTCTGTTTAATTTGGACTTGAACTACAGGAATCCCATACATAGAGATTTGCCTACCAATGCGAACAGTGACATCAGCTACTGTGAATAACATGGGACACACTTTCTTCATTTTAACATTGATGACTTATTCTCATAAATTAATCTCCAATCCTGCAGATTTTTGATCAGAAGTTAGATATCAGCATGTATGTTAGAAGCCGTGTGGGGTCATTAGATAATACATACCACACCCCAGGGGGAGGTAACCTTAAGGTACCAATTCATCAATATGCATGTCAGCTTCATCTCATTTACATATCATTAAACACTGCTTGCTAAATACTAAACAGGTGGAAAGATACATACATTCATCTCATTTGCATATAATGGGATGCTGAATATTTCAAGTACTAAATCATTGGCTGTGAATATGCATGACAAGTTTTTACAAATATAAAGCAAATATTAACATAATTACCCTTAGGAGAAATTGACAGCGTTTTGAATTAGCATGCAAGTTAATTTACATAAAGTTTGAATAAATTTGTGCAAGAAATCAATTCAGGTTTTGTAAATCTTCACATAATCTGTCATAATATTTGAATTCTTACTAACGTGTGCAAGGATAAAATTTTCATTGGTTTGCAAGGATGAAATAAATATTGATTTTACTGTGATTTCAAAGGATCCATGCATAAGAATTGAAATGATCAATACATTTTCTGAATGAATGATTTACTCCCTGTCTTACAAATATTTATCTCACTTTTTGAAATGCTTTCATTTCTTTTTCCATTGCATCCATTTCTAGAACAAATAGAGTGCACAGCCTTCTATTGAATATGCATGATTATTGTACAAAAGCTTGCATACATTAACATGAATTAACATAATAAACCACTGCATCATTTTACCATACAGTCATCCAGTCTTCTTAAATAAACCTCATTTTCTCTGATTTCTAGATCTATGAGGAAAGGTTAGCATTTAAAAAGAAAGCCTTAAGTCGAATTGGTTCCTTTAGTAATTCTCGCCACCGCCCAGGAGGTGGAAACTTTAAGGTAGTTTGACATGGCATCTGTTGCATCATGGGACCTTGTATGCAGAGCATTGTGGGATTGCTTTGAGTTTATGCCTAAAACACATTCCGACATGAAGCCTAGGCAAAGTTTAGACATGAAGTAATTTGTTTGATCTTAGAGAGCAATAATTTGAGTTTTGATCCAAGAAGCATGCTTACTTACATTTTCTTTATATCTTGTAAACGTTTTAAAACAATCTTGTGCAATTTTCAAATACTATATGGGAGTTCTCCCATAATTTGAATCCTTCAGAATCCACTGGACATAAGATTGTTGAAATTGGTATGATTAGCCCCATACCACAGATGGGTGGTAATAATAAACTTCAAATATCAAGTCAAAAAAACATACATATATCGGACAAGAAGATTCCTGAAACCTTTGGTCAATGTGTAAATCGTAACCTCAGAATTGTGCAATAATCGTGGAATTGCCATTTGTCCATCTATGATATGTATGACAATAGGAAGGAGTAAGTACATTTATAGTCAAATAATTTTTTTTTTTTTAGGGTTTTACACTGTAATGCTGGTATTCCGTTACCAGGTCTGCTGTCAGAATTTGTATTTTGTTTGTTAGTGCCAGTTATGTTTGTTTGTTTTTTGTTGTTGTTTACTTTGCTGAAGCATCGTATAATGAACATACTAATTTTCTGTTGCAGCTCAAAAACAGGGGCATTTGATCTGACGGCAAAGTAAAAAAATATTCTCTCTTATTCACTTTTCTAGTTTAATTTCATGTTTTGTTAAACATGCTAAATGCCTTTCATGACTGACTAATTTTTCTTTTGCAGCTCAAAAAAGAAGCCCATTTCAACAAAGGTTCTAATTAGACTCAAGATATCATGAGATTCAACTCAAATATTTGCATCATGATGAGATTGTTCTGATATTTACAGAGAATTGGACCTTGGGGAGACATTTTCGTAGAGTTGTGAACATACATAATCTTATTCTTTCCTCTCCCAAACATAACTTTATAAATATGTTTTTAATGCCACATAATTCCACTAGGACTATTTGTATCAATAGACTGTGCAAGTCTCGCGCGTATTGGAACAAGAAAACACGTCAACTGAAGAACATTTTTTTCTCTGAAATCAAATCTTTGTTTTAAATTATATTCAATTATAAAATCTGAACAACAAAAATACTCATTACATGTTTATAAAATCAGTTTTAATTTTTATAATAAATATACAAATAATGTAATAATTATTATTGAAGCAAATTTAAAACAATGGGACAAGGATGCTTATTTGATCTTAACTTTTCAGAAACCACATGTGTGGATTTGCGATGGTCACACAGGCGTAAAATTAACGCTTGACGCAGTTTAAGAGGACGCTGACGCCTCAACAACCATAGACTGCTATGAAAAGGCTTCACGTTTTAATTACAGCATCTGGTGATTATCATCGCGCATCCAAGCGTTTACATAAGTTTTGTGATCGGAGCTGAGCACAAAATTCTTAATTTTTATAGTAACCGGAAGCTGAGGTCAAATTTAGTTCTCGGGTTTTCTTGGTGAATTGATTTTACTTTACTATTTTTTATCACTAAGTATTACATTCCCAACAACACATATATTTTTCATGGTCATAAACCGCGTTAAACTAAAATAATTGACAAAACAAAATCTTGCCCATGTAAATCTCCATATGGTTGGGACCACAATGGTCCCGGAAGTTCAAATATGCGCAAGACTTGCACAGTCTATACAAAATTTGCAATTATGAAATCAGAAGACAATTACCCTTTGTTGCTGTTTTTTTAAGTCATCAAAAATTGTTTCCCCATGGTGCAATTTTTTTTTTTTTTTAAAGTCGTTAACAAAGCATGCATTATTATATTTGCATTTGTTGTGGTGGGAAAACCATTGGGTTACCCAAAGGGGGAACTTGCTCCCCCCCCAAAAAAAAACCCCAAACCCCACAACATTTTAAAGTTAGAAATTTCAGCTCTTGAATAATGGAAAGTATAAACTTAGGAAAACTTTGCTGTTTTGTTTGTCACTTGATGATGTGCCCCTTCCCTGATCCATGGACTATCTGCTGATACAGGGTCAGCCGTTCTGAGTGATTTGGGGTTAAACTCTACCCCTGTTATCCCCTCAGATTCTGGATGAAAAAGTGGAGTTCACCTCCAAAGTCCAGAGCAAAGTGGGATCTCTGGACAACGCAACGCACACCCCTGCTGGGGGAAATGTCAAGGTCAGATTAAATAGGGTTCAAGGGTCACTTGTAGTTAATGCCTTATTGCAGGATTGCATGTTTTGTTTACACCTCAGAAACAACCTCATTTACAAGTAAGAAAAATACTTTTGTCACTGAAACATTGTTAATCAATCTAGAACAATTAAGATAGCCTTTTGCAGTTAAAATGATGACAAATGTTTACCCAGGGCGTTGACATAATTGCTGTATACTGAGAAAGGTGACCATCAATTGTGATAACAATTCATACACGTTTGAGTTTTCACACTTGAATTTCCGGTGGATTAGAAAAAAAATGTCATAATGCAAAACTTAAAATCTGTTCAATGCGAGTAATGTAGTTCTTGGTGACCAGCCCTTGATGTCCAAATATGATTATTACAGTCCTAGTATAGGTATTTGTTGTTGCATCTCTTTGGCTTTTTTCTGCTTTAGCTTCTTTTTTCATCTTCATCTCTTGCTTTTAGTATTTTGTGCTCATATAAACTTATGGCTGATTCTAAGAGTGCTTAGACACTTTGTTTTACTTCTCTTTGATGTTGTAGTCAACAAAATGGGTACGTCTGTATTTGTAGTTTTCTTGGGACCATGTTGATTATGTGATCACCACACATGGTTAGATGTATGTAGACAACACAATTGTTAAATGTGTTAGGCCTGGGCTAGATTTCACAAAGCACTAAGATTCATCTTAAGATGACTTGACAGTATCACCATAGTGATTTGTATTGTGACAATATCACACTTTGCTTAGCAATTAAGGTTGATTTGCAGTTAAGATCAATCTTAGATCTTTGTGAAATAGAGGTCTGATACTTCAGTCGCTGTGTATACTGGCACCTCTATAAGGAAAAGTGATTTCTACTGGAACATTTCAAAAGGCAGAGTCGAAAGGAAATCCCCCCTTTTAACTTATTAAGTATAAGGCCTGATGTTGGTACTGTGTTTATAACCATCCAACTTAAAAGGTAGGGTCATACTTTGGTAATGACCCCCCCAAAAATGGTGTAATTTCATCCGGAAGCTTACTTGTTATAAAGACTGTAATGGTGGTAAGCATCCTGCGAGATTTTGTTGTAGGAAATACCCCCGTTGATCAGAAATCAATAAAAGTATGTTGACAAATTTTTACCTCCAAAACTCACCTCAAGTTTTGGAGATTTCAATTTATGTGGTGTCGGTTTGTGAATGCTGCGACCGGAAATGCGGTTGGTACCCGCTATCACCTCGCTAAACATGGATGGGTTCAAAATTCTTGATGAAAATACCGTGACAGTTTTGTTCTGTAGTCTCAATAAGTAAACACTGTATTCAGCTGAAACTTTCACAGGTGACTTTCATTGTGTCTTTATTGACAATTTGGCCTATAAAGCAGCTACTTGTTGACAAAAACCAATCTATGACACTACCTTTTACTGGGTACCATACAGTGATTGTGGTAGCTATTATTCCTAGGTGACCATGGTCAGTATCATCATTTCACATCAATATTGCCTGAGGTTACTACAGACCCCTTGCATTGGCTGCCATCTTTGAGGTCAAACAATGGAAATGTGTACGCGCTGTGCACAACTGTCAGCCAATGATAGCTCTTCATTGACCTCAGTGAGGAGACTGTTTTGGGACTTGTGACGTCATATGCAAGGGGTCTATTGACATTGTGTTTGATGTCAGAAGGGATGATGTTACTCTATAGATTATCCAGACGAGTTTGAAGTAGATTCAAACATCACTTGTTAAAGGTATCGTACACGTTTGGTAATGACTCAAAACAAATATAAGCATAAAACTTACTTGGTAACAAGCAACAAAGAGCTGTTGATAGTATAAAACATTGTAGGAAACTACTCCCTCTGAAGTAACGTAGTTTTTGAGAAAGAGGTAATTTCTCACTAAAATAATAAAAACTTCTTGATAAATTTGTGTCTATATATGCTAGAAATAATACCCTGTGCTATATTAATTAGGATAATCACATGGAATTCAACTATTAATTTTGATCCAATTGTACATACTCAATCTGCATTATTTGTGTACTTCTAATAAACCTAATTAATGACTCCTCTCTAATAATTGTATCCGTTGTATATAACTCTAGGCAACCTAAACTTTGTATATTATCATATTAATTACTTTCGCTCCTTTAATTTGTAAATAAGATTTGGTGTGTTTTGTTTGTGAATGATGTAATCAATTTGAGTGTGCAATAAACGGAGTCGTATAACTCCAATCAAAAGAAAAAAAATAAATAAATAAAAACTTCTTGCAAGAAGTTTTTATTCCTAACTAAAAGCACACAAATTTGTACAACAAGGGTGTATTTTCTTTCATCATTTTCTTGCAACTTCGATGACCAATTGAGCCCAAATTTTCACAGGCTTGTTATTTTATGCATATGTTGGGATACACCAAATGAGAACACTGGTCTTTGACAATTACCAAACGTGTACGATGCCTTTAAAGTGGTGTGTCAGGGAAGCTACAGGGTTCTTGCAATCTACATACTGGGGTATTAAGAGCGGATATGCATGTCTTTGGGCCAAGGAAAACACAAAATGAATTTTTGGTTTACAATCGCATAGTGTAAAGTTTCTAATGATACTCATCTTTCTGAAAGTTACTTCATCTAAAATGTCATCTCAAAGAAAAGTATCCAGTCTCATTTGTACTGTGGTGAAGAATTTCTCAACAAATGTTTGTTCAAGACATTTGTAGGACTAAAGGTCATGTAGTTCGGATTATCGTGAAGTAAACTCACAGGTCAGCTTAGTAAAATGAGTCAAGGTTACTTCCAAGAAAAAAACACTAATCCAACATTTGGGTTGTCTGTTCCCCATAGACCAGTGACTAAAGAACTGTATGAAAAGTCCTGTCAATTTATGGTCATGCTTTCTTTATTCTTGATGTTCATCATTAGCTGAACTGGGGCAAACCTAGTAAGCAGAAAAGAGAATCATTAAGAATTAGTACTGGTTACATTTGTCTACAAAGAAAGATTTATTATTTGTGCTAAGCATTTTGGTTAGATGATAACAAAATAACTGGTTTGTTATGCACTACAAAAACATCTGTCATTTAAAAAACCTAAATCTTGTACATTTATTTTTCACTTCTCATTTAAAAATAAACCTTTATTAACTTTGTTGGCACTAATTTACATTGGTTTGTTGTGATTAACTATATAAACAATTGTCACTAATACATATATTTGATCTGTATTAACTATTGGCAATGAATCTTTGATTTATTTATAACTTAGATGCACATTTATGAATTTGCATTTTAGTTACTATACATTTTGTTATCATTATATTATGTTGCAAAAAATAGTTAATGGCCTGACGTTTCGACCCTAGCAGAGTCCTTCTCGAAGGCTAAATGACAAGACAACACACATGAACAGGTATATGTTGTCTTGTCATTTAGCCTTTGAGAAAGACTCTGCTAGGACGAAACGTCAGGCCATTAACTATTTTTTCATTTATACCATAGGTCCTTTTGGTTGGTAAGCAGTTTGCAACAGCTAATTCTATTTCATCATTATATTATGTTGTTATAAATTCTTTTCATATGTCATGATGGATGGAAACTGTGTTAAATTTACTTTTTCTGGTCTTGGCCGTATGTTAGTCTACATGTCTTTATGATGTTGACTGTTTAATTTATTTAGAAATACTTTCCATATGTGGTTTACTGAGTTTTGTTATCATAAATATTCAAAAAGTCGCAGGCTAAAAGCCAAATTGCATTAGAATTATAAATTAAAAACATTTTGGAAAACAGCATGTAACTTGAGAATGCAAGTTATTGAAATATTTGTTTACAAAAAATAAAAATTGAGGCAGATAAAACCAAACGGTTACACAAAATAGATGACAGCTTATCTGAAGGATGTTGTAGAGAGTTGTTAGTTCATAGGGCCACCTCAGCTACAGAGTTGAAGGATGTTGTAGAGAGTTGTTAGTTCATAGGACCACCTCAGCTACAGAGTTGAAGGATGTTGTAGAGAGTTGTTAGTTCATAGGACCACCTCAGCTACAGAGTTGAAGGATGTTGTAGAGAGTTGTTAGTTCATAGGACCACCTCAGCTACAGAGTTGAAGGATGTTGTAGAGAGTTGTTAGTTCATAGGACCACCTCAGCTACAGAGTTGAAGGATGTTGTAGAGAGTTGTTAGTTCATAGGGCCACCTCAGCTACAGAGTTGAAGGATGTTGTAGAGAGTTGTTAGTTCATAGGACCACCTCAGCTACAGAGTTGAAGGATGTTGTAGAGAGTTGTTAGTTCATAGGACCACCTCAGCTACAGAGTTGAAGGATGTTGTAGAGAGTTGTTAGTTCATAGGGCCACCTCAGCTACGGAGTTGAAGGATGTTGTAGAGAGTTGTTAGTTCATAGGACCACCTCAGCTACAGAGTTGAAGGATGTTGTAGAGAGTTGTTAGTTCATAGGACCACCTCAGCTACAGAGTTGAAGGATGTTGTAGAGAGTTGTTAGTTCATAGGACCACCTCAGCTACAGAGTTGAAGGATGTTGTAGAGAGTTGTTAGTTCATACATGGAGGTAGAACTAATTCTTCCTCCATGGTTCATAAGACCACCTCAGCTACACCCTCTACATAAATATTTATGCAGACAGATCTAATGAGACAGAAAAGGAAAAATTAGGCTTTCTTTCTTTTCATCTATCTGTCTGGTCCTTGCTCTATGGTCTGTCCATCTTCTTTCCTCATGATATTGTCTGTTTGTAAAGCGTCTCTTGTGTTGTTATTACAGAGACGTCTGTCTGTCAATCTAATTAAACAATTTACCCAACAGGAGCTTCTTGATTATCCGATAATCCAACTGGCACAGTGTAAATCATCACTAATCTCCTCCTTAATCTTTGACACCCACAGCTGGCGTCTGAGAAACTGGATTTTGAAACGAGAGCCAAGAGTCGTATTGGTTCCCTTGACAATGTTCGCCATAGCCCCGGGGGAGGGGCTGTAAAGGTAGATCCCTGATTGGACAATGCTGTGACTTGTATCCATGGAGATTCAACAACTACTACTCTTTATACTAACCGGGGTATTTGGTCTCATTGGTTTCAGTTTGGGGTTTGTGCAATGACATCATCGGTTCCCAGCAGATGTTATCAATCAATTAATATCGGATGAATGAAGCAGGATGACCAATCTTGCTGTGTTATTGATGACACATGTTGGGATGCTTCACTCCCGTATCTATTGAAGTACTTTTATTGTCAAACCTGACATTCAAAAGGACAATTTTATAACATTAATAATAACTACAGAGTCACTTCAGAGCAACAGCATGTACTCTTGGAAGATCCACAAGATTGAAGGTTACAAAATGTAGCTAATGAGTAACTTGGGAAAACAAGAACAAATCATTGTAAGAATATTAAAGCACTCTTACCCTGAGGTGCTGAAGGGACTTATGACACAAAACAGAAACGCAGACAAAGGACTAGAACAAACAAGGAGAGCTGTATTGCGAGCTACAACAAAATAACTTGTCAATTTCACATGGCTACATTTTAGTTTTTGATGATCACAGAGTTTTTCCTCTGTGCTATAAAATATGTTTATTTGGGATGGTTAAGGATAAACGATCCATGAGCATAGAAAGTATAATGGGGGGGGGGGCTTGCACCGACAAACACTGCTTTTGGCACCCCCCACATCTTTGCCACTCTTTTGTTTTCGGTCACTTTTCTTATGTATTACACCTTTTCATAATAGTTTACCATCAATAACTATTGTTTTTGTATTACTCACTCCAACTATATGAATGTGAGCTTTGATGTGAAAAAAAAGTGAATTTAATAACAAAAATATAATAACAAACAAAGGGAATTTAAATTCTGCCGAAGTGACAGACAAGAAAACTCTTAAGTTGTTAGTAACAATGGGAACAAGAGCTGCTTAGAAGAAGATCCTGCCTCAGCAGGAATTACAGGCTAGTTTAGCCGGTAACTTGCTTCTTCTAAGCAAGATTTGTCTGTGCTTAGCAAATTTGTGTTCTTGGCGGCTCTCTTAGATTCTAACATTGTTGTTTACTTAACACACTGACAATTAGAAAAGGTAGATTTTTCAAACCTTACACATACAAAGCATGATTTTGCAGTTTATTTACACATGTACTAACTTTTATTTCTTTCAGTGATGTTTATTTTAATGTTGACACAGTAATTAGTTAACAAAAACAAAAGGTTGATTGTGATTAACATAACATTAATGTTCAGTAATGATTGCATATTATTTGTTACTTGGTGAGAAAGGTAAGCATATGTGACTCGTTGAGGAAATGAATTCCAATCCTAACTCAATCATAAAAAAGAACCCTTAAAAATTAACCTGAAATGTTTTTTTATTTGAGTGGCTCACAGGCAAGCCTTATGCAGAAAGTTTGCAATGAAGCAAAGTTTGATTGAAATTGAAGTTCTTTGATTAGCTCGCATAGTTCACCCTTTTATTTCACCATTTCTGGTCATGACTGATCATGCTAATTACTTTCTATGTTTTGCTTAAGGTCACCTCAGTTGAGAGTTTTACATTTCGGTGTTTATTTGTTTGTTTTGTTGTTCAGATTGAATCGAAGAAGTTGGATTTTAGCAAAACATCATCGAAGGTTGGATCAAAAGATAATCTGAAACATCAGCCTCAAGGTGGAAACAAAAAGGTGATTCAAGAATTACATAAACATTTTATGTTATTAAAGTATGATTTAAAGTTGTCAGGGATTTCCCAAGCTCTTTATTCTTGACTATCTGACCCATCTTTATTTTTATTAATTGTTTACAGAATATCATTGAGTAAGCAGATGTTTGAAATTGACAATTGTTAAACTTAGATAACAATTATAAACCTAATTTGAAATGTTAACCATCGGTAGTTATAAAGTACTGTATACTTTAGTGTTGATTGGCAAATTTATATTGTTATCATTTTTATCCAGTGTCAATGTTTTTAGGTGTAATTTTTCATTGTTTATCTACAGATCATAAATGAGAAGATCGAGTTTAAAGCAGAATCTAAGATTGGATCCAAGGATAATATCAAACACCAGGCTGGAGGCGGGAAGGTTAAGATCATTAGTGAGAAGGTTGATTTCACTGCTAAGGCCTCATCTAAAGTTGGCTCCAAGGATAATATGGAGCATAAACCAGGAGGTGGAAATGTCCAGGTAGGCTGTCATTTCAAATTCTGATATTGTCCATTTCAATATGAGGCATTATCCCTCGAAACCAGAACAGTCACCAAACCACAGTAGTCTGCTAAATATTTATACCATGCCCAATATGGGGCAGAGAGTATCCCCCCAATGTTCCTATACTTTAACACACTATTTTCCTCTTGAACAGAAGTACCCCCCCCCCCCCAAAAAAAAAAAAAAAAAAAAAAAAAATCCTCTGAAGATTCCTAAGATTCCAAGCACACAATAAAGACACAATAGGGGGTACACCATGCACCATATGGAGCGCCAAATGAAAAATGTTGTTCCCGTAGGTGGAGTTTGAACAATGTGGCTACAATCTTTCTCAGTATAATAATTTTTGTAAGGGCCACCAATTAAAGAGTTCAATCACTTGAAAGATGACGATGTTTAAAAGTTGAAAATGCCCCAAAATTCAAAATTGATATCCTTTATGTCTGGGGCCCTTTTCAAAACCATGGCTTCAGCTTCAGCTCTGGCTTGGGCTCTGTCCGCCTGATTGAATAATAAATGGCAGAGCCAGAGCCGATACCCAAGCTGTGGTTTTTGAAAAGGACCTAGGTCATAGGAAAGGTCTTTTGACCTCTTCCACAAAGCAGAACGCACTTCAGCATAATGCACGTCTATCATTTCGGCCATTTTGACGCCCAAAATGGCGGACAGGATAGGGCGCGTGTAATTGCCCTGTGCATCATGAAATGGTCAATAGGAAGATACTGCAGAAGGAGAATTAGGTTTTTACCATTGCTACTGATAATATCAGTAAAAAAGTATAAATTTCTTATACTAACATTTTATGAATTTGACCTTTTTATATCCACTTTTTGTTTTAAGTTGCTTCCATTTTCCAAATTTCAGATCATGGATGAGAAGCTAGTGTTTAAGGACACAGCCTCTCCACGAACTGATACCGGAGTAAAGGAACCTAGGTCACCAGGCGGGTCACAGTCCAGGTCATCTCGAGGCTCCAGGTCATCTGTGGGGTCACAGGAGGGCAAGACTGAGTGAATCACAGCCACAAAGGAATCCAACAGGTGGACACAGTAGATGAAGTCTCTCTCATCACTCTTGTGGTGAACTACTCCAGGGTCATTTTCACCCATTTGGGATATAATAATACCCTGATTGAAACCCTCTTCTCCCAGGGAGGGTATCAATGTCCCCCAATCAGGGAAACCTGTGGGTTACTAACCAAACCTCATCCTCCTGTATAATTTGATGTTTAAAAGATAAGTCATGTTAGCCTTTAAGTATCGAGAAATACATTAGCTGTTTAAGACAGAGTTATTGTGTATCTTAGGATATCAACACGAAGTGTTCAGGGCCTTCATATGATACAATTATTGATAATATGATTATGATGATTAATTGTGTCCGTTATTTACATGAAACAGTTGTAGGATCTTGAGCCACAATGTACACCTAGTGGGTTGGTGACAAGGTTGTCAGCCATGGCCGTTGTTTTCCCAGGGCATGGCGAGTCACTGACTGCACAGCCTGCAAGATATTTGAAATCCCAAATGGTCTATAAATCACAGGTGTTGACTGCTCAAGTTGATTGTCGTATCTTGGTTGGCAAGTTGTCCTACTATAAACATAACAATTTCTCCGTGTCTTTCTGTTTGAAGAAACACTCAATCCTAACTTCCCCAAAATCCATTAATTCTTTGAGTGTGTATTTTTGATGGATTGAAAGCTTAGCCAAACCAATCATGGCACACTTGGAATGAAGTGAACCAATGTGAGTTTATTCCGGTCCTAGGTTTGGATGTAGATTTATGGCATTCAGTTGGATTATGATGGATTACTGAATATGTGGAAGGATTCTTGTTAATGCAATGTACTTATGCATCAGCAAGATATTGAAGTGCCCATCTGTTTTGATTTTTTACCAATGGTGAATCTACTATAATTTATTCACAAAACTCAGGAAATATGGAAATGTTAACGTTCCTTCTGACGAGAGACACCATAGGTAAAATATTATCAAGTAAAGTTATTGAAATATCACAATTTTTGAAATTCAAACTGAAAAATTCCGGAGTTATTTTAAATTGTTTTTGGTAAACTGATGGCACCTCGAACTGAGATGGTTGTGTTGAAAGTTTGTTTAAATTATTTCAGCCAGTTTCCTATTTTTTTTGGCAGAAATTTTGATTTAAATTTTCTTTTTTACAAATGCATTATGTTTTAAACTACTTAACAACGTTATTATTTTAACACAACTACATTTTTGCAAATTATTTTATTTTTCCCTGTACTTAATTGCAACTGAAGGAAAGCACAGTCAAAGTTGAGCATGTTAGTTTTCAGAATTGCATGCTTTGCTTTAAATGGTTGACAATGATAAAGACTTCTACCTCTCAGGGAACTGACAATCTCAACATAATGTCTCTGTGGTTTTTACACGTAGAGAAAGTTATTATTTTATTCTTCTATTGTATCAAAAGGTTGTTTCAGTAGAAGTTGTAAATTGTTTTTATATTAAATAGTCCTATAAACAAACAGAAGAAGCCTAAATGGCTCTTTAAAATTGCACTTTATGATTTTTTAATTTACCATGCCTCAGGAGTTTTCAATTAAAACTCCCAAGTGGTTTATGTCCAAGATTTTGCTCCCAGCAAAAAGGAGAATGTATCAATCACAAAGTAAAACTTGAGGTCATAAGTTTCAGACAAATTTACATTTTCTCCAATAAAGCCAAATTGAGCTGTGTCTCAAATTGGTAATTTCACAATGCAATGAGCCTCCCCTAAAAACAAAACAAAAATAAATAATATAAAATAAATATATTTGTTTTTAAATCTCACAGTTTCAAGAATGTAGAAAAGCAATAAAGAGAGTTTTAGGACGAGATATTTTTTAGATGGGTAGTTTTTCAGGATATTTTTAAAGCACGATGTGATACCCACATGAGAAAAAATCTTTTAGAAACTGTTCTGGTAAATAAACTAATTATATAATGTGTAAAAATTAACAAAACCAATTAAAGATCAAGTCTTTAGCAAAACATCATGGAAATAAAGTAATTCCTTCAAATTAACAATTTTTATGAGAGGTGTATTTTATAGCCTTTGAATTAATTCAAAATAAGATCAAACAACTTGTATAAGATTCATAAAGCTTCAAGATCAAATCTTCAAATCTTTCCTTTGTAGTGTGGCAAAAGTTAATAACCAAGACCACACCTGGCTGCAGGACTTAATTCTGTTCTCTTAAGGATTCATTTTATTACATGCCATATCTGAAATGTCTGTACACATTCCCTCATATTAAATGATTTATCAAATTGTTATATATTATAAATTATCTCATACTTGGGCCTCATTGTGCATGAGATGCAAAAGTGTTATATTTGCCTGTTTTTCACTTGTGTTTGGGACAACAAACTTATCCTCCAGCAAACTTGCTACAGATAAAAAACAAACACAAAACAAAGCTCAGTCTTTAACTGTTTGTACCTCTTTCAGTTGTTTGATTGTTACTGAAGGTTCTACAAATAGCAACATTTTAAAACTGCTTAGAACAATATCAATGTCAGAATATTACAATCTGGAAAAGGTTGAACTTAAAGCTTGTCTCAGGGAGTGCTGTTTTGATAAATATTGACAGATAAATTTATGATTTACAACACTTAATCACATTGGAGTAAGTGTGTACATGTGCCTTTCAAAACACAGGATGCAATAGAAGATTTTACAGGTCCACCAACTTTCCCTGATTCTGCAGAAAGCTCCCTAAAAATAAACCAATCTTTCCATGTTCTGATAAACAAATTTGATATTCTCCCTGATTATGGAAACTTTTTCTCTATTATGCTGAATGTAATTCTAAACATCTGATTCTAAACATCTGATTGTTGGAGAAAATCTCCCTGATTGCAAAATACTTATTGGCAGCTCTGGGCTACTGACTGCCCATGGTCTGAATGCACAAAATGGCGCAACCAAGATTTATGTGCGATGACATCAGGTGAATTGGGTCAATGAGCAAGGACAACATGGCTTTTGACCAATCAGAAGTGAGGATTCTTGCTTGCTGGAGGATAATAAATTGCTTAAATATAAGTTGCAGCATTGTTAATGTCGGCCGAAACGCAGCGCTCTTACTTTCATGTTGTTCCAAACAATCAACAATTCAGAATTCAGTGTGTAATGGTTTTCTATTCAAAGGAAAACAATACACATGGCATTTTTTAGTCTTTGTACTTTCATATTGAATTGAAATTGGACCTCAATTCTCTCAAAGATTACAGCATTCTTAACATTTTAAAAAGACTTCTTCTACCGGCAGCTTTACTATTTACAGTTGAAATTTATCAGCAATTTTCCAAGTTACAAGTGCTGTACTGTAGCTTAAAATGTTAATTGAGTTGATGTATTATTAAGTTACATAAGTTAAACTGTATAGATTGTTATTATGTTAGAAAGTTACAGTGACTTGATGATGTGATATTGCTCTGTATTGTTATAGTTTGTCATTATGGGTCATAACAATTACGCTTTTGTGTATTAGATTAATGAATATATGATCAGTGCATGTTTGATTAAACAAAATACCAGGAGTCAATTCCATACAGCTGCTTTGAACACAACTTCACTAAGCACGGACAAAAAAATACTGCTTTGCAGAGAAAGCTTACTTGCTGGGTATCAGTTAAAACACAACTGATGCCTGGGAGGCAAGCTACTCATAAACATTTGTTGGCACAGACAAAATATTGCTGAGTTAAAAACCTGAAACTGGTAAAAATGCAATGGATGTGGTTTCATTGCTTATAACTGCTGAAAAAGTGAACATTTATATAATAGCTTTATGAAATTGAGTGTGATTATGTAAATAGAGATGTGCATTGTGTTTATTCTTAAAGAAGTTAACTTAAAATGGTTGAGATTAGACAACAGAATTTTGAATCATTATGTGCTTTACAACAATTTTATGAATTAAAGTTGCGGTAGGAAACAGGAATACTACTTAGAACTTGGCCTAAATTTAATAGCACAGCTGAGCGTGAACAAAAGTGCTTAGAGCCGAAAAGATTTACTTGGTCGATACATGAACAGGCTAAAATGTCATGTGATGTAAATTAAGTGTGTGACTTGTTCACTACTACTTATCAAGTAATTTTACTGACATTCATTTCTCCTATGAAATTTGGCAGATTGGTGGGCGATTTTTGTTTCAACTAAACCAAACGTTTGATGGTTTCTTGAAAATGGCCATTTCCTAGGTTGTTTTACCCCAATGAGAGACTTTGGAACATTAGGTGGCAGCAGACATTCAAGGTAAATTTTAAGAGGTTTGCGTAGTTCTAAACATAAGCACATTTTTGAGAACAATGGATTGACCTGGTAATTCTGCCGCCACTTAGTGTCCCTGAAAGTCTCCCGGTTTTTTGTTCAGCATGTTCAAGAAATTTTTACCTGTTTTTCTGGCTGTTTGTACTGAGCCAAATTTGTCCATGCTCTGGGTGTTGTATATTGTAAAGGTACATGGATAAAATGAAAAAGGTACAAATGTTCTGTAAAATAACACGGTAAACAAAAAGTAATAAGGTGTTGTTCTCGTGCATGAACATTGCTTCAATATTTATTATCTGTAATGTATCTGCTCAAACAAAACCTAATCACCAGCCCTTATAATGTTTTGGATGTTTATTTTAACATTACAACTTTTGCAGGTCTGACTTTTCGTCTTGAATGGGCGCCACATTCCTTCCCCTGGTAAAAGGCGCTTTCATGGGGAAAATGTGAACTTCTAAATGTCAATTTACAAAGGACATGATAAGTTGGGGCAAATGCAAGGCAAGGGGCAGTTCTTAATTCCCAGGTTGCATAGAGATGCAACCAGTAGAAAATGACAAAGGGAAAGTGAAAATACCAAAAGCTGAGTATTTTTCTATTTTGTGGTTTTGTTGGAGTGGTTTGATGTTTCCTAAGCTGTATCTTAGCATTATGTCGTCTCAATGAGAGATAAGATGTCTACTTCTACCCACCATGTCTGTCCAAACCTCAGCTGCAATATTGTCTTACCATTCATAATAGATTCCTTTCTTCCAGAGTGTTCAGCTTTTTATGTTTGAAAACACAAAATGCATTAAAATTGCTTTTACACTGTATATAATTAGAATTGTGTAAATAATGTGTCTATTTGGTGTTTGTGCTTTAAGTGGAAGATATAAAAAAAAACATTAAAAAACCCCACAATCTACTGTGAAATCCTTTGGTTGTCCGGTCTCCATCCCCCCTACAAACTGTCAGTTTCTCAGTACCATCTTTTCATTTTTTATGTAAAAATGAGCAAACTAGAAGCTTCGAACAAGAAAATCCTTTCCCCCTCAACAGCACTTCAGATATTGTGCTTAATATCCAGAATTGGCTTGATTTACAAAGGACATGATAAGTTTGGGAAAATGCAAGGGGCGGTTCTACAAAGCAAATAAGAATCTGCGTGCAATTAAATCTTCATTTGGATTCAATTTTTGCTTTGCAATGACATTCATACTAAGAACAAACAAGCTATAAAGTACAATAAGACACACATGAAACAACTATTTTTCTCAGAAACTTTATTCTTAAAAACAGCTTCACTGTTTCTTTATAGTCTTTAAAACTGTACATATTTGCGAGTGACGTGACTGAAGTCGATAGTAGCCCTGACAGTCAAACTTTAACACATGGCTATAATTCTTGGAATGTATGACTTTTCCAAGCCTCCGTACATGCTATGTGCATACTAAATTGTTTTATGTCCAATGAAAATACAACTTATTTTGAATTCTGAAATCTTAAATCTCAGTTTTCAAAATTTGCCAACCAGGCTGTTTGTTGGAGAAAGCTTGATATGACTTTGATCTATCATTTTTAATACCATGATAGTGTAATCTAAACCCTCTATGGAATACAAAATATGCTGAAGGTGTGACATCATGGAACTGTGGTCCTAGTGGATCCATCAAACTCAAGCAAAGCGATGAATATGGAGTATTTATTTATTTTATGACAAATCCAATAGCACAATTAGCGCCAATAACAGGATGAATACTAAACAAGAAGATGTGTTCAGTTTTAGATGTGGGAGAAAAAATTCCAGAGGGGAAAACCCACGCAATCAGGTAGGGACTGAAGACCCAATCTACATGCAAGGCTCTGGCCTGAGGTGGGATTCGAACCAGGGTCCACAGAGATGAAAGGCAGGGCAAGGAACAACTGATGCAGCCTGATCCCCGAGTAATCAGAGTTGAAAGAGAAAATAAAATGCCCATGGGAAAGCTACAGTAACACTAGCTTTCCTGATTCAGTATTGGAACTACTGCTGCAATGGAATCAGACAATGACTGTAGTCCATGCTAAAAACTATTGTCATGCCATTTGTATTGATTCTGAAACAGTCATGGAAATAGGCTGATCCCTTTTATATACTAATGAACAGTGTTTTGACGAAGACAGAACACAGGAAACCCAACATGGAGAATGCATGAACCTTAGCTCCTTCAGTATGTTCATGTTTTAACATCCTTTTTCCTCACTGAGATGACATCTAAATCCTCTGCTACAGCTATCGTGCCTGAGTAATTCCCCTCAGAGGCTTGCTTCTGAAGAAGCTCCACTGATTGCTCCCCCTCCTCTAGCGTCTCTGAAAGACCCTTAAAACGTTGACTGACATGGAAGAGAACTAGGCTTTTGGCATTGATCCTCTTGGCAAAACTTGCTGCCATGGCTAAGGATTGAAAAACAAAAATGTCAAACAGTGCAATTAGATAAGAACTTTGTCAATAAAAAAGGAGGAAACTGCCCAGGGCACAACACAATTTGTATCATCTTTTTCTAGTTTTCTATGACACTTAAAATAAAAAAATATACCAACTGAAGAACTGTTTGTGGCATGTTTGTTGAATCGATAACAAGTTAAAGTACACTAGTAAATGAAAACTGAAGGTGTAAAGTCAAAGGTAATGTAAAAGTTTGCATGTTCTGGTCTTGGTACAGCATGTATTTCATGGTAGCTGCAATTGGTTCCGTTAGTGCAATGTGTTACTCTAATTTAAAAGCAATTCTCAACATGTCTAAGGCCATGTCCAAATTAATCCTACTAATTTGAATTAGTTCAATGGGAGACCTCTGAGGACACTAGGTGGCAGCAGACTTACCAGGTCATTCCATTGTTCTTGGAAATTTACCTGGTGAGTCTGCTGCCACCAAGGGTTCCACAGTCTCCCATTGGATTAAGCAGACAATGCTGCGTCTTACCTGGTGTAGAATGCCCTTTTTCTAGACACTTCTCTTCAAGTTCATTATTAAGGGTGGCCTCATGAATGAGGACGTCTGCATCCATTGCTAAATGAGCAATCCGTGAGGAGTCTCGAGTGTCTCCAAGGATGACTGCAAAACAGAAAATTCAGATTTCTTATCTTAAACTCTATCATGAAATAATATGGGATAATTGAGTATATATTTATTTCTTGATAAACAAGTACCACAGGTAGGACCAGATTATCAAAAATATTTGGCCTACGAAGAAATTTACAGCCTATATGAAAATACAACCGAGAAATTACTCATGCACACATACAAGAAAAAATGCAGCATCTCTCTGGACTTTTGGAAAAATTCAGTCTTGTACAAGGCTTATCACAAACCTTAATACATGTAATACATTGCTACAAAGTCCAGTGCTTAAAAGTGCTATAAAATTGGCAAGTATAGGGTATACCAATAGTACCTTGGGCCTACTGAATACTGGTGCCTAGGGCCTACCAAAGACCAGTACCTGGGGGTCTCCAGAAACCTGGTTCCTTGTGGACCAGTGGTGCCTAGGGCCTCTGGAACACAGATGGCTAGGGCGTACATTTAACATTTGTTATTTAATCCAGCCCTGCAAGTAGGAAAAGGGCCCACTTTCACAGAGCTGCTTAGCACCTGAACCAACTATCAAGAAAAAGCTGTGATGGCTCCCTGAAACTAGTTGCTGCTTAATGAGTGAATTTTTGGCTCAGCAGATTTATGAAACTGGACAGAAGTATGGCTTTCTAAATTATGAAAAAACAGATTGAACGTTGCTTTCTGGTGCATTTTGCAACTTTTCTGTCTTTCTTCTTCCTAAAAAGTAGATTGAACATTTTCGCAGTATCCGTTTTCTACTTTGTTACTTTTCAGTTTTGAGAAAAGCAGATTTTACTTATTCACCTACACTTACGGTCGAAAACTGGACATTTGCCTTTTGTGTTTCCTATGTGCTGAAAAGCAGGTTGAACATTTCAAATTAATCTATTTTTTCTACTTTTCTGCTGCATAGCAGATTGGACGTTTTGTCACACAGTGGCACAAAAGCGGACATCTGCTTTTGCCGGTTTCCCACAACTTGATAAGCCGATTGTACGCTTTGGACTATTTCATTTATCTGCATTCCTGCTTCCCGAAAGGAGGATCAAACGTTTTTTTAACAGATCTTCTTCGGACGGAAATAAATATATAAGGTCCCCCCCCCATTGTAGTGGCCGAGCCCATACAAATAAGCGAATGGAGGCCATAGCGTTATAAAACGCTATTGTCGCCATTGGCTTATTTGTATGGGCTCGTCGCTGAAAGAATGAATATCAAACAGTCTCGATTATTAATGTGTTTATTGTCACACTTTCCAACCATCTCACCTATTTTCCGTCCTGGGGTAGGAGGCCCCACAGCATCTGCTGCTGATATAACTTTCCCATCTGCCAATACAATATCTATGCCTGCTTTCAGTTGCCCATACAAGGGGCCTGGTGGGATTCCATTCACCTTTAGGAAGGTTGTATGGAGTCTGCAAAAACATTAATTTGAAAAATACATAAGTATTTTGATAAAAAAGAGACATTACAGAATGTGTACACATAGAAAAAAACCTACATTGTTTATCAAAACCAACAATTACTTATCCTTTATACAAAAAAAAAGGTTTTGATGAAAATATTAATTTATTTATGCAACAAAAGGAATGGTACATAGAAGGGGGAGGGGCTAAAATGTCCAAAGACAATGCAGATTCTTAATTATAATATCAAGCCTCATAATGAGCCATTCTTACCATCAACAAAGTTTTTCTCATTATGGTTCTAGTTTATTTTAGGACAGGTTCCCAGTGTGCAACAACACTAATAAAGACTGAATCTCATATTACCAAAATGGGATCAGCCTTATTTTGCCCTCCCAGCTTCTAAAATAAATTGTCTTATTTAGCGCACGTATTTACCAATAAGGTACTCAAGGTGCTTGAACAAACAGCATTTTAAGACAGGTTTTTGATTTTTTTTAAATTATGAGACCGATTTATGTAACACCTTTTAAGGGTTTACAAGGTGATGCATTGCATTCAGCAGCCACTGCAAAGAAACACCAAGCAAACCCCTTCTCTTAGCGATAAGTGTAATTCGGTTCTTTTACACGCATTACACAACACACCGGACATACAGCTTTACATCCCATCCGAAGCAATAATGGTTAAGTGTCTTGCTTAAGGACACAAGTGTCTACACCAGGACTCGAACCCACACTCTGCTGATCAAAAACACCAGAGCTCGAGTCCGGTGCTCTTAACCGCTCGGCCACGACATGGCTTGAGCTCTGGCTCTGGCTGTTTGACTGCCTGTTTGAAGCTCCATACTGGAAGCACATGTTTTCAAAAAAATGATGGAGCCGAGGCGTGTCATGGCCAAGCGGATAAGAACACATGCTTCGTCCTTCAGATGGGACGTAAAGCCCTTGGTCCCGTGTGTTGTGTAATGTACGTAAAAGAACCCAGTGCACTTATCGTAAAGAAAAGGGGTTCGCCCCGGTGTTCCTCGTTTAATTGACAGCATATTGCACCACAGCACCTTGTAAACCATTAAATAGTGCTATGCAAAGGAATAGGTCTCATACTTCAACACGTAACTCCACTTACCTTGTAGGAAAAATACTGAGCGCTTTGAGACACCCATCAAAGTATAAAGCGCTATATAAGATTATATTATTATTATTATTACTATTATTATTATTAAGCCAGAGCCTAAGCTGAAGCTGAAAAAATGGTTTTGTGAAAAGAACAAGACGTCTGCAATGAGATTAAACCAACAATCCTAAACAATATGTTTTTGAGCAGATGTTCAGACCTACCTTCCAGGAAGCTCTTTCTCTTGGATGACATATCCAAAGCATGGTATTCTATGTGTGAGTGGTGCAGCTTTCACAATCATCTTCTTGTCTTCATATCTAAAACGAAACACACACACAATTTTAAATCCAACTTTAAATATAACTCATTTCAGAACCATTACAAACACAAATATTTGATAATGAAATTTTATCTTAAATCTTCATTATCAAATGCATTACCCTGTATATGGTAAAATGTTTTTAAACTAAGCTTCTCTTTTAAAAACAATTGAGTCTTTCAGAGTTTCACAGAGTAGCTACTTTTTTCGCATAACCTTTTCTTTTTACTTGAAATCTGACCAATTTCACAAATAGCTAGTTTGCGGGTGACGACAATGTGAAGTTATTTTCTTCATAGAGGAAGAAGTAATTGTACTGAAAACCAGTATTGAGACATTGGTTGGACCCAGTGTTTCAAACAGTATTCTTTGCCCATCTTCAGGAGAAAGAGATCTTACTTACACATTCCAAGAACCATTTGCATCGACATCAATGAACCTTCCTAAAGTTTCACTTGGATGGACGCAATCATCAGCCTCATGGTCTGGTTGCCATGTCTACATTCACAATACAAATGATTATTTTGATTATCTTTATACATTTTTGTTTACCAAACACAGACTTGTATCAGGTTTATACCACCCCGTACACAGATTCTGCCTTGTGATTGGTTTAGAGCGCGTCACATAAGTCCTTTTACTGGAAGCCGCCAAGCACGACGCACTACACCCATAGTTACCAATGCACTACACCCATAGCAACAATTGTACTGTACCCATAGCAACCAATATACTAAAACCAAAGCAACCAGTGTACTATACCGGTAGTAATGGCAGCTTCTTGGTACCTACAAGTCCAGGCAGAATCTATGTATGGGGTTTTATAAAACAAATATGGACTGCTTTTACTCATGCTATGGTTAAAACTACGACTCCCTCAGTGATCCCCGGAGCTTTCTATTTTCCCTCTGCTTTCCCTCAGGAATCAGGGAATCATCTCAAGAGTCATACCATACCACTCAAAGCAGTCAATATGTCTAATACCCTGAATACAAAAGGCTGTTCATGTGTATATGCTCATAGTAACCTGACTTTATTTCTCTGCTTGCAGGGTAAGTCTTGCTTTCAAATGTCATTGAACTGTTGGTAAACTTAATGGAGATGACTGTATCCATTCCTTTGATCTTTATGTCAGGATTTAATATTACCTTACATCAAATGGACTCTGTCAATGGTGTGTACATCATGTAAGAATGGCTGTAAACATTTGAGCATCAATATATGAATGTGACTTGCAGTGGTGTCAAGTCCAATACTCAATTTCTAAAATTCTTGTAAAATGTGGAAAGGAAGGAAGAATGGCTTTAGGTAGAGAGGGTTGAGGGTGAGGTAGGAGAGGGTGAGGGGGGGAGAGTCCTTAGGGAAGGGACAGAACTAAGAGATCATCTTTACCCCCCAATCATCCGGAAGATCTGATGCTGGTGGAAGCAATTCATGCACCACATATTTATAGTTCAGCAGTGATCTTGACAATTCAAGGTTAACTCGAACGTATTTCCTTAGTCCAGATGGTCCATAGATCTCCAGTGTTTTCTTCTTTGTCTCTTCTACTCCTTGACTAATGGTGCACAGCAGACCAGGTAGGCCAAATAAATGGTCACCATGGAGATGAGTGATGAAGATCTTTGTGATGCGACTTGCTTTGAGTTGGCTCTTCATAAGTTGTGTTTGGGTTCCTTCACCACAATCAAACATCCAGCAGGAGCCCTCTACAAATCAAAATGGATTCCTGACAGATTAAGGCCAGCCATGTCCGAATGGCGGCTACGACTACGGCTATGGTTTGATCGCCACTTCATCATGCTTTAAAGTATAGGACGTCCTTAGCAACACTCTCAGCAACAATCATAGCCATAGCCGTAACCATCAATGTGGATACCAGAACAACCAACATTTGCATCTTGCAATCAGGGATATATTTAGAATTAGATTCAACATAATAGGGGAAAATTTTCCATAATCAGGGAGATTTTCAAATCTGTTCATCAGACCGAAAGATTGGTTTATTTTCAAGGAACTTTCGGCAGAATCAGGGAGAGTTGGCAGCTCTGGAATACAGCTGTAATCGTGATTTGAAGATACATTTAAATCTATTCAAAGGATTTCCTGGGGCACTTGTAAACAAATATAACATGGTTTGAGGCTGGACGGTTGACGCCTCGGGTACTAGTCTCCACTACTACCTGATAAATGGTGCACATCGGGGACTAGTTTGTCAACTTCCAATACCTTGGGGAGCTAATATTGACTGTCCACCCGAAATAAACCATGTTATATTTGTTTTACTATACCTCACACTTCTCTAGTTCAGCATCATTAAGCTCGGGAAAAAGCTGAATTTACATTTATGATTGCCGCCATCTTTTCATGTAGCGACATTAGTGTGTACTACATGCATGCAACAGTTCCACGATTGCTTCATAAAGTGCACGCGTAGTCGATGGTTGCACATATGACAGTCTACTACTCTGTGAGTGAATACTGGCGCGGGCAAGCTTAAAGCAAAAATAGCATCTGGCACATGATGGTGAATGGACCAATGAAAATTCGCCTCTTGTTCATGAATATGTATGAGGTATAGTAATTCATTTCAATTCTGAAGGTTGTTAGAAGTTAGTGGACAAACCATGGATACAAGAGTCAATTTTTTTTTACATCAAGTTAAACTTATTGACTCTCAAAGTCCCTCACATTTTGGACATTCACATTGACTTGTAATACTTGTAGTACTTGAACTTACACTTGAAAACTGTACAACTAAAGTACTACTCACCATGTCTTAAGACAGTTGAAGAAACTCCTCGCTTTGGTGTTGGGTAACAGGATGCTGTCCCAAGAAATGTAAGATCCATTCCTGTCTATTGAAAATGATCAAGTCTTATCTATTAGGTAATTATTAAAGAGAAAAAACATAAGGACTACACAGTGGCAGACTATTGTCATGTTAAATCTGTGCTTTTCAAGATTTTATCTTGAAGAAAAAAGTTAAAACAATAATATATAAACCTAAAATTGTCATTTAATAGATAATAAATTTGCATTGGGATAAATAATATCATTTGCGTTTACCCATACACTGGTGTGCGTCAAGCACTGTATACTCAGTACTTTCCCCAAGTCCTGTGAAAACAATATAGGATTCAAACTGCCTCTAGCTACCAGGCAATATTGGTGGTCTAGTGGTAAGACTGTCTTGTGGGTTCGAATCCCACCTGAGTAATATGCCTGTGTATGTATTTTTTTCCCCACAGGACTCGGGAAAGTACAGAGTATACAGTGCCTAACTCACATCGGTGTATTGGTAAAACACAAATAATATTATAAGTTTCTAGATGAGTAATCTACTATTCAAAGTCCTTGCAGAAAGCAACAGACTGGTTTATTTAAGTTGAAGACCGTGCAAACATTTCTTGAATCTCAAACAAGAGCCAAGACACAAACGTGATAAAATTGGGGTTTTTTAAAAACAAGGAATCAAATAACACTACCTCTGAGCCATCCCTTATCAGTAACAAGTGATATTAAATACATGTTAGAAAATAACCCAAATTAACATTAAATTGTAAACTGTTGAATTCACTAATGGCTGCTTCTCAATACCTTTTCTATCGTCTGTTCATCCTTGGGTTTTCTTTTCCTAGACTGTTTCTGAAAAACAAAATAAGAAGAGAAGATTAAAATGATTATCATAACTTTTATGTAAATCATTCGTCCATCATGTCCACACATTGACTTGCATGTTGGGTTCTGGATGTAAGAAAAAAGAATCATCTAGTAAGGTTTGTGGTAACACCCTGTACCTGAAAAATAATATCTTTATGAGTTCTTGTGCTTCTGAAAAGAGCTGGTCTTGTAACAACTTAGTGTTTCGATCAGTATACGTTGATCGTCTTAACAAGGAGAAATCTGGATCCTGATGCTGCAGGTTGTTTACTTACTGATACGCAAAGGCGGGAAACTGGAACAAGATCCCATTGACCCAATTCACTTGGCGTCATCATCACAATAATCTTGGTTGCGCCATTTTGGGAACCAATGTCCCTGTGTAATACAGTGTAGTGCGCAGTTTTGGCAACGCAGCGTTTACACGCTAAATGGCAGACATGCTGCGTGTGATGTTGATGCAAGTGGTCAATAGGAAAGGAAAAGCAATCCACCTACAGTACATAAACCGCCTGAAGCACCAGAGACCAGCTTTCTGAAGATGACCAGAGCTTACTAACGTTGAGTTGTTACAATACAGCCCCCAGTTCTTTTCAGAATTACCACAACTCACGGAGAGAATACTTTCATGTACATGGTGTATACTGCAAACCTTACTAGATCATATCTCTATCATGAATCAAATCCTATACTTGAAAAGATTTATATTTCCCTCACGGTAGTGATATAAACTCCTTCTGTATATTTACCCAGTCAAGAAACAGGAAACAACAAGTCAGCAAAAAGTTAAACGAGAAAATAGAATTAGCTGTTGCAAACTGCTTACCAACCAAAAGGACCTATAAATGCTAAAAAATAGTAAGTGGCCTGACGTTTCAACCCTAGCAGAGTCTTTCTCAAAGGCAAAAAATGTGAAAATTACAACAACAAATTACTTCCTACATATAATTTTTAGAGACGAAAGTAAACCCTCCATATAATTGTCTTAATAATAGTAATAATAATAATTATATATTTATACCGCGCACATATCTGTCAATAAAGGCATCCAAGGCGCACACTTAAATAACAAAACAATAGCCACTCCACAACAGTTGACAATTTGGACACAAGTTGGGCGTATGACATTCACAAATACATAATATTGAGTTATATGAATATTAGTGATGACAAACATTTTTTTAATTAAAAGGTTGTACATTAGTCAGTGTATGACTATATCCTGCCATTTCATAATGTGCTGAGACCATAATACCATTTTGTTGTTGGCCAGGCTGATGCATCTCAATGTCTGTGTGTATGAAAAGGGCAGGGCGGTTATAGGTCCCCACACGACGTCACAGTGTAAAGTCAGCCATCTTTACAAGCAATGATAGTCTTTCATTTTTTTTGACGCACAACTATGCGTTAAGTGTAAATATCACGTGCGGCAAACCAAGTTTTATCAAATTCCTTTCATGATTGGTCAGAGAACCACTTGGCTAGGTAAAAAAAGTAGAACACTTGGCTCAAAGTCAAAACCCAAGTTGCCTGTAAAGATGGCATATATTGAGAACTATCTATTGCAGACAACAAATTATTGTCTGATTAGTCTACAGACACCCTTGAAGAAACGTCACACAGCAGCCCTGTCCACAAATTGTAAGGGTAAACTTTGAAAAGAATAATATCTGAGCACATTTGTAAACCATGCTCCCGATTCTTGAACAGCTCATAGACGATGCATACAATGTCAGTTTGAATCCCCAAATTAAGCAGATAATGATGTCATCTGCAAAAGGTACATGTACAAAATAACCTGTAAATAAAACCACAAATGCATGTCTTCAACTGCCTCCAAAATAACAGAGTGTGGAACAATCATTATATAATATTCATTGTAATTGTACAGAATCTAATTGCTTTAAGATCAAGACCTTTATCCATTTTCATTTCATTTATTCTGGTTGTGAAGCCAAGGACTCTCAGAAAGCGAACTTAATCACTATACTAGCCAGGAACCCCATGGAGAGAAGACAGAGAAGGAAATTTCAGTTTTAGATGTGGGAGGAAAACCCCAGAGAAATACTCCAGGGAAAACCCACGCAGTCGGGTAGGGACTGAAAACCCAATCCACATAGTGCCCCCGGTGGGATTCGAACCGGGGTCCTAGAGGTGGAAGGCGAGGAAAGATACCACTACACCAACCCAGCCGCCCATGACTCATCTCTGGTCATCATTTATAATTCAAATAATTCCCAGTAAAAGCAACTCCAGCAGCTCCTGAGCAGTAAGGGTAAATCAACCCCACTATTATAGGCCTTAACCTTAGGGAAAAAACAGGGGCAGGCCATTTTGGATTTAGCTTCTTCAATATTCTAGGGGGACACCGAGGCCAAAACAATAAAATTACATGATTTAGAATTTATAGCTTATATTGTGTTAGTACATTGTCAGGTCTTACCACTTTACATTTGACAAATTTTCCCAGAGCACTTTTAAAACATCGTTTTCAAACTGTATTCCATACCTTTTTCTTGGAAACAAATTTCCAAGTTTTGGGTATTTTTGCCACCCCTTGGCAAAACTGTTAGGATTTCTATCTGAAACTAGGAAAACAACTCTCTGCTACGTTATCCATAAAATAATCACCCTGGTGACTGACTGGTTTGTGCATTTGTCAAGATCCCCACACTGGCTCCAGCATGCAAGCTGCATTTGGCAACATATTTAGGCTTAAACCAATGCGCTCATGATGTATGTAGTGTTGCTTTATGTGCAACTCAAGTCATCAGGGTTGCTACTGGAGTCTGCAAACAAGACTACACATCTAGTTGAGTGGGCCAGGTCAGAGGCTGCTGGCATGTGTTTCAAGCTTTCTGTGAGCTGTTTTGAACCTAAATAATGACCTACAGGTTCCTACTACATGCTGGATGGTATCAACGTTTCGACTAGCTTGCTCTAGTCATCGTCAGGAGACTTTGTTTATTTGTTTTTCATCACGTGAAATTGGACCACATACGCCCTCACGCGGTCAAAAATACGGCGAATAGTCAGTGTATGTTCATCACAAAAGATTTCATTAAAACACCTCAGATTGAATAGAGGCTCTTCTGAAACGAAGAGAAAAATCCTAAAATACCAAACGGTATCGTTTCAAGTATTTGGAAAGTTTGTCTTCATGATCCCACACACAGCATTTCGAAAAATCCTGAACCCTTCAGAGACCATAGCGGCCGGAAACTGCTTGTACCAATATGCCCATGGCGGCTGAGAACGGCTGCAAGATTTGACCTACTTCCACTCAACCAAAAAAGGTTAAAGTAAAGGTCATGACCTGAAATGACATTTTCCAATGTTTCCCATGTTAACATAAAATCTATGTTTACATAAAAATAACAATAATTTCTGTTTTATATTGTGTTTTTTCCAAAAACTTTTACATCAAAAAATTGTTTCAAAAATTACCAATAAAACCCATGTCTGGGCGTATGGTGATGATTATACAGAAAAGAATGGTCTCTAATTGGTTAAAAGAGAACCTGCAGGCCTGGAATTACAATGAGGCCACAGATGCCATGGCCTCTGGTGCCCTGGTCTTGGCCTTGGTGCCCCTTAAAGAGTTTCCAACTGACTTAAAGACTTTCCAATGGAAGTGTACTTTGCAAAGTGAAGATGGCCTTGCCCTCTCAAAGATCCTTGGTGGTATATTTGAACCTTGGACCAGATGGGTCAATAATACAATACCTCCTGTCCTGGGATATGTCCAGCATGACTTCTTGGATCAGGTAGATCAATGTAAATCCTCCTCACACCTCGTATGATCCCCCTGGCAAGTTCCTCTTTAATATCTCTAGACACATTGCTTTTAACAGTTCTATTCTCCGTAACATCACGCAGCTACAACATCAAAAGAAGATGCGTCCATTGTAAGATTTTGTTTAGTGCAACATGAGATTTGTTATTTGAATTTTATTATTATTATATATTTCTGGTAATGAACCAAGGATGCCTCATAAGTGAACTTGATCACTGTAGCTAGCAAGCCTGAGGAAACCTGTAAACAAGGATGCTTGCTATGTGAACCAAAAACACCGGGGTTAACCACTACTCTTCCACGATAAGTGTTCTGGGTTCGTTTACATGCATTACGTATCCTAGTACACGGGGCCCACTGTCCCATCCAAAGGACAAAGCAATTATGGTAAAGTATCTTGCTCAAGGACACAAGAGTTAACACCGGGACTCAAACCCACACTCTGCTGATCAGAAACACCAGAGCTTGAGTCCTTTGCTCTGAACCGCTCGGCCACGACACGCCACGAAATATATATGCAAATACAATGGTCCAAAAGTGCAGAATTTTGCAGTAAGCAGTGCCATGAAATTGAGCCCAGGACTACCTCTTCAAAACGTTCTTTTTTTGCTTAGAACTGATAGTTAAAGGAACATTACAGAATTGGTTTTTGATAACAAAACAGTGTAAGCACTCTATATAATCCACCATTTACATAAACTGACAAACCTGTAGAAGTTTGAGATCGATCGGCCATCTGGGTCACGAGAAAATAGTGAAAAACCGATTACACATTTGCATGTGTTATACAATGCATGAATAAAACGCTCATGAGCGATAAACTCCAATCGGAAATTAGTTTTATTTATTTCTCATCAAATATGGCATTTCAGACAGAAATATTTCTAGGAATGTTTTCTACTATCATCATCATTAGACCGTGTAAGTTTTATGTAAATCTGTGATGTTAAAGAAAATTTTAAATACCAGTTCTGTAACGTTCCCTTAAATTTTAAAAAATCCATGTTTATGAAATGTTGGTTTTACCAAAAAGTATTTAAAAAGAAAGAAAAGAGCAAACGGTCACTTACCCTGTGGTCTAGAAATACTAAAACATCTCGTGCAACAATCATCGAGTTACATCCACATTTTTTTGATTTGCTATTGCGTATTTTAACCAATCGAGGTGGCCTCTAGACAAACAGAAGAAAAAATACTCCAGTCAAAATTGTCCTTTTCTGTCTGAAATAAAATATAATTTGATGGAATTCTTAATTTCAAGTAACATGAAGAGTGGTTAACAAGAACACCATACAATGAGCGTGTAGGAGCAAAGAGAAATGACCTCTTTGGTGGGAGAGGTGTAAGGGGAGGAGGAGGCGGGGTAGCTACTTAAATCAATAAATGAGATGTATTAGAGTTGCATCAGTCTTCCCTGTTACAACCAGCTTGTTCTGGCCTCAATCACACAACTACAGGAAGACTATTTAATTATA
This sequence comes from Plazaster borealis, assembly GCA_021014325.1. NCBI lineage: Eukaryota > Metazoa > Echinodermata > Asteroidea > Forcipulatida > Labidiasteridae > Plazaster > Plazaster borealis. The sequence continues at coordinate 13,369,522 of CM037463.1, forward strand.
TCAATACATTTAAGAACTATTGACGACTGATGTGAAAAACACAACCCATATACTTGTAAGAGATTATTTGTGACAGGCCCATCATAGCAACCGACCATCAAATGCACTCACATCAGTGGTGCGCATGACACATGCTTCTTGCTCCACACAATCCAAATGGCAGCTACTTGTTTACATTTTGTAGTGTGTGTCAGACTTTCGGTGGTGTTTTCACTGTTGTGATGTTCAATGCATTATAACAAGCAAAGCATAAAGAGGGGCTCCAATGTCAACTTGAGCTTTGTGATGCATTCATTTTCCATAGATAGAGTCGTCATGAAAGTGAGGAAAAGTTACAAGTCTATACCTCACCTTAAAATGGTGTAAAATATTAATTATTTGATATTCTTTCAGATCAAAATTTGGAACTTGACAATATCAGACAGCAAAAACAAATGGGTCTGTCATTCCAAAGAGGAATTTCTGAGTCAGTCATAAGCGCATATTCAATGCCATTTTGATTGAATATCATACAAATTCAGGAATGAACTGAAAAATCTCTGTATACAAATGTACAGGCCATATATTTGAAATGTGTTTGGACTTTTGATAAAAATAGCACTTGAACGGTTTCAAACGCAGTGGCATTTTACACCATTTTAACATGAGGTTAGAGACTTAATGTAATTCTTTTCCCATTTTCATAAGGACTTTATCAATAAGAAATGTGTAGGGCCTACATGTAGATCACCCCTCTTTAAGTCTATTATTTTACTTAAAATTTGGTTCAGCTTGGAGACTAAGATCGAGCTCTCTGGAAGTGTCTTATCAATCATTGTCTAAACTTGGGTTCCTAACCTTGGGGAAGTTACTGGCCACTGACTGATGAGGATTAGGTAACTATTCACCTTTCTTGGATCTTTTCCATATTTGCAGCGTTTATGTTGCTTGCCAAGAAGCATAAACGGCACTCCTGTAAGTGGAAGGACAGTCCTCCTCTCATGGCCAGCTACATCACGAAACCGGATGCGGTGAGTCTGCCCCTTCAGGGCTTCTGAAATAACAATTAAGACAGTGTAAAGCCCTTTTCACACTACAGAGCCATTTCCCAGGAAATAAAATCCCGGGAAAATCCCGGGAGTTTTTAACCCCACCGCCACCCCAGGAACCGTTCTCACTATCCCAATTTGGTAACTCCCGGGAGTACTATTTCCCAGGAATATCACGGTCGTTTCACACTTGCGATCAAACCCCAGGAAATGTGGTAAACAGGTCAGCCCTTTCGAGATTAATGACGTCTCAATACAGTGGACGCAAAAGGTGGGGTAAGTTAAACCCGCTTCTGTTCTCACTAGCTGCTTTTTCCTGGGAAAAACGTTTTACCCAGGGGTTAACTCCCTTAACCCTACTCCTGAGCAGGGTTAATTATTTACCGGGAATAAGCTAATTCCCGGGAAATTCCCGGGAGTTTTTTTGTAGTGTGAACAGATCGACCAAAAATTCCCGGGGATTTCCCGGGAAATACCTATAGTGTGAAAAGGGCTTGATGCAGTAGAAAGGGCAACCTGGTAATATCACCTTGGTGAAGGTCAGAAACACTATTTTAATGCATAGAGGCTGTGAGCTCTAGAGGTTAGTGTACTTTAATACCTTAAAAAAAAAGATTTATCAAACCCTTTGTTGTAAGCAGTCAGTTTTTCTAGGGCATTAACCACTTCACGTCAGTGTTAACAAAAAGTTCACCGAGCCTCTGCGCATTATACATTTTTCAGGACTTTCTGAATAAATTGTGGTTTTTTTAGAATACTGTTGTCACAAATGAAACCATGACTAAACAAAGTAAAGACAATATATTTCTCATAGAATGCACAAGAAGTTTCTGTTCTCTTTCAAAATATGGAATGTCTTCACTGTGAACCCTTGACTATAAGCCAAGTTTGATAATCAGCCATGGTATGCTGGAATCTCAGACTTACCTCCTATGCTGACAAGTGACTACAATAATAAACAATGGTGGCAGCCTATTGGTCTGGAATACGGAATTAAACAATAACCCACAGACAAAATTGAGATTTTGAGCATGAATTCCAGTACCCTTTGGCCCTCTTAATACAGGGGAAACAAAAGTGTAGCAGGGTGAGTGCATGCCTGTGCACGCTACACAATTTAATGTCCAGGCCAACTTATACGTTAACGGACTGCAACCAAACGATTCCGAACTGATCTGAACGTAAACATCCACCGTAATTCAGTTTGGAAAAATCTTGGGTAATAAGACGTCATCCGGTGTCAAGTGGTTAACTTTGGGGTGAAGCAGTAAAATAAACACATTTTCACCCCCTTCAAGTTCCTCTCCTTCCCCAAACCTAAACAAAAAAATAAGTAGGAAAAAACCCCAACCAAACAGACCTTCAATGGGTATTCCAAATCCTTTACTTTGGACGTACAGTCTATACTCGGCTGATGTGTTCACTTCGTACAGACGTATAACTTCTTGAGCCTCCTCAAGCGATGCTGCATAACCAAAGAAGGATCGCGGATTCTTCACGAGTTCAGCAAACTGAGACCCATAGTAAGGTACTTCTGTGGCTTCATCCATTACAGCTACTGCACAGTGAGACACACTTGGAATATTTACATTGATTATATTACATTTTACAAACAAACTTGATGAATGCCCCAACTAAAGATGAAGCATTGGGAAAGGCCCAGGCCTGGAATTACACGGAGGCTACGGAAGTCATGGCCTCTGTTGCCCCTGGTCTTGGCCTTGGTGTCCCATTCAAAAGTTAACTTTGATTAGGACATCTCAAGCTGGACATGAAGCTACGATTTTGATGAGTGGAAGAAAATGTGTCAGGGAAAAAATGCGTTAGTGTTAGAGTAAATCTCAAGCCCATAAATTGTCAACACTTGGGAGTGGCTAAACCCAGTAACTGGGGCGCTGTACTCCTTTTAAAAAATTGTTGACTTCTTCAGTCGAAGAATCCAAATTTTTTTTAAAGGAGTACAGTGCCTCAGTTACTGGGTCTAGCTAGGGAGTGGCTAATGTTTTACGACTACTGTATGCTAAGCCTAGTACTAGTAGGGATAAATAACAATTGGTAACATAATTGGAACACTATGAGCCCTAGTATTACTAGTCCCGTCCGTCCCGTCTTAGCCATGGCAAAAACCCTGTAATCGGAGGGGAAACCTGACAGTCCCAGTGAAACTTCCATTACATTACATACCATTGCATTGGTCATATCATGGAGGTTTCTTCCCCCATGGTCAGATGGTCATCATATTGGTGGTTTGGTTTGGAAATGGTGTTGTTGCTGTGGGACAATTTTGTTAGGAGCAGTTTGTTATCCTGCATGTTGTAATGTAAGTAGTTGTACCATCAAGATAAATAATAATATGTCCATATGTAGAACCATTGAGGTAAACCCACGATACGATACGAACTTACCTCATCGATTGTTTACATTCGCCATAAACTCAAGGGACATTGGATTGCGGAGGAATGGTGTGTTTTGGATCCAAAGAAAAAAACTTGTTCTCTTCATTACCACTAGAGGGCGCAATCTCATGCGTGCCTAAAATCGATGACAACAAATCTTCGAAATTTGATGTTGCGGATCGGAGTGGTTGTTTACGAACGCGGGGCTTCCCAAGGACACAATTTATGAGCCTTTTTATGTTGTTCCAATTCTTAAATACATTTAGAAGCTACATAACGTGAACATGATACATCGTGGATGGTAAGTGTGAAATGTGAATGATTGTTAACCTAATCACGTTAATGGGAAATTCGAAATTTAATAAATTACATACACACACAGTCATCAAACGTAAAACACACAAACAGTAACACACGACGACGGTGACAGTCCGAAAGTTGAGCGTGTTGACTGACGAATTTTGTTCATTGTCGTCCATCCAAATCCAACCATTATTAGTGTTTAGCGTAACGTGTCTGGCATGAACGTGAAAAACGTAACATTCATTTTCAATAACCATAGATAGAGCAAGGTGTTTTCTTTACACTGATGTAGAGTAGACTAGCAGTAAGTAGAGTAGTTCAGTTGGCATTGCAATGTTGTTGTCAGTTTGTTCATTTTTATCTAGCCAAACTTGTCCATCACGAGAAGGGATGCATGACATGCCAATGGGTACCATTGCTGCAATAGCAAGTTTTTTTTAAATATAAATTAAATGATTGGTCACTCAGTCAGTTGAAATTTGCCATTTTTTAATTTGTCAGTGCATGATGTCACCCTCGCATAGAAAAAGAATTAGTAAAACAAATAAGCAGTAATACCTAAACAAGTAAATTTACAAAGGTTCAGATATTAAAGAGGGGCTCCAAGGTAGGGTCAAATTCAGTTTTGTGATTCACTCATTTTCCAATCTGAAAATGAAAATTCTTTTTTTTTACAGTCTCTAACCTTGCGTTAAAATGGTGTAATAATATACCACAGTGTTTGATACCCTTGAAATGCAATTTTTTTCTAAATCTCAAAAACCTTCGATGACGTCACATTTCAAACACATGGTCTGTACAAAAATGTACAGATATTTTTCAGTTCATTCCTGAATTCTTCTGATATTCAATCAAAACAGCATTGAATTTGAGCTTATGACTGACGCAAAAAATCTACAGTACAGACCCAAATTTGTTTTTTGAAGTCTGATGCAAATTTCAGTCTGAAAGGGTATCAAATAAAAATACATTTTACACCATTTTAACATCAGGTTATTGTAAATTTTTCCCCACTTTCATGAGGACTCTATCTACGGGAAAATAAGTGCCGTTACAAAACGAAATTCCCTTCAAGACCTTCAAGCCCCTCTTTAACAAGGAATCTAATGGTAGCCAACCATGGAGGCCTTTGCCCCCTCCAACCCCCCTCCCCCCCCCCCCCCCCCCCCGAGATGCGATTATCTGAACTCTTGTATGACATACCCCTTAAATATGCCTAAAAGCTACAAAGTAACAATGGACCATGTGTTAAAATTCAAATATTGCCAACGTTTTTTTCTTTTCTTTTTTCCCAACATTTATATGGAAAAACTAATAAACCGATCTGAAACTTAATCACTAAACTTGTAATACTAGAGTGATCACTGTGGTGCTATTTTGCATTATATGACATTTAGATTTTACAATTAATTTTTTAAAGAAGTACTTATTGAAACAAAGAGACACATTCTTTCTAACCCCCCCCCTAATTTTCACATTTAAAGATAATTTGTATTTAAATAAATGACTATTGTCATGAACATTGTTTCCAATTTCAAACACTTTGTTTTATATCCAGCAGGTCTTGATTACCAGGCGAGTGGATACCAACTAGAGTAGAGTATTATGGAGCCAACCTGCCGAGACCCTCCACTAGGCTGATCTGTATGCAGTGAAACAAGGAATATAATAGTCGGTGTTAGTACTTTACTGTCTGTAGATCAATCTACACTCATCTTGGATGAAGCCAGCCATCTGTTCCAAGCAGCAGGAAGGCTACATGTGCATGCAATTGTACTTTTTGTGTCCAAAATGGGTGCACAGAATGGAAAAGCCTATGATTCTGCAAGTGAACGTAAGTAAAAGAATTTACAATGACAATGACAATTTTGATAATTTAACAAACCAAATTTCTGTTCTGAACTGACATTAAACCTAAATCCTTCCCTCTATCCTGAGCTTACAAGCGTATATATTATTTGTTAAAATTCATTGTTGTATACCCAAACTGTTTATGGTCGGAGGAAGGCAAACCAAATATTTGAATCTACTGTTTTTATTTTATTTGGTAACATAAAATTTAACTTACCACAATTGGAAACATTACACTGCATTAAGAATACTGAGCAAAAGGTTGATTTCAAAACATTCAATGTTTGTTTTTATCAAGACGATAGTGAATGCTCAAGAGTGAAGAACTCCTGAGTGCAGATTCAGGGCAAGTTAAGCTCTCACCCAGCCCCCCTGCCATTACTCATACATTTGTTGAGTGCTTGCAACTTGATGCATTCACTCACTGCATATCTGTTGCAAACTTGCAGTAATTGTTGTGGCCATAAGTACATGTAGATGCCCCATGTCTATTCCCAGCGCATAGGTCTTGAGGTCATACGTATGCTAAGCAATGAGGAATTTTTTCTCACAACCAGAGAATATGGCCATAATTTGTTATTAGATATTATACTAGTCTCTGTTTTGAAATATTTTTTGATGTGGTTTACCTGTACATGGCTCGTGCTTGTTTGATTAAATTTTGTTTCTTAATTTTTGTAATTCATTATTTTCTTGAATGTTAAAAATAAAGTGTGTGTGTGGGGGGTTTTTTCTTTTTTTTTTCTACAGTTTCAAAATTGCCTTTTGTTTCACCATTTCTTGCTTTATCTTTTAATCATTTCAAAATTTAAAATGAACTTAATCTCAAAATAAACACAAACAAATGTACTACTAGATACATTATACCCTGGAGGAAGGAAAACATTACACCTGTAGTGATCAACCACAGATTTGTTTACTTTATAATGGGGACATTTAAAACACAAGTTTATTGTTAATCCCCTGACACCTTAAAACTACATCCCATGTTTTTGTATGGATCTACATAATGCGTGATCTTAGTAGACCAATTTCCATTTTGCAATACAGAGGATTTGCAATACAAACACAGGTTTCAAATTGCTTAAGAATAAAGGTCAACATTTGTTTCTGATGTATAGGCCTACTACAAGTATGTATGCACCAGCTTTTTTCTTGTTTTTTGGTTATTAAAATGCTAGCTTGTTGTGGAAGAACCCTAAATATAGCGCACACACTGTAATTCTGGATGTAGAGTACTTATAGCATGGAGGAAGGAATATAGATATTCCTTCCTCCATGCTTATAGTGACATCACAGCATTATTTCAAGACTTAAGTGGTTGGGTGTTATGTTTCATCACAGTCCTAAATCTCCAGTCCAGCCACAATATTATATTAGAGGATCCCAGGTCCTGTCAGGCAGAGTTCACAGGGCTCAGCTAGCCTGTACTCATGTAATCCACATCTACCATTCATCAACCTCGAAGGTAAATGTCCATGGTTTTTATGGTGTTAGAATCTTTGTCTTCAAACAGTAATATCTCATAATTTATTCCACCTCAGCACCTACAAGGTATGTTTTTCAGTGATTAATGCTTGGCCTTTTAGATCAGTGATCATTAAACAAACTATGCAATCTTGCTCTAGTCTCTAGGTTTTATCTGTTGACATACACATTACTTTTGACTGGTTTCTGTTACCCCAATGGGTGCGCTCTTAATAGGCAACAGGTGTTAAAATGATAAATGACTAGTCCCACCTTGCATAAAAGATTTATAGATTTAGAGTATCAAATGCATTTCAAATAAATCTCAAAAGTTGTAATGTTTTGTGACTGTGTACTAACAATGAAAAAAAAGAGATTTGTCAGGTTTTTTTTTATAACCATCAGTTGACTGTCGGAATTTAAATTCTGATGACTAGGCCTATACCATTAGAATTGTGACAACAATATTTGGCAGAATGAAATGTGCAATTTTGCAATCTTGACCTGACAGCCCTTTGCCATCATTTTCAGGTTCCCTGTAAAACACAGCTCTTTGTTGTTGGAAGATCATCTCGATTAGGAAATATATCGCGATACTTCATCGCAACCGCGATTTACCGATATCGTTTTAAAAAAATCAACACGATATCGAAATCGTTTAAGAATTGGTATCGCGATTTGCGATAATATCCTGGTATCGCCCAAGCTTACCTGTGATACCTATTAGAGTACACACCATTTTTCCATCTTGTTACCTCTTGATAATTACAAAAGTGACCTTTGAAAATCTTTTTCTAAGATCTGTACTATAAAAAGCTGGACATTTTGAGGCAATTTGTAAGAACATTTTAATGCATTACAGGGCTCAAAATTAATAGTAATAATAATAGTGGCTTCTTATATAGCGCACATATCCGTAACTCAGTGACGCTCAAGGCGCTTTTAGCGTTCATTATTTTCCTGCAAGGTATTGTGGAGCTGAGTTTTGAAGTATGAGACCAAGTCCTTTACACAGCACCATGTAATGGTTTACAAGGTGCTGTGGCGCAATATGCTGCCGATTAAACCAGGAACACCGGGGCGAACCCCTTCTCTTTTCGATAAGTGCACTGGGTTCTTTTACGTGCATTACACAACACACGGGACCTACGGCTTAACGTCCCATCCGAAGGACGAAGCATGTGGTTAAGTGTCTTGCTTTAAAAGGACACAAGTGTCACGACTGGGATTCGAACCCACACTCTGCTGATCAGAAACACCAGAGCTTGAGTTCGGTGTTCTTATCCGCTCGGCCACGACACGCCAACTAAAAATAAAAAGCTGGGCATTTTGAGGCAATTTGTAAATGCATTACAGTGCTCAAAATTAACACTGGTCCACAGGCCCCAGGCCAATTCATTTCAGCGTTGGGCCAGTAAACTCATGACCAGACAAGCCTGGTGGTCTTGTCTTTTTCCATTGAATAATAAAAGGCTACCTTATTGTGTAATATCTATGTGAAAAAAATGTTGACTATGAGTCCCATAATAACTTCAAATTCTCTGTAGTAGCCTAGGCCTATTACACATAAGACAGAATGAGATCGATCTTCTCTAACATACTGGTCCAGTAAACATTTTGAGCTACACCAGGTACAAGCCCTGCAGTCTTGTGGAATTTCCCCAAACATTCAAGCCCTACATAATTTTTGACAAACAAGTTTGCATGTGTGTAGAAACTGTCCATACATTGTGCATGTTTAATTCTGAAACATGAAAAAGTTAAGTACCATCAGCTTGTTTCCCTCTGCGGCTATTTACTGTTTGTTGTAAATGGACTCTTCACCCATGTACATGTAAATAATGTACCTGAACACATTGCACAACTTGTCAATGAGGGAGGGACCTTGTGTCACATTGTTGGAATACCTGCAAAAGTTGTGGGTGCAGCTTTTGTTTGTATACTGTGATTCAGCAAAGATTGAAATAAGTAGTGAATTCAAATCATTAATCCCCCCCCTGTGCAAGTCTCGCGCATATCGAAAACGACAACCATTGAACAAAGACTGTATTTTTCTATAAAGTCAAATCTTCTTTATACAAAATTCGTGAAAATAAAAATACCCATGCAAGTTGTTATAAATAAATGTTTTAATTTTTGTATTTAAATACAAATTTACTTTGGATCAATTTAAAACTTGGGACGAGGATACTTATTGTTAGAAACCCCATTCGCCAATCACGCCCATATGTGTGCGTCTATCACAACCGTTTATTGACAACATGACCGTCAGTTGGGCAGCATTCTTAATTTTTTACAAGTAACCGGAAACGGAGGTCTAAGTCTTATTCTCAGGTTTTCTTCGTTATTTTGTTGAATTGATTTTACTTTCATATTGTTTAATGTTTATCACTTGTATTTCATGTACATTCCCAACATCATAATTTTCATGGCCATAAACTCAGTTAAAGTAAAATATTTGACAAAACAAAATCCCTCCCGCGTAAAACTCCATACGGTTGGGATCACAATTGTCCCGGAAGTTCAAATATGCACGAGACTTGCACAGTTTATTGCTTTGTCACTTCTTACACTTTACTGAACAGAAAAAGGACAAGGCCAATAAAACTTAGACAGACAATAATGTAGTTTTGAAAAACATGTTTACCCCGGATTGGTAATTAAAACTTTCCTGTGCAGTTTGGAAATTTTAAAATAGATGGAATTCGCACCAACAGTGAGTGGAATAATTTAGTTGGAACTTATGCATTTGTATGACACTGTAATGTTTCTCTGGTGTGGGTGACAGAATGCTTCATGCAAAGGGAAAAGGGTTCATCAGTTCATCCAGAGCTATACACAATGAGACAAATGATTACAACTGCAATTGGCAATCACTTCTTTAGCTTGCAGCTCCTCACTTCTGTATGATCAATTTCTGACTGACCTCTTATTCTAAATGTCAGCGGTTTTTACTCTTTACTAAGTTATTATTATTTTCATTTCAGAACAAAATAGTAATTTCTTAGGCACCATGCGGCTCACGTCAAAGCCAGGCAATTAGTTTTTGGTTATTTTACATTTTTTTGAAATAGAGGCCTTAATTAGTGGTTGGTGGTCAAAATACGTGTTTGTGTGTAAATATACATGATACATATTTGTGTGTCATAGATGTATGGTTGCATGCACAGAGTTTATTGAACGTTTTTGTGTACCTGTACCTAAATTTGAACCCCAAATTTACTTACTGGTGTATTAAAGAAATTATTCAAATATAGATGGAGGTTCAAGCAGATTTCACAACAAAAGCTGTACCCTCATATTTTTGCAGTTTCTTGAAAGCCATTGCTTTGTGTGATCTGATCTGTTCAAGGTTGTAAATGTCACACATTTTGAATGGAAATATGAATTTGGAAGTATCATAGTACAAGGCATGAATGTTGTAAAATGTGACACTATTGACAAATGGTGACACACTACCACAGACCACGCACAGACAGTGTTTGTAGTCTGCTAACGGTTACAATTTGCACAAAGGTTATGTTTACTTAGTGAACTACTGCACACTCACAGGCTAGATTTCTTAAGGAGTTGTAGGCACTGGTAGGTGCAATTGCTCCATGGTGCTATGCATTCTAAGACATTAAGAACTGGGAAATTGTTGTGCTTGTTTGTAAGTCCTGTGCTAAACGTCGGCAAAAGTGAGGCAATTAAAACGAATCGATACAAACGTAGAGTTTAGTAAAATAGTTTGCCGCACTTAAAGTAATTTAAAATGGCGAAGCGGGAGAAAATTGCTAATAGCCTAAAGAGTCATGTTTTATGATGGCAATTCGAGCTGTGACACTCAAATATTAAATGACAAAACCATAATTATATTGTTCCCTACATTAAATGTTGTCCTTATTATTACTATCGTTGGTGAGTGGCGTTCATCCTCTTTTTTTAAGAGTGTCAAACAAAATTGATTAGTTTAATTGTGAAATCTAATGTTTGTTCCAGTTAGAAGTTGTTTCCCATCCCATCCCGGAATACTCCAAGCTACAAAGAAGGTTCACATTATTAGAAAATACACATAACATAATAGATGTTAAATTTGCATCGGGGATAAAGAATATTATATTTGGTTTTACCCATATACACCGATGTGTGTAAAGCACTGTATACTCAGTACTTTCCCGAGTCCTGTGAAAAAAATCACAGGCATATTACTCGGGTGGGATTCGAACCCACGACCTTTGCAATTCTAGAGCAGATGTCTTACCAACTAGACCACCGAGATTGCCCGGTAGCTAGAGGCAGTTCGAATCCTATATTTTAGCAGCGGGGACTGCAACAATTTAATAGATGTTAAATTTGCATCGGGGATAAAGAATATTATATTTGGTTTTACCCATATACACCGATGTGTGTAAAGCACTGTATACTCAGTACTTTCCCGAGTCCTGTGAAAAAAATCACAGGCATATTACTCGGGTGGGATTCGAACCCACGACCTTTGCAATAATATTCTTTATCCCCGATGCAAATTTAACATCTATTAAATTGTCGCAGTCCCCGCTGCTAAAATATAGGATTCGAACTGCCTCTAGCTACCGGGCAATCTCGGTGGTCTAGTTGGTAAGACATCTGCTCTAGAATTGCAAAGGTCGTGGGTTCGAATCCCACCCGAGTAATATGCCTGTGATTTTTTTTCACAGGACTTGGGAAAGTACCGAGTTTGACACAGGAAAAGTGGGACGTTTAGCACAGGCCTAAGATTTCTTTTCTATATTTACATGTACATAAAAATGCAGTACTTTGAAACTGAATTGTTACAGGGTGGGCAAAATATTTTAGTAGTCACTGATGAAAACTTGCATTGCAGGATTCTGCATCATTGTTTAAAGAATTGTGTGAGATCTTGAACAAAATCATGTCCATACTGTACGTAGCTTGCTTATCACTAGATATTTTATGCTTTTGATCAGGGTTTTTTAAATAATAAACCACAGGGGAAACTGACTTGGTAAATTTTAATTAAAAGTATTTGTCAAGTGGTTTGGCCTGAAATTCTTGTGTATGGACAAAACCCTGTATGTGTTGAAATTAAAGAAACTGAAATTCAGATTTGCCCAATAATTTTGGGTAAACAACACTCATATGAAAATCATTCCAGCACACAAAGAAAAACTAGTACAATAAAATAAACCTCAACTAATTGACTGTTTTGGATACTGTTTAGTCTGATCATGGTCTGAATGTTTTTTATCAATGTTTGCTTGTTCCTTATTCCTGCACAATGTTTTATTGAAAAATTATGGTTTTTGTTTTTGTGTTATTTTTTACAGGAAAACGGCGTTCCAGTTTTTCCCAATCCGATTTAAGTACAGAGGACTACAATTTCTCCTCTGCAGCCCAGTCCCCATCCTGTACAAACTCAAGTGCAGGTAAGAGTTGGTTTTCTCAGAGAATTCTGTTGTCTTTGAAAGGTCAATATATTTTGTAAAAATTGTGAGCTTTTTGAATGATCTAGAGGTAGTAGACATAATGACAAAATATCATTTTGTAATGATGTGTTAAACATGACAACAATTGGTGGAACATTATACGATGTTTATTCTTCAAAACAAGCGACAATCCTGCTCACATTTTCAGTCTACGGGGGCCTCTTTTCATAATGCGTCAAAGAAACCTGACTCGCAGCAAACAGCAGGACTTGGGTGTATCATCGACCCTTATACTCTGGGGTTGAACCAGTAGTGTAAGTTACAGGGGTTGTTATTTTTGCTTTCCTTGGTGCGGTATTATAAGGTATCCCTTAACACCATCAACTAAAACTTGGAAATTCTCACAATGTTTGTGTTCTTTGTGATTGCTACATTGTGGAGGAGGTGTTATTGTTGATCCAAGGGAGGTTTTTTTTTAGCTAGTCTTGATGGAATTGGTCAGAGCATGGTCAGAGTCACTATAGTCTGCTTTTATTATTGAGTTCATAGGATCTATGGGGTATTGTAATCAAACTCACCCTTTTGTAGCATTTGGATTTTCATCTCTGCATCTGGGGGAAAAACAGTTTCCAATGACCTGACAAACCTTGACTTTAAAAACATATAGAACATTTTCCTGCATATTCAAAATATTTGTCAACGCACTTGAGCCCTTTTCACACGAGAGCTTTATATCCAACATATTTTGCGATTTTTTGCAACCAGGATAAAAAAATAGCAAAACCCACTCGTGTGAAAGCTATCCTAGTTATGAAATAGCAAACGATCCTGACTAAATATAACCGCGATCGAGACCTACTACAAAAATCGCAACTGCGTTATAATCACACTGATCGGCCATGTGAAACGACTCAACCAAGGACGTTGGTTATGCTGTTGTAGTACGCCTGCGCAGAATGCGTCATGTGCCTCGACTGTGTTGACACCCCGTTGACATGACGACATGTCCTTCCAAGATGGCGACATCAGAAGAAATTGTGTTTGTGCTACTTATCTTGTGATTATGGACCATTCCCACCATCTTTTTCTGGACGTTGTCGGTCCCCATAGCATAAATCAGCACGATCGTTTCATCGTAACTCCAAGTAACTTTTTTTGCCCTTTTCTTTGTCTTCTTCGGTTCTTTGGGTTGCAACTGAACGGTCAATATGTTTGTCAAAATACTTTCAGAAAGATCCAAGGTTTAGTAACAAACTAATCAAAATTATTTCTTGGCAAAAAATTGACAACTCGATTCCTAATATAAAACTAAAAGAGTGGCACGCAAACAAGCTAGATTACACATCCATGCGGAACATACAACGCGGGAAAATCACTGGTTGCCTACTGAGAGCCAGCCAGTTGAAGAGTTTCGCGCGGCATACCAGTGAAGTAACGCATGACCTTTGACTTCGCAGTAGCCAAGCCGACAACAAGGGACGTTGGTTCGGTTGTCGTGTGAAACACCGTTGTAAAATAGCAAACCACCAAGGTGCTAGACAGTTGTCGCCCGTAACCGAGGACGTTGGTTTTCAGCGCTCGTGTGAAAAGGGCTTTACACATGTAGCTTAAATAGCTACATTTTTGTAACAACGCCATAAGATACAAAAAAACCAAACACACTGAAGTCTAATGCCAAGTCTTGGTCTGGACATGGTCAGGATAACGGAAACAAACCTTTTCAACTGAGCATAAAACTAGAATTGCTTGAGATGTATCATCTGCACTGGAAAAACCAATCAGTTGAAAAGGGTAAAAGAAGAAAAGGCAGAGACAAAAAAAGTCCGGGGAAAGTGAAGAATTAATAGGCTCAGTGCTATAAGGTCATTAATTGCAATTTCATACTCGTAATGATCAAAAGGTCATCAAATGAAAAATGCGTATAAATTTTAAAACAAATTTGATCAAAATCAACAAATAAATGTTTTACTTAAAAAAATGAATGTACATTTTTGCCAAACAAATACTGATCACTCTTGATCAATAAACCCCATTTACCAGGAGCTCCAAAATATGCAAAAGCAATTTTATGAAATCCATACAAATGACGTTATATAGTACTGAGCAGACCTTATATAAATTGTTTTTTTAAAATGTGTTACAAGGCAGTTCTTACACTGTGGGATAGTTGCAGTAGTGGTTGACTTTTTGCACAAATTTGTTTTTATCAAAGTACTTATCCCAAGATCAGATTACTCTTTGGACTCCTGAGAAGCAGGCTATGAAAAGCTTTGATTGACAATAGTATTAATAGTGGGTATCATCCCATCTCAAGGAAAACACAAACAACCCTCAATGCCCTGGATCTCTCTGAGAAGGAAGAGGGCCATGACACCAGCTATTGACCTGGTTATATAATGTGCTTAATTGGCTCCAAAATAAGCCCTTTGTGTTGCACCATGTAAGAGCAGTGGCTCTACATCACTTTACTTCAATGGGGACCTTTGCTACCTTTGAAGTCTATTGTAAACCACCCCAGTGTTGACTACTGTTTACTAGCTGGTGCTAAGCAAGGTGGTGGGATTCAGTTAGATTTATAACAAGAAGGAACCTCTGTGGATTAACTTAAATTGGATGTTTGTGTAGACATGGCTTGAGTACGTGTATGTGCACTCAACATGTACTGTAGGTCACAAAGTTCAAAGAAGTATGTAGGGCCTACTTTTCCCCAAAAATTACATTCTTCAAGATGCTCCCAGATAAATGAGATTTCTATAATTTTGCCCATTTTGAAAGTTAAGGAATACAATTTTTTCCGGCACTGTTCATGTTCTGTTTTCTGAAACAGAGAAGTTAGGCCTATGGTACAACCACGTAGAACCATGGAGGTAGCACAATGTAACATGATGTTCTTTCTTCAATATTACATGAGCTAGTTGGTGTACCTTTTCAGATTGTTTAATTTTGCCTGGTTTGAAGTTAAGGAATACGATAACTGGTCCTGTTATGTTTTGTTGAAGAAAAAAAATAGGCAAATATAGAAAACTATAACTTTGTATCTATAGGATTTGAGGCATTGCATGGTGATGTATTAATATATATTTGGTTTGCGGTAACACCATGTGTGTACATGTACATGTATCTACTTGCTAGGTAGATTTTGTTCTATGAGAACTTGTCTTGCTTTTTATTCTACTACCGCAGAGTATAATATTCGGAATTCGGGAGACTACCAAGTTCTGAAAAGAACTGTCCTGCTTATTAACTACTACCTGGGCGGGAGGTAGGACTACTGTAACTGTGTAGTTATTGAGGATGTAGAAAACTTGCTAAGGCCTTGGCTTAGGTTCAAGCTGTTCAGTAAAAATGTACTGGGAAACTGTCACAAACAATGCACTTTGCTGTATTCAGGCCTATAACCTGTTTCAGCTATATTGTGATCAGCAGCTTTATGAAATTTATCAGTGGCGATGATTTTTCCTGCAAAAAGTGCCCTTCTTCCCTAGACTATTGGTACTGGCGTGCTGTCAAATAAAGAATTTTCCCACTAGACAATTCCATTTTGTGTAGTGTCTTGATAGGGAAATTCTTTTGAGAAATTATTTTTAAAGCTAATTGACCTTTTGTTATGATTGGATTAAAACACACTTTAATTGTTTTATGTGTGTGTATACTTCAGTGTACATGGTGTAAATAGGAGAGATGTAATACTGCCAAATTGAAATCGGTTGTGGTTCTTAACAGCATTATTAACTGCAGTCCACCCTTTATTTGTATTTAGGTACATGGTCCACCCTATTACAAAAATTGTTGATTTGCCATGAATGGTTGTATTCTGCTCTTCTTAATCCATTGGTGAACCATACTTGGGTGCATTTGATTAGCATCGTCTGCAAATTTATTTTAAAAAAAAATACATGTAGTCTGAAGTAAATTGCAAGGATGGACAGAATTGCTTGAGGCCAAGTGGCAAAGAGTATGTGGGAACATAGAGCCTGCTCTATGGTGGGAAGTAGTTAGAAACTTTGTATTTGTAGCAGTTTATCAATGTTGCCAAATCTTGAACTGAATTTGAAGTGTCCAAAAGATTTTGACATTATTAAAGTACAATAATATAATGTAGTTTTGTGTCAGTGTATGGACACACAACTCGAATCAGTCCTTCCACTTCTAAATGAAACAGGTGGTTTCAAGTTTGTTCACCATTTTTCTTTTATAGTCCAAATGAAAAAAATATACATGTGTTATGGTTGACAACAACGGAAACTGTCAATAGGAATATTAGCTTTTGTATTAGAAAGCCAGATGAGGTTCTTGAACCCATACCTGTCTCGCTGTTGAATTGAGCCTTTTCATTTTTTGTCCCATTCGGTTGCACTCTGGTAAATGCAAAGGTTTTTCAAAATTGGTTCTTTTATTTTGGCATGAATGCCAGATCATGAAAGGAGCACGCAATCACTTCATCATCTGAAAACCAAGGTCATACTAAAAGCTGACTTTGTCACATCATTGTTACTGTCATTAGTGTATCTTTGAACTAGACTTAGTTTTCCGTGCTGTAGAGTGTAAACTGAATATGAAGTCTTTAAAGTGGGGTTCTGAGGTCAAATTCAGTTTTGTGGTGCGCTCATTTTCCAATAGACAGAGTACTTACATGTACATGTATACCCTAATGTTAAAATGGTGTAAGATGTTGTTTTATAGTCTTTCAGAGCGAAATTGGAAAACATGAAATTAGATGTCACCCATAAATAGGTCTGTACAGACAACCCAGGATTTTTTCGCTATAGTCAAAAGTTAAAATTCAAAGCCTTTTTGATTGAATATCGTGGAGATTAAGGAATTTTAAAAAATTCCTCGTACAAATAATGTACAAACCCATTATTTGAAATGTAAGGTAATTGTTAACAAATTTCTCAATGGAAGGGTATCATTCAATGGTATTTCACACTGTTATAATATGAGGAAGGAGACTCGGAATATGTTTTCCATTGACATCAGGACTCTATCCAATTGAAAAATGAGTGCATTACAAAACCGAATGTGACATTTTAAGTGTGTGGAGGACATCCAAAATTATACGTGGGCATGACTTGTAGGTCTGATTCCACAATATGCAAAAAGTAATTATTTTAGCAATGATTCTTAAATTATACATAAAAGGGGTCAGCCTATTTTCAGGTTGAGTGTGTGCATTTTTTACAAAAGCAATGCAGGATGTTTAATAGTTAAATTCAAAAGCTTAGGCCTACTCAAATGATTTTTTTTTCTCTACACTTAAAAGTTCTATTGCTTTATAAAAAGTGAACTTCATTGTTCATTTTTTAGAGAAGTATGCAAGAAATGCTTGGACGTACTTTTTGTGGCGATTATGAAGATATGCAATGTATACTATCAGAACATTGGCCTACTTTATGAATTGAACCAACAAAGCAATCAGTGATAAGACATAGAATTGATGAGGAGTGGTGGCTTCTCTGTACAATAGGTCCCAATTTCATGGCGCTGCTTAGCGCTGAAGTTCTGCGCTGGCTGTGTAAGCAAACAATACCTGGTAACTTGGACTAAGCACGTGCACAAGCAAAAATTCCCTGCTAACCTGTGAAATACGCTTGACGTAAGTGCAGAATTCCCTGCTTCCATAAGTGCTGATTTTTTGCTTAGGGTAAGCAAAGCCATGAAATTGAGCCCAGGTATTGCAATCTGTGAATAGCATTGAAGAACAAATAAAAAACACAGAGTTGAGACAGTCACTGTCCACATTTGTAACTCTTTCCAGACATCGTATAGCGTTACAAATGCTTCATATTGAAATTGTATCATCAATGACAGCTCCTCTTAATTTACACAGCTGAAACGCATTACCCAAATAAAACATGACAGTTCAGGTTATCAGATGACAGTTGTTATCAAAATATGGTATTTTCGTTGTCAGACAAAGACATGCATGAAAGCTGATGACTGCCTCGGCTCATTTACATTATTTTAAAACCAAAATGTCACTCATTTGCAGTGAGTAGCCAGAAAAAATGTACTGGAGATAAGAGGGGTTTATTTTAGATTAATATTTATTATATAAATTGGGTCACAAACAATAAGTAAACACTGGTTGTTATACAAACATGTAGAATGCTTGATAATTTCAGGAGTTACAACTGGTATGTGAACTTTGATGTCTTTGTTAGAATCTCTGTTCTGCGCTTTAGTTTGTTAGTGTTTGTTGTGTCAAACATTGTAGTAGTTGGCATCCAGCTATGACCGAAAATGCAATGAGGATGTTGTTTTTTTGTTTTTTTTGTAAGGTAGAGATTCAGATCCAATATATTTTTAATTATGTTTCCACGCAACCTTTGGAGGTTTAATGAAAACCCAGTTGGACGTGCAGTCATTCTTTCCTAATCCAGACTTTTCTAATTCGGTCTTTGTTTACAAGATTCAAGACTGCAAGTTCTCAAATTTGTACAAACAGGTTGTCTTGTCTTGCATGGAAGCACATTGGACAAATACAATGTAGACAACCACCAAGCATCACAGTTAATTGAGTTAAAAACTGTTATTGTTTTAAGCAAAGCAATCATTTTTGAAATTAAAGTCAGTATTTGCAACTTCCAAAGTGGATACAAATACATAGAACGGTTATGGTCAAATGCTCATCTGGAACCATTTTAATGTTCCCCCCTTTTTTTTAGGGGGATGGGTTGGGAGGGGGTGTTTCAGCCAAACTCCTCCCACTCCATGGTCTCCATTTGCTCCCCCATTTTCCCATCCAAAATGTTACCAAAGTATCCATTGTAAAGTTTTTTTATACAATGATTTTGTCAGTTTTGTAATCTGTTAAAATTGTCATATATCACAAATATTTTTTTTTCTATAATATCGGTGGGTGTGTATCGGCCACAGTGATGACCATGATATGCCTGACTGTATCACTTGTGTCCTGTGAATGGATGAATTTCAATTTAGTGGACATAAAGCAGTGTCAAGTTCTTCTTGTCAACATTATGGAGAGGTTACACCTGCTTGTGGTTATGTTGTCAATTCCAATTATGATAAACATTTTACCATCTGTGGTTATGATGATTACAGGTGGCCCCTGGCATGGGAAATTGGTAATCCTATGTGGCCACAAAACATGTCAGCATAATTTACAAGTAGAGTGTTTAAAGCTGATCATTTGTGTACTTCACCATATAGTAGCCGTTTTCAGTCTGGGTTGTTTTTAAGGGTGGTCAGAACTTTGATGAACTACTCAAAAACTTTATGAAACCACAAACTTCTTATCAATGGCTGTGTAAAAGGTTAACTGTTAGGTATTAAACTACAGAGTCATTGCTCTATGATTTAACCCATGTGAAAATGAAGCACTATGTTCTAACAAGATGACCAGCAATTCTGTCCATTTATATCCCTTTGAATAGTTTTACCAATCATCAATTGTTATGCTTTTAATTACCTAAATATTTCTACAAATTGTTAGTGTTTAGTGTTTGAAGATGATCATTGCCTACCATCAGGAAATTGTTTTTACATTTTTTATCTGACAGCTCAGTGATATAACTCGGTACTGGTGTGAAATTCCACGTGAAATGCTATTTCTTTGAGAAATTAGATTGGTATTAATGAAGAAATAAACTGTTGGATTTCTCTCCCTCTCTCCATTAAAACTTATTCAACCTTCTCAATAAAACATTCACATGTTTGATATGAAATAGCTTTCCTGACTCCTAATAGACTGGAGTAAATGTAGCCTTCTTTTTATGTTAGGTTTTCTTTGTTCAACCTACAATTATTTAGAATGTACCCAGTCAGTTTCCCTTGTGGTTTATTACTTGATATTTGAAAAAGTTGCATTCCCTTAAGGTGATCCCTCTCCTGCCGCTTCCCAGATTGAAGTGTACTGTAAACTTTGTTGTGATCCCTGGCTATACCCTGGCAGTTAAAGGTTGTATGGCTTCTGACTGGCACCCTGAACAAAGATATTGAAAAAATAGGGAGACCCGCCATCATTAGGGCGAGATAGCTCAGATGGTAGAACGCCGACACATTAATCCAGAGGTCACAGGTTCAAGTCTCGCTCTACGGAAGTCAATTTTTCTTTGTTCAACCTAAAATTATTTAAAATTGACCCAGTCGGTTTCCCTTGTGGTTTATTACTGGCTATTTTTGTTGTTCTTAGCACTGTAGTTTTAATTCATTTAACCGAGTCTACATGTATGGGTAAAGCAGAGCAACCAAGTTTTTGTTTATCTTTATCCACCACTGTGTAATTCCAAAACCTAGGATTATGAAATCTCTTTTAGGTTGTACTATCCCTTTAATCTATTTTGAACATACATAAATCATACCAGAAGTGACTTAGTCATTTGTTAATTTAAACACCTACATGTATTTGTTTCCAAGATGCATACCACACTGGGGAATTCTTGTTTATTTTACCTGCCAGGTATCCATGTGTCTGGTACAAGATGTATACATGTAGTCACTTCACTCCTTTCCTGACCCTGAAACCAACTTTGATCTTGAGTCTGCTTGTCTGCCACCAAGGTACCGGTGGGTCCCATAGAGGGTGCCACGAGGTGCTTAAGTCACCCATGGGATAACAGGCATCAAAGAGGTGATGAGACAAGCAACTCATTGCATATTGTACTTTATGATCACCTGTATGATTGCATTGAGTATCGTATCTCAGTCAGTACATTGGGTTTAATATCAAATCAAACATTTGGCAAGCAATGAACACAAACAATATGCTTGGCACTAGCAGAGGAAGGTTTACCAACCAAAAATGCCATGTGATTAGTCCCACACTGCTTTGCTTGTACATGTACATGTTAAACAAATAATTTATTGGGTATAGTATTCTAGGTTAAGCTACATTATGTACTCTGTGAAATTGTACATTAATTTTCCACCATGACAGAACAAACAAAGCAAAGTTTCATTCATAAAGACGATTAAACAAACATCAACCACATATTATTTTTGCTTTGAGAAAGAATATTTGTTGTTCAAAAATGTTAATTATATTTTGATCACTTTGCTTTTGTTTATCAGCATTTTTATGGATTGGGTCTATAATGGTATATGGCAGTGGAAAAAAGAGAGTATTGTGTAAAATAATGAAACAATTTTTCTCCCATTCATTTTGTAAAAATATCTCCAAAACTTGAACATCTCCTTGAATAAACTTTCATAGGTCGATGGATTATACATTATTCATGAAACATGGCGTTAGCTTACTGGGACCTCTCCGTCTGCATGTCTTTACGACTCCCTGTTGTGACTTTGAACTCCAATAAAGTACTATACTTGAAACCATATTTGTCAATGTTAATCAAATTTAGAAATCCTCTATTAGCTTTTAGGGGTTCTTACCAAATACAAAGTTAACTTGTTCCTTTTGGAACAGGCTTGTTTGAACAGGTTTTTCCATTTTGCATTCTCTGGGAAAATAACTAGTCTCCGTGAACATTCCGCTGCTGAATTTCATTAAAGCATTTCTTTTCGCTTGGCTGTCACAGGTTCAAAGGAGCAACTAACAAACCAAAGGTCAGAATTCTGGAAGATGTGTGTGTGTTTTATTTAGCTGAAAGTGTAGGTACACTGTGTTATTTCACGATCAGGCATACCAATCAAGATTAAAATTGAGCAATGGATGACTACATTTTGGTGCCGATGACAATAACATTCCTTGCACCTTTACAACAAAACTTGTAGTTACTTGTAGGTTTTCTGGATCTGTGGAGTGTTGAAAATGTTCCTGTGGATTCTCGTGTCACTGTCATGCAGTTCCTTTCAAAATGTTATACAGGTGTCTTTATTTCTGTCTGACAAGACTTTTACAATCATTGTTGGTTTTGAGATAGATTTGCAATAAAGTTCTTGATATGGACAGCACTGGTCTAGTTGTTATGTACATGTACACAGTTTCATTAAGCCAGCCACAAGATGTCAGATCGTACATCTTTCCTTTCTTTGATTCAATTTGAATGCAACTTGCACATATTTGGTCTGGTATTGTTATGTACAAACCACATGATGTGGATCATAGAGGTTTCTTGTTTCTTTTCTTTCCCATATTCAATCTAAATGCAACTAACTGACAAAACCTTGGTCTAGTATTGTTATGTGCAATTTTTCCAACAGAATACCCCATTTGATTGTACAGATGTATTCTAAGGGCTTAACCCTTGTCTGTTTTAAACTCAAGGTCTATCTTCTATGCGCGCTTCACATGTGTAATTCATGCATTAAACCAGATAAATGCATACTTGTTCTTTTGAACAGTGCATGTAAAGTGCATCGTACATTCAGTGTTGACATGGAGTAAGCACCTCCACCATGACTTGAATCCTGCAGAAAAAAATCAATTCATTGATTTGCACTAGCGCATTGCATTCATGTTACCAGACAAGCAGCAAATCCTATTCAGAACACACTGGTTATCTATTGTCCATTAATAAGTCCCCCCCCAAAAAAAAAGCTTGGCTAATTTTTGCTCATTTTTTCCTTCACTGATTCAATTTAAATATAACTTACAACAATTTTACTCTGTAGGGCATTTGTGAAATCCATATTTATCACAATTTATATAAATGGCTCAAAAACATCAAATTAAAGCACACACATCACAAAGTCTGTTGTGTATGGTAGATGCGGCCGAAGGCTGCAAAATTTCAGTTCAATATCGTCACTTGTGCAGGAGTGCATGGTAAACTATTGAGATCAAAGCTGTCCAAATTCAAATAGGCATTTGCTTGACTGCAAGCGGATAGCTGGTACCCACACTCTTGTTTGAGCGTGAGTTCCAGACAATATTGGTTGATGGTCATCAAATGGTCCGCTTTTGAACTGTTAATTTACTTAATATTTTTATGAAATATTTAAAGCAGCTGTGATCTTACAAAGTTACATGAAAAGAAAAATATATATACAACAAAATATGTTCAATTAGTGATTTACCTCCATGGCTCAATCTACAATTGAATTGGAAATCGTTTCCGGTTTAAACTATTAAAGCGTCTGTATACATCTTAGTATACGTTTGGTAATGACTCTGAAAACTAATGGCAATAAAAACTTATTTTGTAAGAAGTGCAGCAGCTTTGGATAGTATAATGCATTTTGAGAAACTTTTCACTTCAAAGTACTGCAGGTATGGAAAAAGATATCACTTTTTATCCCCCAAAATTTGAATCTGCGAAGCGTTACTGACAGTAACGTTTCTCAGATTGTGTATTCCAATTGCAGATTATTCTTCCTGCGTGGACATAACCGCTCCAGATTTTCGGCAATATCTCAAAAATGCTAACACCTTTTGAAATGAAATTTTCAAAGGTTAATTTTATGGTGTATATCTACAACTATGTAGGATTGAAACAAACAGTGGTTCCAATAACCAAACGTATACAATCCCTTTAAATATGCACTTATTAACCTATAAATGCAAGTTTGTTCAAACAATTTTGGAGGTTTGTATCGCAAAAAAACCCTAACCTAAATAAGAACTAAAAGATGGTGTCAGTCTGTACAGATTCTAAAAAGATCCAAAATACCAATGAATTTTGACAGCTGCAGTGCCAGCACTCTCACCAGGACTTTGTCCAAGTAAAGGGTGGGGGAAAACTGTCGCAACAAAATTTGTAAAATTAAGGAATGGAACTTTTTGTAACTTTAAGTGACACTTGACGAATACTAGACTCCCCCTAAAAATGCCGACCATCAATAAAATAGACCTTTATCATGGTGTGGCCATCTTGATTTTCTCCAATCTGAACCAATGTGACCAAACCGAGGCTTGAAGAAAAAATAGTCTGGTTCCTTTTTAAGTGCAATGAATACTAGTATTTATTACTGTTATTGGATACAGGGAACATGACCAAGATGGTGGCAGAATGATAAAGGTCTATAGTAACCCATCACTGAGCAAAAGCACTAAGCTTGTTTAGGGTGTAACAGTGTTTCAGGTTGCTATAACCATAGAGTCTCTATGCTATAACACAGTATCGTCAGTAAAAAAAAAATTGAAAACAACAATTGTCAACATAAAAAATTAATGTATTGTGACATCAAATTAAAAGGTAAAAACTCATAACAAACTAATAACAATATAAGGGAAATGTTACATGTATTAAGCCCAAAATTGTAACTTGAAAAAATACCACTTTGTTGGACCTTTATTTAAGATTGAAAAACCCTTCACATTACAGCCTTGTTTTCATCTAATTAAAAGCATCTAAACTACAAGTCACTCTATATATAGGGGGGAGGAGGGGCATTAAGAGTGCGTTACACATTCCAAAACGTTGAGTTTGTAAGATCATAGGTGTAATTTCTTTTTACTTAACTTCAAACCTACTTTCTGGCTAGAAAGTGTCACATCTAAACTTTCATTGGATAGAAACAAATGGTATCAGAATACAAATTCCTGTTGCACTGAAGCAAAGCCAAATCAAGCCATAGCCTGGAATGTTATTATTACTGAGCAGTGAAGATGTAAACTGCCCTTGTTGTGGGGTTGGAATTACACCTACCAAGGGGTGATTCAAGCCAACAACTGAAGGCTGATACCTGTGTGATCATGGAGTGTGTTCAAGCATCAAGCAAGAAGATATGGTGAGTGGTGAAGCCATCCTTGGGTTTCTTGGCCTTCTTCCATGATCCTATATGGAACCTGAAAGGTTTAGAAGGGCTGTGTGTATCAACAAATGTATTGAATGTAAACCAACCTTGGGGGAGGTGTTTAGGGGGGGGGGGGCTAGGCAGAATACCTGGAAGTCATTCAGGGAATCCAGAAGTTTGGCATTGTTATTAGCAACAGGAACTTGTAATGTAAACCAACTTGTGTGAATGAAGGGGGAGGGTAAGGTGTTGAGGGAGGTACATGTACAATGTACATGTAGGTACATGTACAGGTGTGTGTATCAGCATTTCCTCCATCCTTGTGGGAATTGGGATGGGTGTTGCCTGATAGTGACTCAAGGAACCCTTGGATGAGTATTGTGTTCCATGGTGTTGCAGTTAAATAGAATGCTGTCAGCCTGGTGATGGTACATGTATGTGTTGGGTCAGTGCCATCCTTGAATGGTTTCAAAGTGGGCTGATTCTTCTTGCATGAGTGCACAGATTTTGGCTCCGAGGGAAACTCACTGACTGACCTGTTGGAAGAGTCTGGCGTAACTGTTTGTCAATCCTTCCTCCATGTTACAATGTTGTTCGGAGATGTTGCTTCCCTTGTTAATTGCTGATGAGGAAGTAATACAGATTACAAGAGTGGATTTAATTTACAGGATTTACTTCTCGCTTTGGTGTGGAGTTCTTAGTCTTTTGAGGATGAGAAGTGAAGATTTACTTGGTGAGTTGTTATTACCATGGAGAAATTCCTTCCTCCGTGTTATTATTTACTGAGGTTTTCTTAAAATCGTAGAATTTTCACAGCCATTTCAAGACAAGTGGGGATCAGGTTCGCCCAGCGGATTCTTTCCCACCCTTTCACCTCTTTGGAACCCGGTTTGAATCCCACCTCAGACTGGAGCCTTGCATTTGGATTGGGTTTTCAGTCCCTGTGGGTTTCTCCCCATTGGGGTTTTCCTCCCACATCTAAAACTGAACATTTCTTCTCATTTCCTATTCATCCTGTTATTGGTGCTAATTGTGCAAAAATAAAAAGGGTAAATAAAGCAACAGAGTTTATAAAGTCAGTGTACTGAACTGCAACTACATGCAAGTTGAATGCTTTGCCATACCTTTGTTGAAAGTCAGCAAATTTCTGAAGCATTGGTTTTTGGGGGTTTCGGCAATCCGCCGAAACCACCTTTGTTTTCGTCAAGATTTTTATTTTTTTTATTATTATTATACTTCCATCCAAAAGTTCCCATAGCATTAACCCGTGAAACTAAGTTATGGTTCGATCTCAGGAACTACAGTCTTAAAACACACAAGCGACACATCAAATGAAAGCTTGTGCTCTAACTTAGATCCAGCAGCAGTTGTTTTGAGTGTTTTTCATTCATTTCTTGACGATATTACCGATTTATAAACGTATTTTTGAGAATTGTACCTTTTCTCCGTGTGTGATTTTGCGTAGACACGGTACGTAAAATACGGTCCTCTCTCACAGCCATGTATAGAGAGCCCGTCAGTGTGCAACGCAATATCGTACTGACCTTTGATCCTTCCATTCATGATTTATCTAACGATGGCAGGATATAGAGCGTGAAATAGGGAAACACAAGAGGGCGCTATACAGGCTGACCATTAATATCTCAGATTTTTAGCGCCCAAAGGGTTATCAAATATTTAGCATCTTTCGTTCACCACAACCCCATAAACACCTATTTCTACTCGTGTAAAACAATTCTCATGGACACAAGCATTACAGAAGGCAGTATTTGAACACACTAACGGCACATGTAACTTTTCATTTTTAGTTTTTAATTTATTTTTATATTTTTTAACGGCCTTTTTTTCCATATGCTTTCAATTACTAATAATCATTACGTCACCACCCCTTCAGAGCGCCTTCTGTCAACGTGTTTTTGTTCGAAGGCATTGCATGGGGACAAATCTTATACCATATTGTAGGTTATAATATCTTACTATGAAAAACAAGTTGTCGTCATTGTGACGTCATCAGGTGTCAAGTTAATTATTATTAAATACGGAAGCGTTAAAGGGATAGTTGTTGGTTTTGGCCCATCACAATGTCAAGGTTGTGTGATAGAAATTGCAGCATAAAAGTGCTCTAAAACAATAGGTTCCATTTTCGTTAACTCTTTCACGTCTGGTGGACAATCGATCGCATCATCGGGACTAATTAACAAACTACATTACGCCACCAAGACTCTTAATGGTTCGCCTTCTTAAAGCCGAACTCCCAGTATTTGTTCGTAACAAATTCAGTTCTAGTTTAAGGTTGGTTTTGGAATTATTTGGGTGTGTGTGTTAGGAATGTGATTTATAATATGGTTGTTGGAATGTAAGCATTGCACCCCTTTTCTTTAACAAATTTAGCATTACATGTAAATGCCAAATATGAAGAGTGTGAGCAAATAGTTCTGATCTTATTGTAGTACTTCTGGGCCTAATTTTATAGAGCTGCGCAAGTATAAAAACTAGCTAAGCACAACAAAATTATGCTTACCAGAATAAGGTTACCAGCAAAGAAATATGTACCATGTCACATGTAACATTGTGACTGCTAACTGGTATCCTACTTATTTTTGTTTAGCAGAAATGTATAAGCTATATTTTCTGCTTATTAAGCAGCTCTATAGTATTAAATTGGGCGCCAGTCTTGCTGAAGTTTGGAGATACAAGTCCTGCGTTCTAGTGGGTATTTTCTTTAATCCAAACCCAGTTTTGATATGGTTCAGAACTAAAATTGTAGGTGATCATGTAAAATTGGACAAAACTTCAAATATTTTTAAATTGCTTACATTTTAGTTGAGTCAACCATAAAGGTAGAAATAGAGGTAACAGTATTTTTTGCAGTTTCACTACTTACTCAGATTATCAGCCGAGAAAAACGTTGATCTATACCTTTTTTGTTAGTGTACTGTGTTTAAGGTAAACTATTGTGCTTCTTGAAGATACATGTTTACTCATTGGGAGCATGCCAGCCTAGATTATGAAGGACCTATCAAGTCAATTATTGACCTTAACAAGGATCCGCTGAATCCTTGCTTTGACACAAAAAACTTTCCCTCCAGTAATTCTGTTGCTCAGTTGGATTCTTCCTGATTACGAACAAATTACTCCCCACCCTCAAGTCATACATGTCATTTTTACTCACCGCTAAGTTTACACAACTAAATATCCCTTTTGGGGCAAACTTTCCAGAATCCCTTCATCAAGTCATTCTTGCCCGTCCCTGGGAAAAAAAAGTGACCCGCTTTCTTATTTTATCCCTGAGAGGCCCGAGGGTGGTTTGAGGACTTAATCTTAAATCGGCAAGCTAAAGTAAGAAGCTAACAAAAGACTGTATGCATCGCTTATTTTCCTTCAGAACTGCCCTAAGTGTTAACACTATGCTTTGGATATCTACTGTGGACACAACATGTGGTTGGTCTTGCAGGTTTTTCATTTGTTCTGTAGGACTAATGTAAGTTGTTGTCTGGGCTTTACAAGAAATATTTGTTGAGATGGACAGATTGCCTGAGGCATCTAATTACCATACTAATACATGTACTAGAAGGAATTTAACAGCAGTATTTACGGTATAAAACTTGTTTTTAGGTTGCCCAATGCGTTTAATAAATGATACTTGTTAATCATTCAGTTATATTCTGATGAATAACTTATGTACTGGTAGAGGATGCATTCTTTTTGTGTTTCTGTAGATTGTTGGTTTCTCTATTGTATGTTTGGTTATGGAGGAATGTACAGTATGTATTGCTGTGTGTTATCACAGGTATTTTTTATTGATGCTGGGGTCAGGCATTTTATGATGTGGTTCAAAAATTGTGGAAAGCACCAAAGTAAAATGATGTATTGTTCTTTTATAATGAAATAAATACAATGTGTATACTGTAGCTCCTACTGTACAGTATGTAGAATGGGAGTAAATGCACACAGAAAAGATAGTATGGTGCTACTTTCATGCGATTGAATTTATTACCCCTTAACAGGAAATTCAATTCGGCCTTTACATCAGTAAGTTTATGAATACGATAAAAATTACAATTCTCTTAAAATTACCAATTCTCAAATACCTACAATGAACGATACAGGAAGTTATAGGCCCTAGATATAAATAAAAATTAAATATTTTACTGAAGGCTACAAAGTTCATTTAAAATTGCTTGTCAGTATAATTATTGTAGAACGTTCCAACTGCTCATAAAAATCCAGACAGTTGAGGGAACAAATGAGTTGTATACCACTTAGTGTAAATCCTCAGCTGTAAAAGACGTTGCAGAACATCTCATGGTGTGAGCATAAGACCAACGGAGATATTCCACCAATCTCTGCTACTGTTGCGCAGTGCTCCTGGGATGACATTGTGAATGGGATCTCGGTTGGGACCACTAAATGATGATGATGAAGAAAAAATGTTTACTTCTTGCACTTCTAGTGAACTTTCCATACAAAGAAAGAGTTTCATCTGACAGAATCATTT
The DNA here is from genome assembly GCA_021014325.1 of Plazaster borealis. Taxonomy (NCBI): domain Eukaryota; kingdom Metazoa; phylum Echinodermata; class Asteroidea; order Forcipulatida; family Labidiasteridae; genus Plazaster; species Plazaster borealis. The sequence continues at coordinate 13,399,073 of CM037463.1, forward strand.
CAACTTTATTCAATATCCTACTTTTTTTTGCTCAGCAGAAAATTGTAAAGCTCTGATTTAAGCAGCTCTGTGGGGTGTCTAAGTGCAGGTCGTTTTTGAAGATTTATCTGTTTTCTTACCAGAAATAGCATATAATTATTTTTTAGAAAAAGAAGTTGAAATACTAATATTCAACTCTTTTTATGAATTTATAGCTACCTTGTAGTAAAAAAACCCTGATTATGTGGATTGATAAATGTAACCCTTTAAGTACATGTAAAGTGGATGGTCCATACACTACACGTAGACACATGAATTTAAACACATTCAAAATCTAAAAACTGGTGTTCTTAAGGACTAACAGAAAGTATGGAGTAGGTGAACAACAGGCATAGCAGAAAGTATGGAGTACGTGAACAACAGGCATAACAGAAAGTATGGAGTAGGTGATCAACAGGCATAGCAGAAAGTATGGAGTACGTGAACAACAGGCATAACAGAAAGTATGGAGTAGGTGATCAACATGCATAGCAGAAAGTATGGAGTAGGTGAACAACAGGCATAGCAGAAAGTATGGAGTACATGAACAACAGGCATAACAGAAAGTATGGAGTAGGTGATCAACAGGCATAGCAGAAAGTATGGAGTAGGTGATCAACAGGCATAACAGAAAGTATGGAGTAGGTGAACAACAGGCATAACAGAAAGTATGGAGAAGGTGAACAACAGGCATAGCAGAAAGTATGGAGTAGGTGATCAACAGGCATAGCAGAAAGTATGGAGTAGGTGATCAACAGGCATAACAGAAAGTATGGAGTAGGTGATCAACAGGCATAGCAGAAAGTATGGAGTAGGTGATCAACAGGCATAACAGAAAGTAGGGAATAGGTGAACAACAGGCATAACAGAAAGTATGGAGTAGGTGAACAACAGGCATAACAGAAAGTATGGAGTAGGTGAACAACAGGCATTACTATAAACCACTTTCAGTACTTGAGAACAAGAAAGTTACATGCACCCACCAACATGTTTGTGCATCTGTTACTTAAGATGAGGTGTGTTCAGTAATAACTGTGTGGTATGTGGGATACTGACCATGACAGCAATTTACGGTCTCAAGGATTGTCTGACAATTTTTCAATTTGCACATTTGTGAGATTTCAGGCAGTTTTTTTGTCCTCAGCAATCCCACCATAATAGTTTCTGTTTCTGGAATTTCACATATTTAGTCGACAATCTCCCGGTAGCCAGACGCGCATTTAAATGAATAATACTCAATTCTCTGTCACAATCAAACTCACAGTTCTTGTTTACCACAAGTGTTTGCCTACACTACAAGCTGAATTCATGGTGAACCTGAGCAAATAGCAGTTTTTTGTAACAGTCAATAGATGGCTGTGTTCATTGGTTTCCAGCTAGGGCAACTATCAAAGGAACCTTAGACCTGTCAGAGTGCATTCTCTTCATGAAGTTTTACTTCTTATTGCATATAGTCAAATTCAATGGCACTTTAGGCAGAAAACTGTCAACCAAAGTTTAGCCCCTTGTTCTCATGGAGCAACTTTTATTTCACATTTAATACTGAGGGTTTTTTAATGCAATTTCTTTAATTGTACATGAACCTTAGTAGTAGCTCCTTGTGAGTTAATATCCTTGAATCTACAGTTCAAACAATTACTGACTAATGATTCCTTCCAGCCTTGATTTGTTTACATCTATAAAAAACAAAAAACACACAAAAAACAAACAAACAAGATAGCTGCACATTGATAGGTTGGTCAAATCTTAACTTTTACAAGTAGTTCAAGAATCAATCACCATGACCAGTTATAAGGTGCCTTTTTAAAACTGTTGTTCTTTATTAATTATTTTTTTAAGAAGTGTGTTGTTTGATGAAATAAGTGATGTCTCAGCACAGGGAACATGGCAAGGTTGCAAATACTACATGTTCAAGAATCAATCACCATGACAAGTTATAAGGTGCCTTTTTAAAACTGTTGTTCTTTATTAATTATTTTTTTAAGAAGTGTGTTGTTTGATGAAATAAGTGATGTCTCAGCACAGGGAACATGGCAAGGTTGCAAATACTACACTACACACATGTACTGTGTACTGGCTACAAAATGTGTAGGATTCATTTGCATTATTTATTTCATAGAACCGGTATCCAGTTGCACTGAACCGTTCAACAAATTTAAAACTTGATGTCAAATTTTGAAGGTCACCTAACTACTTGTATTTACAAGTTCTAGTAACTAACAGTTTGAGGGCCGTAATAAGTGGAAAAAGAAACAATTACAATGTACTTGAAGTTTATAAATGCAGATAAACTAACCAGCTTAGTCCTCAGAACCAACCCACCCTGATATCATGTACATGTATGCACATTTTACGAGATCTTCAGAAAAAAAAATGTATTCCATTTTGCTTGTTTTGAGCAGTGCAGCTGTAACTTTTAGCAGTGGTTTTGGTTGAGGGATTTTGTGTTGTTAACCACAGGCTGTTGAACCTTTACATTTTGGTCAAGGTGCCAGTTTAAACACACGCGGGTGCATTTATTCCCCATTGAAAAGTCAGGTTATGGATGGATTGGCCACCCTATTGATCACTGTCATTTGATAATTGTATAATCCCGGCCTCACTCAGAAATAGAAATGCCCTTTTTGAATCAACTGAAATGAGACGAAGTAGTTTAGGAGGGATTGCATTTTTTTTTTGTCATGGGAAATAGTTTTTTGGTACCGAACAAATTTGATTTAACAAAAATGGTTTTATCCATTTTTGTTATTTTATAAAAAACTAGAATGATTTCTAACTACTTTGTTAACTTAAAAATTCAAGTATTTTCTCATAAAAATGCAAGTTTATCATAGTGCAGCCTTCTTGTTCTCCTTTCAAAGCAATGTACAGTATATACTGTAGGCTATACTGTACAAATCTGTAGGTGACTAAGAACTGAGATTTCCCATTGAGAAGTCTGGTTTATGGAATTGAAGGTTGAATGCTGAAAGTACATTGTACAAAAAGATAGAGGTTTGCGGCAACACCATGTATAAAACCATTTTAGTAAATCATTCAATCTTGCACCATATCCCGCAGGATGATTTGGCTCCACATTCCTGCCTATCTTGCGACTCCTCGGTGTTCCTTCCAGGTAGAAGGTGCTGTTAGTGATGATGTAATTTTCCCATCTCTTCCGTGGTCCGTAAATACATGCTTATAAATGTTTTAATGTGGTTCTAAAAGAACTGGTAGTGAACTTGAGGATGTATAGTGTATGGAATACACACAAGTATTCAGAAAATGGTTGGAACCTCTTAATTTATGCAGACAATAGGAGAATTTTTACCTAAAAACAGTACATAGGGCCTAAATAAACTGATAGTGCATGGAAACTTCAGTTAGTGTGTTGGTGAGCATTTAATTGTATCTTCAATATTCTTTGAACCTACATTCTTTCGAGACAAAAAATTACAATGTCCAGCACCAGGTCGAATTCTTTTAATTAAAAAACCCCATTATTTTGTATTATTTGTTTATGATTATTTATTTTCATTTCATTCATTGTATTTCAACTTTCCCTCTGCATTTTTTTTTTTTTTTACAGGACTTGGTAAAGTACTAAGTATACAGTGCTTAATACATATTAATATTTCTGCGCCTTGAACACCCAGCAGGGTGGATATGTGCGCATTACAAGTCTTATTATTATTTATTATTATATTGGTATAAGAGTAAAAACCAAATACTATTCTACATGTTTGTTACTCATGGACCCCTTGGTGGTAGTAAACACATTGCACTTGCTATGACCCCTAACTCCCATAAAAGCCCAAAGTGTCTGCAGTGAATTTGGTCTAGCCTGGCCCCCATGCAGCTTTATTTTCAAATAGAGAGAATTTGTGACCGCTGCATTGTGCTCTGTATGTCTGGGCTTTTATTACAAACTGTGGTCTGGATGAGTGAATATTAAATTTGCAACAAAGAAACATTCGTTTAAAAAGATTTAATCAATCAATCAAATCAAAATGAAAGAGAAAAGTCCATTCAAAGTTGAAAAAGAAAACAAATTTCACCCCCAAGTGACGTTTATTTCGGTAAGTAAGTTATACAAAGTGTGTATAAACAATACGAACATGTGTAGCCTACATATTACTGTTCCTAACTAAAATGTTATACAATTTCATTGCATATTGCAGGTAGAAAACAAACCAGGGCTTTTGGTGTATTTAAAATCTTTATTTGAGGTGAAACTTCATGAACAAAAGGGAAAATTATTCTGGCCAACCTGTCTACATAATGACAATTTGTAGGGTTTTATCATTATTCATAAACTAAGGATAGCAAGCTTTTGCCTGCATTTTCCTGGTCATGCATCACTAATTTCCATTGTCTTGAATATGGTATGTAAAATTTACTTGGGGCACTTTAGTGTTAATCATTATGAGCATTAATATCGTCACCAACGCCACGAGCTAACACACAGTGTATTGTACAAAACCACTGTTTCCCCCCCAGTTTTTTACAACAATTAAATGAAGTTTCAACGCTTCAGGAGCTTTACTTTTTTAATTATGATAATTGGCATTGCAACCTTGCACCGAAACTGACAATTTTTGTTGCGAGGAACTAACACCAAGGTTCAAATTACCATTGCAACACATGGCGCGCACCAACCTCAAAAGTGAAGGGAAAAAAAAGTTTCCAATAACTAACACCAACCTTGTGTGTAGTCGTGAGTGTTGACCTATTTTCACGAACTGACATAGCATAGTAAAATTGGATGGTGTTAGTTCATGAAAACGGAACATTTACATTTTCATTTATTTGCGACGCCACAAATTAACACAAATCTTTCTTACTGTATCGTTGTTAATTTAGGATGAAAAGCAATAAAAATCACCGTATATATGAATTTCAGTGCATCAAACTATCAAGTCTCCACTGTTAGGAAACTAGTTGAAAATACCCTTAAATTTTGTAGGAAAGCTTGATTTTAAAAAGCGTTCAACTGTAAATGTCATTTTTCTCCAATTGTTACTTTCTACTGATATTACGTGTGTGCGAGTACGTGGCGTCGGTGACAATAATCATTTCTAACAAAATGTGGCCGAGTCTGATCAAGGGACATTTAACTTGTGAAACCATGAAGGAAATACAATTTAACTTAGAAAGACATTTTAACTGATGGTTTTATACCTTGGCACCACCTATATATGCGCCACTGCAATGTTCTCCTCAGTTTGCGCTGTTTTTGATGATGCATGGTCTTCCTGATTGACCTTTGTTCTGATTTAGGCTTGTCCCACCGTCCAAATTGTTTTCTCGCCTAGAGGAAACCTCTTTGGGAAGATTTCCTCTAAACTTATTCTGAGCAGCTTGTTAGCTTTTTGTCCCTTGAAATGTCTTCACCCCAGTTGCTCAGTTGTTAGTCGAACCATCTTTTCTCAGTTTACTGGACTCTTACTGAAGGAAACGCTGAATAGCACAGTGAATTAGTTGACATCTTAACTATGATGCCCAAGCTAAGGATTTCATAAGCTGTTCCAAGAAGGTTTTTACATACAATATTTATGACAATTGAAGTTAGTGATGCTTGACCAGAGAAATGCATCCAAGATATCAATGGAAAACTTATTACCCCTAGTGTAGTTTATGATAAAACCGTGATGTTCATTATGTAGACCATAGGTTGGTCATACATGTTGCTCTTTGTTTGTGGGTTGCCTTGTTGCGGGGGACACCCTATTATAATTATCTGCCCTGTGCTTTCAACTTCAGTCAAGTGTACATTTTGCTTTTACCCTTAAAGTTATACCAATGTGTACAAACCCAAAATTGAAATTACCCATTCAGCTTCCCTTGTGGTGTATTACTTCAAATTCAGACAAGTATAGTAATTTGCTTTTAGCCTTAAATACCAATGTGTACAAAAAGTAGTTGTCAAGTTCACTTTTCACAATGTCCATCTGTATGTAATATTGGAAGTTTGCTTGTTGGCTTTTTGCAGTGGACATAAATAGCGCCCTCTTTTGACAATAAATTACAATGTAAATATACAGGACCTGTGGCCAAGTATAACAAACTTTACCCATGACTTTGCCATTCACTGTACAACATGTATGGTGCATTTATATGATGTATACAAACCCAATCATAGAGACTGTCATGTACACATGCTACATATTTTTCTTAATGTATATTACGTAGGGCCTATGTTATTGTTATACGTGTGAAAGCTTGTGCTTGTTGATTATCAGTACATTTCTGTGAGAAGTGAAAGTTAACCCATGGCCGTAGGAAGCGGTACGGCCATTGCCGTACCAATATTTGTTTTCTTGTTTTTTCCCCCTCCTCCCTAGCATTTGTTTGCCCCAAACCAAATTTGAATCAAATGAAAAAAGAAAAAGAAATCTTCAAAAGAAATACTGAGTTCATTTCCCAATTGTATAGCTCTAGGCGATTGAGGCTGTTGGTAAGGACATTATTGAGGGCAGCCTACTGCCAGGTCACGACCTCTACCCTTTGTTCATCCCCGTAAGTTTTAGCAGTTCACATGGTGCCCTTGTCAGGTAAAGTCACCAGACTACTTTAAGTGCATATTGTTGCATTTAGTAGGGTGAGCACCCTGTGGCTCCTATGTAAACCACTTCACTACACAATGCAACAAAATCACTTGTTGCATTTTGCTTCATTTAGCAGAGTTTTCATTTCAGCTATGCTGTGTTTGTTGCATTTAGCAGGGTGCCTAGAGAAGACCTGATGGGTGGTTAGGTTATTACATGTACCTTGTTCATCCACATGTAGGTCCTTTTGAATGATAAGTAGTTTGCAAGAGTTCGTAACTACATTATAATTACAGGTTTAGATGTGAAGATTGCTAACTTGGGCTCTTTCTCTGCACAGTTGGTCAGGGAAATCAAATTTTCACCTTTAGCCTCTGGCTATAACTATTGAAGCCACAAGTTGGCTACGGACCATTAGTTTTTATTGAAGTGTTTGCACACTCTGCATTTTACTATGTGGGTAATTATTTATGCAGCAAGTTCAAGAGCAGATCATCAAATATTTCTGGGAGGTGCAACAAGAAATCAAAAAGAAACATTAGCTTGCCATCCACTCACTGTAACATGATAAGGTTAATGTTCCGTCTCATTAAATAGGGGGGGGGGCTACATCATTAGTCCAAAAACAATCATTATAAACATTATATGGATGTTTATTTGTTCCTCGTGCTGGATTTCACAAAGCACTGAGATTCATCTTAAGATGAGTTGTTAGTGTTACCATAGTGATTTGTATTGTGACAGATTGATTTAAGCATCCTTGCTCTAATGATTTAAGTGTGTATTAGTCTTAACTGCTGAGCATTTAGCAGTTAAGATTGATAAATCTTAGCATCTTAGCTCTTTGTGAAATCAGCCCCTGTTCTCTTCACATCTTTTATTAAATAAACACACATTTTACAACTCCATGTTTTTGCATATAACAACTATGGGCTGCCCCTAACACTGTGGAAGGTCTCTGATTCATGGACTAATAAAGACCTTGGTACCAGGGAGGTATTGCCAAGCAACTGACAAGCTTAATGTTCACAGGAAGGTCTGTCAACAAGACCAGTCATTTATCAGATTAAAGAGTTTAACCCCTCTGGGAAAAAGCCTGACACCTTCATATGACCAGATTATATTCAAGTGAGACTTGAGTTGAAATAGTGTGTCTTGATGTGTAGCCTGTTTGCAGTGCAATTACATGACCAGTGTGGTTAGTGTCAGTCTTTTGACAGATTGGTGTCATAAGATTTCTCATTACTGCTCTTTTACAGCTTGCCATGTACATGTAATATTATATTGACCCTCTGTATACTCAATTACATAAAAATTATTGGTTCAATGAAGGTCCTTGTTAAAATTTGTATGAACTTTACCTTACCAGATGTATCTTGCGCCTATACTGTGTTAACTGAAAATTTGTATTTGTTTTGCTACAGTGCTTTCATTCGGTGACATAGCCCTGACCCACTGTGGGTTTGCTTCCTTCCTCCTGCTGGGGTTTTAATACAATTCCAGAAAATTGGGCTACAAATTTGGACAGTGGGGATTTTGATATGGGAAAAACTTTCTCTCAAACTTAATTTCCAAAACGTAATACCCAAATGAATTTCCAGTTATAAAGCCCAAAATCCTCCCATAATTAAAGCCAAAATTTCATGGAGATTTTAAGGCTATACATTTCAAAACTCATGCCTTCCCCTTTAAAAATAACAAAAACTCGTTCTATAAAGGTTTCAAATAGAATCCATATAGCTGTAATCCCCGTAATTAACATGCATTACAAAATTTTGTCAATCAAATTGGTATATCAACCATGTAATTGCAAATGACAGCTGAGTTGTTACACAATTCTTCAGGGGGGGGGGGAATGACAAGAAAATCCTGACCATGGTCGAGAAAAAAACCCACCACAGTCACAAACTCTTAGTACGCTCCCAGGCAAAACCCCCAAAGTGACCCATCATTGGCCCTCTAAGTCGACCTCAAGATGACATGGTTTCTTTGCCATGAAAGAGTTCCTCTCCATAGCTATCATCAAAGCACCGACATTCAATCCTTCAGAACCCCAATACATCACTCTCTTAGAGAATCTGTATTCCTTTCTGGGGGAAAAATCAACCGGTTCACTTGCAAAGAAAACATCTCATGGCTCAAGACAAGCAGCAAAGAAAACGGTTTGCTGCCGCTGGTAGATCTTATAATCTTTCTCTTGGAACATTGCTGATCTCTCCCAAGTTTTGTTCCAGGAGCTGCTGTTATTTCACTGTTACACGGCAACAGCAATCGTTAGTACAGCTGTTTGCTTCTCACTCATATGCAAGTTGTCTCTCCCTATCTGGACGATTTATATCTGCAGTGATTGACTGAACTGCAATTCAGATCTTTTTAGATGTTAGACTTTGTTTTGAAGCAGGGCTGAATGTTAACCTGGACTCTGACCTTCTTGATCATTATAAATTACGTCACCTTATCGCCTTTTATTGTTGTGAATTAATTCAAGCTTCAACTACAAGACATTGTGATGTGCTTTCAGTCAATAAAACAAAATGCTCTATGAAATACCCTGGGTACAATATTGAATTGACTGTACAATATTGTACGTTATACTTTGTAGCGGCGCTTGTTTGGTCTGACTGGGTATTTTCCTCAAGGCCTTTCTTTTTTGAGGCTGAATCAACTGTTCGGCAGAATCAACAATGCCGCATGAGCTCTTTTGTGAAAACAAAGTGACAAATACATGTTGGTGTTATGTACAATTTAGAAATGAACATGTAACTGTGCTTACTGTACTGTAAGTGAACCACCCTCTTGGAGTTTTAACGTGCACCCTCGTCATTGTTTTTCTCTTTCGGAGGATTTCCTTTTTGATTGCTGTCTGTTGGATTCAACAAGATTCAGGAATGCATCATGATCAGTTCTGAACAGTCCTTTGAAGGAACTTTATAGCTGAACCATTACCCATTCATTTGGGTATACTCTTATTTTGGGATGTTTTTCTTTTGGATTGCCATCTTGCAGATTTAACCAGATTCAAGCAGCATTGCTCTGCATGTACTCCAGCCTGATCACTCAACTAGTCGGGTACTTTGACTTTCAATTGTAGCAGACAACGAAGTTGTCAGTGTTTTGTAATGTTGTTCTTGTCTGGTTTTCTTTTGGATTGCTGGACACTCAACAAGATTCAACCCTCTTTAGAGTTTTCTACAAGCACACTTAATAACTTAAAACTGTTACTGTTAAGCTTGACAACACAGGATCACAGCCGTTAGAATGAGACGTGTTTTTTCTGTCGGCGTTTTCTTGAAGACTGTCGGCCAGTTTTTATGCTTGAGGAGGTCTACTGTTTTTATTATTCAGACAGAGAGTATAATAGTCATGCTGAAGTTTGCTAAAACAAGCAAATCAAAAGGAGTAGGTTAGTACATGTACCAATGTTGTTAAGGATATTAACTTGTTCTAAAGTTAGTTTCAACAAGTACAACAGTTGCTATGCTTTGTAGTTTTTAAAATCACAGGTGTGAACTTGAGCTTTTTTCCTTATGAAATTTGTAAACAGAAATGATTTATTTCATTACATTTACAGGTATGGGGGAGGAGTGTCTTCAAAAGAACTTGTAGACATGTCTGTACTGCCATTATTATTATATATTTCTGGTAATGAAACCAAGGATGCCTCATAAGTGAACTTAATCACTGTAGCTTGCAAGCCTCAGGAAACCTGTAAACAAGGGTGCTTGCTATGTGAACCAAAAACATCAGGGTTAACCCCTACTCTTCCACGATAAGTGCTGGGTTCTTTTACGTGCACTACCAATGCTAGTACATGGGACCTACGGCTTAATGTCCCGTCCAAAGGACAAAGCAATTATGGTATGGTAAAGCATCTTGCTCAGGGACACAAGTGTCATGACTGGGACTCGAACTCACACCCTGCTGATCAGACACACCAGAGCCTGAGTCTGGTGCTCTTATTAACCGCTCGACTACAACACGCCATTGACAATTTTGAATTTTTTTTTACAACCTTTTAAGTGTAAAAAAGTGGTTTGGGTGTCCATTATAATTAATGATACTGGCTTTAAGCATTTTTTTCATCAATCTGTGCAACTTTGTTTCAAGATAACAACTGCACACACGGGGGTTGAAATTAATTAGATTTTCATGGTAACCAGCAGGGCTAGAAACCCAGTTTTTATTTTGAAGGCCTGATCTTACACTTTACAGTAAAATAATCATTGCGTTTGTCCAGGCTAATCCTGCCATTTTCAGCAAGAACAAAATTGTTTAAATTTAAAGGTAGGGTATACTTTTGGTAATTACTCCACAAGTTAATGACCATACAAACTTACCTGGTAAAGAGCATTGGAGAGCTGTTGATATTATTAGAAACGACCCCCTTTGAAGTAGTGTAGTTTTAGAAAAAGAGGAATTCTTTTACCCCAAAATTTGAATCGAAGTAAGGCTTCAGGCATAAAACCTTTTTTAGGCATCTGAAAGCACGCAATTCTATGCAACAATGTTTTGTTTTCTTTCATTATTTTTCTGCAACTTTGATGACCAATTGAGCCCCATTTTTCACAGGTTTGTTATTTTATGCATATGTTGGGATACACCAAGTGAGAACACTGGTCTTTGACAATTGCCAAAAGTATACCCTGCCTTTAACACTGGTCCATTCAATGTCATTTAAAAGTGAATACTCTCTTTAAATCATAGTCCAATCCTACATGTCAATTGCCCATAAAAAAAGAAGAAGACAAAATGATACAAATTCCTCTTTGACTGTAAATTTGATTGGAAATAGACGGTAGAAATCTAGCATCAAAATGCCGAATATTGATGACCAAATTCCTAAAAATTTAATAGAATAATCGAACCAATCTTGAATACAAAAAAGTTAAAAAAATATAGGGTATACGAAAATGAAATGAATGCAAAAAATGCAAGCCCAGAAGCCCTAGTTTGAAAGAACAACAAGTGAGTTTTAAAGCTTGATAATGAAAATTATTATAATTTTGATGAAATTAGCTGGGAAAACTACTACACGTACATTGGATTTGTAAAGTGCTTTTCCCAAAGGTTATAAAAATTAAAGTACTACAAAACAAATTGCTGCTAATCCTGGAAGAGTCGTGGCAAGCTACATGTTCATTACACATGTAGTGCTTTCAGCTGACGTTACAGGCTTGAGTTGTCAATAGAAGTTTAACAAGTAATTCTGTTATGCTTAATTGGATTGACTACTATGTAGATGAAGTGGAAAAGCTTGTTAAGGAACTTGCGTATGGTTGATAGGCATTTCAATGAAATACATGTACAATGTTCCGCATGTACATGTACACTCATACATGAGTGTACTTGTAGTGACATTCATTTCAAACCGAGGACAAGAGGTACATGATTGCTATCACAAAGGGAAACAATGGGGTCCACATTCGTCAGGACAAAGAGTTAGACAAAGGAGGATCCACGATTGGAGGCTATTTCACATGTTTGTGTACATGTATACTTGACATCAACTGTGGATGCACCAGCTAGTAGTGTGTCTTGATTGAAAACCAATTGAGAGATACAGGCCTGGAATTCCATCTTTGAGAGGCGAGGCCATTTTCATTTTGCATATGGCACTTCCATTGGAAAATCTTAAAGTCTATGGGAAACTTTTGAAGGGGCACCAAGGCCAAGACCAGGGCAATGGAGGCCATGGCTCCCATGGCTTCCGTGTAATTCCAGGCCTATGTAATATTTCAACCTTATAGATGAAACAGTTCACTTGGATTTTTTGGTTGTACTCTTTCATCAAACACTGCAGAGCCATTACATACAAACTAGATACACAAAAAACCAACTCTGAATGATTTTGTTCTTTCTGATGAAGTGCCTTCATTCGTATACAGCTGTGTATTACAGCAACAAATACATTGTAAAACCAAAGACATCGTAAAACAACGTGACCATTGATGATTTGGGTATTCTACCATTATCTGTTAATTACGTACAACAAATATTTGAACCTTTTTTTTTATGAACTGTTGCTGCTTTTGATTTTGCTCTCAGATTCTTTACAAGTGGTGAGGAAGCTGAAGCTGGAAAATGGATCACGCCAACATGCTACGCCAAAGTCCCCATCCCAGGAATCCAAAAGTACAGCCACCAGCTCTGGGGCATCCTCCTCAGCTGCTAGCCCCACTCACATTATCGAGACCCACCCTGTCAAAGCGGACACTGTGACCAAAATGAAGAAGAAACTGGCCCCACCGAGAACTATAGCTGAATCATCACCGTTTGACAAACTCACCGATAAAGTCATCACAAATATATTCTCGTACTTGACAGCTAAGAGGTTGTGTCGTTGCTCTCAAGTGTGTAAGCGCTGGCAGCGGCTAGCCTGGCAGCCTTGTTTATGGACTTCAATTGTGTTGTCTAAGAGACAGAAGGACGTTGACTATGCTTTGAAATGCCTGATAAGAAGACTGTGTCTTGAGACACCGTACGTTTGTCTCTCCGTTGTGAGGATTATGTTAAATGGTTGTGAGCAACTGACTGACAGGGGATTGGGTATGATTGCTAGACATTGCCAAGATTTGATGCATATTGAGTTGGCAGGTTGCAGCAATATCACTAATGAGGGAATGTTTGAATTGGTGTCAAGATGTCCGAGTTTGGATTACATGGATCTCTCAGGTTGGTGAATAATTTCAGTTGACAATCGTCTTTATATTAATTTTTAATTTAAAACCTTTGTGTGAGACTTAAATTCAGGAAATACTTAGGCAAGTTTAAGAACTTGACAAAATGAATAAATAATATGGCCTTTGTAGTCATGTCAGTGCTCTAACTAATTCTACCTTGGACATAATCCCTTTTATGAAACATATTTCAACCATATATTTTGCCTGAGGATTCCAAAATAAACATGAAGGAAATACAGGCAAAAACTTTAGCCTCCTAAAAGATTAGATTGAGATGAAAATATTCCTTTTTGAAAGCTACAATACTTTGCATTGGCATTCACCATAGCTTTTAAAACTGTTTTGTTTATTTACTTTTTCAGGATGCCAGCAAGTTAACTTCATGAACTTTCCATCAGACTACAACGCCTTGCGAGCAAGTGCCCTCCAGGGCCAGACAATTCTTCTTAGACATTTAGACCTGACAGATTGTGCATCGTTAGATGATAACGGACTTCGGATCATAGCCACAAACTGTCCTGGTCTTCTGAATCTCTACCTAAGGCGATGCTATCAGGTAACTGATATTGGCGTGCAGTATCTCTCAGCTCATTGCTTTATGATCAAGGAGCTTTCACTCAGTGACTGTTACAGAGTGACTGACTGCGGAGTGCGGGAAGTTGCAAAACTTGAGTCACACTTGAGGTATCTGAGCATAGCAAAGTGTGAACTTGTTACCGATATCGGAGTGTTCGTCATCGCGAAGTTGTGCTTTAAACTGCGTTATCTCAATGTGCGAGGATGCGCGCACGTCACTGATAAATCCATGGATGTGTTAGCGCGGGGTTGCCCAAGATTGCGGTCCTTAGATGTTGGAAAATGTCCTGCCATTACAGACAGAGGGGTGTCCAGCATCGCCATGAACTGTTCAGGCTTGAGGAAGTTGAGTCTGAGAGACTGCGTAAACATCACTGACGAGACTATGCAATGTCTGTCACAGTACTGCCCTGAGCTGCAGCAATTGAACATCCAAGAATGTGAGGAACTCACTGTGCAGGCATATAAAATGCTCAAGAAATATTGCAGAAAATGTATCATTGAGCACACAAATCCTGCATTCTACTAGGGAGGTATTTCATTTGCATTCCAGACAGACACGCCAAAGAAACAGTAATTCAAACCGTTTGTTATATCTCTCATGATAAAGGAAGAAACAGCATTGGTGGATTGCATTCATTTTAATTATCTGGTTTTCAATGACCATACAGTATGCAGACCATAAAACTAAGTTGTCAAAACTTTGTTTCAGTGGTTCCTAAGTTTTTTGAGAAAACAATGTTAAGCATTTCCATTTTATTGAGGTTTATGAACTAGTAGTATCAGCCATAGCTAGCTCCTGACAAGATGAGATTAGTATTTCAAGTAGAGATATTGCTGACCACGATTGGTACTCTCCCAACTTCATTCTAAGTGAATTTTTTTTATATAATATGAGACAAAGATGAACGTGTATGTATCATCTCTTAGAAATGCAGAAAGCATAAAACTAGAGCTTCCATTTTTTAGCATTTGTGTTTTTTATACATACATGTATATGATTGTCACACTAATAAGACGATTCATTCCTCATTGTTTAGTTCCGAGGTTTTCTGACATTTCTCTCATCCAAAAATGAGGGTTTTGCTAGATTGTTTTATCGTGTTTGGTCCTTTCGTGTTTGCTGAAAATATTAACAGCAATGAGGCCTATGTCAAGAACTTGTACAAAAACTGATATGCCAAATTTGTTGACACATTTGTCATTTAGTTAAAATGTTGACAGTATAGGCAGTGATGCTTATGAGTCTTCAATGCCCTTTGCAGCACTAATGAGGTTCCACAAGCAAAGCCCTGTCTGAAAAACCTTTCTTCCCTGAATATCACCGATTCTCCTTCTTTTTTTAATGGTCCTTAGGTGACATTTACTCGACAGGGTTGGCTGTAGTACAAATAGAAAGCCATTACCCCGCTATCTGACTGTTATTTGCAATCAGAAAAAACGTCAGTTATCAAATAGAATAAGGAAATAACAATTGCCTTAGTAACAGGAACAACCCCTTATGTCTCCCATAGCAATTGTCTCTCTTCATTTATGGAGGATCTAATCCTTTTATCAAAATGGATGTTAAAAACTGTCTTCCATTTGTAACAAGATATTGACAGAGAAGTGCTTCAAGCAACTGTGCCAATTATATTTTTCGAATATTATTATATTTGTCGAACATCTGGAAAGAACAACTCCAGTCTGTAAGGAGCACTTTTTAAACAAAACATACATGTAGACAATTATAACTGTGACTGTTAGATTATTATTTTTTCTGAAACAGCACCAATTTTATATTTGTAATATACAAATGTGCTGTTGTTATTTGAAAGGCCAGTAGTGCTGTACACAATGCCAAATTAATGACGCTGCTTTATTGAGAAATCTTAATGACTTACAATACATATATTGTACATGTATAAATCCATACAACAAGCATATTTCATGCATTTATACTTCAGTAGCAATTGATTCATCAGTGCTAACCCTAAGAACAGAGTAAATGGTGATCATAGTAATTGAAGATAAGCAGTAAAATGAAAATGGGATGAGCTGACATGGAGTGCGTTTGATTGACTGTAAACCATAAAGTTGTTTTCAGTCGGTGGTCCTATACACTTACTATAAAGCTACGACTTAATTGTTTATGCCGCCAAAACACAATTTAGGAAGTCAAGTTGAAACTTTTGATCTGTAATGAGACATCCACACAAAGTATAAAGATCTGATAATGCACATGTACATTTGGTACAGGATCTTTTGCTGCATGGTAGCACACACATTATATTTGTTGAATGACTTTGTGAATTTAAAGCATTTATTATTGCCCACGGTGAAGTCAACATCATTTTTCTATTCCTCTTGTTAATATTTATATTGACCTTGTGGGTTTTATTTGCCTATTGATAATATTGTCCGAGTTTAATATTGACCTTAATATTGCCCCAGCTGATTAAGATATTGCCCTGGATAAATTTGAAAACAGATATTGTCCTGAGTAAATCTGATACTGCCCTTGGTGAATTTCACATTGTCTTGAGTGAACTGCATAATGCCCCGGTAGTCCATTATAATTTCACACACAGCCACTTGATGTCATCTTGTCCATTCGTGACTAATCTGCAGCCGAGTTCATCCCCGAGCCTTGGGCTCATATTATCATTCTGATGATTTTAACATTCAGGAAGTCACGCTGGCATGATGTTCAAGGGGAATTGGGAAATTCTTTAAATATCCAAGCTGTATTCTAGAGTGGGGAAATGGAGTGATAAAGAACCAACTTGATGTGCCAAAATTGATTTGTGTGTTTTTTTAGAGGGAAGGTATGATACAAGATTGATTAGAGTAGGTTTAGGATGATAAAAGTAGTTTCCAAACATTGTCACAACAGTCTTGTTTCCTGTTACAGATGAACTGAGATTTATGATACTAACAATAATTGGTTATTGAATTAAACATTTATGCAATATTCCAAGTGATGTGGATTGTTTACTCAGTGCTTGCTTAATGTGCATTGATTTCATCTATGTACACATCAACATTTAGATCTTGTCTGGAGGAAGTGGGGGAAAAACTTCCACATCGCACTATTTTCACAGTGAGTTAGTGATAGTGGTTAAGGAAAATGAAGGAGATGGTATGGTAGTAGTAAAGTGGATTGGGCTGTTGATTGGGCAGAAGGAATACTTTCCATAAGTATAAATTATTTATCATGAGAAACCTTTTTAGTTCAAGATGGTGATCATTGGCTGACTAATCATCCATGGTGACTTCATTAACCTTTAACCCCTAATCCTGATTCCAACAGAACCCTTCAGCATGGTTTACATACAAACCTTAATGTAGATGTAAGAAGACTAGTGCCTTGCCCAATGCCATGCATGGCTGGTTTGGCTATATTTCTTGTATTTATTACAACATCATCCCACGCCACCTGTAGTTAATCATCCATAAATCCATCCAAAATCTCCCACCTATAGTGATAACATAGAATAGACAAAAAGGTGCTAATTTGATTTCAAGCTCCACTCGGATGATACAATGAAATCTAAGAGTTTTGTAAATTCCATGTAGGCCTATTGCTTATAGTTTTGGTAAAAGCATGAAGCTTCATGGTTCAAGAAGAGACAATTCCTTCCTCCATGGTTATTCATTGATATACACCAGAGACTTAGAGCGCAGGTTTAATA
Organism: Plazaster borealis; assembly: GCA_021014325.1. Classification (NCBI taxonomy): domain Eukaryota; kingdom Metazoa; phylum Echinodermata; class Asteroidea; order Forcipulatida; family Labidiasteridae; genus Plazaster; species Plazaster borealis. The sequence continues at coordinate 13,416,548 of CM037463.1, forward strand.
ATTTAAGTATTTCAATAGACTGTGTAAGTTTCATGCGTTATTTGAACATTATTTTTGGGGATCCCACATCCATTGCTTTAACCTTTGAAGGAAACATTATCACACCCTTGTAACCTGGATCATACCATAGAGAAAAATCACACTTTCTCTATGATCTCACCCAAAGCTTTCAATCTACCATGAATAATACTATTCAATTCTAAATACCTTGAGAGTTAATACTATATTGCATGTACTGTGATATGTACAACTCTTGTAAAGAGTCTTGTAGCAAGGGTAGATTTCTTGAAAAATCAGCTGGTGCAAATTGCTTATCAATTTAAAGCCCTCTAGTGTAATGCAAAACAGTACTTCGGAGTAGTTGGCCTTGTATTTTCAACCTTGCAAGTTCTTTTTGTAGCAGGAGAATGAACCCGCTAGGCATAACATATAAGTTCAACAAGTATTATTTTGAAGAAAATATGTAAGAGCTTGGCTCAATATTTCAAAGCACAAACTTAGGATTAATCATCTTAGGAATAAGAATCTTAGGTTAATAATCTTATGTAAAGATGCCCCTGTTCTTAAGTTTGTCCTTGATAAGTATATTTTGACATTGTTATTGGCACTTTATTGGTGATAAACAGTCATACGCTATTGTTCTACACCACATGACTGTCCCTTGACGAAAAATGATGAAACTCTGCAGGAAAAAATGCGTTATGTTTTTGTCTATCCTATATTTTATTTGGCTGCTTTTTAAACCAAATTAATAATGAAATATAACTTCATATATAACTGCATATATTAGTATGTTCATCTAGGAATAGCAAATGTGTTTTAAAACTTGTCTGGTTCAAAACCACTGTATGATATATAAATATTGATCTGTGTGTATTAATATGCGTGCATTAGTATTTCTTTTCAAAAGTGTATTTATAACATATTTGTACTTTAGGTGATGTTTTTTATAGCTCTATTATGCTTTTCGTGTTGTTTATGTTTCTTTTTTTAAGGACCCCTTTCTTTGTTTTATTTTTACTCGTGGTTTTTACTCCCATCGACTTTAACTGAAATGCAGAAAGAGTTGTTTTTTGTTGAGTTTTGTTTATAAGCTTGTTTTAATATACACTAGCAATATTTGCATTGTTTGACAATCTTGTACATAGGATATTTACATTGTATTTTAAGCGTATTATGGAATTGACGGAATAAAATGGTATTCAACAGTTGTTGCCATTCAAAATAATTGGTTGAATGTAGTGTTCTTTTATAGATGTTATAATGGTAAAATGCAAATGTTCAATTATTTTTTGTAATTTGTTTTTCTTTTTCTTTCTCCTTTTGTCTCTTGACACGAGGATAAGAAAAAACCACAAAATTCCCAATAAATTAAATTCAACATTTTGTTTAAACCATAACATTTGAAGCACAATTTAAAGGGAATGCCATATAACATCCCCCCTTTGGGTAGATAGATATATAGATAGATTTCATTTGTTGTCCACATTTTTTAAAATATAGAAATAACTACACACAATAAGTGCACTGCAGACAATTTGACAAATGCCCAAGAACCACCATATTAAACAACATGAACACACTATTCCGAATATTACATAAAAAAGTTAAAGGTGACGGGATTGCTGAAAATAAGAAATAACCAGAGATGCTCAAAGGAACAAAGAGAGACAAAAAATACTCCAAGGTAACCCCCTCCCCCCACCCCCTCCTTGCACAGTAACATTAAACATTATTAATGGCATTGGGAACCAATGATGTCTGGAGCCGCAAAGTACATGGGACATGGAGATAGACTTCTGATTTATTGATAAACAAAAATTGTCAGGCATGTGATTCATTCTGATCAGGATTTTTTCTGATTTGAGGATACTTCAATGGTATCCCTGCATCTTCAGTTTTCTTTGAAAGAGGCAAAATTGCCATCACAGAGATGGAAAGACTTTGCCCTTGTTGTGACCAAACCTTCAGAAATCAACCGCAACAATTTGACTTTGCTTATTCTAGTGGCTTTTTCTCCACACAAAGATGGAACGTTTATCAAACTTTCAAGATTGTTCATTCTCAAAACAGCTTTATAAAAATAGAATATAAAAGTTGCTCAACATATGTATACGTTAAGCAAAGGTCAGCAGGGAACCAGTCACAACCAGTAATACAAATTTGGCTGGTAATCTGTTTTCTGTGAAAAAAAGATTTTTTTGAGCTAAGCAATTCTGATGTGTTTAACAGTATGAACCAGGGGGCAAATTTCATAGCGCTGCTTATAGGTAAACACATTTTCCTGCTAACTATAGCAGAAAGATTTGCTTAAGCATAAGCGTATTTCACAGGTTAGCAAGAAAATTACCGGTAGGCGGCCAGCTTGCGCGTTCACCATGGATTTGCATTGTTACGTTATTCGTTTTCATACAGTAAGCACCGGAAGGTTAGCATACCTTTTTGTGTGCTTACGGTCAGCAGCACTATGAAATGGAAACTCGCGCAGTAAGCACAAAATCGGCCGTTAAGCAGCTCTATGAAATTAGGCCCTGGTCTCTCATTTTAGGAGAGTCTTTGCTATTTAAATAATCTCCTAAGACGTGACAAAGGAGCATCCTCCCTCATCCAACTTGCCTCCCTCAGATGAGATCCCTACTTCCATGGCTTGATTAAAATGTGTTGAGTGTCTTGGACTAGGTGCAAACGGAGAAGGATCGTGTTTTCCTTGCAGATAAGATTGCATGTGACACATGTCTAATGAAGTGCGGAATTCATTGCCTGCCAATAGACTTCTGGATTCAGTGAGACCGCTGTTTTCTTTTCATTAGGAAATGCAAACTGCTTGTGGGTACAGAGAAGAAACAAATCCCTAATTACTGAGTAACATGCCAAGTGGAATATCTGTGTAGAATATACACAGAATGGTAAATGCAGATTGTATGCAATTTCTAAGTATTTTATGTAAAAATCAAGAATTTTGTACTCTGAATTGTCCCATTTCAATCATTATAACAATGTTTGGGGAGGTTTTTCAGAGAAATTTACTATCCCAACTCTCGATTTTCAAACTAATATATTCATAGTTGTTCTTATTGATAATATATGTTCTGACAGACATGGTGCAGTTTTAGTGATAAATAGAAAAAATAAATCAGGACTTTTGACATCAAATCTTACTTAATATGAGGTAAGTAAAGGCACCAAATCTAAAAAACAACAACAACATTAACAACAACAACAACAACAACAACACCAACCCCAAAAACATGTTGCCTCAGTACTACAAGTTCATTAGTGCAGTTTGTATGGATTTCATAAAGTTGCTTTCGCATATTTTGGAGCTCCTGGTAAATGAAGTTTATTGATCAAGAGTGGTCAACCAAAGTAATTTTTGGCTCAAAAAGAAACATTCATTTTCTAGGAAAACATTTATTTGTGGATTTTGATTTATTTTTATAATTTTAATACACATTTTGTATTTAACGCCCTTACGATCATTACGGATATGAGATTGCAATAATAAATTAATTCATAAATTATGAATTTGCTCTTCAAAAATCAAATGATGTACAAAACCTTCAATATGTTTAATCAAAATTAATGCATCATGGTCTTTGGAATGTTTCAAATAAAAACCCTTAGAGATCCTGCAACTGCACGTGATCTAGTCTACTGTAGAAGCATTTGGTTTACAGAAAGTAAGTTTATTTAAAATATCTGTTCAGATTTTTGTAGCAGATTCAATCTGATGGACCTCACACACCAGGTGTTTTTTTCCATTCAGGTGTCATGTGATTATTTCAGTCTGCTGACTTTCCTATGGTGTGGTAACCATATACATGCACACTCATGAGCCCTACATAGGACTCTTCCTCTGTGCTGTACACAGATACAGAGTCCTAGATATCAGGGTCCGTTTCTGGGGGCGAAAATATGATGTCCAAAACCCACATCAGAAAAAATTTATGCTGCCATGGAATGTGAATCCGGTGAAATTGGTGGCTTTTTGCAGGTAATATTTGAGTAGTGAAGCTTTGAAAATTTTCCACCCTAAAAATGGACCCTCATATATACAGGATGCACTGTAGTACAATACCAAAGTGAAAGGCCGTCAGGACTAGCACATTCACCATCTTTGAAGTAGCTGCTTCATACATATGCTTTCTTACAAATCTTATTTTGGCTCATTTCCAATCTAAATAGCTGGCTTTCATTTCTGTGAGAATCCCTCTTTCCACCAGACTGAAAACAAGTCTTTAATGTGACCTTGGGCAATTGCAATGCATGGATGGGACTCTTTACCCTTTTTACCCACCAACAGCCAAAAAGAAGAACTTCAATTCCCATCTAATAGCTCCTTCAGTTCTTAACACCCACAAGACCATCTGGATGTATGCCCTTGACAGATGTGTAAGACATGTCATAATTAAGGACATCAGTGCATGTCCTCCCCCTAATGTTCTAAACATACCAGTGGCATAACCAGAGGGGGCAGTACCCCCCCCCCAGCCCTCCCCCAATGATATAAACATGAAATGCACAAATGAATGGTTAGATACAATAATTAACCACCCCCCCCCCAAAAAAAAAACCCCCAAAAAACACCCAAAACAAAAACCACACACTCACACACACAAAAAAAAAAACCCAAAAACCCCAAACACACAAAAACCCCAACATATTTATGTCTTTGCCCCCTCTTGGCAAGTTGTCCCCCTACCCATGAAAATGTCTGGTTACGCCACTGAGACCTACATTCATTGTGTACTAATGTTTCATAACCTTTACCATGCTGTCAGAATCCCTGTGTGCAAAGACAATTATGAATACTTTTTTTCTTGATACCAAAAGGAGTCAGTCTATTTGCCCCTCCAGCCTCATTGTGGTTGCATTGATTTCAATGAGTGAAAATAACACAAGATGGTCACACCATGATGAAGTTCTTTGCTCATTAGAATAATCTGAGGCTCAATTTCAACAAACTTATTAGCAGAAAATACTGCTGAGTAAATTTACCTGCTAAGCACAAATAAATGTCTGAAATAAAAATGCAATTTGGAAGAGTAAAAGATTCCCTTTCATTTTTGATGAAATGATTTTCCACTTGAGATATTTTTTCAATTTTTCAATCTAAATTGATTTGATGTTTTCTGAGAGGAAATTATTTTTCAACTACCCGATGACATTTTAATATTATGAATTTTGCATTGGTTAGTCTACAATTATTAATAATGCAAACAAATATTTCTGCCTTGTCAATGTATGAGCGACTGCTCCCCATGACAAAAGCTACCTAGTCGGTCCATGTTGTTAACAGGCTTTTGTGCTAAATTTATTCTGACCAAAGCACCAAAATGCACACAATACAAACTCCAATATTGTACATACACTGTACTATTAAATTTTGCCCGACAATGTTGCTTTGTGAAGGTGGAAAGAAAAAATGTGAAATATAATTTTTATCAATTTATGAACCAATGTTTATGAACATTTATGTTAAAGGCAGTGGACACTATTGGTAATTACTCAAAATAATTTTTGGCATAAAACCTTACTTGGTAACGAGTAATGGGGAGCTGTTGATAGTATAAAACCTTTAAATCCGTGCTCTATTTTCCAAGTAGACATAAAGCCCAACGGTGGTGGTATTTACATCGATTTCTAAGCTTCACCATGGCAGGCAAGTGTCAGCACAAGAGTGGAAGACAACATGGTTGATCTGGTTCTCTTTACCCTCAGGGAAATTGTGGGGAATGAAGAAGATTTGTCGTGTGTAATGGTTTTTCACAAGCTGTGGCTAACGTCCTCCGAGTCCGAGGGTGATGCCTTGTTTGTGAGACCTACAGCAAAGCAGATTACAATTATTTGTCCTCCCCAGTTGTATAAACATTTATGTCAATAACGATGGGGTTTTTTTCACATTTATACACACTCAAAGCGCCTTTGAAAAAAAATCATCAAAATGCAAGCCAAGTTTCATGATTTACCTTTTCAGATTAAATCTACACTTTTTTATGTATTCATTTAAAAAAACTGAAATCTCCATTCTGAGAGAGGAGTCTAAGAATTTTCTCACATTTCATAATATTAAGCATTTCACTGGCTATATGTGCCAGGAGCAGAGTGAAGTAAAATGGATTAATTCTGTTTTGATCAAAAGCTAATTTACAGGTCAATCTTGGTACTGCATGACAGCTGCAAGTTCAGGCAAAACAGTATTGTGTATAATTTTTTTTCTCTGAAGTGCTATTGAAGCAATAACAATTCATTAGGAATACATTCGACAACGCTGTTTATTATTGTTTGCACATAACTACAGAAATACACATGTAAGCACAAACCTAATGCACCATGGGTAACTACACGGAAAATCTATCCTGTCATGCCATTGTGCTGGCAGATTGAATAGGTTGGCAATTTTGACAATGAGAGTTTTGGAACATACCCTTTTGTCATGTAAAATTGTGAGTTATAATTCAAATTACCACAGTTTTGTACACTTAGCTTGGTTTAATGTAAAATTACTAAAAATTATGCAAACTACATGTGTCAAATTCCGTTTTGTTTTATTGTTTTCATGTCACATACGACAAATATACACTATTTATAATATTATACTTTGTTAAAATATTTTAAAGGCATAAAATCGTGTCACCAACCACACTGCAGTTTGCTGTAAACATACATTTATAATAACAATGCATTTAAATGGATAAAACAATAACAAACATTGCAAGCTTGTTTGAATGGCGAAGTTTCTGCAGCTGAAAACAGAGAAGTGACTACATATTCACAAACAAAACCATTTAATGTCCACATTACCAAAGTAGATGATTACATTCCACTGTTTTGCATCTCAAACAACAAGGCCACAATTGTGTAAGATTAACTTTCATACATGTAGGCACACATTATTAAAATGGTTCCTGAAGGCCTACTGTACACTGAACAGAAATATTCCCCTCCTACTGTAGCTAATTATGCAAAGTAAAGAGGTGAATTCTTTTAAAATTTAACGACATTTTATTTATCTGAAAAAAGCATCACAAAGTACTTCTAGCAAAAGCCAACAGCAGCATTACATAAGCCACACTGTTATAAAGATGAATTTCCCTGTCAGCGCTTATTACTTTTTGATATAAATGGTTTTAACAGCAATTGGTACTATGTAATGCTGTTGTCAACTAGTATGTTCCTACTTACAGTGTTCAGTGATCGCTTTTAACAGTATGACCAATTATCTTCAAGCAAACTTGAATCCTCGATTTTGATTGGTTGATCCATAGCAGCAAGAGTGTGATATACATGTAAGCCTATATTATTAAACAGCCCCAAATCAAACCCTGTTTATGACGCGCTATTTTAAGCTATGCATCAAAGTTTGCTTTAAGATAAACTCGTTGTCACACACACGTTCCTGGAATATGGCAAAACATAGCACGTCTGCGTCCTAAATCCAACTTGGCATTTGCCCTCATTGGATGCAGGTACTATATTTTTCCGTATTCCAAAAACGTTTGTATGATAACTAATAACACTACAGGATATAAACATTAAAACAAATATAGGTGTACAAGTATTCAGTTTTTAAAAGCATATTTAATCAATTATGCAGATCTAAATAATTGACTGTACACATAATGCACTCATTGAATCCACATCAGTTATTGCACCAAATAATATTCACAATTCTTCATTACATTGTACTTACACTTTCCAAGGCATTTAAATTTGTATCAGAGGACATACATTTTAGAGTACATGTACATGTAGTAGATTAGGTCTTGATGCATAATTTTAAACTTTATACATAAAAATTAATGCATAACATATCAAGGTATAATTGTATTTTCCCTTAATGTAGGACATTGTGTAATTCGGCAATCTCTACAAACCAGTACAACCTGTTTCGTTGCTGTTTTAGTTTTATTTTGTTTTAGTTTTTAATTTAGGGTGTTTTTTTTGTTTTTTGTTTTTGGGGGGACGGGCACACTCGAATCAAAGTGACAATTGACTGTGCAAGTCTCGCGTGTGTCAAAACGAGAAAACACGTCAAACGAAGAACTTTTTTTTCTCTGAAATCAAATCTTTGTTTTCCATTATATCTAATGACAAACTCATTGTATTTTTATAAAATCAGTTTTAGTTTTTATAATAAATACACAAAAAATGTGTTGATTATTATTGAAGCTCTGGGACAAGGATGCTTATTTGATCGTAACTTTTCATAAACCACTTATGTGGATTCGTGATGGTCACACGGGCGGTAAATTAACGCTTGACGCAGTTTATAGATGACGCTGATGCCTCAACAACCATAGACTGCTATGAAAAGGCTTCGTATTGGAATTACAGCATCTGGCGATTATCATCGCGCATCCAAAACAAGCGTTTTACATACGTTTTGTGATCGGAGGTGAGCACAAAATTCTAAATTTTTTGCAGCAACCGGAAGCTGAGGTCAAGTTTTGTTCTCAGGTTTTCTTCGTTATATTGTTGAATTGATTTTACTTTCATATTTGTTATTACTAAGTATTACATTCCCAACAACATTTATGTATTTTTCATGGTCATAAACCACGTTAAAATAACCAACTAAAATAATTGTCAAAACAAAATCTTGCCTACGTAAATCTCCATATGGTTGGGACCACAATGGTCCCAGAAGTTCAAATATGCGCGAGACTTGCACAGTCTATACATGTAGATACTTCAGAGAAAATGCACATAGCACATTCCTTATAGCATGTAATGACATATGTAGCCATTGTAGACACAAGTCCAGTCTTATTCAACAAACAGTGTCCATGTTGTCCACAGTTTGATACATAAATTATTCATGTTTCGCAGTTTAAATTAAAGTTGCGTAAAATCCAGGCCTCTCACTTTGTTTACATGAAGAGGCGCAGCAATTTTCCCGCTGAAGGACACTTCTGTGAGAAATACTTATCATTTCTACTGAGACTTTACAAATGGCACTGGTTACAAGTTATTTATAATATTAAAAACTCCCATTAACTACAGACTTCATTTTCACTTTCAAGAATTGTTTGTTTACATGTAAATCTGTTGTTTCTGGGTGAATGACAATGAAAAGTACATGCAACACTTTAATTAACGTGTATGCTTTACATGTAGCAAAACGAACAAGTCAGCCATGAGACGATACATGTAGAAGCATGGCCGACTGCTTGACATTTGCCACGATACTCCAATGAATACCTACAAGTACAAGGCAAGTAATTAATTATATTCGCTGAGAAATTGGAATGTCAGCATTTAGAGCACTTCAGCCAAGGTTTCTCAGCCTTGACTTTTCTAACAAATTATACACGCACTGATGCCTGTATAAATCACCTGCAATAATACATGCATTGAAAGAAGGTTTTAGCCAGGTAAAAGGGTGTCCAAATTTGCTGGAATTTAAAAGTGGGTGTCCAAATTGTTCACTTACATTTACATGTAAATGACAGATAAAATAGGGTGTCCAAATTTACAACAGGGTGTCCAAAAGACACCCAGACACCCCTCTGGCGAACACTACATGGGTATGCATTGAAACAAACAAACAGACCTGTTTTGCCTGTACCTCCATGCACTCTCACAATTCTATAAGTTTGCAAACAAAACAAATTTAAGTTGAAAGTTTTATAATTTGATCCCTTAAGCTAGGTCTAAGTTCAGAGAGTTCCTTATATTGGTAATGTTTTACTTGATAAATACATGTACAGCCAGTTGGTAACCAGCCAAATCCTACACATATAAACAGCCATCCTGTTGGAATGTGTATTGAACTGTTACTGATTCCCTGCATAATTCTTCTTTATAAAGATACAATTTTATTGGGGAAAAAACATCTTGGTATTTATCAAAAAGAAAGTTGTTTGGATTGATTTCACTCCAAAAGCTTGAGTTTATAAAGTTCATACCAGTATAAACCCTTCAGAGAAATATCTCAGTCTGAAATACTGTCAAAGTCAGGGAAATAGCATTTGAAGACCCCACAAATCACTGTTTCTTTATTCCAATTGCCACAATTGAAATAACCCCAATACATGAACAAAAATCCCTGACAAAACATAAACGCTTTTTCATTGTTTTCCCCCAAAACATGAAACCAAACAAGGTTTTAATAATTGCCAAAGACTAGAGGATAGGATTATGGAATTAATTTACTCTTCTAAAACCGATGGTGTACAAATGTATTTTTTTCCCTTGAAACAATAACACTTAACAGCTTTAAGACATTTTTGCACTGAATACATCACATAGCACTGACAGCATGAGACACTGTCCTCCCAAATCCATCTTCTTCCTCATCATCCAATGTGATGACCTCATACGGAGCACATTCTTGGAGTCCGATTCGAAGGCACAGCCATGCATAGAATCCTTTCTCCAAGTCGGTCACGGATGTCCTCCAGGAGGTCATGTACCAAGAGATCTGATTGAAGGAGGAGTACACGGCGATGCAGAGTGCGGCCACCAAGATGACTGGAGGAAATGACAGGATGAGAAGTGGGCAGATGACGATGCGATGAATCCATCCTCTCTCATCGTAATAGTAGAGGAAGATGTTATACCATGTCAAAACACCCAGATACCCTGCCACAACTAATGCAACCACAAACACAAATGGAATACACAGGATGGTCATCAAGACGATCTGAGGACCGTGCTGAGGACTGTATCCACAACTCTCCTCATCATTGTCATCTGACAGATCATCCGTACTGATTGGCCGATGTTTAGTTGTCTGGCCTAACATGTGGCATCCACTACAGTGTTCTGATGTACCATCTTGGTGATTGTGATGATAGTGTGGTTGCATCACACCATCCTCGTTCTCAACAATTATTTCAATCTCAGCAGTTTGGGAACCGGGTGGCCTGCAGTGTAAGTTATGTTGGATTTCTGCCTTACCACGTTGCTTCTCTGATGTTTGCAACCGATTTTGTGACTGCAGACTTGACTCACTCGATTCCCCATTGGATTTACATTTGGATGATCTGTCGATGGCTGAATAATCACCATCATTACTATCAGTTGCAAATTTCACGTGCTTCTTTTTAAAGGGTGACTTAGGCATGGTTGTAACTTATACTTTCCGCTAACTAAAATCGTCCATGATAACTATTCCATCTGACCACCTAAAACAAATGGAAAAGACAGCTCTATTACTTAGTAATTAACTCTACAATTTTGTGCGGCAAATGATGGTTTTAAAAACTCATAATAATAATAAGTTTCAGAGTTATGGAGGTGTGTGTGTTGGGCCAACTGGTAGGGGTGGGGAAGAAACAAATTGTTAAAACTAAACGATGAAAAGACGGAATTTCTAATTATAACTTCCAAACATCAGCAACATGAAGTCAGCGATAATCACATCCAAATCGACAGTGCCTCTATTCTTGCCTCACTCTGTGCCCAAATTCTTAGAATTATTTTTGGTAACATGCTTTCCATGAATAAACATGTTAGTAGCATATGTCAATCAATAAATTATCACTGACTTACTATCTGTAAATCTGAAAATCTTAAGACATGAAACTGCTGCAATCATCATTCATTCTTTGGTAACTTCTCGCCTCGACAGGGAACTGATTACAATACTGAGTTACTGAATACCAGCTCAACAAATTACAACTTGCACAAACTGCCGCTCTTGTTTTAACAAGATCTAAGAAACATGACCATATATCACTTGGAGGAACTCCATTGGCTTCCCATCTGGCAAAGAATTCAATACAACATTTTACTGATTGCTTTTACATCTCAGGTCGGCTTGGCCCCGTCTTACATTGCAAATCTTCTTGTACCCTACACCCCTTCGTGCACTAGTTCTTCTGCTATTCCAAGGACATCATCAACATCATCAACATATGGCGACTGTGCCTTTTCCGTCTGTGCACCTAAACTTAAAAACTTTACCTGTCAATATATAAGAAGCTGCGGTTCTCTTCACTAATTCAAGAACTTGCTGAAGACTCATTTGTATAACTCCACATATAATTAGCAAAAGTTGTATTGGTTTGTTCACTGAATTATTTGATCTTCATATTATATTTCTTTATTGTTGCTTGTTATAATTTGTATGTGCTTCACCTCAGAATAATGGGGTCTTGTGCACTACTACTAGATAGATCATGATGGTGCATTATAAATGCCTTATTTATATTATGTTATTATAAATTATAACAGCTAGTTTATTTGGCCGTCTACAGTAGACCCAGTGACTGGGACGCTGCACTCCTTTAAAACATTTCTTGACATCTGCGGTCTTACTTTCGCAGATGTCAAAATTTCTTTAAAATAAAAGGAATACAGTGCTCCAATACCACCATGACCACAGGTGAAATCAAGTATATTTTTCAGGCATCTTAATCTTTCTCACCAAATCCATACTTGCATGCAATTGCAAGCACCCCATGACAGCGATATGATTTTAATTATGTAAAATTAAAACATAGCTATACTTTAAATTCATGCATTCAAGTTTGATTTTGTGTAAAATTAATAAAACATTTCTATTTTCATTCAACTTTAATAATAATTTATTTCATTTTAACTTTAATAAAATTAAAACAAAAACGTAACTGAAAACACAGAGCGCAATTCAATCAATACAACAACTGGACTACCGGGTCATCAATACATGACATAGTATATAGTAAAGAAGAGTCAACACATTCTCATTCTACCTCTACCCTCAAAAGTAAAACCAGAGAAGTTTTTATACAAGTTAACGTATAAAAATTGTGTTTTACCATAATGTTTGCAGCCATATTGTCCGCCAACTGGAATTTCTTCGCTTGAGGGGTTACCACACAACCACAGTGACAATCCTCATGAGATAGAGTAGCTGTATTATCACACGGCCGGGTTGAACACGTAAACAAAAAGTACCTAACCCTCTGCCGGATCACATCATGAATCGTTTTTCCGTCTTCGTCGTGCGTGTCAACTGCCCGTTCGTTCCGTCCGATCGCCCGCCTAGCCCGCCGCCGCTAGCTAGCTCCCCGTGATCCCCGTCGTATTGTATCTGTCCAGCTAGATTTGTATGAAACAAAAATAAATCTTGGGTTCGCGCTCGCGCGCCCTCTCGCTCGTTGATATTTTGTAGCATATAATGATTTCGCGCGAAGAGGAGCAGCATGCTGCAAAAAACAACATCACTATGCGCTTTTTGGCTACGTTGATTGCATGCTGTGCGCAACTTTGCACGAACCGCTGGCGCACCCATTATTCCAAAAGGGAGAACTCCAAGTTACAATTAAGTTCATATATTTTATTGATAAGAAATATTTCACAACTCACAAACAGTATCATATAATGAATAATATTGAATATTTTTCATTTAAGAACCAAACAAAATATTCAATTTAAATATCGAATTTATGTAATATTGTGAGCAATGTTAACTTTTTGTACGGAATCGAGTCGTCTACATCCGGGACATAGAGACACAATGCGCGCAGTATGGATGCAGCTCACGAACTGCGGGCGCTATTCTTTTGCGCTATTTATCGATCTCATGAACAGAGAACGCACAACGAGAATGATGTGCTCATAACCAGAGGTGAGTTATTTGATGAAGATTTTTCGTAATTTTGTTTTCCAGTTTGATTTTGAATTTTAAATAAATTTACAATGAGTTACAGTGACAAAAATGTAAATTGTTATAACAATAGAAATCACAATTTAGCTCCATGGTTCCTATACCCTGCACGATATGCGGAAAGAAATTTTACTACAGGGGCCGAGTAGGATTCTACTCTACTCATTGGACTGTGTGCTTTCTGCCCTACTCCATATACAGTGTACTATAAGTCAAACGGAGGGCTAGGGCGCCCTCTCCCTTAGATCATAGTTTACAGGTCGAAGTACTACCCGGCCGGCTGCTCAATGCTAAAGCATAGGGCAAGAATCCTACTCAATGCTAAAGTATAGGGCAAGAATCCTACTCAATGCTAAAGCATAGGGCAAGAATCCTACTCAATGCTAAAGTATAGGGGAAGAATCCTACTCAATGCTAAAGTATAGGGCAAGAATCCTACTCAATGCTAAAGCATAGGGGAAGAATCCTACTCAATGCTAAAGCATAGGGGAAGAATCCTACTCAATGCTAAAGTATAGGGCAAGAATCCTACTCAATGCTAAAGCATAGGGGATAATCCTACTCAATGCTAAAGCATAGGGCAAGAATCCTACTCAATGCTAAAGCATAGGGGAAGAATCCTACTCAATGCTAAAGTATAGGGCAAGAATCCTACTCAATGCTAAAGCATAGGGCAAGAATCCTACTCAATGCTAAAGTATAGGGGATAATCCTACTCAATGCTAAAGTATAGGGCAAGAATCCTACTCAATGCTAAAGCATAGGGCAAGAATCCTACTCAATGCTAAAGCATAGGGGAAGAATCCTACTCAATGCTAAAGCATAGGGCAAGAATCCTACTCAATGCTAAAGCATAGGGCAAGAATCCTACTCAATGCTAAAGCATAGGGCAAGAATCCTACTCAATGCTAAAGTATAGGGGATAATCCTACTGAATGCTAAAGCATAGGGGATAATCCTACTCAATGCTAAAGCATAGGGCAAGAATCCTACTCAATGCTAAAGCATAGGGCAAGAATCCTACTCAATGCTAAAGCATAGGGCAAGAATCCTACTCAATGCTAAAGCATAGGGCAAGAATCCTACTCAATGCTAAAGCATAGGGCAAGAATCCTACTCAATGCTAAAGCATAGGGCAAGAATCCTACTCAATGCTAAAGCATAGGGCAAGAATCCTACTCAATGCTAAAGCATAGGGAAGAATCCTACTCAATGCTAAAGCATAGGGCAAGAATCCTACTCAATGCTAAAGCATAGGGCAAGAATCCTACTCAATGCTAAAGCATAGGGCAAGAATCCTACTCAATGCTAAAGCATAGGGCAAGAATCCTACTCAATGCTAAAGCATAGGGCAAGAATCCTACTCAATGCTAAAGCATGGGGCAAGAATCCTACTCAATGCTAAAGCATAGGGGAAGAATCCTACTCAATGCTAAAGTATAGGGCAAGAATCCTACTCAATGCTAAAGCATAGGGCAAGAATCCTACTCAATGCTAAAGCATAGGGCAAGAATCCTACTCAATGCTAAAGCATAGGGGAAGAATCCTACTCAATGCTAAAGCATAGGAAGAATCCTACTCAATGCTAAAGCATAGGGCAAGAATCCTACTCAATGCTACAGCATAGGGGATAATCCTACTCAATGCTAAAGCATAGGGGAAGAATCCTACTCAATGCTAAAGCATAGGGGAAGAATCCTACTCAATGCTAAAGCATAGGGCAAGAATCCTACTCAATGCTAAAGCATAGGGCAAGAATCCTACTCAATGCTAAAGCATAGGGCAAGAATCCTACTCAATGCTAAAGTATAGGGCAAGAATCCTACTCAATGCTAAAGCATAGGGCAAGAATCCTACTCAATGCTAAAGCATAGGGCAAGAATCCTACTCAATGCTAAGGCATAGGGCAAGAATCCTACTCAATGCTAAAGCATAGAGGAAGAATCCTACTCAATGCTAAAGCATAGGGCTAGAATCCTACTCAATGCTAAAGCATAGGGGAAGAATCCTACTCAATGCTAAAGCATAGGGCAAGAATCCTACTCAATGCTAAAGCATAGGGGAAGAATCCTACTCAATGCTAAAGCATAGGGGAAGAATCCTACTCAATGCTAAAGCATAGGGCAAGAATCCTACTCAATGCTAAAGCATAGGGCAAGAATCCTACTCAATGCTAAAGCATAGGGGAAGAATCCTACTCAATGCTAAAGCATAGGGCAAGAATCCTACTCAATGCTAAAGCATAGGGGAAGAATCCTACTCAATGCTAAAGTATAGGGCAAGAATCCTACTCAATGCTAAAGCATAGGGCAAGAATCCTACTCAATGCTGAAGCATAGGGGATAATCCTACTCAATGCTAAAGCATAGGGGAAGAATCCTACTCAATGCTAAAGCATAGGGCAAGAATCCTACTCAATGCTAAAGCATAGGGCAAGAATCCTACTCAATGCTAAAGCATAGGGCAAGAATCCTACTCAATGCTAAAGCATAGGGGAAGAATCCTACTCAATGCTAAAGCATAGGGCAAGAATCCTACTCAATGCTAAAGCATAGGGCAAGAATCCTACTCAATGCTAAAGCATAGGGCAAGAATCCTACTCAATGCTAAAGCATAGGGCAAGAATCCTACTCAATGCTAAAGCATAGGGCAAGAATCCTACTCAATGCTAAAGCATAGGGGAAGAATCCTACTCAATGCTAAAGTATAGGGCAAGAATCCTACTCAATGCTAAAGCATAGGGCAAGAATCCTACTCAATGCTAAAGCATAGGGCAAGAATCCTACTCAATGCTAAAGCATAGGGGAAGAATCCTACTCAATGCTAAAGCATAGGGCAAGAATCCTACTCAATGCTAAAGCATAGGGGAAGAATCCTACTCAATGCTACAGCATAGGGCAAGAATCCTACTCAATGCTAAAGCATAGGGCAAGAATCCTACTCAATGCTAAAGCATAGGGGAAGAATCCTACTCAATGCTAAAGCATAGGGCAAGAATCCTACTCAATGCTAAAGCATAGGGCAAGAATCCTACTCAATGCTAAAGCATAGGGGAAGAATCCTACTCAATGCTAGAGCATAGGGCTAGAATCCTACTCAATGCTAATTAGCATATGCATGAATCCGACTCAAGGCAATGCAAATTAAAGGGGAAAAAATTAATTCAATTCAATTTAAAACAGGTTTTATTGAAAAACCGTCATCCATCGCATCAGTTTATTCAGAACTGAATTCCTTTAACATCTAACAATCACATTAAGTATCAAACAAATTAAAAGTTTGCCTTTAAACGTGTCATAAAAGTAGAAAGTGCTTATATTGCTTCCAACTTTGAATTTGTGTAAGTATTTAAACCTTTTTTGTTAAGAAAATCGTCTGACCATGGTCCAATTTCATTGCTCACTTTCAGTTATGTATCCCAAAAACGTATTTATCTAATATGTATTGTACATTGTATAATATTCAGTTTGTGAGAATTGATTTGTTTTCTACAGGTTTGGTAATTATCAAAGACCAGTTTTCTCACTTGGTGTATCCCAACATATGCATATCAACAAGCCCGTGAAAATTTGGGCTCAATTGGTCATCGAAGTTGCAAGAAAATGGTGAAAGAAAAAACACCCTTGTTGTACAAATTTGTGTGCTTTCATATACGAATAAAAGGCTTCATCAGGCCTCAAGTCTTTTATTATTTAAGTAAGAAATTACCTCTTTCCCAAAAACTACGTTACTCCAGAGGGAGTCGTTTCTCACAATGTTTTATACTATCAACAGCTCTCCCGTTGCTTGTACCAAGTCAGTTTTTATGCTAATATATATTGAGTAATTACCAAACGTGTACATTTTGTTGCAAGTCCATGGAAGCTAAAGATCGACAGCCGCTGTTGAACTTTGGCTAAAGACCATCACTTGCTACAAACTTTAATCTCTCCTGCCATGTTTAATTCACATGTTCACTGCAGGGTACATCCCCTGAATGTCACACATTTCAGTTTTCTGTCACTAATTACTTTCTACATGAGATGCATAAAAAGGTTTTAAGATGCGAATAACACTATGATACTCTGAAGAGCATTGTATGGAAAAGAGATTTAAAAATTGTTTTGTTTTAATTATTTACCTATGAACTTTCGTCATTGGTATCAAAGCATATTATAAAATATAATAAAAATGTTCTGGTAGCATGGAAACTGTTTTATGAAACCAAAAATTACTTAAATATGCATAATATTATTGAGTTTTTTGAAATGCTTGTTACATGTACAAATTTATTAACATTAATTGCAACTTGAACAAAACTCATATACAATTATAATTTTGTGGTATTCACATCAAAAGTAATATTTTGACAAGGGTATAATTGTTTTTTGTAAACTTTTGCTGTTTTCCCAAAAACTGAAATGAGGTTTCTGTCCCACAATACTGTCTATCAGCATACATTATAAGTTACAAAACAAAGAGAAACATTTGACCAGCTAAGCCAGATACCAGCAAAAATGTCACTTGAAGCATATAATGGTATATGACAGGTTCACCAATGATTTTTACTTTGCCAGTATTAGTAATATTATTGAGCAATGATTGTTTTCTCATGCAACTCTACGGAATTCTTTCATTCTCAATTTACTCAGTGGTATTATTACATACCCCTTCACACAAAATTGTACATTGTAATCAACACTAACAATAACGCTGTGTAAACACTTTGAAATCTGCCCAAAAAATTCAGTGCTTTTATACAAAGTTTACACTTAATTTGTACTTCGTCAAAGTATTTTGTACCATTGTACATTGGAATTACTTGACTTCCTGTATTCCAATCACATTTAAAGGCACTGAACACGTTTGGTAATTGTCAAAGACCAGTATTCTCACTTGGTGTGTCCCAACATGACAAGCCTGTGAAAATTTGGGCTCAATTGGTCATCGAAGTTGCAAGAAAATGATGAAAGAAAAACACCCTTGTTGTACAAATTTGTGTGCTTTCAGATAGGAATAAAAGGCTTCTTGCAAGAATTTGTATTATTATTTTAGTGAGAAATTACCTCTTTCTCAAAAACTACGTTACTTCAGAGGGAGTGGTTTCTCACAATGTTTTATACTATCAACATCAGCTCTCCGTTACTTGTTACGTAGTAAGTTTTTATGCTAATATATATTTTGAGTAATTACCAAACATTCACAGTGCCTTTAACATGCTTTGGTCATAAATTATGGAAATCAGCCACAATTTAGCAATGGTTTGATCATGGGCTACAACAGTTTGCATGTCTTAAGTACCTGTAAACATCTAAAATAAACCAATAATACCAAAACAACAGTCACACTACACAATAAAAACACAATGCAAACAAATCAAATGCCAAAGATATTTTCGATCCACTGCTCTTCTTATCTCTGTTAAAAGCACTGAACACGTTTGGTAATTTTTAAAGACCAGTATTCTCACTTGGTGTATCCCAACATATGCATACAATAACAAGCCTGTGAGAATTTGGGCTCAATTAATTTGTCATTGAAGTAGCAAGAAAATGATGAAAGAAAAACACTCTTGTTGTACAAATTTGTGTGCTTTCAGATAGGAATAAAAGGCTTCTTGCAAGAAGTCTTATTATTTTAGTGAGAAATTACCTCTTTCTCAAAAACTACGTTACTTCAGAGGGAGTCGTGTCTCACAATGTTTTATACTATCAACAGCTCTCCGTTGCTCGTTACCAAGTAAGTTTTTATGCTAAAATAAATATTTTGAGTAATTACCAAACGTGTACAGTGCCTTTAAAGAGGATGGGCCATGGTGAATGAAGTTGATGTTATTTATTAGTTTTCTGCTTTCTATAATTCTTACATCGGACACACTTCTCTTTTGTGACATGTAAACCTTTAAAAAAAAAACCAAACTTCCAGCATGGCCCAACCTCTTTCAGAACCCTGTTAGTTGTACATACAAGTAAAATGCAAATCGAAAGCAGCCTGCTTGTCTACATTAACGCAGCTCTGGTGAAACCACCATGTGCAGTCATCACATTGAATCCAAGACACCGGTTGTTTCTGTTAAAATTAAATTGAAATCCATAATATATCAAGATAAATGGCAGTTTTTGGGTAACTGAAAACAGCACATTTTTTCAAATCATGTCGTTTGCCTTTTTTATCTAACCATTGAAAATTTCTACGAATTTGGAGCTCATCTTTTTTGGAAAACCTGTTGTACAACAAATAATACTTTTTAATTTATCATGTGCACATATACATCATTGTGTTGATTGTGATTGTTGTACCAAAATCAGCTTTTTGCACTTTTAGCGGTGTGCAGGTACAATTTCCACGGAGATTAAAGCATTTCAGATTTCAATATTTCACAGGATGATTGGTATACGTATCGACTTTAAAGAACAGTAAGCTTTCCGGTTGAAACTGATCCATTTTGTTATCATTACACAAAAGCTGTATCATACCTATAAAAAGGCACACTACATAAAAGACGATACAAACACGTACACGTATGTATAAACGTACAGCTCATGCAACAATTAAAAATCCTAATAAATAATTATTTCAATGAATTTGCTGCACCAACTCAATTTTAAACATGAGTAACAGTGAATGTTTTAGTCCTTGGACAGTAAATCCTCAATCGGATCAAAACTGATATTTGTTCATAAATGTTAACATTTTTATCATTCAACAACCGTTCAGTAAATTCTGTGTTAAATGTGACTTTGCAACCAACAATTTTTTTTTAATGGCACATAGCCATATTTTTATTGGACACCATCATTGACATAGTTCCGCTCTCAAAAATGTTTTTAATTTTTTTTTAATGAACTTAATGTATTTTCCATTTCCTACTGTCACACATGTAAGGACTGTATCTCTTGTAAAATGGGTGCAGGACAAAGCTAAAGTTGACACTGAGAGCTGCTCTTCAACAAATGTGAAAATTGTCAGTTTTCTCCCTTACCTTTAAATTCAGTTGTCCGGGAATTCTCTTCAGTGCACAGGTCATACACTTATAACAAATGTTCTGTGACATATAAAAACAATTATTGTTTTTCATGCATCCGAAAAAAGTAGTTGTTTGCATTACATATTAAAATAAAATTCAAATTGCATGGTTTGAAATTATTTAATGGTTATCTTGGGGATAAAATTGTGCAGAGCCTACACGTACCAGGTAAAATGAACGGCAATGGTAAGCAGGAAAAAAAATTAAAAATACAGATTTACATATACCTAACCTTACATGGTATAAAGATAATGACAGCAAAAAACTTTCCTTGAAATATTTCTGCCTGAAGTGTTATCATTTTGAAATAATAAATTAAATAAGATGTAAAATTTGGAATTAGTACAAAAATGCTTAATAGGTTTTTACTGTTTTCTTGCAAATTAAACAACGAAAACAGCTGACATTTTCACAGGTTGGTTTTATTTTAAGTATCTTGATTTGTGCAAAGAATAGATAATATTTGCAGTCATTTTACTAATGCTGAGCTTGGGCTTTAAGGGGAGGTCAGTTAACTGTGCTCATACCCCTATCCAACCAGTATATCGGCACAATTAACACATTCATCATTTTGTATTTGTAATTGCTTACATTGTCAGCATACATATAATGTAGATTTTACAAAAAATTTCTCCACACAATAAAATAAATCAAGCAGTGACACGATATACTTAGAAAATATTTTGCATCACGCCATCATAGGTATGACAGGAAATATCAATATTTCATTTATGTTTCATCATGTCATTCTTGCATCGGGGGATAGAACAATTAATTTTCTGGCCCTTCAACTGATAAGCACTGTTTATTCACAGTGCTGCGAAGTTAGTATTCGGAAAAATTCTGTATCCGGCCGCCACTTTTCACTCATTCTAAAGCAATATCTCATTTGAGTAAATATAAACAGATAAAGATACTTACTATTTTATTTCATAATGAATGAAAAAGTGGCGGCCGGATACGGAAATTTTTCCGAAAGCGAGAGTGGACTTCACAGGTGAATGTTAGTTAATATGTAGTCTTGTATATTTCAAGAGTGAAAATCCTCAAGTCGGTAATGAAACGCTTGTTACCATTGCGTTTTGAACAAGTGTTGGCCTTGCAATGTCCAGTGTTTTTGAGCATTTTTTGGCATAAGCAGCATGATCATAAAAGCCCTGTCACACCTTGACGTTTTAGCCAGCGTATGCTGACGTATGAAAAAGTTGGCGAATACGCTGGCGTACGTCGAATAAGTTATGGGTAAGTTTTGTATAAGTCAACAGCACGCTGAAACACGCTGGTATACGTCGTAGTAAGGCGAGGTCGTCGAAAATGTTTGTGCATGCACAAAAATTGTCGGCGTATGCCAACGTGTGGCTCATAAGTCCCGCATAAGTTGTAGGTAAGTAATATGATCGTTGACACACGTTCACACACGTTACTTGTAAGTTAATCATAAGTCGACATACGTAGAGATAATGTCTACCGTACCCAAAACTTATTTCTAACCTATGAGTAACGTGCTTTGAACCTATGTCAAACTTATCTCCAACGCATATAAACGTATGTAGACGTTTTGACGTGTTCCAGACGACCACAGAACTTACTAAACGTGTTTCTAACTAACAGCTACCGTATAATGGCGTATTGGCAGCGTTTAGGGGAATTTGTGTATAAAAATGGGGTTCGCAGGAGGAACCCGTCAGTACTCCTCATCAAGAATCCATTGTCAGCAGATGTCCATGTAATCCGAGAGATGGAGGATCCGGCAAGGCTGAGACGAGACTACCCACTAGCTGTCCTCCAACATCAGCATAACCTCATCGATTTGACACTGTGCCAGTTGCGTGCCAATAGAGCGATACGCTCCGTGGGCTGTGCATAAGTTAGACTATCGTTGGGCATAAGTTGTGAACGCCGGCAACACGCTAAGCATTCGTTGGTATTCGTTGGTATAAGTTATATAAACGTTATGGAAACGTTCTATGTAAGTTACTACTACGGTATGTATACGTCCAACTCGTTATGAATACGCTTTGTATATCCTCCCGTACCCCAATTTCGCGCATCACAAATATTCGCGCAGGTACCTTTCCGACGCATATTATTTTGTTTACAATACGCAGTGACTCAATTTTTTTTATTTCATGAAAGTATAAAGCCTCATAAACAATTTCCTGCGAAGATGTGGAAAATCAAAGCCTTTCTGGTAAGATTTTAGATAAACTACAAATGTAGTATACAATCTTACCTTTTTAGACTAAATACAAAACATAGCTAGATAAGATGGTCGATTAAAAAAAACAAAAAAACACTGAAAGTTCTGTGCATATCGTCTGCCATACTTCAATACTTAAATTACAAGACCACGTGATTTTCATTTAACAGAGGGCGTACAAAATACTACGGAAGGTTGAAGTGGACGTGCGCCTTATAATCCTTTTTTCAGAAATTACGAATTGTTTGCATTTAACTGGACGCGGCTTACCAACTTTGTGATAACAGCGCAGAGTCCATTTCCCACCTCGCCAACCCCACCACCCCTTCCCGTAAATAATTATCACTGCCGATTTCAACCGGCAGCTTCCCTGCCGCACGGACTAAAGCATTTAGAAGAAAGGCGGGACAATAGGGACTCCGTAGTGGCGTTCCAGCCCAAGTGCGCGAATTCATGTGACGGAAAACGAAACTTGACAAATCGTGGTAGATTGCAGACGACGAGTTTCGTTGTGCTTTGACGATGTTCTGCGGGCTTCAAATTCTCCTCTCAGGTGGGCTTTGACATCAGACAATTAAAATTAAAGCTAAAAGTTGTTCTTGATTCTGTTAATCAAGTCAAAATTCAATTTCAATTCTTTTGTGCGCGAATAATGGGGATACGAGGATACGCTCAGAACTGAAAAAAAACATCGAAAGTTCAGCGTATGCCAGCGTTTTAGAGAATTTTTCACACGTCGGCATACGTTGGCTAAAACGTCAAGGTGTGACAGGGCCAATTGTCACACGCAAACCAGACAACATGTTATTGTTATGAAGTTCTTTTGAACACAAGTAGGCCAAAAAATGCTCAAAAACACTGGACATCGCAAGGCCAACACTTGTTCAAAACGCAATGGTAACAAGCGTTTCATTACCGACTTGAGGATTTTCACTCTTGAAATATACAAGAAGACTACATATTGACTAACATTCACCTGTGAAGTCCACTTTCGCTTTCTTGCTCTCTTTGGTGGCATATTCACAAGAAGATTTTTGGCGGCATGGTGTTCATCTCCTGTCGACAACTTATTTGTGTGGACGTGTTTCATTTGTAGCGCGCGTCTTGGTCTACTGTATTGCTGTATTGCTACGTACTGTACTATACAATGTGTGTGGTAACAAGCCACCTACGACGTCCACCTACGCATGTCATTCCGCAATATCTGTATGGGGAACAGACTAAGCACTGGTAACACAATAATCGTTGAGGAGTACCAGTTGAGTAGAGTAGAGTAGAGTCCTACTCAACATGTACCTTGGAAAATTTGTCCGCATATCGTGCATCAATTGATGGTTCCAGTTATTGGAGTCTTGAGACTGGTGCCTGTGCTGGAGTAAACAAAGATGACAGTAGCACCAGCACTACAGCAGCGTAGCCCTGTTCCGTCCCAACTTGACAATCGTCCCAACTATAGTTGGGACTGGTCCCAACTTGAGTGTTCAAGTTGGGGCGTCCCAACTGTAGTTGGGATCGCCCATATAACTCTACAGTAGAGTTCTAAGGGTGATCCAGGCTGTACAGGATAGCATCCGCGAAAGGAACCGTGATCGATTTCGGGACTACAACATGCGGGCGTGGATCTCTCCCTCAACAACTTGTTTATTGAGCCCAGTTTTAGCTTTAGAATAGACCTTATGCACATGATGTCATTTCAGTAGGGCGCCCTCACCTAGAGGTCAAAAGGAGGTCGTTAATTGGCCAATCCTGTGCGCCGCGCGTACAAATCTGTGCGTTTCGATTGTTTCGTCATCGTTTTACCTCTAAGATGGCGGCTGGATGACGTCAATGCATAAGGTCCATAGCAGATGAGTGTGAAATGTGCCATTATGCATGTTAATTGTTATGTACCCGTGGTTTTGGTGCCAAAACCTTCACCCCCCCCCCCCAAAAAAAAGGTAGGAATAATTACTCCCCTGAAAAAGTCTACTGTTTTGATCGACCTTATTTTTTTCTTTTTCTTTTTTCTGGGAATCTGCTAGTGCTACCACAAACAACCAACCTGCAAATATGCAGATGAGATTTCTCCCCTGCTTGCTCCTTGTCCTAGTACCCTGTACAATTACTACTGTCCCAACTACAGTTGGGACGCCCCAACTTGAACACTCAAGTTGGGACCAGTCCCAACTATAGTTGGGACGATTGTCAAGTTGGGGCGGAACAGCCCCTTCCCTTAGTGTGGCCAAGTATGGGTTCAGCTAAAAAGTAGTTTGCAGCATTCAGCAAGTGCTTGCAAGTGGCAGTGCCAGCAGACCTCATTTACAACATTGTGTTTGGAAATAGAATATTGCTAAAATTGTGGGAAAAAATTGCCGTATTTAACTACCTCCACAAGGTTTAACTCGCTTGTGTAACTTTCCTCTTAGCCCACCTTGTTGAGCTGTAATGGCTCTCTTTTAACATCGGTCTTATAACACTCACCATTACAGCCCACCATCCATACATGTCTTAAACGCGTAGTAAAAAAGTACGAGCAAGTCGTACCTCTTTGATCGCAAATTTCTCCCACTTATAAACATCACATACTACTCCAACCTCCCTCACTTTGTTCCTTACATCTGGCGAAATTTTGTGACATATTCCAGGTATCACCAAATGATGCCTTTGTCCAGATATGATGATTTGAAAATGGCAAAAAAAAATTGTGTACACAAATTACATTGAAGTTCGTCATTTAACTTCTGCTTCACTGCCTGTTCATCGTGAGAAAGTCAGGGCGCCCGGCTGATCATGAATATGCACGAGCGAGGAACGCACAACAGCGTTGTAGTTTTTTAGCCTACAGCAATCGCTGCGCGACGTCACCTTATGCATATTCATGAATTGCCGTGCATGCGCGCACACATCGAGCTCCGAAGTACTACAGCTTCCCGTGACGTCATCTGATGCATATTCATGATACGCCATACACACACGCACGTACAGATCAGCCGGGTGCCCTGACTTCTCACGATCAGCAGGCAGTGAATCATAAGTAAGATGGCGGCCCCGTTGTGGGACGAACCTCAATGTAATTTTTGTACACAATTTTTTTTTGCCATTTTCAAATCATCACATCTGGACAAAGGCATCATTTGGTGAGCCCTGGAATATGTCACAAAAATTGTAAGGATGTAAGGAACAAAGTGAGGTAGGTTGGAGTAGTATGTGATGTTTATAAGTGGGAGAAATTTGCGATCAAACAGGTACGACTTGCTCGTACTTTTTTACTACGCGTTTAAGACATGTATGGATGGTGGGCTGTAATGGTGAGTGTTATAAGACCGATGTTAAAAGAGAGTCATTACAGCTCAACAAGGTGGGCTACTTTCCTCTTAACTAATCTAATCTATTTTCTATTTTCTATTTTTTTTCAAACAATTGGTACTGGGTTGAGATTGACCTGGCTGGCAAAAGTGACATATCCAGCCTAGACACAAGTTGTACTGCAGGTTATATTGACATAGATATAGTTGAG
The DNA here is from genome assembly GCA_021014325.1 of Plazaster borealis. Lineage (NCBI taxonomy): Eukaryota > Metazoa > Echinodermata > Asteroidea > Forcipulatida > Labidiasteridae > Plazaster > Plazaster borealis. The sequence goes on from CM037463.1 coordinate 13,442,850, forward strand.
GTTGGATACGTGTAGTTACGATAATTGTAACCCTCGATCCTCACGACAATTAATTATAGCTTACACCATCTATCTATTCTATGTACAGCAAGTTTGCTGCAATTTTTCACCCATTACAACCGAAGACATAATGTTTTTTTCTGGATTAGTAAGATACTATTTTTGGTCATGAATAAAAAAGTGGTAGTCGGAGACCAGCCTACCAGGGCTAAAATAGACCTACACCAGGGTAAACACAGGCATGAAAGGATTGTCACATGTTTCTTGCTGTACATGTATAGCACCAGTGGTCTTCAGTAGTGTAGTACTACTAGTAGTCTAGTAGTCTAGTAGTATAGGCTCAAAATAATGAACAATTTCTCATTTGAACACAGGAAAGAAGCTTGTTGCTTGAATCTTAGAGCAAGGTTACAATCAAGATGTCAACTACAGACCTTACAGACATGACAGATATGAATGTTTCCAGTTTTGAGGATTCCAGCTTTGACCAAAGTATGTCTTTTCTTGACAGGATTTCCAATACAATATGTGAATTTAGTATGAAATGTAATCCAATGAAACAGTTATTCAGGGAATAACAATGAAATAAACTGCTGTTCACTGTGTGGGTTGTGACCAGGGCACAGTGTCTTAAAGGCATTGTACACGTTTGGTAATTGGAGCCTATTGTTTGTTTCAAACCTATAAAGTTGTTGATAATACCATAAAAATAACCTGTGAAAATTTCATTTCAAAAGGTGTAGTGTTTTTGAGATATTGCCGAAAATCTGGAGCGGTTATGTCCACGCAGGAAGAATAATCTGCATTGGAATACACTCTGTTCAAATGTTTTGGAGGATAAAAAGTGATATTTTTCCATAACCACAGTACTTTGAAGTGAAAAGTTTCTCAAAATGCATTACACTATCCAAAGCTGCTGTACTTCTTACCAAGTAAGTTTTTATTGCCATTAATTATCAGAGTCATTACCAAACGTGTACGATGCCTTTAAAGCTGTTGAGCAGAAATTGGTGCTCAGACACAATTATTTGCTAAGAAAAACTTGGCAGGGAACCCGTGGGGGGTAGTGTAAATTACATGTATTTTTAACTGATAACCCTTTTTTGCTAAGCAAAAGGTCTGGATAACTTGAGAAACAATAAGTTTTCTTAAACCACTTCATGTTGGTATTTGAAAATCTTTTCTTTGTTGATATTCAGAGCTTCTGGAGTAATCATTTTCCTTTGTCACAGTGAAACCCTGACTTGACAAAGGAGAGACAACAGAGGTTCTCATATTTGTGACCCACTCTGTGAAAATGAGTCAGATGTCGCCCAATGCATTATTATGTAATGGACAGTTCAATGTGGAAAATATTTAAAAAAATTATTTTTATTATTTTTGTTTTATAAACTTTTTAAGATCTATATCAGCATGGTGAACTTTCAGAACACTTATTTTTAGGCAATAAAGCTATGAATACAACAATTTTGTGATTATACTTTAGTCTAATTTGTATCCTTTTCCGCGAAATGGTAGTTTAAAACATCAATTTACTTGTAATTCGTTTTTAACAAAAAATGATACATTGGCTAATTTCAAACGGGAGTAACTCAGCAACGCGATACACCCCAAAGCTTAGACATATACCAAATAACTGCTGCTGGTGTGTTCTTTCCAGCCATGCATATAACTCAATTCTTTAAATTGTCAACATCTGACTCATTTTCACAGAGCGGGTCACATTTATAATCACTGGGACTTGTTGTTCTCTTTTGAGAAATAATGAGTAAGCATTCATCGTGAATCGCAAAACCTCGGTTGTCAGCCACGGCTGATAATCTGTCATGGTATGCTGGAAGCTCTGAACGCTCGGACTTACCTCCTATTGAGCCAAATACAACAATAAACAATGGTGACAGCCTGTCCATTCTTGTAAAGGACATAGGTCTTGAATCTGGGATTACACAATAACCCCTGGAAAAAGGGAGATTTCGAGCATGAATTTCAGCACCATCCTTCCCTCTTTGTAAGGGAATGTGAAGCGTAGCATGGTAGTTGCATGCTGGTAAATGCTACACAATGGAGTGTCCAGGGCCCAATTTCATAAAGTTGTTTAGCAGAAAATTCTGCTGAGCAAATTTCTTTGATGAGAAAGAAATGAGTGGGGTACCAGTCACAGCAATGGTAACTGTACGGTATTTTGGCTGGTCACCTATTTTTCCTAAGCAAGATTTTTCTGTGCTTAGCAAGTTTTTGTATTTTGGCTGGTCACCTATTTTTCCTAAGCAAGATTTTTCTGTGCTTAGCAAGTTTTTGTGCTTACAAAAAATTACATGCTTTATGAAATTGGGCACAGGTGAATATAATTGTCAGCTGGTGAAATGACCACCGCCCCCCCCCCCCCCAAAAAGAAAAAAGAAGAAAAGAAAAGTGCCTGAAGTAGTTATGGGCATGTGTAAACGTCCACCGTAAACCAGTTTAGAAAAGTTTGGCATGTAATTGTATACATGTCAACTGACATAAAGTAGTTTAAGAAAATGGTTGTTTTTATACAGTGTTAGCAGTGCATACACAATTTGTACACAATAAATTCAGGTTCAGGGGAGATTTATTTGCTAAGTTTCAACATTCAGTCCTTATTATCACACGTCGTACACCCCCAGCCCACATGATCTGGTTTTGATAGACCAATAAATGCTTTGAGGTATTTATTTATGATTCTTTGTAACTTGTTGTATGTCTTTTATGGAAATTTGTATACAATATAATAATTTGATTTGTTCTTATTTAGGTTTTCAAGAAGATGATGGTCCTTTGTCTAGAACCACTTCCAGACAGAATAGTGCATCCTCTCTCCCTGGTATTAATGGAGTACTTCAGCTGACGGGTAAGGCAGCCAAAGTATTCCTAACCCTTACAACTGCAAACTCTCCTGTGCAATCCCCTAAATTGCTTGATGTTGATGGATTTATAACTGCTTAGCCTGATAAACTAAGCTTGGCATTTAGCCAGGCATTAGAGTCTATAGGTTTGGATGTTGAGATTACCATAAAGTGGCGTGTCGTGGACGAGCAGATAAGAACACCGGACTCAAGCTCTGGTTTTTCTGATCAGCAGAGTGTGGGTTCGAGTCCCGGTCGTGACACTTGTGTCCTTAAACAAGACACTAACCGTCATTGCTGCGTCCTTTGGATGGGACTTAAAAGAACCCAGTGCACTTAACGTAAAGAGAAGGGGTTCGCCCCGGTGCACAGTGGGCCAGAATGGAATCAAAGTGCGCCAAAATTATATTTCAACATATTTGTTTTGAACATTTGACTTTTAGGGGTTTTCGGATCCGTAGAATTCAATGGTCATGTTTTTAAATGTCTATGACGTCATCATAGTCCTAAGTCGTGATTGGTCGGCGGTAGTTTTATTATAGCTACTAATATGCGTAGGTCAAGTGCATGCAATTGTTTTCAATTTATTTGTCTCACCTAGGCATATCAAAGAAAAATTCTGTGAACAAATTCTGATGCTTGCTGAAAAGATTTCTAGAACTTACTATTGATCGAGGAAGCACTGCCATTGACCAAAAAACAGTAGCTTTAAAGGAACATTACAGAATTGGTTTTTGCTAACAAAACAGTTAAGCACTTTATATAATCCACCATTTACATAAACTGACAAACCTGTAGAAGTTTGAGATCGATCGGCCATCTGGGTCATGAGAAAATAGTGAAAAACCGATTACACATTTGCATGTGTTATACAATGCATTAATAAAACGCTCATGAGCAATATACTCCAATCGGAAATTAGTTGTATTTATTTCTCATCAAATATGGCATTTCAGACAGAAATATTTCTAGGGATGTTTTCTACTATCATCATCATTAGACCGTGTACGTTTTATGTAAATCTGATCTTAAAGAAAATTTTAATTACCAGTTCTGTAACGTTCCTTTAAAGGCACTGTACATGGTTGGTAATTACTCAAAGTATATATTAGCATAAAAACTGACTTGTTAGCGAGCAACAGAGAGCTGTTGATAGTATAAAACATTGTGAGAAACGACTCCCTCTGAAGTTTACGTTTTTATGCTAATATATATTTTGAGTAATTACCAAACATGTACAGTGCCTTTAAAGCTACTGTTTTTTGGTCAATGGCAGTGCTTCCTCGATCAATAGTAAGTTCTTCATGTGGCTGCCATTAGTTTAAAGGCATCGTACACGTTTTGGTGTATCCCGCATAAAATAACAAGCCTGTGAAAATTTGGGCTCAATTGGTCATTGAAGTTGCAAGGGTGATGACAGAAAAAACACCCTTGTTGTACAAATTTGTGTGCTTTCAGATAGAAATAAAAATATCAGAGGGATTAAAGATAACACGCGTATTGGGATTCAAGGCGCGTGTTGACAAATATTAAGCCGGTGTAAGCCGGTAGGCGCTCATAAATCAGAATATATCTTACAATCGGGCACAAACAGGCAACTAATTTTGGTACCAAAGTGAAGAGGAGACTATGGGGATCAAGCCAGTATAAAAATTAGGGCGGGAATCTACGGGAATGTAAACTTCTTCTCTTACTTTATAAAAAAACCCATGTTTTTAACATTTTTTTGACAATTTCTCACCTCCCTTGTAGTCAGATTCAAATTATAATAGTTTGAAAACCCGATATTGTTAAAGTATAACTTGTGGAAAGTAGATAAACCAATTTTCAGGTAAATAATTGTTTTCTAAAATATCGTTATTTTGTGTTAAACAGATGTACCCAATTTTCACTTTTTAGCCTAATTTAGGAACTTTTTTGTGTTCATAAAATGAGGAAAAATACTTAAGAATTTTTCCAAAGAGAAATATTTTCAAAAAAAGTTCGTGGGGGTCTTATCTTTCAAGAAAACATTGTTCAAAGCTAAACGGTCACATAGCCCGAATCACTATTTTGGCGCACTTTGATCTCATTCTGGCCCACTGTGCGGTGTTCCTTGTTTGATCGGCAGCATATTGCGCAACAGCACCTTGTAAACCATTACATGGTGCTAGAAAGGAAAAAGGTCTCATACTTCAAAACGTAGCTCCGCATACCTTGCAGGAAAAAATACAGGAGCGCTTTGATACGCCCCTCGGGATGTGATAAAGCGCTTTATAAGAACCCAGTATTATTATTATAAACTTTACAATAATAATACTGGGTTCTTATAAAGCGCTTTATAATAAAGTGATGGATTCGGATAGATTCAGGAAGGCTCCAAACTCCTTGGGAGCTTTGATACAATCTTTTTGATTTTACAGGAGTTGTTTTTGGCTTGGGGTAAATTTAGCTAAATGTAAAGGAAATCAAGTCGAAGCCATTGACTGTGTTGGCGTTGGAGGATTCAAGTTTGACTGGCTTCCTGAGATTGTAAAAACAGCATTGTAAACTATCAAAACTGAAAAGGATTTGAAAGGAATGGGTACTTTAAAATGAAGCTGTCAAGAGCATGAAATTGGGTTTGATTGAACACTGTCTAAGTTGGGTACCTACAACTGGGGGATGGTATAACACAGATAATTTATGCATTATTTGTTGACAACCATCTTTATTGAGGTTAAGCTCATTGAGCACAGCTGGTAGTTTTAGGCTCTCACAGTCATTAGCAGGTGGTGTTTGAACCTGTCTTGATAAACCCTTAGGTTTACTATATGCCTACAAAATCTGTTCAATAACATTCTTTGCCCATACCTTTCCCTAAAAAAGTTCCTATTTAGACATTGTAATGTTCCAATGGTAGCGCCCTTTTGTGTATATGATTTAAACACTGAATGTTTTTGTTTTGTAGATGATGATGATGATACAACAGATGCATTTAAGAATTACAAAGATAGAAGAAGGAATGCTCACACTGCTGCTGAACAGAAGAGACGAGATGCCATTAAGGTGTGTACCTACACAGAACCTGATGATCTAGTCAGGAATGGCACACCATTGATTCTTAGTACACAAATTTTAAAACATGGTTTGAGGGTGGACAGACGATATTAGCTCCTGAAGGTATTGGAAGTTGACAAACTAATTCCCTTGGCTTCCTACGGGAACTAGTTTGTCAATTTCCAATAGCGAGGGGAGCTAATGTCGACTGTCCTCCCGCAAACCATGTTTGTTGTACTATACCTTTTATTTATTTTTATTTACGTCATCTTGAATGAGGGTAAGCTCCGATCAGCGCCCAGCACTGCTTTCCATGGAGGCCCTCAGTACAAATACTGTATTGTTAAAAAACATTATTACACCATACCTCATACTTCTCTCTAGTTCGCTATCATTGAGCTCGGGGAAAGTGCAACTTTTATGTGTGCCAGCATCTATGTAGTAAGCCGATGTTCTTGCGTGTGTAAATGTACTACACCAGCGTGCGAGCGATAGTTCATTGATTGCTTCGTAAAGCACATGTGTGGTAGACTGTTAAACATGTGACAGTCTACAACGCATGTGTATTTTCCCTGTGCATGACTGTTGCCCATGCAACAGTCTACAACGCATGCGTATTTACCCTGTGCATGACTGTTGCCCATGCAACAGTCTACAACGCATGCGTATTTACCCTGTGCATGACTGTTGCCCATGCAACAGTCTACAACGCATGCGTATTTACCCTGTGCGTGACTGTTGCCCATGCAACAGTCTACATCGCTTGCGTATTTACCCTGTGCATGACTATTGCCCATGCAACAGTCTACTATGCATGCATATTTACCCTGTGCATGACTGTTGCCAATGCAACAGTCTACAACGCATTCGTATTTACCCTGTGCATGACTGTTGCCCATGCAACAGTCTACAACGCATGCGTATTTACCCTGTGCGTGACTGTTGCCCATGCTACAGTCTACAACGCTTGCGTATTTACCCCGTGCATGACTGTTGCCCATGCAACAGTCATGCACGGGGTAAATACGCATGCATATTTACCCTGTGCATGACTGTTGCCAATGCAACAGTCTACATCGCATGCGTATTTACCCTGTGCATGACTGTTAAACATGCGACAGTCTACAATGCATGCGTATTTACCCTGTGCATGACTGTTGCCAATGCGACAGTCTACAACGCATGCGTATTTACCCTGTGCATGACTGTTGCCCATGCAACAGTCTACTATGCATGCATATTTACCCTGTGCGTGACTGTTGCCCATGCTACCGCCTACAATGCATGCGTATTTACCCTGTGCATGACTGTTGCCCATTCGAGAGTCTACAATGCATGTGTATTTACCCTGTGCATGACTGTTGCCCATGCGACAGTCTACAATGCATGCGTATTTACCCTGTGCATGACTGTTAAACATGCGACAGTCTACAACGCATGTGTATTTTCCCTGTGCATGACTGTTGCCCATGCAACAGTCTACAATGCATGCGTATTTACCCTGTGCATGACTGTTGCCCATTCGAGAGTCTACAATGCATGTGTATTTACCCTGTGCATGACTGTTGCCAATGCGACAGTCTACAATGCATGTGTATTTACCCTGTGCATGACTGTTGCCAATGCGACACTCTACAACGCATGCGTATTTATCCTGTGCATGACTGTTGCCCATGCGACAGTCTACAACGCATGTGTATTTACCCTGTGCATGACTGTTGCCAATGCGACAGTCTACAACGCTTGCGTATTTACCCTGTGCATGACTGTTGCCCATGCAACAGTCTACAACGCATGCGTATTTACCCTGTGCGTGACTGTTGCCCATTCGACAGTCTACAACGCATGCGTATTTACCCTGTGCGTGACTGTTGCCCATGCGACAGTCTACAATGCATGTGTATTTGCCCTGTGCATGACTGTTGCCAATGCGACAGCTTACAATGCATGCGTATTTACCCTGTGCGTGACTGTTGCCAATAATAATAATAGTGGCTTCTTATATAGCGCACATATCCGTCACTCAGTGACGCTCAAGGCGCTTTTAGCGTTCATTATTTTCCTGCAAGGTATTGTGGAGCTACGTTTTGAAGTATGAGACCAAGTCCTTTACATAGCACCATGTAATGGTTTACAAGGTGCTGTGGCGCAATATGCTGCCGATCAAACCAGGAACACCGGGGCGAACCCCTTCTCTTTTCGATAAGTGCACTGGGTTCTTTTACGTGCATTACACAACACACGGGACCTACGGCTTAACGTCCCATCCGAAGGACGAAGCATGTGGTTAAGTGTCTTGCTTAAGGACACAAGTGTCACGACTGGGATTCGAACCCACACTCTGCTGATCAGAAACACCAGAGCTTGAGTTCGGTGTTCTTATCCGCTCGGCCACGACACGCCACTGCGACAGTCTACAACGCATGCGTATTTACCCTGTGCATGACTGTTGCCCATGCAACAGTCTACAACGCATGCGTATTTACCCTGTGCATGACTGTTGCCCATGCAACAGTCTACAACGCATGCGTATTTACCCTGTGCATGACTGTTGCCAATGCGACAGTCTACAACGCATGTGTATTTACCCTGTGCATGACTGTTGCCAATGCGACAGTCTACAACGCTTGCGTATTTACCCTGTGCATGACTGTTGCCCATGCAACAGTCTACAACGCATGCGTATTTACCCTGTGCATGACTGTTGCCCATGCAACAGTCTATAACGCATGTGTATTTACCCTGTGCATGACTGTTGCCCATTCGAGAGTCTACAATGCATGTGTATTTACCCTGTGCATGACTGCAGACCTGCCAACTGTCCCGATTTTCCCGGGACAGTCCCGATTTCTGAGTTTCTAAGACCCTAAAATCGGGACTGTCCTGATTTCCCAACTTTCCCGATTTTATTTTTTTAAAAGTTTAAAAATTGCTGATGAACGACTTCAATGTTCTCCACACGCGGTAAATTTTCAAAATACAAAATGCGCCCGGACAAAAAATGTAGCGCCCGGACAAAATCGTCGAGCGCCCAGGCAAAAAATGTCGAAAAATACTTACGGCGAACACAAACGTTTCAATGCGCTAGTAGATAGTGTGCAGCGACTGGTACCCAGAAGTCAGCTATTTCGTAACGGCATTTCGCGTGCATTTTCCTCTGTGTCGCAGGGCATCCTGACTACCTTTTTAGTCGATGAACGGAACCTTGTATACAAGACTCAATAATTGAGTCGACCCCGCGCCATCATGAGAGATATTATTATTGTACATTGTCCATCAGGGGCCCAAGGTTGACAATTCTTTGGATGTTTAAACAAACAGCGCGATATTAGGAGACCGATCAGAGAGTTCGGAAAAAAACCCAGACGCAAATCTTAAACTCGCATTCCAAGTAGAAGCTATCGGGCGATCGTGCACAAAGTGGATGAATTTTTAGTTCAGGATCAGTGGTTTTGTTCGTGCTGAAATGATTTGCACAAAAATGTTTGCACAATCAGTCGATCTTGCAGGAGTAGTTTGTGCAATTGCCGATCGTGCAGGAATTTTGGTTTGTGCAATCGGCTTATCTATCGTGCAGGAATAATTTGCGCAATTTTCCGATAGTGCAGGAATAGTGTGCGCAATAGGCCGATAGTGTAGGAATAATTTGCGCAATTTGGCGATCGTGCATGAAGTATTTGCGCAATTTGACAACAGTGCAGGAATGGTTTGCGCAATTTGACGATTGTGCAGGATTGGTTTAGCGCCCGGACAAAATTTAACCCTGTTACTTGCTTTGACACCAAGTATCAACCAGCCCTCCTCAAGCAAGATAAACAATCCACATACAAAGGTCTACACCAGTAGAAAGGTGGTGACAAGTTATATTTTACAAGTTAATCAAATAATATTCAACTTGTATTGTTTGTATGGAGTAATTCCACATTCAAAGCCAATTTACTTATGTTAATTCCCCAAATGGCCCTGGAAGCTGTGTAGTTCTGTTAGCTTCAAGGGGGGGGGCTGCCCCCTGGTCCCCCGTCAGGGTCTATGCCCCTGAACCCCTCCGGGGGCCTAGGCGGCCCCCTGGAACCCCCGCCCTGGTTTGTCCCTATTTCTGGGATATGAATGTTGGCAGGTCTGTGACTGTTGCCAATGCGACAGTCTACAATGCATGTGTATTTACCCTGTGCATGACTGTTGCCAATGCGACAGTCTACAATGCATGCGTATTTACCCTGTGCATGACTGTTGCCAATGCAACAGTCTACAACGCATGCGTATTTACCCTGTGCGTGACTGTTGCCCATTCGAGAGTCTACAACGCTTGCGTATTTACCCTGTGCATGACTGTTGCCCATGCAACAGTCTACAACGCATGCGTATTTACCCTGTGCGTGACTGTTGCCCATTCGAGAGTCTACAACGCATGTGTATTTACCCTGTGCATGACTGTTGCCAATGCGACAGTCTACAATACACTGTATTTAACCTGTGCATGACTGTTGCCCATGCGACAGTCTATAACGCATGCGTATTTACCCTGTGCCAGGGCTCGAATTTGGGGGAAAAATCCACAAGACCGCAGGGCTTGTTATTCAGAATTTTTACTGGACCGGAACATTTTTTACAAGACCGAAGTCATATGAGAAGAAAAATCCAAAACACACCAAAACTTCTTTTGCCAAAAGTTAACTTGTTTTTTCATACTTCTGCGCCTGTACAAGTTTTTCACTTGCAGATTGCTTAACAGGCAGTTTTGGCTTTGAAACCCCTTCGAGATATTTCCACATACCTTCTTTTTACACGATGATTGCTGCCATAGAAAAAATGAAATAAGTTTTGACGATCGTTTTGACAGGACAACGTTTAAAATTTTAACATACGAAGCATGAAAAGACGTGTGGAAACAAGACGTTACTTTTAATCCATGCAACACAGGGATGTGTGGTGTTGAAAGAATACAACCTATACGTCATTAATACGATTTCAACACTGTATAATTCATTGGTGCAAGGTATCAGACTTTAAAGTGACATCATGCCATGCACATGGTCAATGGTAAACGAACGAAGCGCTGTACTGTGGTGTTCCACCGGGCACCAGTACAAACATCACGCATGCACGGAGGGTGCCGTTCGTTCGTCCCCCTGGGCGCCTAAAGCATGGTTTGAGCCCAGTGCAGTGGCCCTGGGCATGAGCAAACTGGATAGGGAACTTTGAAGCACGAAGAACAGTCGGCCGGGTTGGATGTTCCGCGCTCGGAAATAATTTGACAACAAATATATTAATATAACAAAAAAAATTCAAACTGAGATTTAAATACATTTATTTAATGAAGATTATTCATTTCATGTAATAATAATACTTTTAGTATGTAAAAAAACACAAGACCGCCGGACTTGTTCGGTATAAAGTTTACTGGACCGACGCTAAAATCACTGGCCTCGGGCCTGCGGTCCAGTGTTAATTTCGAGCCCTGTGTGCATGACTGTTGCCCATGCAACAGTCTACAACGCATGCGTATTTACCCTGTGCGTGACTGTTGCCCATGCGACAGTCTACAACGCTTGCGTATTTACCCTGTGCGTGACTGTTGCCCATGCGACAGTCTACAACGCATGCGTATTTACCCTGTGCATGACTGTTGCCCATGCAACAGTCTACAACGCATGTGTATTTACCCTGTGCATGACTGTTGCCAATGCGACAGTCTACAACGCTTGCGTATTTACCCTGTGCGTGATTACTGGCGTGCACTCTTGGTAAACAGCAAAAATAGCATCTGGCTCGTCATGAATGGACCAGTCAGAATTCGGCTTTTGATCATAAATATGTATGAGGTATATGGTAGTAAAAGAGTTTGTTTACTCTTATCATCTCATTTTCAAGAAAGATAGGAAAACTGGTCAGTGTAAGTTTCTTTATTAATGGTTCAAGTAAATGACAAGTTTACATACTTATTTCGTTGCGCTATCTTGTTCTTTTGGCTCACCTTGCTTCCTCTCAGCAGTTTGATATATAGCATTTTGAACTTTGACCTGTTCCAGAACTTATTGCATAAAGAGTGTGCTGTACAAATGACCACACACAGTCATTTCAAAGGTCTACTTCCTTTACCTGGGATTGGCTTCCAAAAGACTGAAACACAAATAGATGATTGGTTAGGACTTGATGCACAAATTGTTTCAGAGAAAGCATGTTTAGATATCACCATTTATTATTGAAATTATTTTCATCACCAAATTGATGGTCTTTTAATTTAGACATTGAAAATCAGCCTGAGCAGTCACTGCAGCCATTAATTGTTCCCATGCAAGGTATTTCTCACATTTAGAATGATGACTATAACTGATAGTTTCATTGTCTTTAAATGACAGAAAGGCTATGAGGAGTTGCAGATGATTGTCCCAACATGCCAACAGGTTGACAGCGTTGGTTCACAGAAACTCAGCAAGGCCACAATCCTTCAGAGATGTAAGTGGGATTTTACTTTCAAGATTCCTTAAAGACTCGTCAAACAGCTATCCTGTCCAGTAATTTAAAACCCTAACTCCCTTGAGTAATTTGCAAGGATCCGTTCTAACGCTAACACAAACCAACACCATTTGGTGACTTGGCACCCAACTGTTGATCATGGTGGTATGCCTGATCCCATGTAAAGCATAATCAGTTTACTAGTGCAGTCCTCAGTCCAACAGAATAAAACAAAATATGCAGTTGGTTTTTGATGGTTAGGGTTAAGGGACAAGTAATGTTGCGATGGTATTATAAATTGTGGACCTGTAAACGAAAGATGTCCATACATTGCAGGGTATTGAGACATACACACATCAATGGTCATCATAATTTAGAAAATTTCCTTTTTCTTTAAGAAAGGAAGGATTTTCTTATTTGTGGTTATCTGTCTCTATTTAAGGCAAAAATCAGCTCTCAAAACAACTTCAAGTGAAAATGGGAATAGTTTGTAAAATGTGTTATTCTGATCTATATGATAAAGGAATGTTTACATTGAAGTACGTAATGTAGGACTAATGAGAGAAACTGTAAGATGTCTCAAATCTTTGCAATGCTTGGAATGTAAGATTTGAAACTTTGCACGGTGGAAATAGAAAGAATCTTGTAAGGTTTGAGGTAACATCATGTTCATGAACAATGTCTCTATGAGTTGTGTTTCTCTGAAAAGAATCGGTGCAGTAACACCTCGATATTTTGATCAGTATGCTCTGATCGATGAGGAATGATCTATGATGTGCGAAGGTGGGACAGCTTGAACAGGATCATTGGGTGAAGATTAGATTACATCGATGATGCATGATGATGCACGAAGGCGGGACAGTTGGAACAAGATCCTTTGAAAAAAATCAACCCTTATCAAGGACCATCAAATTACCTGGGTAACAGGCGTGGCATCCCAGAAGAATCCGAGAGGCCATTGAGATCTACAAGCATCATACCACTGTCCCCAAAACATTGATTTCGGCAATATCCAGATGAGTGAAATTTGGCTTCCCTTCCTGACTAATGGATCCGCTATATCCACGGACACATCACCTTAGACTTGGGTCATCTATACATACCCTCAGTCTTAGGCCCATCCTCCCTACTCCGTACTTGTTTCCTATTGACACAGATTAGTGAGCATGCACTTCCCAACCATCGCTAGGATCCAGCTTTCCCACCTTCATGCATCATAGTGCAATCCAGATGTACAGTACATAGCCTGCAGCATCAGAGTCTAGCTTCCTCCTGAAGTCGATTAGAGCATACCCATTCTTGCACTATGAGCATGCTGATTGAAATGTCAAGTTGTACCACCGGTTCTTTTCAGAACCACTGCAAATCTTACAGAGAGAGATTTTTCATGTACATGATGTTACTGCAAACCTTGTTTAGTATGTTTCATAGGGAACAACGGCTGTTCTCAACTGGAGAGATGCACCTCCAGGGCTTGAATTTGGGGCTTGTAGCTCAACAATTATTCCTGGACCAGAAAATTTGTTACAATACCTGAATCAAAATGAGACAAATCTACTGTTTTTATTTGAACAAGCAATAGGAAAAGATTGATCTCATAGGTCTCATGGTGTAATACTTTCATACTCAACATATTTTAAAGATATTTATCAGACTTAAAGTCAACATTTGAACAGAATTTTTTAAATTAAAGATGAGGTGAGGTATTATTCTTCACAGACACAAGACCACAGGACTTGTGCGGTTGTAAGTTTTCTGGCCTGATGCTAAAAACACTGGCCTCGGGTCTGTAGTTCAGTGTAAATGTCAAGCCTTAAACTCTTACCAAGAATATGTTCTGTTTCAGAAAGGTTTTATTTTTCATTAGGAGTTTTCAATTTAGAAACTTGACCTCCTGTGGGAACATCAAGTCATTTTTGTTGAACCTTCTCTGGAACATAGTGTGTAAAAAAAACCTTTCCTTATTATGATTTATTCTATTGGTTTTCAGCTATTGACTATATCCAATACTTGGTGCAGCAGAAGAAGAAGCAAGAACAGGAAGTCAAGAATCTAAGGAAAGAGGTTATGGCCCTAGAGATAATGAAAAGGTAGATGCTTAAAAACCCCAATTCAGACATCCAACATCAGGTTGCAGTTTATTTATTTTATATTTACTGTTATAAATTGAGGAAGGTAGTGGTAGCACTTTTAGTCTTAAAGTGGTATCACTACCTTCCTTGCTGTATCTATCAGACTAACCAGTTATATCAATAACAACTAAAATTCAAATTGAGTATTCCAAAGTAAGCTTGGGCGATACCAGGATATTATCGAATATCGCGATACTAGTTCTGAAACGATTACGATATCGAGTAGATTTTTTTTTGATCGTGATATCGGTAAATCGCGATATCGTCTAAGTACCGCGATGCATTTCCTAACCAAGACGATCTTGCAACAAAAAATCTCCTAGTGGAGACGATCTTGCAACAACAAAGAGCTGCAAGTCACAGACCGCAACCGCAAGATTCCCCAACAGATCCGACCGGGTTTCTTTGAAAAAACCAACATCAAAGCCTTAGCGATCAGGCGGTCTCACACAGACTTACCGAAAAACTACGACATCGCGCTTCTGGGTGTTATCACGTGTTGTATCAACCTCGTCCCCATGGTTTACTTTATTTCCAACCATGTTTACAATAGTACCTCATACTGCTCGACACACCTTGGGGACGAGGTTGGTGATCTAATTAGTTATGCACACATATAGAACAGTCTGTCATGCGCAGTAGACACATTAAATGCGTGTAAGTTATAGGCCCAGGTTTTCACCCCATAGGTTAGAGTAAAACCCGAAGAATAGCTCATTGGAGAAAAGTTAAGATTAAACGGCTGCTTCTTTTCTACAACTGAAAGTTGCACGGTGAGTTTCGTGTAGAATATCGCGATATATTCTTGACGATACATCGTGGATGAAAAAAGCGATATCGCCCAAGCTTATTCCAAAGTTTGTTTAATGAATGTAAAATTGATATAAGAATCAATCATTATTACTGGTTTGAATATCCTCATCTTTGAGAGAAGTATAACTTAGTATGGTAAGTTATCAAGTGTGCACTCAGCTTTAAGGCATTTTATTCATATACTTCTAAAGCATAAGAAAATGTGTCACACATAAATACTGTAACAAGCACCCTTTGCAAAGATTTTTTTTTTTTTTTTACCACTTACGATCGTGAATTTCAAACATTTTTTCTGCATGATTATTCACTGGCGAGATAATCTTTTTGAATATTTATTTTTTGAGAAAAATCGTTGTCACAATAAAACCATGACTTCAACCAAGTAAAGACAACAAAAGGTCTCAAAATGTTTTGGGATTTCTTTTTCTCTTTGTAGAAAATGTCACTTTTGTTTAAAGACAATAGGCCAAAACTTGTCCGTTAGCCATGGCTGATAATCAGCCATGGCTTACGGATAAGTTTTCAGCCATGGCGTGCTGGAATCTTGGACTTATCCCCCGTGTCGAATACCATGGTGGCAGCCTATCGATCTCTTGTAAGCGTTTGTCCAACAAATGGCCGAACGTCTGGAATTGAGGATTACACGATACGCCCCAGATAAAGGGAGATTCTGAGCACGAATTCCAGTAAACAATGAATTCTGGAGCAAACAAAGCGTAACACAGTGAGTGCATGCACTGTGCACGCTACACTATAGAAAGTGTTTACAAAGTTGTGGGAATCTCTGGAAATTTTCATAAAATGTGTTCATCAGACTTTCTTTGGATATCCGTAAAAGTTATGCATATAGACCTCTTCCGGCAAAAACTGGTTATAGTAAATTTTATTTCATCCTTTTAATAGCCAGACTTTTAATGGCAAAATATTGATTGTTTTTACTTTCTTTTGTTCTTTCAGTAATTACGAGCAAATCGTTAAGGCTCATCAGAATACACCTGGACAAGGACAAAACCAAGTATCTGATCAGATCAAGTTCAATGTGGTAAGTAGTGCTTCTTAGGTTGGGAATAACATGTATTGCTGAATTGTCTTTTGTTTGAAGACATCTGGACTGTTTTAGAAGTGTTGGAAGAATGTGATGGAGCAATCTTACATGAAATGTACATGCAGTAAATGTTATGGCAGTATTAAAAGGTTTTTGTAAAGTACACATAATAATGTGTATTTCTCAAACAATAGATTTACCTGACATGTTTTAGGAAAAGCTGTAATAAGGAGAAAAACAATTTATTTTGAATGCTTCTATAAAAAAGTGAACTATTACAACTTTGCATGGTCAGTCAACTCACTTGAAATTGGTTGAGAATTTTTGTCTTTCTTTTATTTTGCAAAGGATTAATTTCTCAAATAATTACTTCAATGAGTATTGTTTCCAGTAATAGAAGAATGACTATCCTGTTTGTAAGTGTGTCATAATTCCACTGTAAGCCACGCCCACTTCACACAAACTGGCTCCACTGATTACCAGAAGCCCATAGGAGTTGCATTGAGCTAGTTTTTGTTGTTGTGACTTAGGCAAGAAAAGTTTAAGAATTGGACTCGGCTTTTACATATGTTTTTCAAAGACTAAGGTCTTCTCAGAATTGTAAGTTTCTGTCATAAGAAATGCTTTTGAATGATGAAAATGGGTGATTTGGGGTAAAATTACACCCAAATGTATGCCAGCTTTGGAGCAGAATTAGCAGATACACAAGCGTGTGACGCAATAATTTACCAATATGATAGGGTTCACCTGGAACTTTTCAGTACCTGGACTGCTCTCAACTAGAAGTTCTATTTAGAGTATTGTGTAAACGGTATTCTGACTGGAAACATTTAGTTAAGAGATGCTTCCATACTTGGTAGATCTTATTACTCCTATTTCATTTACCTGTAGTTCCGTGCCATCATGGATTCTCAGTTCCAGTCTTTCAATGAGTCTATCTCAGTAGCCAACTTTGCCGAGTTATCAAAGTGTGTCTTCAGCTGGCTGGAGGAGTATTGCAAACCCCAGGTATGTTCAGTTAACAACCATAATGTCTGGTGTAATGGGCAACAAGTCATCATTAGGTTTGGCTTGTTATAGTCCTACTGCATGAGTACATGTAAATGCTGTATCCTAAAACATCAAACTGTACATTGGATGAAGCTAGACATACCTAGTTCATCATTGTCCACACGTTTGTGTAAATTCTTTTTGAAGTAATTGATAGCCAAGCCAATACTTTGCATAGATCAGGCATACCATGTCCACAACAGAGCACAGATGTGGTAGTTGAATGCGTTTCCTTTGTGTTTGACTGAGTTTTGCACAGCCAAAGAAACCATCTTATACATTGCTAAGGTTTGGTAGAAATTACACTTTAATATTAGATGTTAAATATGTGCTGGTTTGGGAAAGAAGAAACACCAGACAGGTCCCCAAATGTTTTAATTGCACGAGACTTCAACAGTCTGTAATGTTTTAGTTTTTGTAATGAATATTTTCAATCTTAACTAGTTAAGACCAGGATTTCTGGAAATTGTCCAGCATGGTATTAACTTTTAGAACACCCAAATAAATTTTTTTTGTGAGAATATCTTTTCAAAAATGAATCAAGTAAAGACAAAAAACATTCTCTTAAAATGCGCTGGGATTTATTTTTCTCTTTGGAAACAGACTATAAACCTCTTATAATCTTGGTTTGTCAGACAAAAGGACAATGGCCAGTCTGGAATTACAAACGTTTTTCCCGAGTGAACTTTTCTGCAGATTCGTATGAAAGTTCAATGAAAACTACAGGATTGGAATCAGTGTTTTTCTTCCCCAAAACATTAAGAACTCAACATTGAAATTAATTGTGTAGTCATGATTTACTACAATAATAGTGTAATAATACGCAGTTCTTATATAGCGCTTTATCATACCCGAGGGCATCTCAAAATCCTCTTTTTTTTCTACAAGGTATGCCAGAGCTTTGTTCGAAACATAGGACTTATTTATTAACATAGCACCATATAACAGTTTACAAGGTGCTGTGGTGCAATCTGCAGCCAACCATACCAGAAAACAACACCGGAGCGAACCCCTACTCTTAACGATAAGTGTACTGGTTTCTTTTTTGTCGCATCCAAAGGACGAAGCAATTATCGTGAAGTGTCAAAACCGGGACTCAAATTAACATTCTGCTGGTCAGAAACACCAGAGCTTGAATCTAGTGAGCTTGACCATGCAACAATGTTCAGTGTTTTAATATCATGGACTGAGTGCTAGACTTAAACCCCCAGCTGGGCATCAATTCATGAATCACAATTCTGGAAGAAAAGAGTTGAAAAGTTGTACTTCTTTGCTGGTTTATTAAAATGTTTCCTTTTTCTTTTTTTCTTTCTTTCTCTGCAGACATTGCGAGAACTTGTCATCACAGTGTTACGCAAACTTCATCAGAACCAGGCCCTCTGAGCAAGACCTCCTCAAGAAATTGTTATCAATGAAGTATTAAATTTAACAAGATTTAAGGCATAGCTGAAAACTGGGTAACATTAAGAAAAGAATATCTTTTGTGTAATGTTTATATTTACCACTATTTCCCAATCAAACTTTTCATGTGTAAGCAGACGTATATGAAATATGGTTAAAATTACTGAGAAGTAATTCTGCTGGGAACTTTTGGGAAAGCAATCACAAAGTTAATAAAAGCCCAATTTAATACCAGAAAAAATAACTTTAAAATTGTATGCCTTTTTTTCTCTTAAAGTGTAAATTAAAATGATAAGCTTTATTGGTTTGTCACTTCTAATTTGGGGTACTCAATATAATTTGCCACCATGAGGTTGGCCTAGTAAGGTCACTTTCGAATAAGGCAGAAGTTATAGAGGTCGTTTAACATTGAGTTTTGCCCACACACATTCCGAAAGGAAAAAAGCGACATTATCTAAAGGCAAATTTTGTTTTGCAAATTTGGCTCATGGTCTGTTGGTTCATTGAGCCATGTTATCCACAATGCCCCTAATGAAACACAAATATTTTAAACTAGTAACACTATAGTTTTTTTAAACCTACAGTATTTATTGCTTATTTATTGGGGAAGGGAGCCCCTTTTTTGGACAGGATGCCATTTTGAAGAGAAGTATTTTGGGAGATGGAGCTGCTTGCCAAATTCCCTTGTAGTCTGTCCACTGCTGTGATCCAGTATTCATTTTTAGCTTATAGATCACAAGATTGCGTTAACCATTCGTTGTATTTTTTATTCCTCACCATTTTTTCCTGTTTTTTTTTCATTGCAAGGTGGCACCAATGTGTTAAATGAATGTAAAAGAGAAAAGTATGTTTTTACTTTCTGCTTTTAAAGACAGGGCATACCTTTTGTAATTACTCCACAAGTTAATGACCCTGAAAACTTACTTGGTAAAGAGCATTGGAGAGTTGTTGATATTATAAAACATTGTTAGAAACGACCCCCTTTGAGGTAATGTAATTTTAGAAAAAGAGGTCATTTTTCACAAACAAATTTGAATCTGAGAAATGCTTCAGGCATTCAGACATCTGAAAGCACACAATTTTATGCAACAAGGGTGCGGTTTTTTTCTCCATTATTTTCTTGCAACTTCGATGACCAATTGAGCCAAACTTTCACAGGTTTGTTATTTTATGCATATGTTGGGATACACCAAGTGAAGATACTGGTCTTTGACAATTACTAAAAGTATACCATGCCTTTAAGTGGTTTTGGAGAGAGAAAATATATAAAATCTTGTTCTTTTAATGTTTGTATGACATAACAATTGATAGACATATGATTCAATTTTAAACAAAAATGAATACAATTCTGGAGAACACTTTGGAGAACAACGCAAACGTTACCCAACTTATGTGTACATTTTTTAAACCAGAATGAAAAATCCATTTACAAAATTTTGCAATCAGTGTAGGTGAAAATTACTTTGCAATCTGGTCTTAAACTTAACCTGGCCACAAATATTAATGTTGCAAATCAGATGATTTCTGTATGTTTCATTGCAATTCGTTAAAGATATGTTGATCTGAATTTGTAAGAATCTGTTTTATTTTATTTCAGACCAGACGACAAAATGTAGAATAGGCCAATATGCAGAATTTTGTAAAATGATTGGTTGAACAAACTGAAGCAAATCTGTATACACACCTTTTGAGAACAGCAGGGCCCAATTTCATAGAGCTGCTTAAGCACTAAAAGTAGCTAAGCACAACAAAATTATGCTTAGCAAAATAAGGAAACCGGCCAAAATACCATTTCACATGTACTATTTGTGTCTGGTATCCTGCTCATTATTGGTTAGCAGGAAATTGTTAAGCAATATTTTCTGCTTAAGCAGCTCTATGAAATTGGGCCCAGTTTCCAGTCTCAACTGTTAGCAGGATTCTTATTTTTGATATATATATAATTTGTGAACAGTGTGGACACACCCTAAGATTTCCTATATGTTTATGTATACTCAACAGAGTACTTCTGGAGGTTTTGTTTTTTAGGTTGGATTAACACTAATAACATAAATTTATTACAGTTTCTTTTGTTTCATTTTGTCTTCTTACATTGCCAACAGAAGACTTTTGGGAACACTAGGTGGCAGCAGACTTGGTAGGAAAATCCATCGTTCTCAGAAATGTGCACATGTTCAAAATTATACATAAACAATGGAAATATACCTGATATGGCTGCTGCCACCTAAGCATTTCAAAGTCCTATAGCCGTCCAATTGCAGTCCTATAACCAATCGCGTGTCAGTGCTGTGCTTAAAATTTTACAAGAGTTATTACTTCCTCTTTTTTCAAAGATATGTTATGGGACATAATTTAACAAATTGCTTTTTGAATGCTCTATTGTAATCTGGTTCAATGGTTCAATGTGAAAATAAGCTCCTAATGAATGGGCACAGTGAGAACTACTGCGCTAAACTGCTTGCTAGTCATATCATGCTGGTGTTCATTAGGTCAATAAGCTCAATCTTATCTAATCCAATGCTCCATTTAATATCCTAACCTAGCCTTGATCAAGGCGCTGCAGCCGGCCGCGACCTGCATAATCCGCTTACCCTCCGAATTCCTCCAGCGCACACACGTGTGTAAACACCGGCAATCATGGACCCTCCCTTTGTTCAACTCTTTGTGTTAGCAACGGTGGACCACAATGATTTCCTTTGTGATAGCAACGGTGGACCTATTATCCCTTTTGTTATAGGTCCACGGTTTGAATGTGGATACCTACCCACCCCCAACATACATGTACACAGTGCTTGGATCAATGTGTGTTTTGTTAATGTGGACAGTGTATGTACATGTACCTGTACATGTACATTGTACTGTGTGGAGTACTTTTTTTTAGTCACGTGTGCGAGGTTGAAAGAACGACCATACTCACGACTTCGCTATGCTGATCTCGCTGTACAATGTATGTACACATACATGTACAATGTATACGTTGTTCGTGTACACTGTCTATGCACTGCAGTTGTTGCCGAATCGTGCCGCCGGGCCGGGGCACACTGCGCCAACAGCCTTGAATCAAGGCTAATCCTAACCAGGCATTTTGTCTTGTGGCGTACCTTATTGTACACAGAGAGACTTTGTGTCTCATTCTCCAGAATATCTCTCTGACAAATTTGTTGACTTTTTCGAGAGTAACATTTTCAAGATCAGGCCCGTTATTTCATCTTAGGAAGGGCAAGGCCATTTTCATTTGTAGGGCACCTCCATTGGAAGGGGCACTAAGGCCAAGTCCAGGTCAACAGTAATTCTAGGCCTGCAAGATTCATCAACATCTTTATAATATCACCCATGTGACAATTTCCAACTTGACAAATGTCTCTGACTCTGTTTTAGAACTTCATGAACATGCTCTTAATATCCTGAATGATTTTGAACCGGTTGTTGAAGATAAAACACATCAAGTCATTTCACCATCTCCAAACAAACCTTGTTCCCTGGACACTATGTCAACATGGATGTTTAAGAAGTACATCAGCATCATTGTTCCAAAGTGGACTTATAATATATTTGGTTTGCGGTAACACCATGTGTGTATCTACTTGCCAGGTAGAGTTTGTTCTTAGAGAACTGTCTTGCTTAATTCTACTACCGCGGAGTAGATTGTTCGGGTGTTCAGGAGACTTCTCAGTTCTGAAAAGAACTGTCCTGCTTATTAACTATTACCTGGGCGGGTGGTATAGAAATAGGTTGGGACTACTACTTTAGCTTATAGGATCGTAATTAACTGTACTACCGCGGAGTCAGTTCTTGGATTGGTCTCAACGTTTCGACTAGCTTGCTCTAGTCGTCATCCTGACGATGACTAGAGCAAGCCAGAGCAGAGCTGGTACCTCCTCAAGTCGGGCTACGTCCCGTAGCCTTAGATCTCAGGGGTCTTGTGCAGGATCCTCGCTGTTTCTCAAAAGCTCGCAGTAAAAATAGGAGAGCTATTAGCAGATCTACCCTCAAAATTCCTGTCTGATCTAGATGTTTCTCTGTGTCTGGGTACTTTTCTTCCGTGCTGAATGGTTATGATTAAATAGTCCTAATGGGTTACCACCAATGAAATGACTTGAGATTGGTGGTCACCCATTAGGACTTTTTTGTTCATAGCCATATCGCACGGAAGAAAAGGACCCAGGAGAAATCCTACCCAGGCTCAAGACACTACATTAATATTATGCATTGTTGCAACAGACATGTTGAAATGAAGGCATTTCCACCTTTTGCTAAACCCAGGAGTTATGGATTTCAAGGGAACAGTTTATTTCTACAGTAGTAGATCACAGGGTAGGAAGAAATCAACAGCTATTTTCTCACCAAGCAGACATAAATAAGTCTGAATTCAGAAATTTCTCATCCCTGCGATTAAAGACATGCCCAAGAAGAGTCTGCAAGTGACAGCATGTATTCATATACATGTATATATACTTCTTTATTAAACATCTATAACAAAGTAAGCATCAGTGATCATGATTCTACATTTTGGGAACCTTGGGTTTCCCTTCCCTGCACATTGCCTGATTGAAGATGTGATGAAAGCAACATCGCACACATTAAACGGATCCCAACATTCAAAGACGAAGGAAACTTGCAGTCTTAAAGGCAGTGGACACTTGGTAACTACTCAAAATAATTATTGGCATAAAACCTTACTTGGTAACGAGTAATGGGGAGCTGTTGATAGTATAAAACATTGTGAGAAACGGCTCCCTCTGAAGTAACGTAGTTTTCGAGAAAGAAGTAATTTTCCACAAATTTGATTTCGAGACCTCGGAATTAGATTTTGAGGTCTCGAAATCAAGCACCTGAAAGCACACAACTTCGTGTGACAAGGGTGTTTTTTCTTGCATTATTATCTCGCAAACTTCGATGACCAATTGAGCTCAAATTTTCACAGGTTTGTTATTTTATGCATATGTTGAGATACACCAAGAGAGAAGACTGGTCTTTGACAATTACCAATAGTGTCCAGTGTCTTTAAGTCAACAATCGATTGTACACAAATTTCTTTAAACATGACAAGTTTAATTTAATAGTTATATATATCATAATATTTCTTAATTTTCTTGCATATATGAGACTAAAAATGATACTGGTTTAAAGTATAAATAAGAAAAATCATTCATCATAGACTGACATATGTGAAACAATGCATAGTAATCTTCCATTAAACAAACTATTACCAATTTCGTTTCACCCTTCCATTTCCAAATGCAGTACAAGAGAATTGCATGTGCATACCTATGTAGTTGATAAATGCATTTCAAAAACATGAACATAACAAAAACAGAGGGTTGGCAATATCATAACAGGCTAGTTTTGGTAGAAATAAAAACAACAACAAACGTAAATTATTTTGAGGATAAAGTAAGTGTATGTACATTCGTGAAGAACTGGGCCCAGTGTCATGGCACTGCTTACCACATAATTCTGCGCTTATAGCCCCTCTACAGTGTGTGATTCTATGGGCCGTAAGCACATAATTTCGTGGTAAGCAGACATAAAATTCGGGCCAGATCATTTCTTTTTCGATACTAAGATACACAGTATACAGATATACAGAATTTACTACGAGGTAAAATATTGTTAATACGGTACTTAATTTTCTTTTGTTTGAAGACAGTACATAAAACCATTAACTATGTAAAAATTGATATCATGTAGTAAACATCTATTTACAAGTTCGCTTTAGATTTCAACCAGTCAAAGAATTTACATTGGCTGCTAAGCCATGCTCCATTTACCTCATTGGCCAATTCCACTTCAGAATAGTTAGCAAGATAAATTTACAGAGAAAATTCTACATATTATAGAATTATCAAGAAATCATGAAATTTTAAGCTACAAGTAAAAGATGATCCACTCGGTTTTGTTAAATAGTTTTTCTTACAATTTATTCTAAAAGAGTAGCAACCGCTTTACCTCAGATGCCATTTACCCCCACAAGTGTACAAAACACAATGGACCCCATCACAGCGTGCAACAATTGTATAATGTACACTCTAACATGAAATAAAGTAACACATACAAACAAACAAACTATATAAATAAAATGTCCAACACGTTGGTAAGGAAATTATTTACAAACAAGGTTGATAGAGCCTTTGTTGAAAGCATTTGATAATGAAAATGTTTCCAATTTTAATTGTACTGTACAAATAATCAAAATAAAAGTGAAGATAAACTTCTTGACTATAGAAAGAGTGAGTTCATTGTGACTTACTATTAAAGATACATTTGCAGTAACACCATGACGGTGGCTCAGAGAAGAGCTGGCTTGTACTTTAGACCAGTATGCTCTGGTCAACTTCTGTACAAACTTCTGACTTAACTATTCAAAATAATTGCAATGAAATGAACCTGTGAAAAAGGCACACACCAACCATATGGGAAACTGGTGCAATATTCACAAGAGATTAATTAAGATTTGCTGTACATGTACACGTATGTCCAAAAAAGAGAGAAGAAAATGTACTTATCAGGGTTCTCCAAAGAAATTTTCACAACTGTGGGCCATTTTGGAACCAAATGTTGCAAGTTTGGAAGAAACATGCAGAATTGAAAGAAGTCCTCAGAATGTTTTGTTACTAGATGTTTATGTTCGGTTAAAAAAACCGCTCTACTGTGCAATCTGGAGCACTGTTAATGATTTTATTGGATAATTTTTGTGAAAGTGCTTGTGCACAGGGAGAATCCTGCTTTTAAATATAACTGTTTACTCCAGATTGTCACAGATTCTATACAAAACTTTAAATGGAAGGTAAAACTAATGTATTTCCTATTGAGCAATAAAAACACAAACATCAACATTGTGATATTCCAGGATATTTTGACTGCTTAAATTTCAAAACACAAGAAATCCTACTGTGACCACATACCAGGTTCTCATTCTCTGACGCAGTGTTATTTGTATATCATCTATTGTTTTGAAACCTTTCCATACTTTATCCTGCTAATGTTCTCAGATTTGCAATAACAAAAGCAGCCCACGCTGTTCTGCCAACTCTGAAAAATGAAAGCTCTCCTGAACAACAGGATGCTCTTACAAGGAAAATAAATAACGGTGGATATTTCAATCATTACCATGAGACCTTTTCCGGGGAGATTCTCTTGTGCAACATGTATGTATTATTATTAGGTGTACATTAATATAACTTAAAACATTCAAATTATTTCATCTGAAACACATGAGCTGCAAGTTCTCCACAGGCGACACCAACTACAAGGTCTATTTCCAGTTAACAGGAACAGGAAGGTGGGCTGGTTTTCAGGAAACAGGAAAAGTTCAAAACACACACCAACCACAAAAGGTTGATGTGGATATACGCATGATTTTGAGCCCCCCCCCCATACAAAAATACCCAAAACAAGTTTTAATTTCAGAGATTCTGAGAAGTTGTAAGTTGTGTACATCAGGGGATCATTCATATCATCATTATTTGAATAGAGGTTCAATCAAGTTATACCCTAACGTTTACGGTATATGGTTTTTTTAAACCATGGATATGTTTATTTATTGAGAAACACTTATATCTTATTCTGAAATGATGGTCCTAATCAAGGTACAAGTACATGTATAACCAATTTGGGATAGCTTTAAATGTGACCACTGATATCCCATTGAGATAAATTTGTGTAGTTTTTGAATTCTAACAAGGCAGTTTTACCCAATGCAGACCAACGGGGGAATAGGATTCTAAGCAGACTTTAAAAGCCACACTACATATTCAGTCACCTTGTTCAAATGTTCCTCCTAGATGGGTTGAAATTGGCTGAAGGTGGCACATGTCCATTCTATCACTGTACTCTAGGAGTGACTGAGTGAACTATAAAGGCGTTGCCAGAACCAGCGTCTCAGATCCTTTTTGGTGTAATCACACATTGTGATGTGACGTAGAATGGTGGGCAGGACACATGGTTCTACCATGACGGGTATCAAACGCTTGTTCCTGGCACCTACATGACAACAGTGAAATGATTGTTGATCAAACCCTCAGATAATGTTACTATATTGGAGGACCTATCTCAAAACCATCCAGTATGTCAGAAACTGTTAAGAGTTCGACAAAAAAATCATGCTGAGAAAGCACAATTTCACATTAACATGTTTTGTTTTATTGAATATGATCTCAACTTTCTGTTCTTGTCAATTATATCATTGCAGCAAGGTTTCTTATCTTAATAGTCAATAGAGAGATTTCAATTAATTATAGCCTCTTTGTAATTTTAAAATTAAAATTTCCAAAATAATTTTAAGTAAAATTGAAAGTAAAAGAAACCATAAATAGCTGTTGTTTGTAGTTAAAATAGAAAAAATTGAACTAAAACAATAGGTGTGATAAGAAAACAATCCGATGACCACTTTGAATGCATAATTTTCAAACACAGTTTAGAAACACATTTCCTTATTTGCAAGATATTATTGCTCGCCTGAGTTATTACAAAATTCTAAACAGCCTCTAGGAAACTTACTTGGTGCTATGCTATGAGCAAACTTTGTCTGGAAGTCACACTGCTCACTGGCTAAGAAATCCGGTGACAGAACAATAATCATTCGCTTACATCTGTAGAAAACAAAACAAAACAATATGCACTTATGCCATTGCAAACATGATACATGACAAGCATTATCTTTAAGTATTTCCAAGTACATTTGAGAAAAATAGAATTAGCTGTCGCAAACTGCCCAACCAAAAGGACATATGCAGGGCTTGGATTTGGGGGAGAAATCCACAAGACCAAAGGGCTTGTGGCTCAAAATGTTTACTGGACCAGAATTGCTTTTACAATACCAGATTTTCATATCTTTTTTTAGTTTCATGTTGATTTTTTCCCCTGAGATATGAATAAAAACACAAACCTGATGGTGGTTTGATTTAAAGTTGCACAGCTACCAGCATTTAGACTCTAATAGACCCAAATAGTACCGTATTTTCCTGCGGATAAGACACGTCTTATCTGACTTTTTTGACCCCCAAAACGTCGGTGCGTCTTATCTTTCGGTGCATCTTGTCTGCTGACGATTGATTTTTTTTTTGATGATCACTGCGTGAAATAATAAATACCTTCTTGTCCAGTTCAAACCAACGGTCTTTGTGTGAGGAATCCTTACTCAATAATGTGGTCAAACATCAAACAAGGCTGAACTATTTAGACACTGAGACCCTATTTTCGTCCGAACAATGCTGCAATCCCCCAGACCGTGCTTTCATTCCAACAATGCCGCAACGTGTTGTTTATCCCCCGGCCCATGACCGTGCTTTTATTCCAACAATGCCGCAATGCGTCTAGCCCCCCCTTAACGATGGTGCTTTTGGTCCCACACAGACGTCGGCGTCGTACAAACGTTTTTCTGTGTGGCCGGGTATTCGTTCCGACATGACAATCGGCATTATTTTAAAACCCAAGTCAACAAGGTTCTTCCATTCACCGCGTTTTGGTGTTGCTCAAAGGTGTGCTGTTGGTTTTTTTTCTGCAAGTCTGAAGATGAGGATGAAATCCGGCGTATTCTCTCCACCGGCCACCTGGTATACAGCTTCAATTAAATCTTGAAGAACCAACTAAACCAACCGTCCTTTTCAGGACGACCAAACCAGAAAAGAGATGGTTCATGTGTCTGTTTCGTTTATTTATTTTATAAAAACAAATATCTTTTGAACGAGATTAACAAATTATTATTAGAAATAAATCAAACAAACTTTATTTACTAAAATATAACTTCAATTGCAAAACCTTTAATATACATATAACATAATGAAACAATTTTTTATGTCCTCTTGGGTGTTACGGGAAAAACAAAACCAAACGAGAAAAAATATGGGTAATGTGTCTGTTTCGTTTATTTCATTTGTAAAATAAAAAATGATCCTTGAAAACAAATTCTTTTGAACAAGATTAACAAATTATAGGTTTGGAATAATAGGAAATCATTCAACAACATCCAAAACATTACAAAAACTTCAACAAATATATTTAATGAAACATTTTATTACGTCTTCCCGGGTCGGGATTATTGCAAAGGCGACGCCAGTTTCGGTATTAGTCACCGGTAGAGGGCGCAACATCTACTGGCTCGGATGGACTTAGACTGGTTACCTGCCGGTATCAGCAAGGATCCTCGTTGTGGGACGTCAGATGCTCAGGCTAGGAGGGCCTGGGTTCGTGTTGCAATATCTTCAAACAGTGCGTGGATCATCGTTTCTGGCCGTTGATTGGGCCGGACCTCATATTATTTTAATAAAACAACGGACAGCATTGGCTGAATGGGTGGATGAAGGTCGGTATCGTTTTACGTGGGTTTTTTTGCATGGGTTTGTAGAGCCAACAAATGGTGGTTACGGTTTAATTCATGCTTCTGAACGCTCAAAAAGGCAACAAAATTACGTATTTGTGTCAATGTACCGGCACCGGGTGGCGCCCGGTGTTCTTTTGTGTGCGGTTAAACATGCGCCTTGTGCGGCGGTGCGCCTTGTCTGCTGACGTTTGAATTTTTTTGGGGTCATTTTAGGGTCCTGCGTCTTGTCCGCCGAGCGTCTTATCCGCAGGAAAATACGGTAATACATGTGGCAAATCTCAGCTTTCCCTTTGGTTGATCTGCTTAAATTTGTCATACAGGCATGTTACATGATATAGATATACTGCACAGCCAGAATCAAACGCCAATTAAGCTAAGTATTCTTCATTTTCCATGGTCTGACCAAACCGTTGTCCTTCCTCTGTGGGTTTCCTACAGAGCACTACATGTAGGTTTTGGAAGTGGAACTGTTTATTGGTTAATTTACCAACCTGTTCTCAATAAGTTCTGCTGTGACTGTTGAATATGAACCTCCTGGCACAAGATCTCGAAAATCAACACATAGCTTGAGATTGTAGGGTTCATGCTCTAGTACTGATATCATTTCCTTGACGAAATCACTATCAATATCCGTGAAGCAGACATAGGCATCAAATATTTCAGGTGGGCCTGAAAATCAACAGATTGAAAAAAATGTCAATATCTGATTCTGTTTTAAACAATGTGGATAAATGTCATTAGTAGCATGCATAAATATGCTAAGAGAAGACTATAAAGTTTACGTTTTACATTATTTTATCTATTAAATATTATTATTATGTCACCCGCATCGAAGATTTTGAAGGGGTTATGGCCATGGAAAATAGACTGTGCAAAACTCGTGAATATCTAAAACAAGAAAAAAACTCGAAAGACGACTATATTTTTCTATGAAATCAAATACTCTTTTTAAATTAAATGTATACAACATTCTTGAAAATAAAAATAGCCACAGCAAGCTGTTATAAATTTAAAAAAAAGTGTTTTTGGAATGTATAATACAAATCATTTTTTCAAATCAACATTGAAACAAAATGAAAAATTTGGGACGAGGATGCTTATTGTTAGAAACCCAATTTGCCAATCACACCCGAATGTGTCCATCTATCACATAGGTTTAATGACAACATGCCCGTCAGTTGGGCAGCATTTTTTTTTTACAACTAACCGGAAACGGAGGTCAAATCTTTTTCTCAGGTTTCTTCGTTTTTGTTGTTGAATTGGTTTTATACTTGCATATAGTTTATCACTTAGTATTACATTCCCAACATCATTTATAATTTTCATGGCCATAAACTATGAAAAACTAAAATAATTGACAAAACAAAATTCCACTGACATGAAACTCCATTATGGTTGGGACCACAATGGTCCCGAAAGTTTGAATATATGCGAGAAAGTTTGAATATGTGCGAGACTGGATATAGTCTTTGTTCCAACAAGACTGGTTTCTTGTTTGTAAACAAGAAATGTACAAATCATTGTTCACAATGTTTTTTTTTTAACCCACACTACTTCTGTGTTTGTTAAACTTCCTTTATGAAAAAAAGGTCATACAATAACTCATGACACCTGTGTTCCTTCATCTGGAAGTTGTGGGGGGTTTTTCTCAATGGGTAATACCCTGTACTGTCTGACTGTGTAAAATTACAATACAACTTTACGTTGCTTCACAGAAATACCCTGCGAAAAACTGTTGTTCCCTTTCAAAGCAAAATTGGCTGACAAAATAATGAAAGAGGGGTCACAGATTATTTTTAGTCTGAGATTTGGGACTTTGCAATGAATGGAAGCTAATACTAGCATGAGTGCACAGCAATAAAGACAACCCTAACAACCGACTATGTTATTCCCTTATATGAACTGGAAGTCTGCTGTTCCCACAGAAAGAACACAACAAAGCAGCAGCCACTTGACGCAGTGATGACGCAAACAGTTTGTTTATGTACATATTTGTTAAATATATAAACAGAAACCTTTGCTCTCAGTGCTAAGGTGCTGTGAAACTAAAACTCTTGCAAAATGGGTATACAAATAAAGCCAACAGGGCCTAATACACAGAACTCACGTAAAAACCTTAAACAATATTTTCAAGTAGCATTTTCAAGTGCATGTGATCACCGTTCCTTTTGTAATACCAGACATTGCCACATACAGACTTTTGCTACTGATCATAAAAACAAAGTGTAATTTTCAACCTCAAAGTTAACAATTAATCATGCTCACGTACATATTTTTGTATTAAAACTTGGTACTGGTGTCAATCATCCAATCTTGTTGCAGACATGTTAAGAATTATCACAAAATACATGTATGGATCCTTTTATACAATGTTTGTCTCAATGAAATGTTCATAGGTTAGATTTATGGTGTGTCTCTTTTCTACTAGGATTTGAATACAATGCACCCATTGAAATTCAATGTCATAAAATCCCTTTAATATTGTTTTAAAAGCCAAATTAAAGGTGCATGGCCTAATTTTCGCCAAGGGATTTAACACAAAACTAATTTTCTTTGAATTAATTTTGACAGATGATTCTGTTTCAAAATGAAAAAAAAACAAAACCTTTTGCATGCCAGTGACACTGCAAAAAAATACATGTATGGGTAAAAATGTCTGTACATGGCTGATGGACCTAAGATATTCATTTTAGTTTTTAATTAACTCCCACTTATCATTGGCAGATGTTTTAGCGCAATACCTTAAATGAACACTTATAACTTTAATGAATAAATATGGGTAGCTATTTAAAATTGTAATCAAAATTTTCGGGTCAAATCAGGCAAATATCGGACCTAGCATCTTCAAAGTGAATCTTTGACTGCTAAATTTGCAAACACTCTGAGAAGTTAAATCCCACAGAAGATGCCATATTTTCAATCAACTTTGTGAAGTGTTTTCCACAATTTTTTTTTATTAAATGAGCATAACTTTCCATGTGGTCATTTACTTCTCAATTCTAAATATTGAACAAAGTTTGTAAACCTTCTTTGCTTGTGAGAGTTTCAAGCTCAGGTGTAGTTTCGTTACTGCAGCAATGATAATATTACTTGCAAACTGAAACAGCTCAGAGTGTAGTTGGCCATTGTAAGAAAAACAAATATTTGGTTTACACTCTGTACTGAAATAATGCCATTCGAACAGAAACCATGAATTCATACAGGAATTGAGCTTAAAGGTAAAACAATGTTGACTAAATTGTTTTGTAAAGTCCGTTACTTTTCAAAGACGGCCAAGTTCTCCTGCTTAGTTCAGCAAATATATACCATGCTTTCCAATGCTTTATAGTAAAACAAATACTAGGTGTTCCATATTCTAGGTCATGTAGGAACAGCTTAATTTGAAAGAAATTTGAAATAAGACCGATGCATGTTTCACTACCGTATCTATGTAAACCATAAATAGTTAAGTAAAGGGAAATTGTTGTCCTGTTTATTTTTGATGTAAAAACTAAAAACACCCGTAAAGTGGTCATGGTCATAGTCACCATTACTGTGTACATGTACATTGCACGTAAAATACATAACATTGTACGTAAAATATGTCCTGTAGTCCTCAAACCGCCCCAAACTGCCCTGCCTGTTATTCCTCAAACCGCCTGAAACCGCCCTGCCTTTAACTCCTCAAACCGCCCTGCCTGATACTGCTCAAACCGCCCTCAAAGTTTGACAAGTTGTATCTTGAGTTTTACACATGTGATTGAAACGCACCAAACAATCCGTCGACATACAAGAAGAGTGCGATCCTAAAATTATAATACATGTACATCCGTCCCATTAACAAACAGTTTCATTGTCCACCTCCAAAGGTTCAAAGGTCGGATCTCCAATAACCAATCATACGTCCGCCACACAACAAATAATTATTTGTCCAGGGCCCAATTTCATAGAGCTGCTTAAGCACAAAATATTACTTAACAAATTTCTGCTTAGCAGAAATGAGCAGGATACCAGTCTCAGATTGTACATGTGACATGGTAGTTTGGCTGGTAACCATATTCTGGTAAGCATTATTTTGTTGTGCTTAGCTTCTTTTTGTGCTTAAGCAGCTCTATGAAATTGGGCCCAGGTGTGTACGAACCATATTTTATGTACAATGTATTTTACCGTTTCACGTGCAATGTACATACACAGTAATGGCGACCATGACCATGCCTGTTCACGATAAACATACACTGTATGGGTGTTTTTAGTTTGTACACACAGAATACCATGATATAGAGGATTTTCCGGTTTTAGGTAAAGAAGTTAACTGTAGGTAACAGAGGCATTCATTTTTATTTACAATTTAGATATGTTGTGATTATTTTCAGTCACTTTATAAACATTTTTCTTCCTTCGAGACGACAGCGCAGTTGATAAAAAAACTCATCCTCTACAACAACAGACTACACTTGTATTACAAGAAAATAATCACAAGGAAAGTTATCTAAGGATTTCTAGGCACAGCAGAAAATCTTGTGAACTTTCTTGCCACATAGTGCTAAAGGATTCATTATTACCTGATGGATGATCTTCCAGTGTGATTCCTCGAAGCTCTTTTGTTTTGGGTACATGTGGATAACTTCCACTCACTACATGGAAAGAAAAAAAAAATACAAATGACTCATTTGTACGGAGAACTGCATGCCAATTTTTATTTTCTATTTTTTTGAGTCCACTACATCTAGAGATAATACTAATTTCCATCGCTGTCCTAACACCTATTTAATGGCCATTAAAGGTTTCTTAAGTGTACAACATGTAAGCTTTATGCTTACTTTTCTTGAAACCTAACAACCAATTTAATGTCCATTTAAGGTTTCTTAAGTGTACAACATGTACAAGCTTAATGCTTACCCTTCTTGAAACCAACTTGGTTGCCCAACTTTCGGTCAAATTTTTCTTCTCTTTTTAGGTATTTGGCCAACAGCTGAAAACCTACTGCTATTGTACTGTTTTTGGTTTGTTTGCATCTTCTTCCTTCCCCCTGGACCTTCTCCGGAAAGTTTCGCAAGAAGTAAAGGTTGAGAGCTCCCATACAAACTTGAAACTTACCATGGACTACTACCTTAGTGTGTAGACGAAACCCAGAGTCTTTCAGGATGATAACGTCATCAATGATGTCAATGTTACATTAAATCAACGTTTAATATTTTGAAAGTTCATATCTGGAGAACCATAATTGCTACAAGTTCTCGTATTATGTGACAGCTCTTGAAAAGGAACTATTGTACAAATCTTACACAAAGTGTGACCCCATTTGACTGTTACTTCCGGTCATAAGCGGAAGTTGAAGAATTTCACATTTTTCTCACTGAAACTTCTCTTGAGAGCTATTTCGCATACAAGCTTGGAAAGACTTCACTCTTAACATGTACAAACAGTAAAATCTTAACGGTGACATAGCTACATTTTAAAATCAACATTCATAAATCAAAATCATCATAATCGGTACATTCAAGATTATTGCACCATCAAAGTCTCTTCAAGTATTGTACAAATCTAACTAAGAATGTGCTCCCATTTGACCTTGACTTCCTGTAAAACCAAAAGTTGAAGTTTCATATATAAAAAAATTCACTGATTAACCAAACGTGGTACATCTACATTGTATTTATTATTACCTCAAAGTACATCTTAAGTTTCAAGTCTTTCCAAACTTGTTTAGTAGCTCTTGTTAATCTTGACGTACGAATTGTTGAACACCTAAACCTCAACTTCCGGTTTGCACCAAGTAAAGGTCAAATTGGGCCACACTCTTTGTTGTAGCTCCTCATATATCCTTCTGAACTTAGGTGATAGGTGCTGTATAAATCCAGTTAATATATGATTGATGGAATGAATTTGTATCATATATCTTACATACTGTACCTTCAGGATCTTGAATAGGCTGAGCATTAGCATCACCATTACGTCTGTTTAACCACCGGCGAGCATCTCTCTCTAAAATGAACCAGGAGGGAAAATAACCATGGTCACTTAATAGATGTGACACATGACATCACATCTATCATAAAATAACCCAAATGTAATTTATGTCAGGCACAGTCCTAAAGACTAAATGTTCATTACCACTGTTCAAGCAAAAACTTTCCTCTTTGTAGGGGGCCCTAAAATGACAGTCACCTTTTGTCGCTTGTGGGTGAGATAGCTGCTCTGCAGTGAGGAAGAAGGTTGAGTATCACAGGCCCTAAATCCCAACCCCCAGTCAAGCATGTTATTGCAAACTAAGATTATTGACTCTTATTAGGTTGAGATACAATCAATTTATAAGATGCTGGCTAGGGAAGGTCTTCCATTAACACAGACTCAAAATCAGAAATTATGCGAAATTATATTAACAAAAACCCACTATTTACTACACGTGGTACGTGTTCTTACTCCTTAATTAGCCAGCCTGTCAATAAATGCCAATGGTAACTCTAGCAACGTGTGGGATCAGTTTATGAAAACTTTGAACACACATTGCAGAAGAACAGTTTTTGAGATGTCAATCCATAGGAACAATTAAGTTGGTAGTGATAAAAAATACAAGTTTTAAATCAAGATAACACTCAGTGGGAAATCGTGATTGTGAAGATGTCTGATGGCCACTAGTGGTGATGAGAGATGATTCATAGAAATACGGTTCGTAGTAGTCCCAGTAACTGGGGCGCTGAGCTCCTTTTTTAAAATTTGGACTTGAACGGTCGTACTAGCACAGCAGTTTAAGTCAAATATTCAAAAAGGAGTACTTACACTACGCACCCCAGTTACTAGGTCTAGGTCTAGGTAATAGTAGGCTATTTTGAAGAATTTAGACATAAACAAGATTTCACAATTTAAAATGATGACTTTTTAATTGTGATAATGACAATGATTGTCAAAGTAGGCCCTAATGATGATAATGATTACCATGGTGATAGTTTCTATGATTTTGACAATGCAAATTGATGACTAGATTAAGATGTGATGTAATGATTGTTCATTGTTCATTGTTCAATCATTTTTAGACTGGTGCTGGTTACTGTGGTAACAGTGGTAAGTATGACTTTGAACACGGAAGATGGTGATGTTTTTGAATGATGTTGAGGATGTGTTGATGAGGACTGTAAAGAGGCTGTCAACAAACAGTTATTGACTGACACCAAGTGAATCTTCAATGATAAAGTGACCTTGATGAAGATGATTTCAAAGATTTCATTAAACATTTCCAAACTTAGGCCTACTGATAAATACGACTGTAATTTGACTCGGTTTTAATAAAAAATTTCCCTGACAAAATCATCATTACAATGGCAACAATGCAAGGATAGTGTTTTAAACTAGGCAAATTACAGCCATATGTACAGGGTGAAATTCTTAGTAATACATAGGGCTAGTCATAGACATCATAACATAACTTACCCACTAGTTTAGTAATATCAAGTAAAACGTCATCTCTCTCTAAATCTTTAAGCATATCAAGCAGGACTCCTATTGTACTATCTTGTTGACATGTCCACTGAGCAAGTACTGTTTTCATCGGATCTCTTTCCAGTGCAATGTTCTCTATCATCTCATACTCAAAGCCCATCTCACTCGCTAACCCTGTCCAATCATTGTGCCTTACTTTTAGTGGATTCAACATGAGTGAGAGGCGAGTTCTTGTGGGTACATTAAGGGCTTTTGCAGGAACCACCCGAATATCCATCTCATCAAAGTCAGATTTTGAGCCACTGGACGGCGGAGGAAGTTGGACTTTCAGTGGATCACACATTACACTTGATGGAAACTTTGATGATATGGTTGAATTGGACGAACACTGCTCTGAAGACACTGTGGTTCCTTTCGAAGGAAAAGTTGTTGAAAAGTGGCTGGCACTGCTACTAGTAGGCCTACTAGTAGTACTACAACTTGTGTTAACCATGTTTAAAACTGAGTTAGAAGTGGAACAATTTCCTGTAAAACCAGATATGCAAGAGTTTCTATCAACACCATCCCTCATCATGGTGGTACTTGGTATTGACGATAATTCGGTCTTAGGATCCGAGTCTGAACGTGAGTTTGGAAACAAACAAGCTTCCTTCTCATCAGTTCTACCCAGTTGTGTTATGGTTTCTACCTTGTTGCTGCCTTCTTGCTTGTGAGTACAGAACAGCTCACCTCGCTGGTTTTCTTCATTACGCCTGCCGCTCGGTGACCCCGGTGGACCCGGATACACATCCAAACACGCAGCTGAACCACCTTCACTAGCTGATTTCTTTGAAAACTTGGATAACATTCTTCACTAAAAATTTAACAAAAGCAGCTTGCGCTGAACAAAACTCCCTTTACTATCAACGGTTGTCCAAAAATAGTCTGGGTATCCTTACCATGTCAATAATCTACAAAAACTAAGTCAATCATGCATGAAACTCGTCACAATACTTTCAAGTATGGAACAGACTTGTGTTCGTACTATCTATGAGCAACAACCAGGAAACGTACAAAATGGTTGTGTCATCATGATGATATGCATGCGATGCATGCATGCTTCACACACACGAATTAACCCCAGAGCTAGCTAGTATTGAGGGGGATGGACGATTGATAGTATCAATTTTGATGAGTACGTTCATGGTTTAACCTTGACTAGGTAAATTACGTAATTTGATTACCAATGTACTTTATTTGAAAACAAAGTTCTTAAATATTTTCATCAACCAAAATTCAGTTTAAATGTTGTTTAGTTGAAAAACAGACAAAAGTTTATTTAAATATTTCAGAATGAGTTAATCTTCTACAAAAAACACCCATTATTAAATGGATTAGTCCAAAGTGCAGCGAGCATACGGGGCTGTCCCTTTTCCTAATTATTTTTGTAACCCATACGTACCTATGAAGTTATTTTGTTAATAACGTCATCACTGCTGAGAGGTGTGGTTTTTATCAAAACACGAATGGTCTTGATATGAACTGAGGGCAAGAGGTCAAGTCAATAGTAAAATTCAGATACAAGAGGATGTGCTCCACGACTTGCTCTTTGGACAGTGATCCTCACTTTTGATACACCCACCCATCGGCCATACTCGAGTGAGTGTTGTCGTCAGCATGCGTCCAGTGTATAGGGGGGTGGGGCAGGAGGCTAATGGACTTTAATACCTCTTGCCCTCCTCTGCTCACGACCCTCCTAAGACCATCCGGTGTGCTTTATTTTTGTTGTTTGCGTGCTTTGTTGTTCAGAGGTGAAGTCCATATTATAGTAAAATACTGTAACGATTCCGGGGTGGGGTATGGCTCTTGTCAACAAAGCCTAAGCCGCCACTCTGGAATCTGAAGCCACAGGGGGAAAGATGTAACGTAGGGGATTTCCTTAACTCCACTAGATGAGACTTATGAGGCACATTAAATGAATGAACTGTTTCAAACAGAGGGTTGACTTAAACCGCAAGGAATTACACAGTGTGTATTTTATTCAATCATATTTAATTACAAAATGTACATAGCGCCCTCTCTTGATTTAAACAGGATTTACTAAGATCATCTATTCAATCAGTCCGCTGGTTCGCACGCAGCAGTACATGGTAGCGTGGCTGCTCGTCGTGTAAGTGTCTAATCAGATTCGCCAATAAATAAAGTGAGTAGCATCATTTGCGTGCGTGTGTTATTCTTTGCATCTTGAATGGTCTTTGCATCTTGGAGGGTCTTTAGGTCTTGCAATGGCGATCTCGTCTGGAAACGACTGAGCCCCGATCTTAAGTTTTCATCGCTTTATATAGCCTAGCAGAAATGCGCGCTGCACGCAGCTTGCCTAAGCCAGAGAACTGATTGGTTAACTTGTAAACATTAAGAACATAAATGTAAACCCATTTGGTAGCCTGCGCGCTTACAGTTTGTAAGCGTGTGCAAACGCGCACGCGAACGCACTGTCCAATACACGCAACCAAGGGTGCGTTTTGGCGGCGGTAACCAAAAACTGTTTCGGTTGTTGGTCGTTGGTTCTGCTGTTCAGACTGAACGATAACCGAGCTGTGAACTCGGTTACCGTTTTGGTTATGACGTCAGAAACAATTATTGGTTACAGCCGCCAAAACGCACCCCAAATGTGTGAACACTTAATTTAGCTGAAGTTAGATCATAATAATAGTAAATTAGCAAGACATTATAAATAGGAGACATAATTTAAATTGTCTCAACAACTCAATAAATAATCATAAAACGCGAGGCAGTTTCCGTCACAATACAGATCTAAGAGGATGTGATCCACGAGTTGCTCTTTGGACAGTGATGATCCTCACCTTTGATACACCCATCCATTGGCCATACTCGAGTGTTGTCAGGAGGTCTCCAGTGTACAAAAAAAAACCCAACATACCGGATGGTCTTGGGAGGGTCATGAGCAGACAAGAGGGATAAAAGTCCATGAGCCTCATGACCCTCCCAAGACCATCATGTGTGTTGTATTTTTGTTATATGGAAGTTGTTTTTCAAGGTGATGTTTTTTTGCCCCACCCCCATGACCCTCCTAAGACCATCCGGTGTTTTGTATTTTTGTTGTATGAGTGCTTTGTTATTCAAGGTGGTGGTGTTTGTTTGTTTTTGCCCACCCCCATGACCCTCCTAAGACCATCCAGTGTGTTCCTGACCATTCAAGGTGTTTTTTGCCCACCACCCCCTGCTTACAATTCCATCATGGAGGCTTTCTCCGTGGTCACATCAGTTCAATCGTCAGCCATTATCCAACTCTATTTTGGGTCTTTACCTTCATCGATCTAGACATTCATTTAATTTGACTGAATCCAGTGAGGTGCCATGGATATAGCCCGTTTGTAAAACAAAGTAAATCCAAATCTTAAATTGATAAATAACAAACTACAAAAGAAACTGACTGTGTAACTTTTAATTTAATTTTGAGGTAATCAGAGGATTGAATAGAGTGGGATTAAACCTGCGACTTCCGGATTAATGTGCCGGCGCTCAAACCGAGCTATCTATATTAGCCCTATCTACGTTGGCGGTCTCTCCGTTTTGTCATTATCTTTGTTCAACTTCGGTTCGATCCCTGGTTATACGTCAGTTTAAAGGTTGGATAGTGAGTTCTGACTGGCACCCCTGATGTCGCATGTTCAAATCCCATTCTGATCGTACGTAGTAGGAAACAGGCCAACTCGTATCCCATAATCCCATTGGGTACCCCATACCGACTAAACTCGTACTCTCACCGCCCGTGTACCCATTTTGGTCCTACTCTCATCTCGCGCATAACATGTAGCATGGATAACAATAACGCCATAAAAAGTTCCGTTTACATTAACGTAAAAAGTATTTTTAAAAAGTAAACAAATTAATAGTATGGGTTGGGTGGGCTGTGGATTAGATGGGGCTACTATAGTGGGAGGGTAAGAACGACTGCAATAAGACCATTGCTCTGCAGATGCGCATTTGACTTCACGCATTAATTTGATGCAGATGCGCTCACGCATCATCTTCGTCTTGTCAATGGTGGGCGCCCTGTTAAAACATCGTGCTATCATTGTGGCACTCCCCTTATGTGCGAAGGACGAAAATTCTTTGGCTTTGTAAAATCACAATGACTTTCTGATAAATTCTTCGGTAGCCCCACATTTCAATAACTATAGAATGTCGTTTATGTAATGATAAAGGTAAAGAAGGGAGCATGTATACAGATGTAGAAGGGTCCGACCGTTGCCATCCAGTTGGGAGGACTCTAGGCATACAGTACGATTAATTTGATTACGAATGAGGACTAGTCCGTTGACAAACAAGATATGTTGATAAGAGATTCATCTTGTCATACTCATAATTCAACATTATTTTGTGGCCATAATGGGTGTCTTTAAGGTAGGTTGGTAAATCCACGGAAATATGAAGTCTTCAAAAATAGAATAAAAGATGCCGAATCCGACCTCAAAATAATAGTAGGCCTACCTTATTTACCTTATTTCAATTATATACTATCAAAAATTAATTTAGTCCCCACACTGAAACACAGAGTGGACATGGTTGGTAAATCTCATTTGGTGCGTCCAACCTTCTCGATGTTGGCCTATTCAATAACAATAATAATCATTATTCAAATAGATATGGAAGTGGCTTTCATTTTTGAAAATAATTATGTTTAAATCCATAATAATAAAATCAGGGTAAAGTGTATAGTTGCTGGACCTTCTAAAACAGCAAAAAATAAAGTAAACAATATGTTACACTTCCATCCACAGATTCGCCTATATTGAAAAGATGATGCTGTATTACACCGGTGCTATTCATCGGATGTTCGCCTTATTACACAATCTTATTACACAATGTCCAGTCAAAAAGGAGAGTCTCCCAAGACTCAATGAGGTTCATTACCGTCCATAAAACATTCGCTGAGTCGACTGCCGTTTCTAATGGAAACAGAACTGCAAGGGTGACCATTTCTATAAATGCCACAGCACAGATATCGTAGCAGAGGGGAATTACGTCTTACAACAAACTATCCTCAAGATCATCCTCAGCAGCCGACGCAAGAGGTTCCCCAAACACCAAAGGACTTCTCCTTGCATGTAGATTTAGACAGTTTTATTTTTAGATTGGGAAGTGAACCTTCCGCTTTGTCAAGAACTTGCAAAACGGATACTTAATGCAATGGGGGAAACATGTATGTGTCCATAATTCAGCATTTCAGATTGAAAAACATTTAATGTTAATTTTGTCAATAATTTGTTTTTCTGTTAGCAGGCAATCAGCAATTTTCCCCAACATTTTCTACCAAACATCACCAGCTCCTGTTGGCGGGAAACTGCCCCAAGTTCAACCGATGGCAGGGGCGGATCCAGGATTTTCCAAACGGGGGGGGGCGTGAAAATATACCAAGCAGCAAAATGATAAATGAAGTTTGTTGCGCCTGCGTAACACAAAGCTTCCCCATTTCTCCCTCCCCTTCTCTCTCTCCCTCTTTTTTTCTTTTCTCCCTCTTTTTTTTTTTTTTAATATGAAAAGGGGGCGTGCGCCCCCCACGCCCCCCCCCTGGATCCGCGCCTGGATGGGCTATCTGTGCATGCCTTATAAAATACTTCTTGGCAGGATTCCCAAAGTGCGGCACGATAGACGTCTATACACAAAACTGTGGCAACACCCTGGTATTATCAAGCCAGAAAGGAGCCCCGGTGGTGGACCGGTGGCCGACTTCGGGATATGTTTACTTTTTTGTTCTTGACCAAAAGCAGAAAGATTTGTTGCGTTATGGCCACATCCAATGTGCAAGATGTCTTAGGAACATCACGTTGCCTTGCATGGACTGGGCCATTTGGGCTAAAACAAAAAAAACATTTGAAAGCGTTTTTTTATGAAATTGATGAATATGGTTGGAAACAATGTTTTAAAAGTATAATATTGATCCACATAAATATACCTCGAAATCGTGTGGTTTTCCTTTTATCTCGTGAACGAACACGGTCCGCCATTTTGTTGATCACAAAATTGGATCTACAAAATGGTGGACCGTGTAAGTTCACGAAGTAAAAACAAAAGTCATACATTTCGGGGCATTATGTGTGGATCATTCTAGTTTTAAAACATCTTTCCAACCATATTCATTTCATAACGAACGCTTTTTACATCCAAAATCGCTTATTCCAAGGCAACGTGTCCCTTTATGTGTTGATTTTGTTATATTATTCGTAAACATTTTCTTCTTTTCTAATCGTTTTAGTTTGGTCACATGGGTACATACAACAGATTTGGACGTGACCAAACCAAAACTGGAAAGCGGTACGGTGTTAAAGGCACTGTACACGTTTGGTAATTGTCAAAGACCAGTGTTCTCACTTGGTGTATCCCAACATATGCATAAAATAACAAGCCTGTGAAAATTTGGGCTCAATTGGTCATCGAAGTTGCAAGAAAATGATGAAAGAAAAAACACCCTTGTTGTACAAATTTGTGTGCTTTCAGATAGGAATAAAAACTTCTTGCAAGAAGTTTTTATTATTTTAGTGAGAAATTATACCTCTTTGTCAAAAACTCTGTTACTTCAGAGGGAGTCGTTTCTCACAATGTTTTACTATCAACCGCTCTCCGTTTCTTGATACCAAGTAAGTTTTTATGCTAATATTTGTTTTGAGTCATTACCAAACGTGTACGACCTTTAAGCAGTCAATGTTGCTTATACATAAGTCCTGCTAAGCAACAATAAGCAAGATATCAGTTACAGATGGTACATGTGACCATTGCTGGTAACCTTAAACGTGTTCAGTACCTTTAAGCAGCTCTATGAAATTGGGCCCTGGTAACTACACCAGAAACTAATATAATTCATTCTACAGATGATACAAAGATTTGAATCATGGTAGGTGTGGTTCTCAATTTTTTAATTTTTAAGATGATACATTCAATTTAGTGTAACTTGACACCATCGTCGTGCGACGTTATTGCTAATTTCTCGTCGATGCAGCAGTGTTTTTAGCACGAATTGGTGCACTTTAAAACTTCCAGCAGAGGGTTATGTCTGTGGTGACATCATTCATGTATTCGGTATGGTCAAGCGTCGATTGCCGTTTTATACACAGGGACCATGTCCAAATCACTGGATACAGACTTCAAAATGAGGCTAAAAATCGTTTCAATTTAAATTCGGGTTTCTATCAAGGTCAAGTGGGGTCATGCCATAGCAACTTTCGTTGAGTGTTTCAAGACATTTCATATAGATTGTGAATTAATAGCTTATGTAGTTATAGTTCCGCAGATGTGAAACTATTAAATATTTTAATTCGACACCTGATGACGTCACCATCAGCAAAATCTAATCGATTGGTCCTTAACCCAAGTTTACAGACAGCCATTAAACCCGTCCGAACAGTGGGTACCCCGCATCCTTGGTGCCCGCGGAGGCATGACGCCTGTGTGAGACTAAGACATCAGTTCCGATGAATCTAGAGGATATTTTTTCAAAATCTATCCATGGAACATTGACAGATATAGGTCTTTTCTTATAAGGGCAACTGATTAAAACAATTCATTGTCTGACTCAAATGGGACAATAGGCAGGTTTAATTTGATTCATTCAACTCACAAGCCTACAGGTGGCACACCATTTCTGCACGATTACTTGTGTTATCATTCACCATGGTACAATAACATGTTTGACGTATTTAAATTGCCCTTTCATTGCAGAGGATTACGATTGGCCACTACGTCGTGTTTCGTCGCGATTGGTTCCGAGCGTTCCCACGTGACCAGATACTAGTGATTCGATTTGAGGCAACTGCAAGAAATGGCTTTTAACACTTATAATATTAATACATTCTTAGACCGAGGTAAAACTTATTTATGATTTTGAGAAATTTGCGAAAATTTCAATTTTTAGACACAAAATACTCCTTTTTCGAAAATACATAAAAGTTCATAGCTGTAAGTTGAATTTCCATAATATTTGTACAAAGATGAGCATTGATACGACTTAAAGCAACCTTTTCAATCAGTTTCGATATAAATGCCAAGTTAGAAACCGGTCTATAGTTCTTGAGATTGTTCACGTCAAGCCCGGGCTTCTTTAGAATTGGGGAAACTATGGCTACCTTGAGGCTAGATGGGAAGGAACCTGTGGCAAGCGAGCTGTTAACGA
Source organism: Plazaster borealis (assembly GCA_021014325.1). Classification (NCBI taxonomy): domain Eukaryota; kingdom Metazoa; phylum Echinodermata; class Asteroidea; order Forcipulatida; family Labidiasteridae; genus Plazaster; species Plazaster borealis. The sequence continues at coordinate 13,487,536 of CM037463.1, forward strand.
TGGAAACAAGAGCAGAGAGGAGAGTCCCGGTATTCATTTTCAACATCCATGTTGGGAGAGGGTCCAGGTCGCACGACTTGCTCGGTGATTTGCTAATGAGTCTGAGGACCTCGTCCTCATCGGCAAGGAGGAAGTCAGAGAGTTGAGGTACTTGAACTGGGCAATTAGCAGGCTGGAGTGAAACAGGTTCAGGGGTGTGGGTGAGCGAACACTTGATGTTAGATCTTATTTTGACAACTTTGTCTTTGAAGAAAGTTGCAAACCGGTTGCTCAATGATTTCAAGGATTGGCCAGATGGAAAGGGGGGAGCCCCTTTGTTTAACAATGAGTTGATAGTTTGAAACACCGCTTTCGTGTCGGCAGATGAAAGTTGAGCCTTGAAGTACTTCGACTTTTCATGACGTATGAGCTTGGTAAGTGAGTTGATCTGACTCACATACGCCTGGTGGTCATCGGGATGTCTAGTTTTACGCCATTTTCTTTCAAGTTTTCTGCGATTGCGTCTTGCGAGGTGAATGCCATTCGTATACCAGAAGTTTCAGTCTGCTTACAGGTCTGGCCACAGCACTGAGACGGCATTGCTGAGAATCAAGAGTGACATAATGCGTGCTCTTGATGATCGGCAGGCTGTCTTCGTGGTGTTGCTAGATCTGTCGGCGGCGTTCGATACCATTAATTATGCTTCCCTCTTGGATAGATTATGTAATGTTTTTGGGTTAACAGGTCATGTTCAACAGTGGTTTCATTCATACCTTGTTGGTCGCACTAATAGAGTTAAGGTTGCTAGTGAGCTATCTGACCCCCAGGTATTGGAGTTTGGATTACCACAAGGTTCTGTGGTAGGGCCTCAGCTGTTTTCCCTATTTACTTACCCCCTCGCCACCATTATTGAACGGTTTGGGCACATTCGCTATCACTTCTATGCTGACGATACCCAGCTGTACATTCAATTTAATCCCAACAACCCAAGTGAAATCAATCAAGCTCTTTCTACAATGTCGGATTGCATCATGGACATAAAGCATTGGATGTTAAGCAACATGCTTCAACTCAACGATTCTAAAACTGATTTCTTTGTCTGTGCCAACAGTAGATGTCTCAGTTCGTTATCTGATGTTTCCCTCCAAGTAGGCTCTGAAATCATCCAGCCTTCCACGAAGATCAGCAATCTTGGAGTGGAGTTTGACCAGGCCATGCGGATGTCCGACCAAGTCACTTCTATTTGCCGTTCCGTTAATTTCAGTTTACGCAACCTATCTCGGATAAGAATGTACATTGATAAGCCTACTTGCCATGCTGCTGTTAGAGCCCCTGTAACGTCTCGTCTCGATTATGCGAACTATCTCCTCTATGGAATATCATCTGTGGACTGTCAACGCCTTCAACGGCTCCAAAATCGTGCAGCTAAACTGATCTACCAGGCCCAGAAATATGACAGAGTAACTCCCATTCTTCACGATCTTCACTGGCTGACAGTCTCAAACCGGATCAACTTTAAAATACTTACCCTGGTCTTCAAATGTCTCAATACCGCCTCTGCGCCTTCATACCTAACGGATCTCATCCAGTTGTACAAACCTAACAGATACCTCCGGTCATCTACCGACACCAGACTACTTGCCATCCCCCGGAGAACACGCACCACTACTGGGGAAAAAAGCTTCCACGCTGCTGCCCCCAAACTCTGGAATAATTTACCTTACAGCATCCGCCACTCTAGCTCACTAGCAGTCTTCAAGAAATCTCTCAAAACCCACTTGTTCAACTGATTTGTTTGCCTTTTGTTTATTCTTTGCTTTTTGTTTTTGTGTGTACAGCGCTGTGGTACTTTCCCCTGTTAGTTAGAGCGCTTTATAAATACCTTGTATTATTATTATTATTATAATGAAAATAAGAGTGTGTTGTTGGCATTGAGACCAAACAAACTGGAACAAGAAACATTCTGTATGATCTTTTCTGCATTCTGCGATGGTTGCAGACCCTTCACCTATGTGTCAATTTGATAGAACTGCTTGCTGCAGAGATAAGATGCATATTGTACTCATCTCGCGCTCAACACATTGGTAGATGGTTAAACTCGCTTACAGTGTAAAGGCAATGAACAACAACGAGCGATGAAAATGCAAAAGAACCATTTAAATTCTTGGCCAGATGTAAACACATATTGAAGTAATTCCCGCCTGTTGGCAGCATGACTTTTTCAGTTGAGGGGCGGTGACAGCTGGAAGGTGGCAGTCCACTGGGGGCCTGCCTTTTGCCAGGGGTCATGCTTTTTGTAATACAATTCAAACTGTGTTTGGATTTTTTTAAACGATAGGGTTAATTTCATTATGAAATAAATGTTTACACATCACAGAAGCAGTGGCCCTTTTCTATACGTGCTTATTTTTGGGAGAGGTTTATTTTAGAGGTAGGGGCACCTGTGGGGGAAACTGGAAATTTGTATGTGTGTGTTTTATGGGTGTGGGTAGGTATCCACATTCAAACCGTAGACCTACAACAAAAGGGACAATATTGGTCAACGGTTGCTTTCACAAAGAGTTGCACTTAAGTTCATTGTTTTTTATATTATTTTGTGAAGGTAATACTAATATCAAGTAATACTGAAGGTAAATTTTATTAATTAATGTTGGGGTGAACAAAGAAAACTTTACTAGAGCGTGATTTGAACCTGCGACTTCCAGATTAACGTACCAGTGTGGCAGGAGTTCTACCCCCGGCAAAAACAAATAAGTGTGTAGAAATTTTCTGCATAGCGCCCTCTTTTTAATCAACTTCCTTTAGCCCATGTTTATTTACCATAAATGGGGGAGACACACACCAGGGGAAAAATTGATTATTATCGATGCTCAGATCTACAACTGAGACATCTAGCCCTAATGTGAACATAATAAATAATAGTTATTAATGATAATAAATGGTGCCTCCATCCATCTAACAAGAGCAACGTAAACGGTAAAAGGGAGTCTTGGACTAAGACTAGTCATGACCTTGTTTGCTTGGTTTCTGGGCAGTGCTGACACACCTCCACGTTGACCAATCGTATCACCGGAACTTTTGGCGGATTGCCAAAGCGTAGTCGGAGTTTTATTTCTACACAAGTGTATACAAGTGAACAGGGAACTACACTCATGTATATATCATTGCTATGGTATGGTATGTACATACCTATGTACATATATACGTACATGTTTAGAGAGCGGCAGTACGACGTAGCACATCACACGACGTCCACGCACACACAACCGTAATGCACAATCTCGGTCTAAGCTAGCTGTTGTCTGGAGCCACCATATAATCGGAAATAAAACCAACGAAATCCAACTGTTCCCTTTTAAAAAGTTGTTTTCCGTATTTGTTGTCTTAACGCCGCAAGCTATAACTTTCAGTTAAAAATGGACAATATTCCGAAATATAATAAAAACCCGCAGAATCTGCAAGAGTTGATCGAAAGTTTATACACACTTTTCGCTGAAGAAAACGTGAACGTGGAAGAGGTACAAGATGTGATGGAACGGTACAAGAGTGCTGAAGATGATTGGGAGAAATTTGCCATTTATGACGAACACAGGCAAGTATCGTTGTCGATATTTCCGATATTGGATTCGCCACATATTTACTCAGATCATTATTAAACATTCTCTTAATGATTAAGAGAATGTGTTTACATTAATAAGTATTATGACTGTGTCATAAATCATAAATGATGACAAAATATTAATTAGAGGAAGCGTTGCTCATGAGCGGTTCAGTCATCCTTCGAATTTTCTTCAAGTTTCAAAATAAACCATCCCTTCTTGCTTACAATAAACCATGAAGATGGAAAGTACATCGCGGAATGATTTCGTCCAGCAATTTTGTAAAGCAAAACATTTAGACTGAACATGTTTTGTGCACAATGGAATGTCATGAGTAGCAAATAATGATTTATGTGTAGCAATTAATCATAGACCATGTCACATGTGCCATGTTGAATCTGCCCCTAGACCCAGTAACTGGGGCGCTGTACTCGTTTTTTTCCCGAAATTGTGACATCTACGGTCGTACATGTACTGGCGCCCCAGGAATGCGTTGTATATTCGCACAGCAATCGCGCGCTGCGGCGAGTGCACACAGTATGAATGTCAGTCCAACTGAGAGTTTGACGTCATGGTGGTTTCTCCGAAAATCGTTTTTTGTTGGGTATTTTTGTCGTTCTGAGGCATTGTTTGTGTTAACTTATATCAATTTGAAGATCGCTGTGCATATATGCAATGCATTCCTGGGGCGCTAGTACGACCGCAGATGTCAAAATTTTGAAAAAACGAGTATAGCGCCCCAGTTACTGGGTCTAATCTGCCCCCTGCGCCGTGGTGCGCTGTTTATTTCAAACTCTGCACCTTGATAATCTCACTTGACATACATCGTTAGAAGCGCGTGTGAAGTTCCAAATCGTGTAAATGTCCGTTCAAAATACACAGCCCACCACGGCGCACGGGGCAGATTCAACATGGCTCATATTACCACTTCCAGGAAAGGATTGGTTGATAATGATACATTTTGTGTAGTATATGCTATGTTTTCCTACTTTTATCACTGGCTTTGTTTAGTGAAACAAATAACAATGTTTTTCAGGGATTTTTTGTATTCATCTAGCCAAATGGCTAGATAAACATACAAAAAATCCCTAAAAACCATTTATAATGTTATAAGCGTACATAGTGCAAATCCACTTATTTACACGATTTATAGGGCTAGTTTAGACCCAGTAACTGGGGCGCTGTACTCCTTTTTCAAAAATTTTGACAAATGATTAATAATGTCAAAATTTCAAAAAAGGAGTACAGCGCCCCAGTTACTGGGTCTAGGGCTAGTTCATAATCAAGCTTATTTCAAATGTGGAAGTTGACAAAAGCTAGGTCGAGTGATCTTGGGGCTCTTCAAGTTCAATATCACTCGTACCAATGATTACGACTTCACTTATATTGCTCAAAATACCTGGCTGTCAGATGAACATTCCACCACTTACGTGATCATCGCATCATCGACTCGCCAAACCGCATTAGTAGTACATATGCGAGTTAACATAAAACTTGGACATGTATGCGCGCTTATGTAAGTGAAATTTGACAATTGCTGCTGAGATCTAGTTAGTTAGATTTTATTTTCAGTATAGTTCGAAGTGCTGTTATTTTAACTTAACAAAAAGTAACATTCATTTCAGACCGAAACATTTCTTTGGAGGATTAATACTGCTACTCTACTGGCATGAATGAACTTAATAAGTGAATTTTTAGATTGAAACTGAGCAATTTGTTTTTATTGGAAAATTACCAATTCTGTACTTTGTCTTTAAAGGTGAATAAAGGCTTTAAAAAAATGGCAACCCCCCCCCCCCCCCGAACAGAAAAGATATAAAACAACTAAATAAAACTAAGATTAATTAAGAAGTCAACTAATTATAGCGAGATAACTATTGGGATAAATCTACTTTTCAAGATAATTATCACTGCAAAGAGCAAGTCTACTTTTTAATTTTAGTAAGTGGTCTTGTGGCAAAATATATCTTGATAAGTGACGTGTCAACATATTTTACAAAGTCATCTTGGCAAGATAAATGATCATGATCAGTCAACCTATTAGCCTAGATGAAAATCTCATAGAATCAGACTCCTCGTGGGAGTCTACCAGAGTAATATTTTAAACACCAACTGAATTATGAAATTAGCACATTTTCATTAAAAAAACCAGCTGAATTCACTGTCTCATTTCATGATTATTTATTGCCCTTTGTCTTGAAAAAAGAAACAATAATGTTCCCTCATGTCTTTGATACATGTAGGTATACAAGAAATCTGGTGGACTGTGGAAACGGCAAGTTTAATCTGATGGTGTTGTGTTGGGGAGAGGGTATGGGAAGGTGAGTAAAATGCACTCTAGGAGAGGTACATTTATGTGTATAGCTCTTCTTAGTCTGACTTATTTTCACAATATTACAAACAATTATTATTGTCATAGTTGACTACAATATGATTGTTATTATACTAGAAAGGTTAATACCAAGAAGAAGGAAAAAGAAAGAAAATAAGCCAATGTTTAAGATGTAAAATGAAAAACAAGAAATTGCCTTTTACTGATTGACAATCCTCACAGTATTTCAAAATGTCCTCCTTACATACATGTAGTGTAAATGTTTATCTTTATGCATGGGTCATTAAAAGTGATTAACTGAACACATGTTTCTGACCTTAAAATTTCGGGAAGAGTACAGATTGTTTGATGTTTGATTTGCTAAATTTGGCAAACACTTCAGAGTGTGATGAACCTGAGATATGAGATTGTTACACAAACTCAGACTGTTTCACTCACTGACATAAAGCAGATAAGAATGATCAACATGATAAGGAAGATTGGCCATTACCTCAATCTGCTTGTCATCCTACATCACTTTCATAAATACCAGAGACAGTTTATCCATTCTGATTGGTCGAGAGGAGATCACGTGGCCATTTTCAATTGTGCGATATAACCATGGAGAGGAGTGTTTAAACATACGCATGGCTCGCAAGCTTCAAGGGGCCCTAATATACGCGTTACGCAATCAATACATACCGGTACTCAATGTAGAATTTATTAGTACATGCACTTATACACTTGAACTGTTGAGTGTCGCAATTTGACCTTTTGCGAAACGAAGCCCGAGGGCATGACAGGAATTGAAAAATTTACAGAAAAGTTATGAATGGTTATAAAAGATAAGTGACTCATTCTTAAACGGTCGTTTAAAACCTTGCAGGGTCGTGAATTGTAACATCTGGGAGGTTCCAAATCTAGAAATAAGGGGGACTCAGACCTGCAAGCCGTTTTCATGAATTTTTCACGATCTGTCCAATCTCATCCCTGTTTTTGGCAGCCCGGAGTATGTGAATTTGGGCCACGGTTAACATTTATCACTCAGTCACTGTGACAAACATGAGTAAGTTTGATCAAGGACAATAGTGAACCAAAGTTCAACTAACTCTGATTGAACCGGTGATAGTTGGATCTGGACTAGTCTAGTCGACTAATGGCCACCAGTGTATTGGGGTTAGTCGCATCACTGGTCACCAACAGCCAGTTTAATTGCACGGTAAAGAGAGGACCAGTTATCAGAAAGTTTATGTTGTTAATCCAACTTTTTATTACAACAATTTACGCAGACCTGATTTTACCAACATTTGCAACTCAAATATTTAATTTATTTTAATAAAAAGCTTGCCATATATGTTTGGGTAGTTTTCATCCACAATCATCTGAGGCACACATTACCACTTAACAGTGAGATGTGCGGATATACTGAGCAAATTGCCTGTGTGTCTGACAAATTTGCCAAAAACATAATCAAACTGGCCACTGCCATTTTCTTATGGTCGCGTTGACATGACTAGAGTCGTTTGCACTTCGACTTAAGTGCGCATGGGCTACGTATGTCACTAACCAACCACTAGTTAACTTTTGGTCCTTGATCGAACTTGTTCCAGGGTGTTAACTGTGCATACATGTAGTCTGTTTGTCACTTGAAAACAAACATGCAGAATAACCTTTGTGACAATCCAGACTGAGTGTGTTTAGAACAACATTGTTAATATTTAATATAAAGGTACACTACATGTACCTTGGTATGCTCTCCCTGAACAGTTTGATGTGCAAAGATCTTTAGCTACATACATGTGGGTAAGATCTTTGTACATCTACCCTGAAACTAGCTGCACAGCTTTGAAACAATCCTTCTTGTTTTGGGAGGTGTTGCCCTGGTCTCCTACAAACTTGAATTTGGAAAAGTGGGAGAAGATAATGTTATACATTTATTCCGCTTCCCACCCAGGTTGTATTGTAAACTTGGGTGTGATCCTTGGCTACATGGAAGCTAACTGTTGTATGGCTTCTGAACTGGCACTGACTAGGGCAATGACTAAGGGTAAGGAGGCAATTGCCTCCATTGCATCCGTGAAGCATCAGGCCTGAACATGGGACCATCACCATACATCAGTGCTCAAACATTTGGGTGTTGAGAGGCCCTAGATTAGAATCACTGAATGACTTAAAATTGTTTTTAGATATTTCTTGATACCATTGAATTTGTTGCAGCTCGATACACAGTCATTCAGATGCCCACTGTTTCATGAAGGTACTTGATGGCACGCTTAAAGAGACATTATTTAACTGGCCATCCAGTTCAGAGAAAAGAAGCGAGATGCAGCTCGTGACAGAAAACAGTTACAATAGAGATCAAGTGGCATATATTAACGGTGAGTCAATCAAGTTACTTCATGTCAAGTTTGTAAACTGTTAACATGATGCTGCAATTTTGACAGCATTTTTAGTTTGGTTTAACAGCAATTCATTCTACGAAATAAGGGAAAATTTAATTTCCTGTAAAGCATAAGTTTAGTACAGCATAGGTTTGGTATTGTACATGTCAGGTTGTATTGAACAGCAGGGAAAATAAATTGCTGAACTATGAAAGAGGTCAATGAGGTGTATGGCTGATAGCACAGCCCTATTTGCCCCTATTGTGTCTTTTTTTGTTTGTTTGTTTGTTTGTTTTTTTTTTTTGGGGGGGGTACTTCTGTACAAGAGGACAAAAGTGTGTTGAAGTATGGGAAAAATTAAGCATGGGAATTGTGCAATAAGCAGAACAGCAGAACCATGAAATTACATACCATGCCTGATATGGAGCAGAGGGTACCCCCCCTCCCATATCGGGCATGGATTGGTATGTACCGGTAATTTCATGGTGCTGCTTATTACAGAATTCTATGCTTACAGCAGTACATGCTAAATAATTCTGTGCTTGACATGCCATAAGCGCAGAATTTCCCGGTAATCAGTGCCATCGTACATGTAGAACTGCTTTTGAAAACAGAAAATATTGCTTACAATTTTTCTGCAGAACAGAAATAAGCAGGATACCAGTCACATATGCTACATATCACTTGGCATTTTCTGGTTAGCATAGTTTTGTTGTGGTTAGGCCTTAGGGGAATAGCTACTTGTGCTTAAGTAGTTCTATGAAATTAGGCCCTGGTGGTTCTGACTTTGTTTTTGTAGCAATCATTAATGTTTACATGTATGCATTGTAGCCCAATTGTCTTGTCTGAATAGTGATAATAGAAGTTTCTGCTACCACCACAATGAAGTAGATACAATTTTTAGTATTTTCCTCTTAGATTCACAATCTGTGTTTTATTTAAGAATAGAGTCATTTACTTCTTCTAAAGGTAGGTTAGGTATTTATCATACACAAAACACATCTAGTCCAATGTGATCAGAATACCTCAGTGAAAGTGCAATATGTATTCTTTTAATGATAATTATCATAATCATGATGATCATGATGATCATTATCACAAAGATAAAATATATGCATTTCAAGACCACATGTCTGAAGTTGCTGCAAATTTTCTATATTTTGCATCCATGCAGTGGTGTCATTTTCAAATCAGGTACATTTGAAATTTGAATCCTATCACTTTCTTGCTTGACAAAAAAGAAGCAGGGCTCAAATTTTAGGGGAAAATCCACAAGACCACAGGGCTTGTTGCTCAAAATGTTTACTGGACCAGAACTGTTTTTACAAGACCAGAATCAAAATAGGAAAAATACTTCCTGACACAGTTAAACATGCAGTTAACTGTTTTTATTTGAACAAGAAGATTTATCTCATTTGTCTTTATGAGTATCAAATAAACTTCAGTAATGTATAGAATTGAAAGGTATTTTATCAGACTCAAAGTCAACATTTGAACACCATATTACACAGTGAGGTATTATTATTCAATTGAAAAGCACAAGACCGCCGGACTTGTCCAGTCATGAGTTTACTGGCCCGACAGTAAAACTACTGGCCTCGGGCCTGCTGTCCAGTGTGAAATTCAAGCCCTGAGAAGCATAACAAATTATGTCCAAAAACATGCTAGTTGTTTCCTGCAAAATTGTACATCAATGAAAATTCAACAAAGGATTATGATTTTACCTATAAAAACAATGGTTTCTTGTTAAAACATTGATTTGATTTGTGTTTAGATCAGCATGGTTTACATCGGGTTGAGAACCAAAGCCACACAGACACAGCATGCAGTCTTCATCTGTACTCTCCTCCATTTGACAGTTGCTTGTCGTTTGATCAGCGGACAGGAAAATCACATACAGCCAAAGTCACATTCTGGAGCAAATTTGGAGAACGCTCCCCTTTTGTAAGTATTGAATATATGAAGTGTTCTTGCAGATGGCATCCACTTGGGGAAGAGTTGGCCAGTTTCCAATATCTTGATCTGGGAGTGGAATGTTGTGCTTGTGGCTTAACCCTAACTCCCATCAGGGTCCCTCCACATACCCTGCCAAATACAACAGAATGCAACACAGTTGAAATGAGAACCATGCCAAATGCAACGAGGGATTTTGTTGTTTGTGTTAGGACTGAGCAAGGGGGTTTGCCCTGCTAAATGCAACAGTATGCACATAAGTGTAGTGTTGACTACAACAAAATGCAACACCAATATGAAGTCACTTGACTGCTAAATGCAACAAATTCAGTCAAAGAATGACATCTGAGTTGACTGCCGATTGCAACAGATTACAACAACTTTTACCATTTGGTGCATATTGTTGCATTTAGCATGGTTAAGGTTTTAATGGTTGAAGCTGTTTTTAAAAGTCATCATTATTCACCTTACTGCATTGACAACATTAAACATAAATCAGGAATCTGTTTCTCAAACATGTATATTCAGATTTTTGTTGTTGATTAGAGTCCAACTGATACGGTTTGAATGTTGAATTATCATAATATTAGGTTTGTCGTGGCCGAGCGGTTAAGTACACCGGACTGAAGCTCTAGTGTTTCTGATCATTAGAGTGTGGGTTTGAGTCCTGTTCATGACACTTGTATCCTTGAGCAAGACACTTTACAATAATTGCTTTGTACTTCGGATGGTACATTAAGCTGTGGGTCCTGTGTAGCAGCATAGGTAGTGCACGTAAAAGAACCCAGCACATATAGTGGAAGAGTAGGGGTTAACCCCTTTGTTTCTGGTTCACATAGCAAGCACCCTTGTTTACAGGTTTTCTAAGGCTTGGTAGCTACAGTGATTAAGTTCACTTATGAAGCATCCTTGGTTTTATCACCAGAATTATATAATAATAATAATAATAATATGTTAAAAGAGTTAAATGCTTTACACAATGCTCACATATACATGTAGGAAAGCTAGGGATGCTGTTCTGTTTATAGTTTCAAAGCATTTCATTGCTGTAGTAATCAGTACACAGTACAGTGATTACAAGGGGATTACTGCGAACTCGCCAGTCGCCATTCAATTCAGAAAGCAGTATTTACTCTTTTTGAGGATTTGTTTCTTCAATTGTTGATTTGGATTCTCACTGCCCGACAAGCTCGATGCTCACCATTTGTGGTTTAAACTTCTACATGTACATGTCATGGAATCAAACCTGAGATGCATGCAGAGTATTTGTCCAGCTGGATTCGGAAAGGCTGCTTTCCAAATACATCAATAAAGGGAGAGGAAAAAAAATGGCAGAACATGCTTTACCATTTGAAAGAATACCTAAAATGGGATTACTGACTTAGATTTGATGGTTCAAATTTGATGTAAACCCAGAGCCGGCATTAGCAAGTTTTTGTCTCCCCCAACAATTGTGTACATCTTCAAGGATGACATTTTATTGAGGACAAGGGCTGACCTACATGTAATAATGGTATAGGCTTTTTCAGGCTTTTTAAAAACGATTTTGCTGATTTTTCTGAGGGCAAAACAAATCGAAAATCAGATTAAAGTAGGAAGAATAGCATGCCATGGTCTTACAGCATGCTGTTTTGTATAAGTCATGTCAAGCTTTCAAGCATAACTCACCTGGAACAACCTCCCTGTCTTAAAAATCCTGTATCCTGTTTCAATTTGGCACTTTTCTAATCAAGTTAGTTTTATCATTATTAATGTTCTTGATGTAAGTTTTATTGGAAAGATTTGGAGTAGACTTTATAAACAAACTAACAAATCAATTTTTGTTGTTCTTGCTTTCTTTAGACAACCGGTGGCTGTTCAACTAGTATGGAAGCAGAGGATAACTAAAGCAGAAGAAACATTTGCTAGAAGATCTCCAACAAACTATCTCGCCTGCTCCCACAAAATTTTAACAAGGTTCAATTTTTCTTGACTGAAACACCTGAAATTCAGAATCCAGTGTGATACAAACTCCCCAATGGTACCTGACTCTTGGGGAAATGCATTGTGAAACTTGGAAAGATGTGAATTGCAATACATTAATGTAATAAACTTCGACTTTTAAAGCCATGTATTAACCTTTTTACAACTTAACTTTCAATTGTGGGAACAGGCCATTAAAGTTAAACACCTTTTATGTTTAAAGCTAAGGTGTATATTAATACAAAGCAGCATTGCAGGTTGTATTGACTGTTGGTAATGAAATGTGACTAAATGAAATGTATGTATTGTCTCAAGGTATTATTTAAAAGCATTATGAATAAGTTTTTATTTACAATAATCTTAATTTACACTCCGAATGTCATTCACACTTTACATACTCTAAAAAGTAGCTGGGCTTAAGGTTTTAAGATAAGGTAATTACTTTTTACACACACAATTGAGTTAAGTAAGTAAGGTTTGCGGTGACACCATGTAAGAAATCTCTTTTGAGTAGTGGTGGCTCTGAGAAGAGCCGGTTTCTGCTTGACATTTCGATCAGTATACTCTGACTGTCTTCTGTAGAATGCTGGACTCTGCTGTGTGGAGCTTATGTAGGGTTGGCTGGGTTTCATTGTTGAATGGGTTCGCTGGAGCGTGGATGGTTTGGGAGGTTCTTGGATGTGAGGAGAGGTTGCCAGATATTGCTGATTGTCATGCTGATGTCTTGTTGTACATTAAGATGTTTTTAGTATAAGTTGTCAGCAGTGGCATAACCCGGGGGGGGGGGGGGGGGGGGGCGGGAAGCCCCCACTCAGAACCCTTCCCCAAATGAGATTTTAAAAAATGCACAAGTGAATGGTTTGATACATTACATTGTGACTCTTTTGCTTCAAGCATGGTATATAATGTAAAAATTAACATGTGATTTTTGTTCTTTTTTTACCCCCTTATGTTGATCGAAAGAAGATCACAGGAATTCAGTGTTCATGCTTTCTCGTTATGTTTTTCCTGAGCTTGTCAGTGCATTTAGTTCTTACCATGCACCCCTGTAGCTGAACAAAATAGGCCCAAACTAAAAATGACAGCATATGTGGAAGTTCAGAACACAGACGCCAAGTTTGTAAAAATCAGATGTTTTCTGCTTATTGAGCTGTACTTAAAACAGTTTCTGTTTTATAATCTCTGTTTACCTTAAGCAAAGCAGGCATGCTAACTTGAAGATGGTCCTTCATGGTAAACAGACAAGTGATGCTACAATGCAAATCTATTGTGCTGTTTACTGGTAAGCAAAAGTATAATTTCACAAACAATCGGGACAATTTGTCAGAAAGCATGTGTGCATGTTCACAATGGATTTGTATTGTTTCATCAATTAACTTCTTACAAGTACTGCTGGGGAGTTACCATGCCATTTGCTTTGCTTACACTAAGCTGTGGTTATGAAATTGACATCACTAAGTGCTTACAGGCTTAATCAAATTAGGCCATGAGCTCATTGTTCATGCTACCTGTACAGAGGCTTCCTTACAGGTAAGACTTTGGTGCACTGTTTGGTCAGGCAAAGTGTGACAAGATACCATATTTAATAGTGTATCTATTTTGGAATCTCATTAGTTGTAAATATCTGTAATACTAAAAGACTTGCATGTACAGATTACTGTAAATTGTAATAATGGAGAGGCGTGCATATCATAGACAGCTGAAATACTAGTTTTCTTAAACTTTCCTTTACCAGGCAGTGGTCATAATTTAAAATGATTGAGGTATGGTGTGTAATTGGCAATTAGCAAATAATGTAAATATTATTGGCCTGTGATGTCATAGAGGGGCAGGGCCACACTCCCTGAGAAAAGATGGGTGACATTAGAACATTCTTAAATCACATTAAGGTTGAGCAACAGTGGTAGACCTGATACTAGTAGATTTGCATTGTTCTTGGTGTGAATCTGACAATAAAACAAAATCAAAGTAGCTTCTATGTTAAAGAAAAAATGTTTGTTATTTGTCTTTGCTTTATGGTTTGTGTCATAGGTTTAATCAGATGTCTTATTGAAAACCAATTATCTCAGGATGAAAAGGGGAAAATTGCATCATAAAATGAATAGACCAGCACCATTTCCTGTGTAGAATGATCAGGAATACAATTTTTATTTCAAATCCAGAAATTTGTGTTAAAAAGGAAACCATACATTTTGGCAAAAACCCCCCAGTATTATGATTACTTGTTTGGAGAAAAAAAGAAAAAAAGAGAGAAAGATATAGTGCGGAGCTGCCAAATTTCCCTGATTCTGCAGAAAGTTCCTGAAAATAAACAAATCTTTCCATGTTCTAACAAATTTGATAGTCTACCTGAATATGGAAACTTTTTCTTTATTATGTTCATACTATGGTGTTCCATATGTGCCACTCCTTTGGAAAAAAATAATTCCGTCGCATTTTTTTTTTCCGTCGCATTTTTTTTTTTTGCGTCGCATTTTTTTTTTTTCCGTCGCATTTTTTTTTTTTTCGTCGCATTTTTTTTTTTTTGCGTCGCATTTTTTTTTTTTTGCGTCGCATTTTTTTGGCGTCGCATTTTTTTTTCAGGCGCATATTTTTTCCGTCGCACTTTTTTTTTTCCGTCGCATTTTTTTTTTGCGTCGCATTTTTTTTTTTTTCCCGTCGCATTTTTTTTTTCCCGTCGCATTTTTTTTTTTTCAGGCACATTTTTTTTTTTCAGGCGCATTTTTTTTCTGAATCGGTCACGTGACCGTCACATGATGTCCATGTGATGATTTTTTGGCTCCGCTATTGCAGTTGGCGTGTGAACAATTCTATTCTTCTCCTTCAGGGTTGCGGCCATTGCTGTATTACAATTCGTTACAACTGTTTTAGACCATGTAGTGTTAAAACGCGCGCGTCTAACATTTTTTTCAAGTGTTAAAACATACTGCTTTTCTATAATTAATGCATGTATAAATTCATATTGTGCGTGGGACGCGCGCGTATACTAAGTGAGGCCAACGCAAAAAAACCCAAAGGAAACACAATTTATATTCAAAATTAATGTCCACACCCGTCATCTGTGGCACCACTGTTGCCACATAACCATTCCATTCTAGGGGGTAATGATAACTGATCTCTTGGCTAGCGGGTTTCTGTCGCACTAGCACTGTAATACACGCTTCCGTTGCTCGGTTCTTTTTTCAACTGTTCTTCTCCATTCCTGGAAGACCTTTAGAGTCATGTTTTAGTGTATTTGGTAGCCTTAATAGCCCAACGAAGCCGGTGTGTCCCTGTAAGTTAGCAGGGTTAAGACTTAAGTGCAAACTTAAGTACTCCAAGTTAAAGGGGCACACCGGCTTCGTTGGGCTTTTAAGGCTACAAAATACACTAAAACATGACTCTAAAGGTCTTCCAGGAATGGAGAAGAACAGGGTAGTCAAATTATGGATACAAGTTGTAAATAATACAAAAAAAAATCGATTTTATTTCAGAGAGTCCGAGCAACGGAAGCTTGTATTACAGTGCACAGCGTGGGGACTCGCTACACGCAACACAGGGGCAGTCGTGTAGCTGGCGAGCAGAGTATCTCGGCGGTGCTAGCGCGACAGAAACCCGCTAGCCAAGAGATAGCTGTACCTGGAAGCTCATGAACATGTGGGAGGGGTAGGGAGCCAGACCACTAACTATACGTTGTTGTTACTGCGGGTTTGCTAGTCGGCACACCTCGCTGATCGAATCCGTTGTTTCAAAATTCTACATGACTAAATTACGTAAACAGGTAACCGGTGTGTCCCTTTAAGTGGGGCGCTTATTAGTAGCTATTCACAAAACATCTAAGTACCCCACTTATTTTAGTACCCCACTTAAATCTAAAAAAGTTAAGTTGTTAGATCAAGTTATTGCACATGCGCACAAAACATACGTCATCAATGGTTACTATGATGACTCGGACGCAATCATTCAGTTATCATTAATTACCCCCTAGAATGGAATGGTTATATTTTTCGCAACAGCGGTGCCACAGATGACGTAAATTGTGTTTCCTTTGTTTTTTTGCGTTGGCCTCACTTAGTATACGCGCGCGTCCCACGCACAATGTGAATTAGGCATGCATTAATTATAGAAAAGCAGTATGTTTTAACACTTGAAAAAAATGTTAGACGCGCGCGTTTTAACACTACATGGTCAAAAACAGTTGTAACGAATTGTAATACAGCAATGGCCGCAACCCTGAAGGAG
Source organism: Plazaster borealis (assembly GCA_021014325.1). Classification (NCBI taxonomy): domain Eukaryota; kingdom Metazoa; phylum Echinodermata; class Asteroidea; order Forcipulatida; family Labidiasteridae; genus Plazaster; species Plazaster borealis. The sequence goes on from CM037463.1 coordinate 13,503,942, forward strand.
AAGAATAGAATTGTTCACACGCCAACTGCAATAGCGGAGCCAAAAAATCATCACATGGATATCATGTGACGGTCAAAAAAATGCGACGGAAAAAACAAAAATGCGACTGAAAAAAAAAAATGCGACGAAAAAAAAAAAAATGCGACGCAAAAAAAAAAAATGCGACGGAAAAAAAAAAATGCGGCCCCCCCCAAAAAATGCGCCTGAAAAAAAAAAATGCGACGCCAAAAAAAAAAATGCGACGCCAAAAAAAAAAATGCGACGCAAAAAAAAAAAAATGCGACGCAAAAAAAAAAAATGCGACGCAAAAAAAAAAAATGCGACGCAAAAAAAAAAAATGCGACGGAAAAAAAAAAAATGCGACGGAATTATTTTTTTCCAAAGGAGTGGCACATATGGAACACCATATCTCCCTGATTGATGGACAAAATCTCCCTGGTTGCAAGATACCAATGTTGGCAGCTCATCTCTTCAGAAGTTTCCGGTTGTGGTGCCGGCCGGCTGGCAGTTGTTTAACCTGCATAAGCTATTCGATATGTGGGTTTACGCATGGGTCCTTGTTGGGTCTTTTACACATTGAACAATGTAGACCACACACACAGTTTTTCTTCGTTCAACTTGAATTCCACAGAGGAATTCTTTAGAAAGGAACAGCAATTGCAGGACCCCCACAAACCGTATCCATAAGGCTAGGCTTACGTAGGGGCCCCTATGGAGTCTTTTACACAATGGAACAATAGACCCAACACAATTTTTCCAAGTTCAACTAATTAGAGGAAATCTTTACAATAGCAGGACAGGACCCCGCAAACCCGATCCATATTAGGTTGTGTGTATTATTGGTGTGGTACGGGTACGTGTGTGCAACCATGCATCCATGGCCGAAAGGCCCTCTCATTTTTCAATTAAAGGCCGTACAAATTGTATGGAAAATAGATGATGATCCGGGACGTGTTATAATCTATGACTAAACAAAATCTATTCATAATTGACCAAACCAACCCCCTCCCCCCGAAAACCCCATAGTTTTACGGTCCTTTATCTCTGCTTTGGGGCCACTGTGTTGCTGAGTGCGGTGTAAACAATACGCAACGCGCGTTGCATGGGGCTGCTGCCAGTACAGTGTAGTGTATGGGCTGCGTGTTGCATGCTCCGTGTGCTACGCGTCGATTGTTTCATCATCCATTTACCTCTAAAGCAAGATGGCGACTTGATGACGTCAATGCATAATGTCCATTGATCTCTATTAATAGACCTTTCTTTTATAAACAAAGTGGGCCGGTTGGCATGGCCAGCCGAATGTTAGCAAAACAATCAATCGTGTTAAAAGAAAATTGTGACCAAATTCAACATTTTCTGGAAGATTCATGAGCTGAAATACCTCCCATGATTGGTTGATTTGTTTCCAACGAATTCAACATTATTTGTGAATTTTTGTGCGACATTGCTGCAAACTATGGCTAGCTAGATTTGTTATAGCTCTCCTGTCTAAATCCATTGCGAATGATTATTGTCATTCGTTGCATTTTACTAAAAATAGGGCTCAATTAAACATTCTTCCTGCAAAATTGGTTTAATAAGATCGTTTAAATTACCCATGGAGCCTCCATGCAATAGACCCCTTGCATTGGCCGCCATCGTTGGGTCAAACAGTGGAAACGTGAACACGTGTACGCGCCGCGCGCATAATTATTCTTTTTTTACACTGCAGCGATGGGTTTGTACTGTAATACTGCCAATTCCTGTCTTGAGATGAGACTACAAACGTAACAGTCTTCTCAAAAGTTTCATTGTTCGCAATGACTTATGGGTATTAAAAACTTTCGGTATAGTTTGCGCATGCGCGTTTATTTGTTGTGCGCGCGCCACGCGTCCCACACAAAAACGGACGCGTACATCATGTACAAACGTCACACACATAATATATTACACGGCGCAAATTATTACAAGGAGCTCGGAGCATGCCAGCGAAATTCAGGCAACGTCTTGAAGTTGTTGCGGCTGCGGCGCTGCATTCTCTTAATTTTGTTTATACAAAGTAAGAAGTTTCTAACAGTAAAAGATGTAATATTCTGTAAACACGTGTTTAGGGAAGTGACAAACTGTGGGACGGTGCAAAGCTGAGACTTCGTTTTAGTCTCGAGTTGAGATTGTGCGTCAACAGTCTTCCAACAAACACGGAAGAAGATCGACTGGCTATGGTTCCAACATGTTTCTGAGGCCATTTCTTCTTGCAGTTCTTTTGTTGAGATGTTTTCAAGGAGCAATCTGCGAAGGTAGCGATGAGTCAGTGCGGAATAATCATTGTTGATAATATATGTGAACTTCGACCCCACACAATCAAAACAAAAGGTTGTGTTTATTTTAATGAAAAACTTGCCTTCTTGCATGTCTTCTTAGGCGTACCCTTCCTTTTTCGTGTTTTCGTTCTTAGCCTTTAATAAGAAGTTTTAATAATCTGACCACATATCATCATTTTAGGCCTTTTATTAACAGTATCATCCCAGTTTAGTTTCCAGTAAGAACTGCTGCAGGGATTACTTTACTCAAGACTCAAGAGTAAGTTACATGTAGGACTTAGGAGTTAGGTCACTCACACACACACAGGGTGTCAATGCAATGCTTGCTATTGCTAAATCACAACTGACTACCATTCCAATGCCCAACTGTACTCAGGGGTCAGACCAACACTACCACCAGGGACTTAATTGAAAACAAACAAACCCAAAACAAACAAACAAGAGGAACATTATTTGAATTTGAAAAACATCTTTAACTTGTAATTTCAGGGACATTATTAAGCGAAGTCATACGTCATTTTGAACCACTGAACTATGACACTGATACGCTGCTTAGGCTTGTCCAGCCACAGTGTCGGTTAAACAAAAGTCCACTGAGTCAAAATGAGGATGCTACTATCAACTGGGATGTCTTTGCATTTGGAAGGTAACAAAATTATCTCTTTTATTCAATAAATATTTCACATATGAATGATAAAACAGAACTGAGATAATGAGCTTGGAACGTGCAGTACTGCTGGATGTCAAGAGACAATACATGCTTGATAATGCACTGATTTTACAGTGTCTTTAATTCAGTTATATATGAGAATTTCTTATAAATCCAACCAATTTATTTTCAATTCAAAGCCTATTATTAGTACATCTTCAAGGCCCCTTGCAAACCAAACTTTTATAGGTTGAATTGGGATATACTGTACATGATGTTAACTTGAACATTACTGTTCTTCAAATTGTTCACTTCATATGATTGTATACACAGTTTTTTTCACACTGGTTTAGAACAGTCTTAAAGGCACTGGACGCTATTGGTAATTACTCCAAAAAATTGTTAGCATAAAAACTTACTTGGTAACAATCAATGGAGAGCTGTTGATAATATAAAACATTGTGAGAAACGGCTCCCTCTGAAGTAACGTTGTTTTTGAGAAAAAAGTAATTTCTCAGTAAAATATTTGAATTCGTTTCGAGACCTCATGCATGAGGTCTCGAAATCACATCTGAAAGCACACAAATTCGTGTGACAAGGGTGTTTTTTCTTCCATTATTATCTCGCAACTTCGATGACCAATTGAGTTCAAATTTTCACAGGTTTGTTATTTTGTGCATATGTTGAGATACATTAAGTGAGAAGACTGGTCTTTGACAATTACCAAAGGTGTCCGGTGTCTTTAAACAAGAAGTTGTTTCAATTAAAACTACCATGCAGCTCTACACACACAGTAGTTGTTGCTCTTGAATATCAAGTTTACTTGACAGTTTTCAAAATGTTATAAGAGTGTTAAGTCTTTCACACTTAAATAAATATAAAAATTTGTTTTGTAATATCTCACCAGATGTCATATGAATAAAGAATAAAACAACTAAAATATTGATTTTTCGTTTTCTGTTTCAGATCATTTCACTTACAGCTCTCTCTGCACCACGATATCATTAGCAAAGATGCTAAACTAATTGTTGTTAAAACTAAAAGCACAATCACGACAGATCTAGTTTCCCATCTTTACAGAGGCTTCCTTAAAGGTGAGATTAATATTTCTGTCTTTGAGATGAGAATTGTATTCCAATTCTCTCTTCAAAACTTCAAAAAGTAATCATCATACTGTGGATAAAAAATAACAAAATACACGATGTGTTCAACATTGTTGTCAGTGACATGAGTGTGATGTTTAGAATTTAACCACCGAGGACACATATAACAAATCTAAAAAGAGCTCCACTCAGATAGTTTAAATCAATTATTTACAATGTATATAAGTAGCTGACTGAACCATCTGGAGATGATGGTCTGGGTTTAGAACCTGTTGCAGGCCTGATGCTTTGTTGTTGAAAGGGCAAGGGCACCGAGGCGTTTTCTCCTTGGTAAAGGGCCCTCTATGAGGAAATTAGAAATTTCTGTTGGAACGTTTTAAGGGGCACCAAGGCAATGACCAGGGGCAATGAAGGAAATTGCCTCCCTGAAGCTTCAGGCCTGATGTTACTTTGTGAGCATGCACTGCCCAACTGCAGCACCCACAAACAGAACATACTGGAAATTCTGATCTCGCACAAGTTTCCTTTGATGTATTATCGTTGGGCTTTAAAGTTCACATACTGATTTGAATAAAAGTACTGTTTATGCAGTAGTATTTTTTATACATGTAGTACTAAGCAATATTCATAATGATTTTTTTGTTTGACCTCATATTTGGGGGGGAGGGGGGCGGGCAAGGGTTCAGGGGGTGGTGGTTATGCCACTGCAAAAGTGCATTGGTTGCACATGCAGAGTTTTGTTACTTCCAACATTAAAGTTTGGCATTCCTTGTGTGTAACTGCCATACATGGCAATTCACTGCCATAGGCAATTCTTGCATTAGAAATTTACATTTTCATGGAAATATTCAGTCTTTGCAGGACAAATGTGAAATTAAAGTCAAGAACTTCCTATTCTTGTTAAATCCTAAAAGAAAACTGTCAAACACACCAACAGGAACATTATTATTTAATTACAGATGATGAACACTCTTCCGTATATGGCCATATCATCAATGGCACCTTTGATGGAATCATCAAGACATCTAACGAGACTTATCACATAGAGCCATCTGTCCGTTTCCTCAACAAGCCAGAATTTCACTCAGTGATCTACCGTGCTACAGACATTCAGTTTAACAACAAGCAAGCTAAGCCGAGCTCCTGTCAACTATGTAGTGTAACCTTTGCACCGTCCAACAGTCAAACCAAAGATGTCTTCAAGATGCTAACAAGAAACTCAACAGACCCATCACAATCCCAAGATGAAACAGATCGATCAAACACAAGAGAGCGCCTGACTGAGTTTGATCGGACAGCTAAGACATGTGTACTCTACATTGTTATAGATCATACTTTCTTCAAGGAAGTGGCGGACAAGGATGTGTTTATGGCAATTGCAGAGGTAGCATATCACATTGCAGAGGCTGATTCTGTGTATAGAGCTACGGATTTTGATGGAGATGGAATTGGTAAGTTGGAATTCCCCAAATCAGCCTAATTGTAAGTCTCTTCCCTGACATGACTTCAGCACAGATTGGACATACCAAACTTGGCATGGGAACCTGGCATACATGTAGTAATTTTTTCTTTCTTGTTGAGATTCAACAATTAGTTTAAAACTTAATAATTTAAAACAAAACTGCTTTATGGAAATGTTAGTTATATGTAATTTAATGAACATCCTTTTCCTGTTTTTGGAAAAAATAAAAAGAGAAATAATTTAATTTTAATTTTAGCGGATAATGTTGGTCTAGCCATCGGAGGGACCACCATCTTTGAGTCAGAATCTGCTCAGAATTATCTCATCTCTAGGGACTACCAGGATGCGTATGGTTTCTTGTCTGACTTCTCCCTGTATGACTTCAGCTCTTATTGTATGGGTCTAGCCTTCACCTATCGGGATTTCAGTGGAGGAATCCTGGGCTTGGCTTGGATGGGATACCCTGGCTCTGATAGTCCCCCAGGAGGTGAGTAAAGCAGTGATGCTTTCAGGCAATTGTTTCAAGTGGTTGGAGGACCAGGGCTTGATTTCACTAAGCACTAAGATTCATCTTAAAGGTATCGTACACGTTTGGTAATGACTCAAAACAAATATTAGCATAAAAACTTACTTTGTAACAAGCAACGGAGACCTGTTGATAGTATAAAACATTGTAGGAAACGACTCCCTCTGAAGTAACGTAGTTTTTGAGAAAGAGGTAATTTCTCACTAAAATAATAAAAACTTCTTGCAAGAAGTTTTTATTCCTATCTGAAAGCACACAAATTTGTACAACAAGGGTGTTTTTTCTTTCATCATTTTCTTGCAACTTCGATGACCAATTGAGCCCAAATTTTCACAGGGTTGTTATTTTATGCATATGTTGGGATACACCAAGTGAGAACACTGGTCTTTGACAATTTCCAAAAGTGTTCAGTGCCTTTAAGATGAGCTGTCAGCCACGATTTGTGACATCACACTTTACCTAGCAATTAGGATTGATTTGCAGTTAAGATCAAGCTTAGCTCTTTAAGAAATCGAGCCCAGGATGTGTTTGTTTGGTAAAGACACAGGCTATTTTTGTTAGCTAACAAGGTACTATTTTATCACATGAGAACAAAAAGGCATGGTAAAATGCTTATAGTTTTGCATGCAAGTTAGTGTTACAAAAAAATACAAATGGATGATGTTCTTTTTTTCTGCTAGTACATACAGTATACATGTATTAGAAAACATAGAAATTCCCTTATCAAAAAACCAACTTTATCAAGTTAGGCCAAGTTCATATACAATATCTCTCACTTGGGTTTCAACCAGGGATATGTCAGAAGCAAGTTGTGTACATGGATGAAGGACAACCTAGCAGTCTGAACACTGCCGTTGTCACTCTAGTCAACTTTGGTGTGTATTTGCCACGCAGTGTAAGTGTCACTTCAGTCCTACATGAGCTGGGCCATGGATTTGGAAGCGAGGTCAGTTGGTTGTTAAAAGTTGATAAATGGTTTTACAATAAGCAAAAAGTGAGAGAAAGGTGAAAAAGCCTCAAAAAGGGATCCTATATCATAACACCAGTACTGTTACATTCCAACTGTATTATCATTCAGCAAGCTTACCCAAAACCCAGGGATGTTCCCCATCTGGTCCACCATCTTTGCCCCCAAGGTACACCTATAATAGCTATATATCAATTTATATCATAGAATCAGTACTTTATCCAACTCTATCTCTTTCAGCATGACCCACAAATCCAGAGTTGTTCCCCATCTGGCTCCCAAGGTAACTACATCATGTACTCTCAAGCTACTGATGGGAACAGACCAAATAACAATCGCTTCTCAAGCTGCTCACGGAGCCAGATTGCAGCCATGATCACATCCAAAGGTCATCTATGCTTAAAATGTAGGTTTGCACCATGATCAAGTGGTTAGACTTTAGAACTCAAACCATGTTGTTATGGGTATAAACCACAAGCTTACCAACTCTTGCAGTGCCTGAGAATACTGTTCCTATTAAATCACTGTTATTCTATGTAGATACAGATCATAGATGTTAAACCATATATCACTCATCCATACATACAAACATATAATTCGTTGTGTCAGTACAAAAATACCAAGATCTCAAAAAATGGCATTTATGTTAAGCGCAAGTTTCAAAGTGTCAAAACATCGTATCTCGCTTAAAATAACCCGGATACACAAAACCCACTCATACAACCTTTTTTGCACGGAGCAATTTTGTGTCAAGATACAAAGTTGTTGTATTATTAAGATACAACGTTTTTGAACCAAAATAGTTATGAAAAATTAAGAAAACTTTTGAGTCAAGATTGTTACAAGTTACTTAGATATAACAATGTTAAAGTCTTTCAATAAAAGTCCTTTTTTATCAAATTGGTAAACCAAACCAAAGTTAAGATGACTGTGTCAGTTGTTAAACATTGAGTCCACATTTCACAAATCTGTCATGTAGAAATTAGCATGAGTGAGCCTTTCACAAGCAATTTGCTCCAGACATGGAGGTTGTTTTTCCTGTATTTGCTGGTGGTAAATTTCTTTGCTTGATGGCTCAATTATGAAATTTGTGGCCCTCAACTATATTGCATGGATTATGTGAGTCTTTCACAAATAATTCCGACATGGTGGTTGGTTTTTATCTTGGTTTGATGATTTGCTAGTACATAAAATCTGTACAAAACAACTTTATGAAATGGATCAAAGCATGCATTGTGAAGCTTCCCAAAATACCTTCCTTTTCCCCGAAAAATGAAATACAAAATTAACCATGGGGATCTTTTCACTATCAGCCAATGTAGGTCAGTATTGTGGCAATGGATTAGTTGAAGATGGAGAGGAGTGTGATTGTGGAACTGATTCTATGTGTGCCTTAGCTGATAACTGCTGTACCCCAAAGGGGAGCATTGGGACTGATCCAGAGTGTACCTTCAGAAGACAACTTGGCAGTGAGTGTAGGTGAGAAATCAACCCTCTCAGGCCCAAGGCGAGGCAGTTTTTCCTTTGCAGACAGTACCTTGAAGAGGGAAATGTAAACTCTTCTTGAACACTTCAAGGGCACCAAGGCAATGATCCCAGGGGCATGGAGGCAATTGCCTTCATCGTCATTTCAGTTGAAGTTTCAGACCTGCATTTTCAACATTTAAATTACAAATTTATAAAAATAAAAGCATTTCCGCCCACATTCCAAAAATTTTAAAAACTTTGTGAAATTGGTCAGTAAAACATTTATAAAATTTTAATTAAATTAATTTAATCAAATTTGTCAGTAAAAAGTGAATAATTTAGAGGAGACTCTAAAGGGTGTGGATGTAAAGAAGCAAATACCCTTCCATTTCCCAACCAAGAGCCTTCATGCTAGGTTTTGTTCATGTTTGTATTGCAGTCCATTGACATCGGAGTGCTGTGATTCTAGATGTCATGTGATACCTGCAACTTGGTATGTACAATGTTCATTCAGTGAAGAATGTCAACAAGAGTCGTTCTGCAAATATCCTTTGAATAGTACAATCAAAAGGACCCAATCTCATTTATTTCTTTACTTCTATCAAATATGTGACTGGTGTTCTTTAACAAAAGTATGTTGTATAGAATTATCTAAAAATTCTTTATAGAGTTCCGTAGAACTCTGTAATAGAAGTTTATAGAGCAAACAATTTTCATATCTAAGGTTTGCTGTATGACATACCATGTACTTGTACATGAAATCTCTCTGAGTTGTGGTTTTTTTTTGTGCGCAATAACTCATTAACTTCATTAATCTATATAAATTGCTATTTAAAATTTTAATCAAAATTTTTGGGTCAAATCACCACAAAATCAGACCTACCGTCTTTAATGTGCTAAGGCAATTTCTAGCTATAACAACCCTTTTGACACTTCAAACTGACTACCAAAATGATACCTTCACTTGAATAGGAAAACTACTACATATCAGTTGTTCCAATTAAGACAAGTGATCATTGTAAACTATCTCCCTTAATTAATTGAAGTACTGGCTCCAGTGCACACTGTCCTCAGTCTGAATCTCAACCTGATGGCTCTAGGTGTGAGGGAGGCATCAAGAGATGCTTTGCTGGTCAGTGTGTCTTAGGTCCATGCTATGATCTAGGTCTTCAAGAATGCTTATGTCACTACGATGTCAACAATCCTTTACAGAGCTGTCAGCTCTGTTGCCTGGTATACCTCCTCATTTTCATATCCTTCTTGATTCCCATTTTGGATATTGTTTTTAATATTCTTTCCATTGAAACTGTAATAATTATAAAACAAATGGTGCATATAACTACCAAAGAGAATAAAGACAAGTATAAATTCTTCACATGACCTATACATATATTTTACATCATCTTTGTTAGCTGATGAGAAGAAGTAAAGCACTGAAGGCTTGCGGCTGTTACGATTCTCAAAAGGTTAAAATAACAAAATTCATATTACTTTTCAATTCCTGGCTTTGTTGTTGCACAATGCAATTTGTACACCTTAACCTTTTTTTTTGGGGGGGGATAGGGGGAATGTTATTCAAGTTATAACATAAACTAATATTCAAAGCCTGGGCCCAAATTCATAGAGCTGCTTAAAAGCAGAAAATATTGCTCAGCAAAAATAAGCAGGATACCAGTCATGTGGTACATTTGTGACATGGTATTTTGGCTGGTCTATTCATGGAGGAAGGAATAGGTGAAATTTGTTTGTGCAAAGCTAATTTTTGTGCTTAAGCAGCTCTATAAATTGGACCCTGTATATGTTTCAAACCACATACTTGATGTTGTTATAAAGGGTGTTTACAATCACACACAAACAATTGTGATAAAAATCAATTGCACCTAATTGTTAGTTTCTGTATGACCTACAGGTGGATAGTGAATGTGTTCCAGCTGTGAGTCTAGGATTGACAGAAGCCAATGGAGATATTATCCAGAAACAGCCTGGCAGTGTATGTCATGCTTACACAGGTGTGGCAAAGATAACTCTTATTATTACAGAATTGCCGCCTAACATGTTATCGTTGAGTTGGGTCCGTGAATTGTAGAAATATATATTTTTCCACAAATTTGAGTGATGTGAATATTTAGAGGGTATTCGCTGATACTGTTCTTTCTGCCCCGTATCAAGTCTTGAAACATATTGGTTGCTTAGTTAACAGTAATGTCATTGAGTCAAAAGTGGTTGAAACTTTAATTTGTTGTTTCAATGAAGTGACCTTGTAGCCTTGTGCACAACATGGTTTTGCATGTTTTTTAGTTTTCGCAAAGTGACCCAGTGGATCATGACACACAGGGCAATGTTGTGTTCCTGAAAGTGACACAATTCCCTATACTATTACATACAAAATGGGTCACTTTGAGAAAACTTGAAAACCATGTACATAGAATTATTATTATGGTTTATTAAAATAACTCCTCATTGCAGCCTACCGGTTGAATTACAAAACAATAAATTTTGAGCAAATATGGAATTAAAAAATCACTGGTGGTGTTTTTGTGTGTTCATTCTACACTCAGGATATTGTGATTTAAAAGGTAACTGTGTGACATTGGACGCCGATGCTGCACTGGATAAACTCAAGAATCTCTTCACAAATACTAATTCTAAAGATGTAGTCTACTGGCTGTATAAAAACTGGTACTATCTCGCGTGTGGAGTGCTGAGCTTTTGTATTGTGTCTTTGATGGTCAGAATCACATGTGATTATTGGGGAAACATGCAGAGCGCTGTCAGGAGAATATGTGGGAATACATCAAGTATGGGAACTACTGCAGAACATGCAAGGCAAGAAGACTTGAACCCAGGTAGTTCAAATAGTCTCCTATGAGTGAATGTCCATACATTTATTTTTGCACTTCATTTACCAAAGAATACTTTAACTCCCAAAAATTATTTCTCAGATTGACTGGAACCCAGCTGAGCTTTGTAGAACAGTTCTATACTGACGTTTACAAAGGCAGAGGGGCCTAGTCATCCTTTAGTTGCATGTAGACTCAATATGAAGAACACAGTAAATTAGCTACACGAAAGAAAAAATATCAAAATCATTCAATATTCTTAACTTAAGGATTAAATATATTGATGTGAATAAAGTAATAAGTGATAAGAAATTTCTGACCATATGTGGAAACAAGGTTCCTGTTGAATCCATTTTTGAGAATTGAGAAAATATTGTTTATTATTTGTGTTTACCCTAAGCCTTTGTTACCACCTCTTAATTGTTTCTTTTCTCTAATCTTGTTTATGTTTGCATGTGCAGTAGATTCTACCACAGGACCACAGGATGCTGCAGTGTTGGCTTTAACTGACATCATACCCAGGGTCTGTAACAGTGTAACTCAGGTTTAGAATTAAGATACAATTATTACTGATATCAGCTTGTGGATACATAATTGGCAATAAACTAGAAATCAAAACCTGAAAGCTAATTTTAGTGTAAATCCTCTTCAAGGCTACTCAAGTTCCATTTCAGAAACGTTGCTGGTATTTAATGTTAAAATTTGGAAGAACAATGAATTGCTTTCCATTTGAAGGTTGATATGACTTTTGAAAGATGTTTTATTGGGGTTTTCTTATTTACGATTTGAAACATTTCAAGTGACTAAATTTTGTGTTGATCGTCTATGTTAATTAATTTATTTGACGTCAAAACTGTATCCACTTTTAACAAAAACAAGAGCCAAATATGTATATATCATAGTTTTTATGATGTATAGAAATGGTGCTGAAAATTGCAAGTGATGTTTTCAAATTATGTAAAGTGACTTTTTCAAAATAATGCAAGTAGATTAACCTTAAAAAATTGTTTTTTAATCAGAAGTCAAAGAATGGATAAGTGGATCTATAATTTTGAATAACTACAATATTTTTCAAAATGTACATTTTAAGACTTCAAGTACTTAACTTTTTTAGTGTCAATGAAATGATGCAATATTTAAGGGTAAGGGTTAGTTTTGTTTTGAAGTATATTGTTTTTGACAAATGTTTAAGGGCACCTTATAACATTTTTATATGAATAAAGAGTTAAAAAATCTGTTACCAAGTTGTACTGAAATTATGAAATATTTGGTTTTTTTCAATCAAGATTCTTTGACAGTGCTTCTTAAATAATATGTACCATTGCATTTTTTTTATTTCTAACTTAACCAGTGAGCAAAACCACTTGATGTTTTTTCAGTACAATGGATAACTTTCCCAGGGAGGATAAGAAAAAACAAGCGTTTCAAGATTCAAACAAACATTAATTTTTTTCATAAAGTACATTTTTATTTCAACTCAAATCAGTTTTCAATTTACAAATATATAAATAAAATTATTTCCTGCTATTTACAAATGTACAAAATTAGTTCAATAATTGGCTTGATGCAAAGTTAATATTAAATTCATCTCATTTGGATTAAACTACAAATATTAAACAAACTATTTTACACTAAGACAAATTTGCCAAAACCTATCATTTTAATTTTAAACTCAAATCTTTATAGCTCTAGAAGTACATCCTAAATCAAACCTTTGGAAAACTGACTGGTTAGTGTAATTTTTTTTTAATAAAACAATATTTTGTTTGTTTGACCCAAAGACAGTACTGTTCTTAGGATATTAGAAGGAAACAATTCTTTGGCATACCTGTAGTAATGCTCAATAACTGCAATACGTAAACTGTAATATTATTTTACATCTTGTGCAATAACACTCTTCCTGAGCAACTAGAAATAATTAATTGAAACGGTCTATGTTGGCTCAAATTTGTTCTTCAACCTGTGGGCTTACAAAGCCACTATCCTGCTGTAGCATGTGGCTTAATTTGTCACCAGATCTTGGAAGAGACATATTGGTTCTGAGGTTCATTTTAGAAGGCAAAGTAGATGTATTTTCAACTTTCCTAGATTTAGGTCTGAATGCTGCCTCATCGGAGTGACTTTTATAGTTATAATCTTTCCCCTGGGAAACACAATCAAACCTGACCACCTTATCGAGTGTCATGTCGTCATGTGGAGTGTCTTGGATATTGAGACTTGCTGGTAGGTCATTATAAATTGTATCAAGGGATGCAGTAGATGTATCGGTAGGCTTGTAAGGTCCTGGAGAGGGGATTTGTGTGTGCCGGGTAGACTGAGGTACTGGTTTAAGAATACTCATTGGCATGGACGCTAGCATGGCAGCTGTTCTCTCAGATGGTGGTGGGACCTTCAACGGACCTTTCTTAGAGTCGGCGTTTCTCTTGACGGTCGTGATTGGTTTCATAAAAGGGCTTTGCTGGGAAGAAATCAACTCATCACTGAGAATGCACTGCTTCTCATTTTCTCTTGAGCGTGTGGTTATGTTTGAAGTGTTTAAAGTGTGATTTCTTAATCTTCGTGGCGCAGTGGCTGAAGTTTCAGGTGAACTTTCTTGTGATTTTGTTCCAAACTTGTGCTTCATGGAACGGCTTGAAATATTTCGTTCAGTTATCCTAGATGGTCCATTGAGTATTGTTAACTGTCCTCCTCTGCTGGTATCACAGGTAGAGTTTTCTGGAGAGCTTTCTTGTGATTTAAGACTTGCTCTGTTTAGTGGATTATTTGTATACGACTGACCACCAGAGTGGGTTCTACTTTGTAATTGTGCCTTCCTAGAACTGCTGACTGAATGGCTTGGAGAAGACTCCCTTGATCGTGCAGTTACAGAGGTATATGATGAAGAGGTGGTTGACATTGAGCTACCAGATGATTTATCATAGAGGTGGGAAGGCAGACGCTCAGGTCTAGGGTTGAACTCTCGTGGTTGAATAGGTAGCTTGCCAAGAGAGATCCCAGTCTCCATGTCCTCCCAGGATATTCCTGAGGAGGAAGCAGCAAGATCAATAGAGGATTTACAGCTGTTGGCAGCAGAGTTATCATGTGGAGTAGGTTGTCCGATTCTAGAGCCGTCTTGATTAGAGCTGCTTTGAGATATGCTTGATTTGTCATCGGGCTGGTTAAAGAAGTCATGGGCACCTCTAACCACAGTTGAGGTGTCACTGGAAACAGAATGAGGTGGTCTTCCTTCAATACCTGGTCCCTTCCTACTGTTTATTGGATCAATGTTTCCATGTCCATCAACACTGCTGCTATCATGGCTTCTCCTAACCTCAGTAGGTCTTGTAGTTAGAGATGTGATGCTCTGACCTGGTGTAATGGGGCGTGGGTTTCTCATGGTTACCTCATCTGGCTGAAGATCCAGGGCTTTGGCCATTGCTGCTAGTTTACTTGCTGTAGACTGTGTTTTGGTGTGATTCCTATATAACAAATTTAAAAGAGCTGTTAAATACAACTAGACAGAAAGACCAGAAGAAGAAGAAAACAAAAGGAAAAAAAAGAAGAAAAAAAAAGGGAAAAAAAGAAGATTGACAGAAACTAGTTCAGGGACACAGGATATCCCAGCTAGGAAGCAGAGAGAAGTTAGGGAGACCGAATATTAAGACAATTTGAGGATTTTAATCATTAAACAATGTCCGACTTTTTTTTTCCACCCCACTGTAAATCATCATAATGTACAGTCCCTATTTGCAATTTCATATTTTTTACATTCAAAAGAGCCTTAACAGCTATCAGAAAAAGTTAAACTTCACAGGTAAATGTTATGCACATAAACTTCATGTTTACTTTGCCAAATAAAAACCTTGAAGATGTATCACTAATAACTCAATTCATCATGCGTTTGAAACTATGATCAACCAATTCTTATGAAATTTATACAAGCTGTACTAACTGGACCATAGTACTGAACCAACAAAATAATCAATTTTTTACAAACAATCTTTGCCTCTATATAGGATTTGAGGCATTGCATGGTGAGGTATCAATATATTTGGTTTGTGGTAACACCATGTGTGTATCTACTTGCCAGGTAGAGTTTGTTCTTAGAGAACTGTCTTGCTTAATTCTACTACCGCGGAGTAGATTGTTCGGGTGTTCGGGAGACTTCTCAGTTCTGAAAAGAACTGTCCTGCTTATTAACTATTACCTGGGCGGATGGTATAGAAATAGGGTGGGACTACTACTTTAGCTTATAGGATCGTAATTAACTGTACTACCGCGGAGTCAGTTCTTGGATTGGTCTCAACGTTTCTTTCTCAATCTTTGCCACTGTGTTTTTGTACTGATGCTAATAGACCCCTTGCATTGGCCGCCATCGCTGAGGTCAAACAATGGAACCATGCACACGTGTACACGCTTTGCACAACTCTCAGCCAATAATAGGTCTTAATTTACCTCACTGAGGGTGCTGTTTGGGTCTTGTTATATGCAAGGGGTTCATTAAAGTTTTCCAGTACTGAACAATCACGATAGAAACATACCTTGGATTGTGACTATCCTCTTCTAGGAATTGCTGTAGACATTGAAGGTAATATCTGCGTAGTTTCTTTGTGGTTGAGTGTCTTTCCTTCATGACCTCTGTGTGGACAGTACACCTGAAGTTTTCTCTCATGTCTTCCATTCGTTTGATCACATCCACTGTGTAAACCCAAACAAGATTCAAGTCTATATTTGTTACAGTTTTGGAAATAACACAAAAATGCTGCTACTAAGTAGAAAATTATATATTCAAAAATGAAGAAGTCGTGCACAGTTGTAAGGAATAAGTTTTCCTGAAAAAAATAAAATCTCTGAGAAACTCTCAAAATTTCATTTTTAAACTTGGTATTTGTGAAATATATAATCATGATATAATGATACTGTTAAACTATATGATTTCAATGTAAAGAAAAAAAGAGAAAATAAAGAAGAACCTATTACGCCAAGTAACAAAAGTAACGATTTCTAGTCCAGACTTTTTAAAAATAGGAGGCAGGGCTTTACTATTTTTCAATTTTTTGCTATTTTTTTCCAAGAAGGCCGCCAAGGTATATTTATTCACAGATATTGTGCTACTTGAGTATACTGATGCAATGTATGACAAAACAAATGATTTGTATCATTTTAGTCCACTTGCTAAGCAAGTTTCCAAATTCAGAAACAGCTGTTGTATTGCAAAGGTGAAAAAAAGAGTCTAGACAAGTTCTTGGGCAAAAATAAACCAAGGAACTTGGTTTTTCTTCAAATTTTACATTTTTTTTCTTTTTCAGTATAGTAAATAGTAAAAGAAAGGAGGCGACGGCCAAAAAGGAGGCGGGCTGGGACGAGAAACTCGTTTCTTTTGTTACTTGGCCTTATGATGAAACACTCAGAGATAGGATTTGGAAATAATTATTTGTGCACAATTATTTGTGACCGAGAAGGGCAGTTACTTGAAAGCAAACGGTTTACCTTTGATCTTCTTGACTGTTGTTATGTAATGGGCTTTCAGTTCTTGCATTACATCTGCAGACACACAGTCATTGTTATTCGTCTGTGGAAAATAAAGACATCTTATGATTATTGCATTCATAGAGGTGCCTTAGAAATACATGTGGGGAAGGCACAAGGGTTAAAAAACACTGTTCCACCAGAGTGTGTCTGTTACGGAGGTCCAAAATCATTCCAATCACCATCCTCCATGTTTAGGGAAACTCAAAAAATGCCTGGCTGGATCCATGCAAATATCAGATAAATAGCCCCTACAGTACCAAATCCATCAAACCAATTAGTTAGGATTTGGGGTTTAGAGTTGGGAATTTCTTGAACTATTCTTACCTGTGAAGTTGAATCAGTTAGTTGTTTCTGATCACATCTTCTCTGTCTCATTATCAACTCCTCCTCATGTCTTCTGCTCATCTTCTCCATCTTAGCCTCCAACTCCTCCACAACAGCCTCATTGGCTCCTTTCAGCCGACTTTGAAGCTTCTCCAAGTCCCTCCTCAAGCTATACTCCGTCTGTTTCATCTCCCGATCGGCATCTTGAAGCTGCTCTTTCAATGACTCTATCTCCTTCTCCATTTTCTGCTTAGAGAGGACTTGCTTCTTGCGGTGGCGATCGCCTTGCTTCAGACTGGATTGTAGCTGGGAGGTCACATCCTTAAGTTGCTCCTGGAGGTCTTCACGTTCTTGGTGCCAGATCTGTGTTTTGCGTTCCAGGATCTCATCACAAGTTTTCCTAAGCTCGGCATCACAATTCTGTTTAAAAAAAGATGGCAGTGGAGAACTTTTTAGAAAGTCACAAGTTTGTATATTTTAAAGATATCTTTTACAGGTCTAAACAAACTCCCCAAACAATATTAATCTTGAAGAAACGCTACATTCCTCTACAACCCCAAAAACCACACTGAGTGATAAATACTTAGGCCCTTCTAATTACAATGAAAGTCTGAGTTGTATATAATTTGATTCCTGGAATTGAATACACTGATACTAACCTGAGACCACTGCTCCCTAGCTGCAGTCACAGCTTCCTCTATTCCTATCTCTAGCTCCCTCTCATACTTGGTTCTTAACTCTTCTTGGTCAGCCTCTGCTTCAGCTTGAAGACATTCTAGTGCTTTCTTCTGGGTTTCTTCCATCTCATGCTTTCTCTAAATCAGTGCACACGTGGTAGTGGAAAGTTTAGATGAATATCAGAAAATTGTCAACCCATATTTTTAAAAGATAATTTAGTATAAGTTCATACCAATCAGAATTATTAATATGAAACACAGTCAACCCTCATCATAAAGAGCACTGTTATAAAGAGGTTCTACTTGCAAAGAGTCCATTCTGAAGTCATGAATCTCATCTCTGCTTTGTGTTTCTTTATTTTGCTGTCCTCTTAAAACCACATTTCTGTTATAAAGAGGTAATTTGGCCAGTCCCAGCGATCCTATAACAGGATTCAACTGTACTCTCATTTTGTTCCTTGAGTCCCTACCTACTTAATACAAACCAAGACCAAAATTTTGGATCCTGTAGGCTTTCTTATAGAAAATCAAGACGGTTTGGTACGTTCCTTAGGTTTGATGTAGAGAACTAAGAGTTGGTACGGTATCTAACCTTATGCCATTTTTCCTGAGCTTCTTGTACTGCCTTGTTGACCACTTCTTGTTGTGTCTTCAACATCTCATCCAGCTTGGCCTGCCACTCTCTTGACTTTTGAGCCAAACTCTCCGTCTAGTAAATGAGTTATCAAAATCAAATTATTCAAAACCCTAAAACCCAAACCGGCTGCTGATGTTACCTTTGCTTTCATCTTTCTGAGGCTCATAATTATAGACGATTAGATAATCCTTCAGAATAGATAGTTTACGTAGAACAAAAGGTCACCTTTTGTACAGTACACATATTTGACATTACTTTTCACTACAGAATTGAGTGTGAACATTTCCTTTTTGCAGATTCATCTGTTTAAAGGTAGGGTCATAACTCATAGAATGTTTTTTTGTCAACGTAATGCTGATTTACAGGCAAAATTACAAAGAAAGATACAATAAAAGTCACATATGAAATTTTCAGCTGAATACAGTGTCTATACTTGCTGAGAAAACAACAAAAAACTGTCACAGTATTTCACAAGAATGGCAAATCCATCAACGTTAAGTGAGGTGACAGCAGGTACCAACCGCATCTCTAACCGCAGCATTCGCAACACTGATGTATGAGAAAGCTCTGTATACTCAGTGCTTTTCGAGTCCTTCAAACAAACAACCCACAAAAACAACATCTCAGCTGGGAATAAACCCTTTCCTAGTCTAGATCAGATATCTACACCTGTCATTCACAGAGCTTGGCTGCCAAATCCTACAGGAAAGAAAATCCACAGCCAAGTTAGGTGGAAATCTTATCCCATACCACTCCTCTGCTGAATGATGCAGTTATTGTTATTTTTACCTTTGCATTTTCTGCTTTAGATCTTGAGACTTTCAGGACTTCTTCTAAGGCTTCATGATGTTCTCTCTCAAGACGGTTCTTGGCTTCTTGTAAGGCACAGAGTTTCTCATCTAACATTTCCTGTTTCAGTCTCTGATTTCCTTTCTCCATGAGTTCCTGCAGGCTAGTGATGTGAGATAGGTGTTTGGCTTCTAAAGTCTTGGTAATCTCTGCTACTCTCTGATGGTACAAAAAATGATAGTTAATTGCCAATGGGTCTAGAAACTGTGACTTCTGAAATACCACACTGGTGCTCAACATTATGAGTTGACCACTACAGAAGACGATTTAAATATGCCATCATCTTGTGCTCCACCAACTGAGGCACAATACACCTTTAACATGAAGTGTGTACTCATGTATGTGTCATGGCCGAGTAGTTAAGAGCACTGGACTCAAGCTCTGGTGTTTCTGATCAGCAGAGTATGGGTTTGAGTTCCCGGTCATGACACTTGTATCCTTGAGCAAGATACTTTACCATAATTGCTTTGTCCTTCGGATGGGACATTAAGCCGTAGGTCCCTTGTACTAGGATTGGTAGTGCACGTAAAAGAACCCAGAACACTTAACGTGGAAGAGTGGGGGTTAACCCCGGTGGTTCTGGTCCACATAGCAAGCACCTTTGTTTACAGGTTTCCTCAGGCTTGCGAGCTACAGTGATTAAGCTCAATTATGAGGCATCCTTGTTTTTTTTTACCAGAAATATATAATAATAATAATAATGAATTGCACATCGCCCATGCTCACTAACACTACTGGTTGGCAAAATGAGGGACCGTCGTGCCTTTTTGTATGGGGCTGATGGTGGCGTGAAGCATACACGTTTGTGCGTCTGCCTAGTGCACAACTCTATGGTGTTTGCCAACCAATAGTGTTTCTACGCATGCGTGAATGTAATTAGCATATTAATCATGGGAAGGGCTAATTGGAACCTGGGATAGGAAGACCATTGTACTGGGTGAAATGCTAATTGGCAGCAGACATAAGTCATTTTATATTGTTTAGGTAAATCCGAGCATGTCGTGGCCGAGTGGCTTAGTGCATCGGACTCAAGTTTTGGTCATCAGGTTGTGGGTTTGAATCCCGGTCATGACACTTGTGTCCTTGAGCAAGAAACTTAACTATAACTGCTTCTCTTCACCCAGGGGTAAATGGGTACCTGTGAGGGCAGAGATGGTTCTTGTGATTGATTTAGCTTGGTGCGCTACATATTTTGGCAACACAGGCTGTATACTCCCCAGGGAGCTGAGATGGTTTAAGGAATGAAATAGATGGCCCAGGGACCAGGGGTAATAATGTTGGAGTGCCACGAATTTGAGCACTATATAAAAAGCCACTATTATGTGCGTATTTTTGAAAACAATTGTTAAACCCTATAAGTCTGGTGCCACCAAGCATACCTGAAAGTCTCCTATTGCTCAACAAACAATAAAAACCTGCAGAGTCTGTTCCCACACCGTGTCTCAAAAGTCTCTGTCATTGTGTTATAGAGACCTAAGTCAGTGGACATGTTTGGTATCATTTGCCAATGGATGCTCTTTAGATCCTTGAAGGAAAGCTCTCAACCTCCTCCTCCTTATGAGGCAAATGACATGGGATGACAGGGAACTGAACCATGTCTTACCCTTGATATTTCTTCTTCTCCATGCTCCTGCATCCATTCTTGTTTAACTTTCTCCATCTTAACTCTCTCATTAGTCCAGCCACGTCTTGCTGAGGATACAGCATCCTCCACACTCTGGTCTGCATCTTAAACAAACACAAACCCATCCAAAGATTCATTTAATCCAAAATAGTACATAGGAAAAAAACCCAAGTTTCAATGCTTCTAATGGGCATCAAGTAAGTTTTGATCACAATGAAGTCATCTTCATCCCTCTCCCCAAACAAATCAATCTGAAAAAAACTAAGGCAGGGAAAGAAAATAGTCTGCCACCTGGAAGAAGAATCAATACTAATTTTAGGTTGATTAAAGACAAATTAACTAGAGCGGGACTTGAACCTGCAAACTCCAGACTAATGTGCCGGTGCTCTACCAACTGAGCTATCTAGCCCTAATGTTGGCAGTCTCCCTATTTTGTCAATATTTTTAATCGGGGGTGCCAGTCAAAAGCCATTCCACCTGTAACTGCAATATAGCCAGGGATCACACCCAAGTTTAAGATACAACCTAGGAAGCGGCAGCAGAGGGATCACCTTAAGGGGATGCATATTTTTCTTTCAAATATCAAGTAATAAACCACAAGAGAAACTGACTGGGTAAAGAATCAATACTCTATCTATTATTAGTACTGGAAACCAGACCTAGATGCATATGTGTACTATACCTTCATTTGTCCACTGCTCTCTAGCCATCTCAATAGCTTTTTTCACTTTCTCTTTAGTGTTTGCCTCTGCCTCTATCATCCATTCTGTCTTGGCATTAGAGAGAGACATCTTAATAACCCGAGCCTTGTCTACGTCATGCTCTCTCTGGAGCTCCTTGATGCGGTTATTCAGGTAGTCTTGCTGTTTCTTTTCTAATTCTTCTTTTGCTGTTGGAAAGAAGGTAAGATAGATCATATAAAACTTCCAAACAGAGAAAAGGGGACAGTGGTATCCATGGCCCAATTTTAGAAAGCTGTTAAAATTGCAACTTTGTTGCACATTCCTGAACAATTCAGAAAATCAAGTTTTTACCGTTGGCTCATGCTACAAGTTTACAAGCTATGAACACCTCAGATCCTCACCGTTGGCTCATGCTAAAACTTTACAAGCTATGAACACCTCAGATCCTCACCGTTGGCTCATGCTAAAACTTTACAAGCTATGAACACCTCAGATCCTCACCGTTGGCTCATGCTAAAACTTTACAAGCTATGAACACCTCAGATCCTCACCGTTGGCTCATGCTAAAACTTTACAAGCTATGAACACCTCAGATCCTCATATTTGGCTTCAATACTTTGAGCCACAATTTTGACAGAATTGTTCAAATTTGTTTTTTTGCTAAACCCATCACAATCAGTACACAAACCTGGTTTGAACTGATTCTACTTAGCAAAACTTGTCTATAATAAGGGAATTTGTATACTTGGAGAGTCTTCAGAGTGGACTGCGACTGTTAATCAAGTTGTAATGCTAGACATGACATGCACCTTTGGTATTTCTCTTTTCCAGCTCAGCTTCCATCTTGAATTGCCATTCTGCATCAGCAGCTATGAGGGCGCTCTTCATTGCTTCTTTACATACCATCTCACTCCACTCCACCTTGGCTAAGGCAACCTAGTAAGTTAAAAGCAGAGAACATTTGCTTACCAAGGTTGGTCCTTATTATTCAAATGAAAAGTCAGTGGAGTTTGAAGCTTTGCATGGTGTGGAAAAATAAGGAGTAACTATAAATAAATAAATAGTAAACTTGCGGGTACAACCATGTGTAAAATCTCTTTCAGAGGAGTGTTGGCTCTGAAAAGAGCCAGTGTACTCTGCATTCTCCTGAAGACAAGCAGAGTATACTGTTTGAAACGCCAAGACTACACTGGCTCTTTTCAGAGTGAACACTCCTCCAAAAGAGATTGTACTCCTTAAATGAAAAGTTCTTTGGATTCTTTTACACTGTGTACACAAGTCCCATGGCTAACTGTACTATCAAAAGAACAAGGCGATTCTAATAACCGGTCTTGCTCAAGAACACAAATACCACAACCAGTGAGACTAGGAGTCAAACCACCATTAGAACAATTTCAGTCAGGCAATCTCAAGTGTTTGGCTGAGCCATTACAGAAGTTCACACGTTTCAAAACTAGAAAATGTAACAATGGTCTAAAAGACAAATCATTTCTTTCCTACCTTTTCCTCAACCAAGAGTTTATTCTCCTCTTCTGTCTCCTTTCTCCAGGTGTTCTTGGTTGTCACCATTGCTGCCCGGTGACTGCTCTCTAGGGATTCATGAAGCTCCTTCAAGGCTGCATCATGCTGGATCTGCCACTCAGTCTTAGCCTGTAAGTCGGTAAGGAGATACATTCACAATCTTTGCTTTTACGATGAGTCTCTCTACTAAACTACTCATAATTCATGATCACATCTACTTCTTGTAAGATTGTCATTCCATTCTTGTAGTTTTGGAATTGACTTCTGACACTGTGGAAATAAATGAACCTTGACCTATGTGATAATGTAAATGTCACCATCTGTTCCGGTAGCATTAAAACAAGGACAGGAGAGTATTCTAAGAAATCATATCAAGGGAAATCCAATGACTTTATACGTGCAATAATCTGACCTGATCCAGTTGTGTTGTTGCCTCAGCTTTCAGTGTCTCAGTCACTGCATCCTGAATCTTGTTCTTCTCTTCACATACATCAATGTAGAGTCCCTTTACCTCGTCCAGCTCCTTCTGAGCTTGCTCTAAATCAGTCCTGAATCAAGTAAAGATCAACAAGACTAATTCAAGACTTGTAAACTATATAAGAACTTCCTTTTAAAAGCAGGGATGAGATTGTAAGAAATAAAAAAGGTTGGACACTGAATGCTGGAGTTCACAATTTTGGAGTTCACCAAAAATTTTTTATTTTAGTTATCGAGTAGTTTACAAGGCTTTTTATATGTTACTGCACTATTAGATTTCACCAAAAGAGGTCGCATGGTCTCACTCTATCGGGTTGTTGTGAAAGCGCCCGCTGGCGTATGATGGTTCTTTAAGAGCCTTTGCTTGCATTCAAAGTAGCAAGATAACAAAGATTACCAACCCATTTATTGGACAGATGTGACCACGTTTGTGTGTCACTCGATTATCTATGCTCGGAGCAAGTGGGTGTGTGTACGTGTGCGTTGTGTACATCGTGATTGCAATAGTTCGGTTTGGCAGCCCTTTAATCTGACCATTTATTAACACATTATACTTTCATGTTACATGGAACTGAAATTGTAAGTCAAATATTTTATTTTCATAATCGCAAGGTCAGATTTCCGACAAAAGTCAGAAGAATCTCATCAGTGTAAGAGGGGACATTGGAGATACAAATCTTATTTAGACATAATGGATGCATTTTGAGTAAGCTGTCTGGTACCTGAGTTCCAGTATCTGATGTTGGTGTGCTTCTTTGAGCATGTCTCTCTCAGATTGAAACTCATTCACCATCTGTTCTCTCAGATTCTTGGAGGAGTCCTCATGGAGCTGTAGGCATGTCCTCTGAACTCTATAGATATTTCACAAATCAAAAGAGGCATTGAAAAAATAGTGACAAAAAGGGAACAGAAATGAGCACAACCTCTGAGCCCCTTTTTCCTATATTCAAGATTTTACAGGGCTTTGAAATAAAACGATTACGTTTTGAAAAAGAAAAAAGCCTTGGTCATAAAAAGAGATATTACTGAACTTATGAATTGTTTTATATTTCCACACAAGACATCAACCAATTTAAAATTAGTTATTTTGATTTGGAAGACTACTAAGCAAAGCATGAAAGACATTTTCAGGACTACTTAAAAGATGGACACTGACGACAAGTCAATAATAGCACTCCGTACTAATGCTAAAAATAGAAGCTAAGTACGTGGATTTCAGACAAATGTGTCTAACTTCACTAACATACGCGCATGTACATGTCTAAGTTTTATGTTTACTCGCATACTAAATATACTACTGGTGCAGTTTGGCATAATGATTATGCAGTGATCATGTCAGTAGTGGAATGTTTGTCTGACAGCAGGGTATTTTGAGCAAAAGTAACCTCATTAGTGCAGAGTTCTATGATATGGAAATTTAACAAGAAAACACAGCTTTAGACAGCAGCTAACATACATGTAATTAAATATAAATTAATGTCAATTGTATCAAAACATGAACGGTGTGTTTGATGTGTACAAATGATTGTTAAACACATCTGTCAACTCTTACCTATCCAAGTCAATTTTCTTATCTTTATCCCAGTCAGCCACCATCTCAACCATCTGCCTTTTCAAGTCCGAGTTCAGCTCCTTGAGATGACTGACCTCTGACCTCAGCTCTTCCAACATCGCTGCATTGCTCTCCTTTTCAGATTGAAGTTGATCAATCTGCTCAAGGAGGTCTTTGGATGACGGAGGGTTGTCGGTTGGTGACATAGATTTGGACGTCTGAAGTTGAGCTTCTAGTACCTTTAATCTCACCTGAGTATGAATTGAATCTTAGCCTTAATTGAAAAACAATCACTTTAATGTTCATTCAAGGCACTGCAAACCCAAAGATACACATCTAAATATCAGTTACTTTCTCTGATGTGTGATAAGTACTTTAAACTCAGTGCTTTCTGAGTCAGTGACGTTGGGCCAGTCTGAACTGTTCTTCCATCACCGGGCACGCTCAGTGGACCAGCTGTTAAGATATCACTACAAAATGTTGTGTGCCACTTTCACATTTGTAAAATTGAATTGAATCCTACCATGATGTAGTGGTTGCAGCAGCCACGGTGTTTTTTAAAATTGTCTATAACACATTTACCGAGCATGCGCAGATAGTTATAGTCTTTAGGTCTCAAGGCATTTGAAACTGGTTATTCTATACCATCGCATAACGTGCTGGTATATTTCACCAACAGAGGATTCTCTCTCATTTAATTGCAGTGTTGTAAAAGCGCTCGCTAGGGTTCGATGGTTCTTGCCTGTATTGTAGCATGCCAAGTAGTGAGATGACAAAGACTAACAGCCTGTAAATTATTGGAAATGATGCGACTGCCTGTGTGACTGTAGTGTGTGTGTGCATAGAGAAAGGACCATGTGTATATCGCTTGGATTTGTGCGTTGTGTACATCCTGATTACATAATGGTTTGCAGTTTGTGGCCCTTTTGAGTGATGTTTTATGGTTATCTGAACCATAAAAATGTAAACCTGTAACCGGACGATCGTCCAGTTAACCAGGTAACTGTCACAGGCTTAATTACTCCCATTATTAGCTCCATTTCCATTTGACGCTGTGTCCAATGATGAAAATAAGGGTTTTCTGTCCGACTTGGCCGCTAACAAAAGCAGTAGCCCGACGCCAGAATTCTGAGTGTCCCGGGCATTGGACAATTGGATTTGTCAACCCCTGCTTAGTGAAATTAAATAGTAAGTATATTAAAATCTTCCAGATGTAATGTTCACTTCAAGTTGTACATTTAGGCAGTTTTGTTTTACCTCTGTGTCCTTGCCAGTAGTCTTTGATTCCAGCACTTTGTTCTTCATAGTCTCTATTTCAGCCTTAGATGCTTTGAGATCACTCTGTAGTTTAGCAACCTGACCCCTCTTGGTTCGGTTACTCTGTAAAGATCGTTCTAGCTCTTTTCTTAAGCCTCTAATGAGATCATCTGGGGTCATGTTGGAGCCAGGGTCTGTGGATGGCCTGAGGGAAGTCATCAGATAAACAAATATATTTGTCAATTTAGACACAGGAATTTTTTTTGCATCTCTTTCAATATGACCTATCTTAATGCTTGTTGTTGATCAAGAAGATAACAAATGTGTGTTATACCTTTTTTAATAACATATTTTGTATTTGTACACTTTTGATACCCAATACACTATCAGCAACTGTGGTTTATTGATCAACAGTTAACATGTAAACAAAATTATGATTTTAAATTATAACGTTTGTTGTATATTTTATGTCTAATTTTATGTCTTATTCATATACAATCTACCACTGACATGATACAAGGATCTGTAAGCTCAGACTGAGGTTGGTTTTATCTTAGTCAACAATCATGCATAAATCACTGCATATGTCTGAAGTTCAACATTCCCTGTTAAGCCAACAGCCATAGCCACAGCCTCAGAGCCTCAATATTGAGAAATGGCCTTTGACTACATATGAAACTGTGGCTTTGGATAAGGCTATGGCTACTTTGAGCCAAACACTTGTGTACCGTTTAATTTGAGGAGTTTTCCAATCAGACTTGGCTAGATTCCTGACGGCAAATGACTTGGCATTCTGTGTGGATTCTGGTGACTTAGCAGACGTTACACCTAACTCCATGGCAGACTCATACATCTGAAGTTGCTCCTTCAGTTCAGATAACTCCTCCTTTATTCCAGAGATAAATAAAGCATACAATAACAAGCAGAAAAGATTTAATTTTAGACCAATAGGTATGCGCCAGTGCTGCACACTGCACTGCCATTGCTGGAGTGCTCACGACAGAGATTTTGTACACACAGTTTTGGAAAAATCAATGTCTTTTTTACTTTTTTATGCAAATAACGTGTCTTGCTCAATGATTTACACAATTTCCCGGACAGGACAGCATGACATAACGATGTAGAACACTGACCATAATTATTTGCAACTAAAAAACATAAACTGAATCCTGAAAACGGCGCAAACAATAGTTGACTTTAAGTGTGATAGACACGGAAACTGCACAATCGGGTTGAAAATGCGTTAAAATCTGCAAGTTTTTTTGGTGTCAATTTCAGTATTCACTTTCTGCTTACTTCCAGATATTTAATAAGTATGTATTTTCTTCCTCCATGGTTTTACATTATTATGTCATGCTGTCTTGTCAGGGAAATTGTGTACATTTTTGAGGAAGACACTTAATTCACAAAGAAAGATAAAAAGACAGCAATTTGTCCATGTCTTTTTGTACAAACCTTGCTCTGCCAGCACCCCAGCAATGGCGGCGTGCAGCACTTGTGTGTATAAATTGGTCTTTAGAGAACCAGTCCAACCCAATCCCAGGAAAACAAATCTGAAAACAGGTTGTTCGTGTTAATTGGTTGGACTGAGGATTCCGCTCAATCAAATTCCAACAGATTTTTTATGACTGCGATATGGTACCGAGGACTGCTCAGCAAACCCACCTATATGTTGAATAAATAGTATGCTGCTGGAAATTGACTTATTCAACAAGATTCAAACATATGAAAATAGGCAATTTTTTATGTCAGATATCTATAAACTAATATTGAAACAAAAACAAACAAACAAAAAACTCCTGAATTTAAAGATAAATACAGGATTTGTAATAAACAGAATTGTTTCTATAGTATTAGTTTCAATCTGAAAGTCTACTGATTGATAAACTTTGTACCAAAACCCAATCCTCCAGAAATACAGTCAAATTTGAGCAAATAGCAATTGTCACAATCAAAATTAGCCCTATATGAAAGTGCACAAAATCCATGACAAAGCACAAATTGTTTGATGTTGTTTTTCACTAAAACACAACTACGGAATGATGAAAATGTCACAGGTTGTTTGTACAGCGTATATATTGAAAACCAGGGGATGGAAATTAATGTACTATTCCAAAAATCAATGATGTACTTTCCTTCAACTAATCTTATGAAATGATTTTTGGCCAACAAGAATTCACTTAACAATTTTTAAAGAAAGTAAAGCTGAGTTATTATTCCGACCTGTAATGCTGTAGTCATGTCTTGACTGAAGCTACGAGCTGCTTCAACTTGCTGGAGCTGCACACGTAGGAGGTTGATCTCTTGAAGTGATCCTGAATCAACAATTAACGGAAATCAAACGGATGAAAACAAGTGTTTTTCTGGAAGTATCATTCGCCTTCAGTGGAAGCCAAAAACATTTAAAACATTTGGAAGGTTTGAAGGAAAAGTTGTATGATGCTGCCACCAACTTTGTCTGGCACTCTGTGCAATAATGGATATTGATTCTTGTTATACCAAAAGGGGATCTGACTATTTTACCCTTTCAGCCTCACTTTGGTCATGCTGATGAAGAAGCAAAAACATGGATACACCATGATAAAAGTCTTTTGTTTCAAATGCATGTTCTCTTTGAATCAAAATATACTTTCATTTTCAAGTAA
Organism: Plazaster borealis; assembly: GCA_021014325.1. Taxonomy (NCBI): domain Eukaryota; kingdom Metazoa; phylum Echinodermata; class Asteroidea; order Forcipulatida; family Labidiasteridae; genus Plazaster; species Plazaster borealis. The sequence goes on from CM037463.1 coordinate 13,533,013, forward strand.
AATATACATGTATGCCAAGTAATATACCACAAGGTAAACTGACTGGGTACATTTTAAATAATTTTGAGTTAAACAAAGAAAAAGTGACTAGAGCGCTATTCAAAATTAGACATGATTTCGTCCAACAATGCAATTCTTGCATTGGATGTAAACTGAGCGTTTGTCTTGTCATATGTACAACTATGCAGCATCAGATACAAAGTGCTTTCTGGAGTATTCTGTAAAACTCCATCAATGTATTTGAAAGTCTACTATGCATACCTTGTCTCTGCATTAAAGGTAAAATGAATACAAAAGCTGAACTAAAAGAACAATAGTTCTAATACAGAAAAGCAGGAACTAATAACGATGATAATCTGGAAATTAATAATGTGTTCTTGTATCACAATACTTTACAGAAACTATATTTTTAAACATAAGAGAGGGTTTTGTGTAAGAAAGAATATTGCCTGACATCCAATTTATATACAGCCTTTTAGGCAATAAAAGGTACTGCGGCACAATTTGCTGCCACTGCCAGTAATACTGGGGGTAAGCCCCTTCTCTTTAATGATAAGTGTCCTGGCTTCTTTAAAATGCATTACACAACACAAGGAACCTACAGCTTAGTATCCCATTCTTAATATCCCACCCAAAGGACAAAGCAATTAGTGGTCTTGCTCAATGACACAAGAACCACTACAAGGGGTCGATTTCACAAAGAGATAAGACTAGTCTTATCTGAAGTTAGGACCAGTAACTGGTCTTAACTTAAGACTAGTCCTATCTCTTTGCATTGCCTAGGACTAGTCCTAAGTTAGGAAGAGTTTTGTGAAATCGACCCCTGGACCCGAACCCACACTCTGTCAACACACAAGACCACTTGGCCATGACCCTTTTTCCTCCTACCTGTCTCAAGTAAATCTCTGCATTGTTTCTGGCTTTGTTGTAGTTGGCTTGTCAATGTGTTGATGGTATTACCCTGTTCAAGTTTCTGCTGCTCGGTTGACTTGGTAACATTAGACAGCTTGTGATGAAGACTAGCAATCTCATTATTCTATGGAATCAAATAAGAGTGATCAAAACGTTTTATCCTAGTCTCATTTTCCCAGCTGATATAGCTAAACTTGAATGCTTGTGAAGGAGACTATCAGTTTGATTAAACTGCAGAATAACGTCACTGTGTACTAAAATAAGTATGCTAATGTTCCATTCTAGCTTAGACTAGAGACATAGACTATATATCGCAAAACTATGTTGAATATACAAGCATAAAATTTGTAGTAAGTGTTTCGTCTGATAATTGATTCAAATACTCTGGATGTATTTTATGAAACAAACCTGCAGCAGTTTCATGACAATCCAATGTTCCCAGAAGATGGAAATAACAGGTAACATGTGTTCATTACATGGTCATGATCTGCAAGGTATTTCGTGACATCAACTTTTCCCAAATATGGTAAAGTTTCTTATGCACCCGAAAGATCAAGTAAAGCCCTTTAACCTAAGACAACACTGATGATGACCCCTTCGCTCCTTTTCTTCAGATAATAAACTAACCTTATCTTCTAAGGTCCCTTGACTACTGTCCACCTTCTCCTTCAGTCTCATCAACTCCTGCTCGTATCGTTGCTGAAGATTCTTCAGAAGTCCATCCTGCTGCTCTCTGGCCTTGGCTAGAGGTTGTGACCGCTGCAGCTCGGTCAGCTGGCTAGACAAGCTTTCTATGGCAACCTCGGTTGATTGAAGCTTCTCCTCTACCTGTGGTGAGATATGAATTCTGGACAATCAGTTTCAGTTATAGAGTATTTAACATAAGCACGCTAAATCCAGAAAAAAACCATTTTACCTGGTTTTGTTGATTTCATAACTGAATAACCAAACCACCCATGCAGAGTGTTATGTTGGGTTACATGGTATTGTAATTTGTATATGATTTATAAACCATTTGATACAGTAAAGACCTTTTGCTCTGATACAATTAGCCTTTCCCACGAAATATGCTAAATACATTCACACATGCGTACAGACACTATTGGTTGGCAAATGCCATAAAGATGTGCATTAGGCAGAAGCACAAATGCGTGAGTCATGCCACGATCAGTCCCATACAAAAAGGCAAAATGTTCCCTCACTTTGCCCACTAGGACCCAATTTCATGGCTCTGCTTACCGCGGAATTCTGCGCTTACGTATCATAAAAATGTGTGCTACAAGGGCTCCGTAAGCGCAGAATTCCGCGGTAAGCAGAGTCATGAAATTGGGCCCAGTAGTGTTAGTGCACACACGCAATGTGCAACTCACATATATTTTCAAGGGAAAAGTCCATTGCCATGCAAAGCACCATACCAAGAATAGACTGGCTTTTTTTCACAGTGTTTTGTTACCATGAAATCAGATCTAAATCAGGAATTTGGGAATGATTCTTTTTAGTCTGACCTGATGTTTGGCAGCATTAAGTGCTTGTATCTGTACATGAGCTGACTGAAGCTGCCCTTTTAGCTCGCTGGTTTCTTGTTGTGATGCAATCAATAGCTCCTGACAATGCTCATAGCTGGCATTCACTCCTGCCTTCTCTCCTTAGGTAAGACAATACATAGAACAATTCATCTCATGTTGACTGTCCTTAAAATACGGTTGTAAAGGAAAACAAATGTTTGGTTTAAAAAATAGTACCCTTTGAACATATTGATTTGCTTTACTAAGTGAATATCATTCTGTTTCTACAAGAACATACCCCTTGATGAAAAAAGGTAAACAAACCCCATTTTACATGGCTTAAAGTATAACACAAGTTGCTGTTTTCAACTGCAGGCAAAAAACTGTAATGGACAGAAAAACAGAAACCTGTCTACAGTAACACACACATTAAAAAACAACAACAAACAGACAAATTATATCACGCTTTTATAAGTGGTCTTTCAGTTTCCTATGGCACTTATATCAGCCCGAGAAGTTGTCTGAAATCCCAGTTTGGAATAACTGTCATCTGCATTAATACAGAGTTCTGATGATGGTACAATTATAGACCAGTTTGGATGGCAACAACCCTGTGAGCTCTAATACAACACAACTCCAGGGCTGGTCAATATGGTAGCTCTAGGATGGTCAGACCGGTCTGTCATGCATAATGCATAGTGCGCAATGCATAACAATTAAAATGCATGCAAATCAACGCACATAATTCCATGTATCAGTCTTGCATACTCCTGCTCTGTACAAGTTATGTGCATTGCATGGAAAGTATTTTTATTTTAAAGGATTGTGCACTACACACAATGCATGACGGACACATGGATTTCCAGCCTGAGGATGTTCTGTATGTAACATGTTTGAATATTTGTTCTTTACCTTGAGCCAAAGCGAGTTGATGGTTTAGAATTCTCTTCTCCCTCCCTGACTCTTCCTTAAGAACCTGGAGTTGGCTGCTCAGATGGTCTAGTTCCCTACCTCTTGCCTTGTATAAGATCTGCAGCTGAGCCATCTGTCTACTTTCCTCATCACCACCTACAAACAAAAAGATCTATTAATAACTGACCTGGGGAAAAAAGGTGAGTGATATCATGTGAGAACAGGTCATAGCAGTTAGAAATCCAGACTTTGCTTTACTCACCAACACCCAGAAACTGCTTCTGCAAAGGGTCCTCAGCATCTTGTGCAAATCCCACAGTAGCTTGGTTGGTAACTGTAGGAAATCCATTGGATTGTATTGCTTGCTGCATTAGTTCTTTCTGTTGAGAATGTCCACCTCTGTATTGAACTCTGGGTAAGAATTGTTCCAAAATGAACACATTTAAGCAATTCAACTGAACTTCACTTCTTTGCTTGAATAAAAATACTACAGCAGTTGCTAAGTCTAAATAATTGAGCATGTACTACCTGAGATAAAATCAAAAGTGTTGAACAAACAAAATTAATCTGAAAACAATTGGTTTGATATTTATCAAAACATAGCGATCTTTGAATGAGAATTGATCAAGTAAGTGCTTACTGAAACATTAGATTAAAGAGGAAGGGAAATGTTAAATTCAATATTGAGATGTACTCATTTTCCAATAGATAGAGTCCCCATGGGAGTTGGGAAAAATTACACATCTCTAACCTCACGTTAAAATGGTGTAAAATGTTATTGTATTCGATACCCTTCCAGTGCAAAATTTGTCAACATTCATAACATCTGATTACATCATTCTGAGAAAAATGGGTCTGTACAATTTTGTACAGGAATGTTTTGGTTCATTCCAGACTTTTTCAGAGTGAAATTTGAACATTACGTCATTGGACTTCAACAACTAATGGGTCTTTACATTCCAAGGAGGAATTTTTATGTCAGTCAAAGGTCAAATTCAAGGCTGATTTGATTGAATATCTATTGGAAAATGAGTACATCTCAAAATTGAATTTGACATTTTCCTTGCTCTTTAATTGAAGTTAGGCCATCGCAATAACCCTCTGAGGTTGAACTGCCTTCATATAAATATATTTAAACAAAATAAAGTGGTAAAATGGAAAAGCCATGCGCTTGTTCAGTAAATTGTAAAGTCAATGCATCTGCTGCACACAAATAACTTTTCACCATATCCGGTTCTATTAAAGCTGGAACATGTTTATAAGTACAAAGGCTGTAGTTTTACTACATAAAACTCCTTCCCTTTATGACAGAAACTGATAATTCTGAAAAGGGGAATCAAGTTGTTGAAAACATGTAAAAGGCAAATCTAGGAATGTTTCCCTCATCCTAAAAGAACTAGCTCCAACTGTGCATTTCCTATGCGCTTCTGGTAATCATTGGAGCCAATTTATGTCAAATGAGCCTGGCTTCAAGGAATTTTGTCAAACTTACAAACAGAAGAGTCACTTTATAACTTGAGTGAATATCTGTTTCAAAGTGTTTCATTTCATTTCATTTATTAATTTAATTCTGATTGTGAAGCCAAGGACTCTCAGAAAAGCGAACTTAATCACTATACTAGCCAGGAACCCCATGGAGAGAAGACAGAGAAGGAAGTTTCAATTTGAATGTGGGAGGAAAACCCAAGAGGAATATTCCAGGGAAAACCCACTTAGTCAGGTAGGGACTGAAAACCCAATCCACAGTGTCCCCGGTGGGATTCAAACCGAGGTCCTAGAGGTTGAAGGCCAACCCAACCTGTTTATATACCTGTTTGAGGATGGTTCTAATCCATGGCTGGCTTGTTGCTTTACATTCCTCCCTTGGTGATGCTGTTGAGTATTGGCTGAATACTGCTGAGTGTGTTCAGCATTGTCTGATGGATTATACTGCTGGACATTCTCATTGTACCTTTGCTCTGGATGATTTGATTCTGTATTCTCAATAAAGCTTGGTTCTTCATCTCCTCCATTTTGCATCTGGTCCTCATCAGCGTACTCATGATGGTATCCATTCATCCCATTGGTTGCCTGGTAATCACCATGGTTACCATAGTTCTGGTATCCATTCATGCCATTGTTCATACCTTGAACATTGTAATTTTGCTCGTATTGACCGTTTCTAAACCTTTGCTGTGCTTCATGTCCAGGGAATGAACTCCCTGTTTCTGGTACCTCATCACTAACAGCGCCCTCTACCTCGCCTCGTTCATATTGTTGTCCAATGGTATGTTCTTCAATCAACTCATTGTCTGATGATTCAACAAGCTTATGCCCATTCTGGACATGGTTGGCGCCATTGGTCTTTGAAGGGATGTAGTGCTGCAAGCAAAAGAGCCAAAGACTGATTTAAACTTCAAAATATGTTAACAATTAGTTGCCAAACCAAATGATTTACAGAACTTTATGCCTACAAGATAAACAAATGTGTACACAGGTAACCTTACCATGGTTGGGGTAAGAGTGTTGAGAGGGGTGGGTTACTATACCCAGTGGGTGCTGAACAACTCACCTGGTGACTGGCTTGATGGTGATGGTTGGGGGTAAAAGTGTTTAGAGGGGGTGGGTAACTATACCCAGTAGGTGCTGAACAACTCACCTGTTGACTTGCTCGATGGTGATGGTTGGGGGTAAAAGAGGGGTTGGGTTAATGAACCTAGTGGTGACTGGCTCGATGGTGATGGTTGGGGGTAAAAATGTTTAGAGGGGGGGGGGCTAACTATACACAGTGGGTGCTGAACAGCTCACCTGTTGACTTGCTCGATGGTGATGGTTGGGGGTAAAAGAGGGGGTGGGTTACTGAACCCAGTGGGTGCTGAACAACACACCTGGTGACTTGCTCGATGGCGATGGTTGGGGGTAAAAGAGGGGGTGGGTTACTGCACCCAGTGGGTGTTGAACAACACACCTGGTGACTGGCTCGATGGTGATGGTTGGGGGTAAAAGAGGGGGTGGGTTACTGAACCCAGTGGGTGCTGAACAACTCACCTGGTGACTGGCTCGATGGTGATGGTTGGGGGTAAAAGAGGGGGTGGGTTACTGAACCCAGTGGGTGTTGAACAACACACCTGGTGACTGGCTTGATGGTGATTGTTGGGGGCAGGAGTGTTGAGAGGGGGTGGGTGCTGAACAACTCACCTGGTGACTGGCTTGATGGTGATGGTTGGGGGTAAAAGTGTTCAGGAGGGGTGAGTTACTGAACCCAGTGGGTGTTAACAACACACCTGGTGACTGGCTCGATGGTGATTGTTGGGGGCAGGAGTGTTGAGAGGAGGTGGGTAACTATACCCAGTGGGTGTTGAACAACTCACCTGTTGACTGGCTTGATGTTCATGGCTTGGGCCAGGAGTCTTGAGAGGGGGTGGGTTACTGAAGCCATTAGGTGTAGATGTCTGCTGCGTCTGCTGCTGAATCAGTCTGTGGTGAGCAGGAAGCTTCTGCCTCAGGTGGTTCCAAGGATCAGGGCTTGATGGAGATAAATACAACATAATTAGGGCCATCATCTTTGATAGCTACCTCTCAATATACAAACAACAACATACCATTTTACCTTCTTTTGGTTAGATGGATTTGGCATTTAAAAAAACATAGATGGCATTTGCATGATAAAGATCATTACCTGAAATGCTCTTGACAAATTTAAGGTTGGAAGGACTGAATTTGGTATGAGAAGTGCTCTCAACTGATTTTCAACACTTGAGATGCAAGTGTTGATAAAGTATTCTGAAGTCTTGAGAATGACACAAGTTCAATTAAGTTTATTTGTTAGACCTGAACTTTATAAGGTCATATCTATGCTGACACAGTCTCACATATTTTAACTCTTGTGACACAGTGCCTGTCTTGTATCATTGCTAACTCCCATAACTTGAAATGATTGAACTGAAATCCTTCTTGATTTGGTGAGATTGGTATTCTGAGATTATGTACCATCTGATATGTTGATCTTCAAGACATTGTAATTTTGAAAACAGCTTCAAAACTTTCTTACAATGATCACAGAAGTCCCAAATAGATTATATAAAAAAGAATAACATGATCAAAATGTCAGCCTAAACTTTCACAGATATCTAGGATTCTCAAAATCAAGAGGCTAGATGCAATACTAAGAATGTAGACTGACATTTATAATCCAAACACAATAATTCTCTTGATATAATAGTTTTTGAAGAGGGTGTGTTATGATATCCCAACTGATCCCTGAATATAGCTTGTAGTATCCAATTATGATATGACTCACCTAGTAGTAGTTTGAGGATTGTCATGATGTTGGCTGAGTGAGCCACTTGACTCGTGACTGGAAAACGAGGCTGTGTCATCGTCTAGCAGATCATCTGGAAGAGCAGTCGACAACAATTCACGCAGCTGAGAAAAAACAAAACAAAGACAAGAGAAGATTCAAATTTGTAAGCAAGAAGGTTGTTTCAACCTGGGACAATATCCATAGAGCTGCCTGGCACATTATATTCCCTGAGCTGAAATCTGCAAAGAACAAGTAGATTACCAGACCCAATGCCATGTACTGTGATGCATACTGGTTGTGTGTTCATTATGCTAACAGCTAAATTGTTAAATTTTTAGCCTTCGAGAAAGACTCTGCTAGGGTTGAAACGTCAGGCCATTAACTTTTTTTTGCATTTATACCATAGGTCCTTTTGGTTGGTAAGCAGTTTGCAACAGCTAAATCTATTTCATCAAATTGTTAGATCATAACAGGAAAAACAAAAAAATTGAGCACATTTCAGATTTAAGGGTTGACTTTTACTCAATACAAGATTTTTAATTTCTTAAAGGAATCGATGGATAGGAGTATAAAGGCTAATACCATAGCACCAGAAGAAATTAAATTCCATGCCTCATCACTCTCACTTAAATTGATATCAATATTTTATTACACAGTTCGGAAATCGGGCTGAATTTGTATTTGTTTAACTCCCAAAAGAAGAAACAAAAAAGCAAGAGAAACCTCCTCCCCCAAAATCCCCCCCAACAAAATTCAAATCATACTTTGTGAAAAAAAGCCCTACATTATCAACCAATCTACAAGACATAATAACTACTCCTTTCAAAAAATAATTGTTAAATGCTCAGCATAAGGCCACATAAAAAAATAAAACAATTGTTGAGCGTTCTTTTTTCTGAGGGGGGAGGGTGTTTTTTTTTTTTTAATTTTTTTAATTGAGTTTTGTTGACGTTGAGTTTTGTTAAACCAATTTAACTCCTAGATGACATTTTCTGTAAACATTTTCAAAAAACTAAAATGCACTGTAGCCTAAGTAAAGATTTGAAGAATTGTTCTTGTTTTTGCCAACATGAATAACCTTTCTTCAAACATCTTTTCCAACCTAACTGTGCATGCGGTGCAGAACACAGCCAAATTTGACTGGAAAGATCATTGAAAAGGCTGTTTTATGAAGAAGGAAAAAAGAAAAGAAAAAAAAAGGGGTCGCGGGGGTTTCACAGGGTCAGGCAGGGACGATCAACAATTTTTTTTCCATGTGGCTTAATGAGCATGGTCACATTGGAGGAAATACGCAAATGAATGGCTTGACCCCTTCCTTCCACCACTCCATCAAGTATTGGCATCAAATGAAGCCAAGGATGCTTCCATCTTGGCCAGTAGCCAACAAAGATTTAAAACATTGGAACAATTGGCATGGTTGCTATGGCACTGGTTGGCCTCCATGAGTCTGTTAATTTGCACTGGGTTGACCAAGTCCTTTAATTTCACACTGATGACAACCACTATTCATTACTACAATATTAGTATAATAACTTACCTGGAAAAGTGCATTTTCAATATCTTTTAACTCTTGAAGCTCCACATCCCCCATTGAACCAAAAACATAATTCTTTTTCAAGAAACATGTAAATTTTTCTTTCAAATTCCTGGAAGCTGGTGGAAATGTCTATAAGTTTCTGATGTTGCTGTCAATTGCTTTAGTTAAACTAACAGGCGTACTCATGTCATAATCCTGGTATAATAGACTATTATACTCCATCATTGCTTAGAAACAGGAACCTACTTGTCCCAAGTACTGATCCCATTGAATTACTGTCATCAACAAAATGTGACCATCCACTCCTGTTTTGATATCATATTACAGAAAGGCTTGATGGGTGATAACTTTATCCAAAATGTAGAGCATACAACATAATATGGTACCAATATTCCTGATTAATATCTGCACAATGTTAGAAATTATGTGCAATGTAAAGAAATGTTAATGAGTCCAGTCTGTCTATCGGTTCATGCAGCAGCACAGACACATGTTGTCATCTGGATAACAATTATGCAAATCAGATCTGAATCCATATGGTGATTTTTCTGTCTACTTGGCCTGATGTCATGTGATGACTCTGATAATTGTTTGCAAATCATGCAAATACTCTCAGGTGTTCCATGTGAGCTTTGATTACATCAGTGTCCCTGCTCATAAACAGTTACATCTTGAATTCCTAAGTGGACGACAACAAAAAGGAGAGATCCTGTACAGATATCCAAGATGGGTTACCATTAACTGAGCACAAAATTAGTTGATTGGCTGATTCTCTTCTAGGGTAAATAATTGTTCGTCCTGAGATATTGTTGAAGTTGTCAATTCTCGCTTCTTATTGTTCATACCTGCAATATGAAATAGAAAAATATCAATCTTTTCAGTGTTTTGAAAATAAAATCTAAAGAACCAAAATTCACCTTTTGGTGGATAGTAATATGATAACTAAGGTTACTTTGAAGTACTTTTCTTGGAATTTTAAATGTTTTAAATTCTGAAATTAATTCATAACTACAGTAAGTAATAATAGTTTCAAATAATTGTTTCACGTAATGACAAAAAAGGAGAAGCTACGCATACCACAGAAAACTTTGAGAATCTTCATATTAATTTCCTACAAGTGATTTGAGAATTTTATTGAAATCAGGAATACTTCTTTGAGGAAAAGCAATCACTGATGCATAGTAGTTTTGAAAGACCACATGATTAAAAACAAAAATACTGAAGTGAAATTTCTTCCCGCCTGACCCCCCCCCCCCCAAAAAAAAGCAGCAACAAAACAAAAATAAAGCCAGACAATCCTATATCCTGTAATAAAACTACCTGTGTATTTATAAACATACGTATGTAGGATAATACATGTAGAACAGTTTTTGTTTACAGTTTTCATACAGAAATAAGATTAAAGAAATGTTTTTTTTATGTCTATAGTTACTATAAATTACGTTTGTCAAATAAAATTCACAAATTTGTTTCTGATAAGTAATGAAAATATAACAATTACTTTTCAACGAGTGTCCTGAATTAGCATAGCTCCTTTAAAAGTAGGAAATAACAATGCACTGCAGTAATAAGATAACATTACATATATCAAAACTTCTACAGTAATAAATATGCTGTGACTACATAAGCATGACAACTACAAGCCAACTCATTTGGGAATATCGCATGTGGAATCTTGAGCAGGAAACTGAAATGGTGACTAGTGTACCCTGTAATCCATACACACACGCATGCAATGATCAACCCAGTCAGATCTTTCACTGTTAATTTCAAACTTCCTGCAAACGGTTTCAAATCCAGTCCAGCTCTACATTTCCAGCTGTCATACAAACTGCAGGTTCTCTTGTACTCAATGGGTAAGCCATTAATTATGCTTTAACTTTTTTTAAACAAATTCTAAAGCTGCCTGAAATTCGTCCAATAGCAATCGTAATTAGCTATCACACAATATGTAGATAAAGAATATAGCTTGACGCAAGCCTGACATTTTAACTACATTTGTTTTTTCGCTATTATTTTATTCGATATTTAGTATTAAAGGCACTGTACACGTTTGGTAATTACTCAAAATATATATTAGCATAAAAACTTACTTGGTAACAAGCAACAGAGAGCTGTTGATAGTATAAAACATTGTGAGAAACGACTCCCTCTGAAGTATTGTAGTTTCTGAGAAAGAGGTAATTTCTCACTAAAATAATAAAAACTTCTTGCAAGAAGTTTTTATTCCTATCTGAAAGCTACCAAATTTGTACAACAAGGGTGTTTTTTCTTTCATCATTTTCTTGCAACTTCGATGACCAATTGAGCCCACATTTTAACACGCTTGTTATTTTATGCATATGTTGGGATACACCAAGTGAGAACACTGGTCTTTGACAATTACCAAACGTGTACGATGCCTTTAAAGAGAAGTTAGCTCTTGGTTCAACGGATAAATTGTTATGGTGATTTTCTTGCAAGTTTGCAGTAAACATGAAGTCACAACTTACATTTGCAGTGAGAGTCTTAAAACGGATTACTTTAATGCATACATTTGTGCAATGGAAACCTAAATAAGATTATAATAATAATTGTTCAGCCCACACTGCCAGACATACCAGATGCTGATCAGAAGTATAGCAATTTTCAACTAACAGGAAACAATCTATCTGTGTGATTGCAAAGCTTATAAAAAGTGAAACCATAACGGTTGTGTAAACAATATACATGTGTACCTAAACGATAAATAAATGCACTTTGGCCATTTAAAGGAAAGCACATATTTCAACAAATTAATTTCATTTTTGAAGAATAATATTCGTTGATCTTTGCCCTTTCGCTTGTTTTCAGTAAAACTACACATATAAAGCCCCCCCCCCCAAAAAAGTTCTAAATATCCCATTCATTTTATTTGTCCAATACAAATTTCAATACAAATTTGTAACTGAAATTTAGAGCAGGTGGCTATTAAACAAAAAAACTTTACAAAAATAAACGTTATCAGCCTTGTATTTAAAACAGCATTCTATATGGAGGTTAAACTGATTTCTTAAAATGTTATAAATAAAAAAAGCTGACAATAGTGTTGGTCTTCTTTTTGAGCATAATGTACTTGTATCGCTTGATTCTTATGTACAAATGTGCATTTTCAGAACTTGTTTAAGCTTGATTTCAAACTGAAGTAACCTAAGCCTAAATCATTTTAAGATTCAGATATTAGTAGATGTTTAACACATTTGGAATTTGGAAAAATTAAACAAATAATACCTTCACAAAATGATAATTTCAATTTGACTGATTAAAAGTTAAAAAAAGTACTCACCTTTTTTTATGATCTCTGTCCCATGGTCCCATGCACTCATCCATCTCCTACTGAAAACTGAAGAAAAGTTTTTGGCGCTCCATGTGCACTCATCAGAGCGATTATGTAAGCTCTAGTGCACCCCAAAGATCAGGGTCCACATTACTGATGTCCATACCTGGATGACGTTCATAGAAACCAGTGGTCGATTGTACATTGTACGTGTACACACAATCCATCAACCCAGACCAATACAAAAAGGCAGTGAATAATACAGTTAATGACCAGGAGGCTTTATTAAGTACACAGTCATTGTGGGATACAATGAGAGTGTTTGGGTCTTGTTGGGAGGATCCACAACTCTACTGTGATCCAGTCAGCAAAGCTAGACTAAGTCTCCATTGATATGATTGGTTGCACTGTGAGTGAAAACATGATAGCTTGACCCATGGAGGAAAGACGTTTGCCAATGAATACCACAAATTCTTCAAGATTTGAATGGAACTGAAGAGGTTAGGACATTCCTTCTTTAGATGGGAATAGCTCAGAGAATCAGTCTAATTACTGGCTTTCATTTAATTCATACTGTGTACTCTACTGAGTGTGACCACAATTTTTGAAGTACTCATTCCAAGAATAAACTCAGTCCTAATGCTTTACTACTGGGGTAGCAGAAGCAATTGCCTCCGTTGCCCCCTGGTCATTGCCTTGGTGCCTCTTTTAACATTTTCTAATAGAAATTTACAATTTCCTCATAGAGGTGCCCTTTACCAAGGAGAAAACGTCTTGGTGCCCTTGCCCTTTCAGAAACAAAGCATCAGGTCTGCAACATACATTGTAATTAAAAGATAATAGCACTTTTAACTTCCTTTTGTTTGAAATGGCTTCTTGTGACCTCCTAAAGAACAAGAATTTTGGAAGTTGGAAAACTGCCAGGGCTCAAAAATCCATTTTGATAACAAGCCATGTGAGTTGGATGACTTTAAAAAACTTAAAGGCGGATGTCCGGGACATCTTCACCAAGAGATTGACTTGGATCAATGTTTTTTGACATCAGAGTCTCACATCAAACATACACAAAGAGATCTTTGATCTATGGTGTGAATCATTGTCTGGGAGTTGACTGGGTGTAGGCACCAATATTCTGGCCGGGTGAACCAAAAATTACTAATGTCCAACATTTGGGGAATTGAGTTCTATACCTGCATTTGCTCAAACATTCTAATGATTATATAAACGGATTAAACTTTTGTTTTTTATGCTCCACTCCTCCATTAAAAAAAATACCCCCAAATACCCCAAAGGAAGAATGAAATAAAAAATAAACACATTGAAACAAACAAAACAAAAACCACAATCAAATTGATCCCTAAATAAAAAAACCCCGAAGTAACAAAAAACAAACAAACAAAACAAAAACCCAACAACCCCTTAGTGACAAACTGAAAAAAGTTACCAAGTAAAATAAACAAAAATGTCACTCAAAGTTGTTGGTTCCTGGAATGTCCTTGAAGAAAGCTCAGTTAATGTCGAGGCTGATTGATTTCTTTATACTGATATCAGTCCTTGACAAAGAGTCCAAACATAACAATAGTGTCAAGGATTAAGCGATTAACAAACAGTGATGTAATACGCATTGTGATAGGACTTATTGCTTCAGATTATCCAGTGGAGAATTCCTTTGAATTTTCACAACAAACTTCTTGTCATTGTTAAATGTGTAAGTAAATATTTCTCAAGAGAATTGGTTCCAAAGACTTGAAAATAATTTTAGCAATTTGATATTTTAATTTTTAAAGCTTGTACACTGTAAGTGCAGCTTTATGTAATTTTGATCACGATGTTATTTTATTAATTGTCTCATTCTTCTGTCCCTCAGCAACCAGGTAAGTAACTTCTTATATGCTAAGTGAGTCCTGTAATCATACAAAAATGTAGATCATAAAACAAAGTGGAGCACTCAGTATTTTTATCATTACAAAAGACAACACATTTTGACATGAATTCATTTAATCACTAAACATCCTGATCTTAACAAACTACATTGTTTGAAATAAGAAGTAATTAAACTTGCCTCTTGATGATGAGCAGAGTATACTGTTCGAAACGTCGAGACCACACCGGCTCTTTTCAGAGAGATTTTACACATGGTTGTACCTGCAAGTTTACTATTTATTTATACTACTTCATATTTCCCCACACCATGCAAAGCTTCAAACAACACTTACATGGTATGACTAACAACACATTCATATTATTTTTGTTTCATCATCTCATTTTAATTGCTAAATAATGTTTACATTACAAATAGTACATAAGATTTACTTTCTCAAGACATTTTCTTTACATTAGGCCTACTGTTTTCCAGGAAAAAGTTGTTTACAATTTGAAAAATAATGAATTTGCAAAGAAATCCTTAAGGCAACAAAGGTCAGAGACCTATGTGTACGTATGTATAAAGTATTAAACTAGTGAGTAAGGAGCAACAAACAAGAAATGAATGGTTTTATTGATTAGTCTTGTGGAAGATTTGCTAGCTAGAACTCATGTGCACTAAGGCATGTTAAAATAGTTTCAAAGCCAAAGAGCCGGGTTTTATACGAAGCAGTCAAGTACCGAGAACCCCGGATTGTTGAGGCATAGGTTGAGGGGTGTGTGTGGAGGGGGTTGAATGGTTGTGTGTGATAACAAGAGGGTCAATGAACAGGGTATGTTTATTCACAGCCTTGTTTGTTTGTATTGACAGCATTTATTGGAAAACCTTGAAATGTCATGTATTGATGTAGAAATGTATACAATCTTGTTTCTGAGGAAATACAAGGATTAGCATTAACTGCTTCCACCCACTAGGGGATGGAACTTTTAAGAATCGTCACATAAAATGAAATGATTGAATCTTAATGATGAATGTCAACAGATTTTATCTGGGATCAATTTCAAACAGCTTCATATTGACACATAAACATTTTTAGAAAAATTGGGTTACAGCCAAAATGGCATTTACAACGTTAGTGACTGTTTTTTATAATTATATTTTCATATTATCTGAAAGAAATTTGATAAAGCAATATTTAAATGCTAAGCAGTGAACTATGAAACTAGGTATTTGTAAATGTAAGCTGGGATTAGGGTTAGAGCCTTGCTGGTCCATCTTGGAGCAAGCCAGTGTTTTTAAAAACCTCAATTAATTGTATGAAAAAACACCAATGTAGATCCTTGTCATTTGATTGGAGGATTGTAGATCACATGGCATTCATTAATCAAACTATTGCATGCTAGACCACATCATGTGATAACACAGGTTCAGTAAAGTAGTGGATGCTAGAATGCAATAATTTGTATAGTTTTATCCTCCAATAAAATTTCAAAGATATATAAAAACACATAAAGAAAGGTTTGCATTCTTATTTGCATTCGTTGAAAGATAGAATGTTCCATTCAATTCAGCTTCATCTCGTTGAATGAAACACTCCATCTTTCAACCTGATGACAATGATCCCACCATTGCAGTCATAAGCATTCATTTGTTCTATTTGTATCAAATCAATTAGCTCTAAACAATTAATTAAAATAAACTGTCAGTGCAAAACTCCTGTCTCTCCCTTCCCCATAGAAATAAATTAGAAAGATGAAAGCTGTGGAGATAAGCCTACCAAACTAAGATGATTTAAAATAGACAAAACTCTTTCATAGTTGTGCATATTGAATCAGTAAACAGAACACATTGAACAAAAAGAATAAATTGGAGGATTCACGTACAGATAATTTATACACTGTAAAGCATCATAGACAAAGCTCAAAAGGAGATGAAGAAAAATGACTAGGAGAACAAAGTCTGAGCCACATAAAAGTGTAATTCAACTGAACACAAGAGGGCGCTAAGACTGCACCCCTCAATTTGTTCTCAACCTGAGTCAACAGTAAACTGTACACCACATACATGTGTACACAATAATGAAATACAAAATGGACTCCGGTTGTTGTTTGGCTGTCCCACGCAATGATCAGTGTTAAAAATGCAATTATCTTTCCTACAGAATTAAATCGTAACCAACTGTTTAGTTTTTATTGGACCAGGGTTTTACAGTGCAATTTAATTGATTTGCTTACCCTACATACAGTACAAACCTCTACATCTTTCAATAGTGCTCTTTTAAAAAGAAGTTTTTGAAATGTTGATGATTAGATTTGGAGTACATAATATTGTGAAAATGTGGTTATCCCCAGTGACAAACTGCTAAAACCAGTCTCTATGCCTAGCCCTTATTGCATACATTGACTGCAGAGTAACTTAGAACGTGTGAGATATATGTGTTGGGCTGATCAACAAATCGGAACTAAACAAAAACACCAGAAGCAGAAGGACCCCAAAACAGAGACGACAATTGTGAGGAGCTCATAAAAGTTAAAACATTTTTTGCTTAGCAGAAACAGGCTACCAGCTTAATTACTACATTACATGTATAATGTGCAATGCTTGCTTAGAAAACGTTTTTTAAGAACATCTGTTTGACAACTCTATGGAGTTGGGCACAAACTCCTCTCTCTCACTTTTGTTGAGTTCCAGCCAAAAACTTACCTCCCGTTCTCTCTTGAGGTCATCTTGTTTTAGCTCTGCCTCTTGCTGTTCTTCAAGTGCCTTTCCATCAAAGTGTAGACTGGTTCCCGGATTCATATTGGGTTCTAGTCACTCAATTCACGGAAACAACATTTCTATTAAGTGAAAAAAAGAAAAAGTTTTATTTGCTACTTTCTTGGCAGACTGAAATGTTCTTTTGCCATTTCATAATTATCAGGAAAACAAGTTTATCCTTGAAAATATTCTCTTTTTGTGACCTGTTTCAGTTGACTCATTGGCAAATCAGGGGAAGGCACACTTATTTTCTCTGACTCGTCAGATTTGAGTGTGGAGTGACATTGATCGAGTTAAAAAGTTTGGTTTAATTATTTGTTTCCTCATACAAGACAGATTGTATTTTTCATATCCTTCTTTCAGGTAACAGTGAAACAAGACCAGCAGATGCCGTACCTCAACAGACATTTAGTAAGTTTTAAAACAGTAATTTAATCAATAAAAGGTACTGACACTGTTTGTCATCAGTTACCTCCATAAAGAATGCTGTTTTAAATATAAGGCTGATAACGTGTTTGACAGAACATAGAAGTATTGATTCAGTTAAGTTTCAGACACTTGTCCTAAATTTCACTAGGGGGGGGGGACCGACCCCCCAAAAATTACAATAAAAAACAAAACAAAATTACAAATAGGCAATATCATAGAAGCATGAAATTGACAAAAGTATAATAGAAATATTGGCATTCAAAAGTTGTGATCATTGTTAGTTCATAAACCTCATATCTAGTACATGTGTACAATATCTGACAGACTGATCATATAGGATTAAGATTGTCCCAACCTAGGTTATACAGTTATACATGTAGCTTGGGCATTGACAAATTTATATTCATCCATAACTATGATGCTTAACATAACCCTTTCAGCCCCAATGATGACCAAGTAGTCAACTGTGCACTATATCCTGCTTGAGCCCCAATTGTGACTTTAGTCGCCTACGTGCACTATACCCTGCTTGAGCCCCAATGGCGACTTTAGTCGGCCAAGAAAACACACAAAAAAGGTCTCTTGAAAGTCTTTTAAAATAAATTTTATTTACTCCTGTTTAATGTACAATTATGGATGACAGTTTGTACCTAATCTGTACATAATTTAATAACTTTTTGATGTGTTATAGATTGGTGATAGAGATAGGCTAAATAAAGTGTTTGAGTCTTGACCATGGGTTATTATTTTATGACATTGATTAAGTGCATTGATTTACACCAAAATATACTTATTTGTAATAAACTTAAAGTGTCGCTAAAACTTAACAACAGGAAATTTTATTTTCAAAAGTTGATGATAGGCCTGATGATAGAAGTTCAGCTCACACAGTGAGGATTTCAGAACAGAGGTTCTGGTCACTGTGGATTTCACCCCACACGTATCACGGTTAAAACAGGAAACAAAATATGGTGGGGGATTAGACTCAGTAACTGGGGCGCTGTACTAGTAGTACTACTCTTTTATGAAATTTTCATTTTGACAGTCGTACTACAGTCAAGTCTCATATTACCACGACATCTCTACCGCTTCGGTGTTGGATATTTTCTCTTCTTTTGTCGCCAATACTTGCCTACTGGCAGTTCTCAACCAGGCCATTGATAACCAATAATTTTCTGTTGATCTGCTTTAACAAAAAATCTGAAATGTTGCGTTACTTTTTTAAAAGTTTGCTTTTAGGCGCGCTTCACTTTTTCATTTGCCTGCACTGTAGTTTTGTGTTTTTGTCGCTGGGTTTCTGCGCTGCTGACCTTTTGCTGGAGAGAGGAAGTCCAAGTCCATGCCAACACACTTTTCTGAAGTTTGTGAGCTTGGGAGACAGTTTTATGAATGAGAGTATGGGTTTGCAATAGAGGGCAAGACACTGATTCAGAATAGAATCAACAGATCCTGAACTGGTCAAACAAGTGATGATACTTTTCTCAATCAAAGCCTACTTCAAAAGTATTAAACTTTTTTGTCATTGGATACTTTAGTTTTATGACATGTCATGTAAATTGATCAACTTTTTTGTTTAAATGTCATTGTCAAAGAGACTGCAACCAAAACAATGCAGTGCCAGAGTCAGAGTGGTCATTCTGTTGAGCAATGTGCATACTAAGTGACTGTAGTCAGTGCAAGTTTAATGCCAGGCAGCCTGTTCTCTGGGTGTACTGTAGCCCAGGTTGGACTCCTAGTTGCAAGTGGCACTGACTGACGTCCTACCAGGGCTAGGTGTACTGTGGCTGTGGACTGTGGAGGGACTGTGTGGTGTTGCACTCTCACTCTCAGGGTCAGGAAGAAATAAAAAACGTAAACGTAAACATTGTGCAATTTAAAAGCCATAGGGATAGGCTTAGGCCTGATTGATACTTTTTGGATAGTCATGATAGTGTTACCAAGTTGTGAACTGAAAAGTGAAATAAATAACTGGATGCTAAAAAGTCAATCAGCACAAGTTTGTATCACAACCAGAGCACACTAAGTCAGGGTACACTGTAGCCCAGGTTGGACTCCTCCGTTGCATACAACGCGACGGAGTCCAGGGTATAAAGGTCCCCAGGCATTGCAACAAAATTTATAACCATTTTTTATCATATTTTTACCTTTTTGAGGAAGCTGAAACGTGACTCACATGTTCCTTGTGTCCTGAACCTTACGCCTGCTCTATTCAGAATTGCCAATTTTATCTTTGGATGACATTATTGTGAAAATAAAATGGAAATTGACGCATTCGTTGCGACAACCTCAACTGACATGAAAACCAAGTCCACAAAAGAGGGCGCTGTGTAACCCGTAACACAACACTGAACGCCTTTTTCTTCCGGGCGGCAACACGACGGAGTCACAGCGCCAGTGCACAACTTGGACTTATTTTCGGAAATAATGTCATTCATGGATGTATTTGATAGGTTTTGAACTCAGCAAAAGTGTAATTAAAGGCACCAAGATTTTTTTAAGAATAAGTGAATGGAGTTTCAGCTTCTCAAATTAGGTAAAAATATTTTAAAATGTTACTCAAAATTTTGTTCGCATTGTAAAGGATCTTTATACCCAGGACGTCAGTGCAGTGGCACTGACTGACGTCCTACCAGGGCTAGGGTACACTGTAGTGTTAGTGTTGGAAGCACCACACACGAGTCCCTCATGATGCTGAACAGGCTTGATGATGAGAACTTTCTCAGCGAAGAAATTAACGATGAGAACCCCCATACCGTCCATACACATGCCATAGAACTTGTTAGCCTCTAATAGTAATAGTGCCAAACTGCAAATTCTCTGGACTTCCTCCGATCCTCATGATCCTTGCAGTCAAACCGTGTCAGGTAACGCCGCCGATTTTCTTCATAAATTACACCACGAGTGAGCTCTTTTTCGAATTAATGTGCTGTCCACAAATGAGCTACAATAAGTGACAACTGGGGAAAAAATCTCGGCATAAAAACGTGAGTTTCTGTTCGAAAACAAATGTCACCTCCTGGAGGTACGTGGGCGTAGGGCCAACATGCCAAGGATCGGAGGAAGTTCAGAGAAGAACTTGTCAGTCATGCTTGTGTTGTGACTTGTCATGCTTGTGTACACAACAAACGGGAATTGGGAAAGCAAAAGGCAAGCACATTCATTCAGTCTAAAAGTTCAGGTTGACCAAAAAACTTTTAATATATAAACTAGTCTTATTAATATTCTATTTAAAAAACATTACTCACCATGGAAGGGATATATAATCAACTATCAATCAGACTTTCTGCAGCTTCGTTGTTGTCCCTGCGTTTCGAGTCGCGCGCCATTTTGATTTTCCCACAATCAACCCTTGCTGAATTCCCAGGGTGCAACTGCAAAAAGATGGCGACGCCCATGAGTGATCAATTTAATTGCAGTAAAACATGTCAAATAATGTGACTGAGTTAGGCCTGTTACCGAGTTGTGAAATTAATAACTGGATGCTAAAAAGATTCACAAATTGATATTGTATGCGTTAATAAGACAATTTATGGTATAATTTAGTGAAAATCACACAACATCTGCACCACTTGTAATTATAAATTAGCCGAGCCTAATTTTGAAAATTATTTTTCGGCAAATTGACATGTGCACGCGATGAGTTTTGATCCAGACCAAGTGAATGAAGCAAATTTCCCTGGTCTTTCGGGAAGTATTCAGGACGAAGAAGAGTTCAGCCATGGTAAGATAAGATATGCAGATCATAGTTTCATTCATTTGCTCAGTTGCACACTGTCATTTTGTCAATAATCATTGACTGAGTCAACAATTGGCCATGATGGCCATGATCAGTGATGATGTTGGGCGCAATCTTTGAAGATGATGATACTGCTGCGCTGAGTCAGTGCTGGTTGTTCTGAAAAAATGACGTGAACAATCATATCGCCAGGATTGTTCATGTGGTTCATGTTTGTTTTATGGTAAACATTACAGGATGAAGTTTTTATTATAAAATAAATGTGGTTTAACAATTCATAGATGTGTTTGTGTTGATGATTGCTTTTTTGAATATTATTATCATTGGTAGCTTTTTAAATGTTGATTTCTGCTGAAATATTGATAGCTCCTGAAATAATGTTTTAAAATATTTCTGTTTATCATCACCGGATGCAGTGACAAAATTAATTACGATTTGCAGTTTGTAACTTATCAATATCAGGGCTTTTTTGTGAAATCAGTCAGTCACTGATTCCCCAGCAAAACTATAAACATGCTAAAGAAACTTGAAAAACTATTCTCCTGCTACAGTATACTAAACTAGCTAAGCTAGTGCAAGATGAAAAATCACTTCAATTTTTATTCTGACAAAATAATATAGCGTCTTACTCAATCAATCCAGTTTGTATAAGAAAATGTTTTATTTCATTAATGGCTGTTTGATTTGGCACTCTCTCCATTGAATTTAAAAAGTAACTGTCCTGGCTGCATGAAAGGCAACCTGTGAGGTGGTGTTTGTAATTCATGATTCCAGTTGTGTTTTCAAGACTTGTGGTAAATTAAATTCTGATACAGGGTCATACAAATCATCGTCAAGACAAGACAACTCATGACAACTTGGTCAACTCAAGACAACTCAAGACAATTTACCATGAACTTTTCTTACAGTGCTTGGGAATGTATTAATATGATGGTTGTGAACAAAAAACTTTATCAAGTTTATGTCAAGCGCATTGCACTTGGACTGTACCATTTATTGAGTGTATACTCCACAATCCAAAAAGCGCCCTCTGTTAGCAGATCAGTAGATATTTTTTATTTTGTTTTGGTTAAAATAATATTAATAATTAAGTCATTATTGTAACCTATGCTGACCACAATTCATACTATTATTTAATTTTTTTTTTTAGTGATATTTTTAAATAATACTAAAATAAACCGATAAAGAGAGCAAAATATAGATCTATCATTTTTAATACTACATTTTACCTATGGTGTAATGGTACGGTCCAAGTGCAATGCGCATGCAATGACTTTGTGCTAGATAACCGCGGATGAAAAACGTTGACAAATTGTTAATAATTACCAATGTTTGAAATTTTTGGGCTGCATTCATTATAATGTACGTTCCCAAGCACATACAGGTAGAATTCATGTTAGCTTTGAGTATTTTTGATGTGTCGCCTTGAGTTGGCTTGTTGTCTTGAGAAGTTGAGTTGTGGGTGATTAGTATTTAAACTGCTGATACATACTTACAACTGTTTTGTTACCGCTGAAGACTAACAAAATTAAGAGAGCTGTTTTCAGATTTGTATACATTTTCAGCATGCTTTTTCTCTTGACTTTTTGTTTTATTATTGACAGGTTTCTGATATTCTGTAAATTATAAAAGGTACAGTTTAGCATTGAACAAATGATTTATGTGAGCTTTCTGTTTGCAACTGTGTGCTTTTCTATTTCTCCTACTATGATGGCGCTTTTGGTGATGGTCAAAATATACTTTGTATTCTTGTAACAAAATCTGAGCTGTCAATTTAGTCATATAATTATAATCATTCATTATGTGGCGATTGTCTTTATATTTAACCATTTTCAACTCTTCAATCTTCTACCTGTGCATAGTGTTAGCCAGAGGGGTGTCTAGGTGTCTTTTGGACACCCTGTTTTGAAATTTGGACACCTGTTTTATCTGTCATTTATATGTAAATGTATTGTAAATGAACAATTTGGACACCCAGTTTTTAAATTTCCAGCAAATTTGGACACCCTTTTACCAAATACTGGCTAACCCCTTGATTCTGTGACAGAGGAACTAACAAGTATTAACTGGTGTTTTAGTCCTAAATGGATCAGAATTCAATATTTCATGAGATCTTTATCATGGTGCAGCCATCTTGGGTTTTTTCCCTATTCAAATTATTTTTACTAAACCAAGACTTCCAGGGTTCTTCCCATGGTCAAGCTAGCGTATTGGGCCGATACACGTGAATTGTGTGCTGATTATATGCGCACATTTCGGCTGATATGCAAAAAAAATCACAAAAATCTTCAAGAGAAAACCATATAGAATGCTCCAGATTGCAAAGTAGGGCTTTTCAAACCAAAATAAACACCAAGTAGAAAACATTCCGAAGACCTTGTTTCAATTCAGTGTGCTTCGGCCAAACATCAGCAAATTTGGGTCGAGAATGCCCCACAGTTTTTGAAAAAACCTGGGAGAACCCTAACTTTAAGTGCTGGGAAAAATTGTAAATATTTATGAATTGGAAAAGTTGCCATAAAGGATTCAAACAAAGTTTGCTACAATGGGATGTGTGCCTGATGGCATTGATATCATTAACTAATTAAGTGTGATCACATTGTTGACGGAATCTTGTTACAAATTAACTCTGGTTAAACTTATTATAACTGCATTCAAGTCAAGAATCCATTCAGGGTTAAAAGCAAATAGCCATGTAGTCTAAGGCCAAAGAGTTATCTACAGTGCAGAGTGTGAATATTTACACGTACCTCCCATGTTTAAACCATGTAGATATTTCCATGATTTTTAGCTGCTATTTATATGACTAGTTCATGTCAAGTTTATCTCAAATTTTAAACATACGACTGTATGTCTTTGTGTTTAGTTTCAGTCACTCTCTGCAGCAAGTTTTGTTTCTATATGTACTTCATGTACCATATTATGCAATACTCTCATGCCAAAGAATGAATGCCTTTAGAACTGCGCCTCAGAAATGACAAAATTAGATTATTGTACTTTGCAAACAGAAATTAGAAGCACAGGCATGACAGGGTGTGTCACTTTGTCTAGTATCCTGTTCTTGTTTTTTAAGCAAAGCTTTTTTGTGTGCTGCTGGCTCAATATTTTAGGCAGTGATTTGCTTATGATACTCATTGGTAAAGGAAATTCTTTCAAAATAAAGCTTTTTTTAAAAAGACAGTGGTTGAATTTCCCCAGGTCATGAGCTATCGCAACTTTCTCCCTTTGAAACCCAGGCCTGGAATTAAACGGAGGCCATGGCCTCTGTTGCCCTGGTCTTGGCCTTGGTGCTCCTTTAAAAATTTCCCATAGGCTTGAAGATTTTCCAATGGAAGAGCCCATTGCAAAATGAAAATGGCCTTGCCCTATCAAAGATGAAATTCCAGGCCCGGAAACCTAACAAATAGTTAAATTGACATTTCATAGTGTGTGGTGGAAATACTTACTGATAACAAAATTCTTCAATGCACAACCACAAAATGCACTTCAGTCATTAAAACTGTTGTCTTGTCACCTTTTTTGTGAGAATAAAACAAATCAATAACTTTCACTTAGAATAATAATAATAATAATAATTAAAATTTGTATTGCGCCCCTTACATAAAAATGAACAGAAGCACAAAACACATTTTAAAATGAACAGAATGGAAGAAAAAGATAAAGAAACAAGACTAGTCCCTAGGCCAGTGCCCAAACCACAGTATGGGGATATGTCTGTCCCACCAACAAAGAACTAAAAGTTACTTATTACATAGGCCTATCCCTGCTGGCGCCGGTACTGTTTTGATCTTTTCAGGAGACAGACGCCTCTAACCCTACCTATGAAGAATCTAAACTAACTGGCAAGGCGACCATAGAAGAAAGACAAACAAAAGACACAAACAAAATACCATCAAAACACTAAAATGCGGCATTGAAAAGATGGGTTTTTGTGTTTCATTTGAAAGAGGCGAGTTTCCGTTCGCTCTGTATATGCAACGGAAACGCATTCCAAAGCTTGGGGGCTGCAACAGAACAACTGCAGTGACTTATTTTGAGGAATACATTTCAGAGGCTGATTTGGTTGGATTTTGATTTGGGTTCGTTTATGTCTAAATTGTTGGAATTGGATCCATTTGAAGTTTGATGTTCATGTACATCACAGGGCTGCAGTTCAATCATTCCAAGTGGTACTTCACATTAGAGTAGCAAGTGTGTTGAATTTAGGTAGCTGCTGTAGTTCTCTATTCTTAGCTTCATGCACTAGAATAAATAATTACACACAAATCTTTATTTCACTTTTGATTTTATTCTCGATATCATCAGGCCTGGAATTTCATGGGCTTTTCCCTGGTTCCTATTAAAAATGTTCCCATGGAGTTTAAAATGGTTGTTTCCATTTCATACGGAAAATTGGCTTATAAATCCTTTACAAGAAATTCCAGGCCTGTATTGTACTATTAACTCTGGTTTCATCTACACAATACTTCAACTACCTTGTTTCAGTGGTTCATTGCTCTTTGACCTTGTGACTGACTACTGTTCACTTTCCTGTCCATCATAGATTCTGAATGTAGTGATAGGGAACTCTTCAAAAGCAAAGACAAGAAGAAAGACAAGAAAAAAGACAAGGAACGAGGCTACAAGTCATTTGAGCCAATGGAGGTGTACTCTGATGATGAAGATGATAGGTATAAGGAAAGGTCAAACGTATGGACTAAGATTTACTAGAAGTTATAGAAAAATTACAATTGGTTAAAGCAAGTTCATATCATGTTCCCCATAGTAGTTCAACCCTTGTATTAGAAGTAGTATCACTATAGTTTGAGTTTGATATCTGTCCTTGTGGTCACAGTGGTTGTGTCCGTAGAATAAGAAATCCCTCACTATTTAGGATGGTACCATAAGCCGTAGACTTTGCGTTCTTGTGTAAGTATTTAAAGGAACCAGAATACTTATCAAGAGTTTCTATTTATACGGTAGTTTTTGGTTTGCAGCAACTACATGTAGTAAGAACCCCGGCTTGTTTCAGCTTAATGTACAATGATTGAAGTCAAATTTTGAGACACATTTTGTGTTATCACAAGGAATGTTAATAATTTTCTTTGTAAATGTTCATTAGGGGCAAGAGAAAGCGGAGTATCTTCCGCTCCCGGAAGGTCAAGACTCCAAAGGATAAACACAAGGAAAAAGAACCTGTAGTGGATGAGAAACAGAAAGAGAAAGAGATGATGAAAGCGGAGAAAAAGCGAAGCAAGAGCAGAGAGCGAGAGGCCAAGAAGGAAAGGACAAGGAGCAAAGAGAGAGAAAAGTTTGCTCGTAAGAAGGCTCACACCATCAGCAATGTGCCATCTCCAAAACCTGGTAAGAAGCAGCAAGAAAACACTTTATCTTTTTCTAATCAGATGAAAGCCCTTCAGATCATGGCCTGAAAAGAGATTAAAAGGTGGACAAAAAGATTAAAATTAAGTGAGTGACCAATGACGGAGAGAAAAGAACATTGGGTAGACACAGAATATTATGGCTTGATGATAGCATTGTGCTGAGAAATAGCATGACAAGAATCAAAGACAATGGTATACATGAGAACTGAGATTTATACAGTCTAATCAATGACTCATGCATTCCCCCTTTCCCATTAATACTAGCTACCAGTGATGAATCTTATCTTTGAGTTCCTGTTTTGTTTCAGTGGAAATAAAGCCTGTCTTCGGTATCCCCTTAGCTGAGGCTGTAGAACATACCAAGATGTACGATGGTATTGAATTACCAAAGATAGTACGAGAATGTATTGATTTCATTGAAGATCAGGGTAAGAAGAACTTCTGTTTTTTAATTTTTAATTTTTTTTTATGAGAGATCGCCAAACATCACAAGGCCGGAGGGCTACTTCAAGGCGAGGGCTATTGATCCAAATCAACTGCCACCAGAGGCACGTTGCCACCTACTCCTGGGGCTGAAACAGGGTTACTCCCTTCACACACAGTCCGTAAGGATATAGGCTAGGCATGGGTATCATCCACTAGGAGCCTGGCTGGTAGAGCACAATGCACTACCTTCCCAACTTTTTACAACTCAATTATGGTTAAGTGCCTCACTCAAGGGCACAAGTGTTGTGACCGAGATTCGAACCAACACTCTGCTGCTGAAAATTCCAGAGCTCGGCTCCAGTGAACTAAATCACTAGGCAATGACACGCCACAAGATCAACTTTCGTTACAAATTCTTTTAGAATTGTTTTTGTATAGGACATGTAGGAGGTAAACCTTGATGGGAAAATGATAATTATTTCAACAACACCATAGGAAACCTGGTTCACATCCTAGCTTTAATTGGTGTGAGGTTGATTTAAAA
This sequence comes from Plazaster borealis, assembly GCA_021014325.1. NCBI lineage: Eukaryota > Metazoa > Echinodermata > Asteroidea > Forcipulatida > Labidiasteridae > Plazaster > Plazaster borealis. The sequence continues at coordinate 13,560,575 of CM037463.1, forward strand.
AATTTTCCTGCAGATTTGGGAATAACCGAAATACTAGCTTGACCTTTGCCAAGGTTAGATTAAAATTCAAACTTAAGGTCACTGTTAAATAATGTGAAGGAAGTACCACTGTACACTAAGACGAAACTTGTTTATGATCATAGACAAAAATAGATAAAAACAAAAAAACCCTTTGAAATATGAAATGTTTTGGAATATTAAAGGTATCGTACACGTTTGGTAATGACTCAAAACAAATATTAGCATAAAAACTTATTTGGTAACAAGCAACGGAGAGCTGTTGATAGTATAAAACATTGTAGGATACGACTCCCTCTGAAGTAACGTAGTTTTTGAGAAAGAAGTAATTTCTCGCTAAAATAATAAAAACTTCTTGCAAGAAGTTTTTGTTCCTATCTGAAAGCACACAAATTTGTACAACAAGGGTGTTTTTTCTTTCATCATTTTCTTGCAACTTCGATGACCAATTGAGCCCAAAGTTTTACAGGCTTGTTATTTTATGCATATGTTGGGATACACCAAGTGAGAACACTGGTCTTTGACAATTTCCAAACGTGTTCAGTGCCTTTAAGAATCTCGGCTATTTCAGTGTACAAACCAATATTAATTGTACAAGTTTTTATTTTGTTGAGTGGCCCCACTAAGCTGGAGTTCCGAGTTGTTTGCAACTTTTCAAATCCCCCTGAGCCATGGACATTAACTCTTATACATGTAACTTAAATTCCCTTGCTAGGTCTAAGTGTTGCTGGTATTTATCGTTTGTCCGGGGTTAAGTCAAAGGTGGAGCTGCTCAAGGGTCGATACAACCGTAATGAAGAGGTTGATCTAAGTAGTCAAGATCCAAACAACGTAGCAAGTCTCCTCAAGCAGTATCTCCGAGAGCTGCCAGAGCCCATTCTCACCAAAGCGCTCGCTCCAAAACTTGAAGAAACAGCAGGTTAGTGGAAAGAGGTGAATCCAGTTACAAACAGTGGTGCAGTACAGCCCATTTTGGCTGGTATTAACTTGTTTCTCATTGTTTTTGTGTTAAGTTGTACTAGGTTTGTTTTGATGGGGGTTGACCGTCACAAGGCTGAATGGCCACTCATGTTTAGAGCAGAAAAAACACAAGATAGCTGTTAAATGGGCCAAATATTACTCCCTGAAATAGGGATGTCCTTTCAAACAGGAGTGTGTTTTGGCGACCTCAACCAGAAACATGTTTGAGCTTTGGTCATTGGTTAAGTGTTTTCGTGTGTTAGGTTGAATTGCGACCAACCCGTAACTGACTTGATGGCTCTGTTAGGCTTGGTTTCAAGATGGCGATTTCTAAAAACTATCAGAAAATGTTAATGGAATTCTTTTAAAAATGAAATACCTTGAAGCATAACAATCATAATGCTGATAAAATGAAAAAGACTAAGTTCATAACTTGAAAATAAACCGAATATTGTATATTTTAAGAACATGAATTTTCAAGAGATGTACCTACGTCATGAACAGTTTCTGGTTACCGACCAGTTTTTGCGTTTGCTCTCGGAAGTTGTTTCAGTCAGTGAATTTTATGCAGAATTCTGTTTCCGGTCATGGTCGCCCAAATACGCCCCTGTCTGTTTAGATACAACATTTGGTTGTTGGACCAAGAAGAACCAGTGCAAACCATATACCATTCTGGATCAAAGTTATTCAGTGACTTTTCTCAAATGTTGATTGCTTACTGATGTTTTTCCATCGTCCAGCCATTGCTGATGTGAACACCAGAGTTGCCCAGTTTAATCGTATGCTTCAAGTCTTGCCTAAATGTAACTTCACACTACTGTCTTGGATGGTGGTCCATCTCGCCCACGTCCTTAACAATGTAAGTATACCGGTACCCCCCTCCCTGCCTTCCCCTACCCCAACAAATTTATGTTGCAGATTATTCCATAAATTCCAGAATACTTTTTGTGTGCTTCCAGTTTAATGTTTTTCACAGTTAACCAGCTTTGTAGGTATCTTAGTTGCCCATAAATATAGACAATGTGAGTCATGACATCATATGTCAAAATAGCCACAGAGCCTGAGTTTCCTGCAGATGTAAAATGTACACAGTTGAATGAGTTTAGATCTTATACATGTGAAGAGCCAAACTATTTCCCCCCTCTATTGTTTGGCAGGAGGCAGAGACGAAGATGACAATTCAAAACATCTCTATTGTTATGTGTCCAACACTCCACATCAGCCACCGAGTCCTCAACCTTCTCTTCACCAACTGGAAAACACTCTTCAAAAGTGTACAGATCAAGAAGTAAGTAAACTCAAATTAACATCTGTTAAACTCAAGAGTATATGCTCTTCCATTAATATTGATGTGGCCACTGCCCAGCTAGCGATTATTGAGTGACGTGTCTTGGCCAAGTGGTCAAGTGCACTGAACTCAAGCTCTGGTGTTTTTGATCATCAGAGTGCGGGTTGGAGTCCTGGTCTTGACACTGGTGTCCTTAAGCAAGGCACTCGACCATTATTGCTTCGTCCTTTGGATGGGACGTAAAGCCGTAGGTCCCATGCATTGTGTCTTGCATGTAAAATAACCCAGTTACACTCACCGATAAGAGACAGGTTTGCCCTGGTGTTTCTGGCAGTGGCTGCTGAATGCGTCACAGCACACTGTAAACCCTTATAAGGCGCTACATAATTAAAAAGTTTTAAAAACCTGTCTTAAATGTTTCTCTTTGTTCGAGCAGCTTGAGTACCTTGTTGGTGAGATGAAATGTGTGCTATCTTTTTTTATAAGACGCCGGTATTATTATTACTATTATTATTACTAATCCTTTGTTACATTCTTATTGATTTCCCTGAACAGGATGATCCATCTAAACAAACAAAACTCAACATGTAAATTTTTGGTGAATTGTACACAAGCTCTCCTTCTCAATCATTTGTTCTTAGACCATTCTGTGAAAGTTAAGGCTAAGCATTTCACTTTACCACCTATGAACACTGCAAAAAACCTTAACAATTTCCAAGATTGAATGCACATGTTTTAACTGTTTTGATGTTTGTTTTAAGGTGTCCTAAACCACTACGATGGAATCAGACTGAAGACCGGCTTGAGCTCCCAGAAAACACTGAGTGAGTCCCTCAAAACACGCCTTGTCATTTCTGTATTTACTTCATTGCTAAATTTAAAGAATTATATACACAAGTAGTTTATACTTTTCATTGATTTAGTTTTTGTTGAAATCTTGTTATTATTTTATTATAATTGTAAAGTGCTTTGGAGGATGAGTTGATGCGACAGGAGGCCATCTTGGCTAAGATGCATGAGGAACTCAACAGAGGATTGGCTGATAAGGTAATGAATATTCATGGAAACTATGAAAACAGGAACATTTTGAATACACACTCTACTAATTGCAAAAGACAGAACTGTAAAACTTTACAAAACTGACACGTTGTCAACATCCCATGCTATTCTATGCATTTATTTGTTTCATGAGTTTATATTGTGTGTTTATTTAAAACAATTTGTTTACAGTCGACTGAAGAACACCTGTGGGAAGTGCAGCGAATAGTCACACAGCTCAAGAGAAAAGTAAGAAGCGCCGTCTTAAAATCTTACATTTTCGCATTGCACCTTTAGCCTTGTTAGTTTAGACAATACGTTTTGGCTTAGAACAGTTACACAAGTTGGAATATATACCACAAGTTGACAAATATATCATCATTAAAAAAATAAATTCTAGTTTTTTGGGGTATAGCTTTTCGTAATTTATACATTTTTTCCTCTCAGTTACGAGTGAGTCGACGCATTTCTGAAACAAGAATTGCTGCCATTGAAAAAGAGAAGGAGAAGGAGCGTGAAAAAGGAAAACAAAAAGAAGTTGATAAAGACAAAGAGACAAAGATTACTAAAGATGATGACATACCGAAAACCCAAGATAAAGATGTAGAAGTAGTGCCAACAGAAAAAGGTACATCACAAGAAGTTAAGGATCCTGACAAGGAGTCACTTGAAAGGACACCCAAGAAGAGACAGGCACCTAGGACTCCATCAGATGTCCAGCAAGTTGATGAGGAGGAGGTTGTGACAGTTGACAAGACTCAAGACGTTCCGAAGATTGTGGTTGAGATTGAGGAGAAAGAGAAAGATGTGGTAGAGACCGAGGAAGTCAGGAAAGATGAGGGCAAGGAGGATGAGGATGAATCAGTCTTCTTGGAGGATGCTGAAGCTAAGAAACAGGATGAGGAAGATCTAGGTAGGTTGTATACCTTCTTGTTTGTAACAAATTATAAGCAAATTGGCCAAATGCACAAACAGAATGTTCAAAATACGAACAAGAAAAAAAGAATTGAACAATGACGAAATTGACAGATAAATTTGATTCTGATTTTGTCTCTGTACTTTCATCAGAGATGATCCGTCTGTTGCTGTTGTCCCAAGCTGAGGTGATGGCTGAGCAGGAGGAGCTTCAATCAATACACAATGAGCTATTAAAGCGAGTTGAGGCTGAGAGACAGGAGGTACAGAGGTTAAAAGAGGAGATCTGCGAGGCACACTCCCATCATTGTCGCTCGTACCCCATGGACAGCACTGATAGCCTCATGTCATCTGATAGCAGCAGTGATAGTGTATCCTTTATCTGCTCAGATTAGTAAACCTTCTGTGTCAAGTATCCCGTATGCAGTAGTAGTTGTGAACACTGGTTTTCATTTAAGTGAAAAGAGACCCGACTATATTTTCAGTCAAGCCTCAATTTGGTCATATTGATTTGAACTGAGAAAAAGTAGATACATTTACCAGCACATGGACTTTGTTTTTCAGTGTTTCTTTGACATGGCCCCTGGTTATGATTTTATAGTTCAATTATATGTTTTGGAACTTGTTTATCTGCTTAGAAAATAATCAACTGCTGTAAGTTTTCACCCTGGGGCTGTTTAAGGGTTGCTGTGATGTTCTTTTAACCAGAGATTTAGTTTGGCAACCCCTTCCTACTTACCAGAGCAAAATTGCTATACACAATTCTTTAGTCAAGATGCATTTCCTTAACACTGTTTAATCTCAGGAAGATGAAGATGATGACAGGGAGCTCCAGACTATCTTGAACAGACTCATACGAGAAAACCAAGAACTGGAGGTAAGTCTGCAAAAAATAACGAATTTATCGGGGAACAAATGTTTGTTTTCAATGTGTAACCTAATCCATGATATCACTATAATATGAAATATTTTTACCACAGTTTTTCGATCATGTGCTCTTCCTCAAAATAAGGTGAAATTTTCAAGAAATCTTTCAGACCTAAGGATCTTCCAGACCCCTCCCCTGCTCTCGATGTTTTTCAATACATTTTAAAAATGTTTGGAAAAACAAAAAGTAGTTTGCGATATCATGTATACCGCTACGAGCTTAGCTTACAGGTTGGTATAAGTTCCCAGTTATGTCTCATTGACTATAGAGACACATAGATCTTTGCCATTTGATTGGCAGAGCTCTCCTTACATGTCATCCACTATCTTACCATGTAGAGCTATTGAGCTCCAAAAGGATACTGTTGAATGTTTACAAATTAATTCCTACTTTACCCCGACATCCTACCCATAATCATTACGAACCTCCATCACCAGGCCTTCTGCTTTTCTCCATGGATGCCGCCCATCTTGTTTTTATAAACACCCCCCTAAGTAAAATTCCTGGATCTGTGCCTGCTTCTTAGAGTTTTGGTTGGTTGATTTATACCTTTACTGATCATTTCATGCAATATAAAAATCTCATTTTCAGCGCAAGAATACTCAGCTCAGCCATGATATCCACAATGAGCGAGAAGCATGTGTCGAGGTCAAAGTTCAAATCAAACTACGACAGCATCCCTACTATGAAATGGAACCATCTAGTATTCAGTCTGTAAAAGATGTTCAAGCCCGAGAGAAAGAGCTGCGAGCATTCGTCCGCGAGGAGCGAGAGGTCGAGTCTGACCCGGAGGTTGTTTTGAGCTCTGGAGAGGTCAAACGAGGTCGACGGAAATCGAAGAGTAATCCCAACGTAGCTGGACCAATGGTGGTGGCCCGTGATGCCGAGTGGCAGTTGGGGCCAGAAGGACAGAGTGGGGAGAAGAAGTCGGTGGATGTGGCAAAAGGGAAGAGATTGGAACGGGAGACATCTGTATGAAGATACAATGGAGGTTTGGAGTACCAGATCATCTGTGTTCAATTCTCTGTATACAGCTATAACCTTATCAAAACCATGACCTCGGTTGCAGCTTCAGCTATCCTTTTTATATCCATACTGAAAGCACACTATTTCAAAGTCACTGATGAAACTTAAGCCTGAGCGCAAGCCACAGACATGGTGTTGAAAAAGACCAATTACAGTGCGGACTTTAAACATGAAACCAATGTTTCAGACTACATTGTTTCAGGCTTCCAGTCTCGGTATGGTATAGTGGATTTTGTAATGGGAAACATAAATGGCTGTACATGTATTATGCTGAACTTGTACTATTTTGTTGTTCTATAATTTACCATAAAATGTTAGTGTACAGTGTATATTGACCTCAGAAATAAAAAAATTGTTTGAAGCATACTTCTATATATAAGAAAACACAAAAAAGTGTACCACTTATGTACCATCACTTTAGCAGTTTTTCCAATGGTTGTAACTTTGTTTAAGTACTTTATTACCACCTTGAAGTGTTCCAACATGAAGTGGACATGAGGGTTTATACTGAAAATAATTTGAGTTGTTTAGTACTATTCATTTTTGACTTAGAGTACTCCCAAATTCACTTAAGAATAGACGGAAAAGGCAGATAACTTTTTCCGTCCAATTTGATGGAAATTTGAGGGTGGTTTAAAAAACCCTTAAAAGAGGCACTTTAATGTCAAATTCAATTTTGTGATGTACTCATTTTCCAATAGATAGAGTCCTCATGTAAGTGGTGACAAAATTACAAGTTTCTAACCTCACGTTAAAGTGGTGTAATTGCCATTCTATTCGATACACTTCCACTGCAAAATTTGTTAGCATTCAAAACATCGTATGACATCATTCAGGAGAAAAATGGGTCTGTACATTTTTGTACCAGGAGATTTTTGTTCGTTCGTGACCTTTTCAGAGCAAAATTTGAAATATGACGTCATTGGATTTCAACAACTAATGGGTCTTTACATTCCAAGGAAGAATTTTGTTAACCAGTCCAAAGTTTGAATTCAAGGCTGTTTTGATTGAATATCATCGAGAGTCAGGAATGAACCAAAACATCCCCTTACAAAAATGTACAGACCCATTTTTCTCCGGAATGATGTCATAGGATGTTTGAATGCTGACAAATTTTGCAGAGGAAGTGTATCGAATAGAATGGCAATTACACCACTTTAACGTGAGGTTAGAAACTTGTAATTTTGTCACCACTTACATGAGGACTCTATCTATTGGAAAATGAGTACATCACAAAATTGAATTTGACATTAAAGTGCCTCTCAAACCAACAAATGAAAAGAATAAGCCTGAATGATCACTCACATGATGAAACATTTTTTTGGTGGTTTGAGGTACTTAAATACATTAGACCCTTTCACGGTATTATGCGCCATGTTGAATCTGTTCGTGTGCTGTGGTGAGTTGTTTATTTTGAACAAACATTTGCGACTTCACACACATTTCTCGCGTCAAGTGCGATTATCAAGTTGCAGCGTTCAACAGATTCAGATTGCAAAGTTTTGGGCAGATTCAACATGGCGCATATTACCGTTAAAGAGGCTATTACATTCAATTGAAAAACTGCTAACTTGACTGATGCAAAGTGGTACCCTTCATTGTGTTTGTTGTCAAATGCTTTGTAGTTTTTTTCTGTGGGAGATGTTCTGTAAAACAAATTTGTGTGATATACTGTTGTGATGTACTATGCTTTGGAATCTGTTGCCATTGTAGTTTTGGAGGTCTTAGATGCATATTGGCACAAAAGGAGGAACAGCTCAAAAAGAAAACCTTGAAATAGTAAAGTAACAGTGGGAGCATGCTAGAATGGCTGGTGTTGTGACAAAAAGGAACTACGTGTTTTAAACATGGAAACTATCATTTCGGGAATGCAGTGTTTCTTATAAAGTGAATGAGCATTCCGAGTTTCTTTAGACCCTCACTAAGATGTACAGGCCTTCACTCATGCCTTACTTTCGCTGTTCTTTGTCTAGACACACATGTACATGCATTTCTTTTATATTTCACATATGAATATGGCTAAACATGCTAAAGGTGAAACACATTACATGATATGTTATCCTTTTCATAATAGACAAAGTATAAAGAAAAAAATTCGTAAACAAAATAGGGTTCTACGTATGAAAAACTTTAACCAGAAGTCAATACTTTTATAAATACATAAGCAGTGTATGCACAACTTGTACTAAATAGTGCAGAATATAAAAGTATTTTTGCTATACATTTGTGTAAACAACAAATTCTGGTTAGCAACTTAATAACAACATTGGGGCCGAGGGTGGTTAACAGTGTAGGGTATAGCCAGGGAGTCGGAAGATAACAGTAAGACAAATGAGAAGAAATGCTATTTTTGTTATTGGTGAAGGTGCTGTATGTCGTATTTATTTTCTGTAACTTCCAATTTACTTAATAAGAGGTGACTATACATATAACTGCAAACCAGATATAAATTCATAGAGTTCAGACTTGTTTTAAAAGATATTTTTCAATATTGACATCTGATATTGTTATACTACGGTAATAGATTGTGAATTTTATTGGTCGAGAACCAATCACATGATGTGCTACAAAGATGCATTTATATAGCTCAGGGGAACATGAGTGATACACCCAACGGGGTATGTTACTTTGATTGTTCCCACCATCGGTCGTTGCCACCGCCTTGTACAATATTAGAAATAGCCCTGGGTATGAGGTTATAATTATGAAGCAGTATTTCTGTCAACAACTGCCACATTTGCCATTGTACGTTTGTATATTTCTTCATTGTAAAAATAATGGAAGATGACAACAGATCGCTTCCAATCTATTACCATGGTATAACAAAACAATTATTGCATGCTGTATGGTGGCCTGGTGGGGTCCATGGGGCTTTTGTACACCCTTGGCTTTCCCTCAGGTGGGACCCCATCACATCATGCAACAATTGTATAATGTTGCATAGGCTGAACCAAATACATAAAGTAACCATTGCTAATACAAACAGTTTTGAGGTGCTGTCATTTTTAAGAAAGTTATCTTCTAAGTTCAGTACTGAAACCTTGAAAAACCACCATGGAAAAAATTGTATAGGACCTCTTTTTCAAAATAGAACTTAAACACAATAAGTGTCATTTTGTCTGGTAACTTGGATATCTGCAAAATCAAACTCTTTAATGCTCAGCTAACCTTTGCGCTTGTAGATGTAAATGGACTCAGAACTGTACTGTTTTAATCCGGTGGTAATAATATATCAGATTTTCCACTGTACAGGAGTTGTACATTTGTGTAGGTACATTTCATCAACTCTTAAGAAGTTAGGTCACTCTGTATCTTCCAGTCATAGTCGAAACTGTACTCTACATGTGTATGGTCATGTTACATTGTACACAGTCAAGTATTAAGTAATAAATTAATTAAAGTTACAAACTTGGTGGACAATCATGTAATTTTTTCCACAGAATATTGAAACTACTGTGTTTTATGGAAGAAACATACAGTTTTCATCGTTACTTTGTGTTCAGTGAGTTGAAATTCAAAGCATCAATCTGGACGGATAGGATGTGATAATTTTTTAATAAAGAATAGCTATTTACAACTTAAAATTTTTATACTACATGGACGGATAAATCTTATGCCAATTTTTGACACTTATACAAATTCAACATATCTTAAGACATGTACATATTTTTACAAATGTAATTAGTTCAACGAAAATTTATGCATCCCAAAGAAAATTCAGTAGATCCATCCATAGCAAAATGTATTGTTTGAGAATTAGGTACCCATATATAGCCAATGGTTACCTCAAGTACCCAATGGTTACCTAAGGGGTGCCTATTTGGCCATGTGAACCTCATAGACCAACTTGTTGGTGCTTTGTGAGTATTTTGGAACCCATGGTGGGTGATTTGATCTCACAGTTACCTAGTTGGTGATTTGGTACTAATGGGTGACAAAACAGGTGATTTGGTACCGATGGGTGACAAAACAGGTGATTTGGTACTCATGGGTGACAAAACAGGTGATTTGGTACCCATGTGTGACTTTGCAAATTTACGAGCTTTCTCTACAGAGCGTTCCTTCTGTTGAGCCTCTTCCATCTTTTGCTCATCTTCTAATTCTTTCTCCTTTTCCTTCTCTTCCTCCTCCAGCTTTTCTTGGAGCTCCTTCCGCCACTGGAATAATAAGCATCAAATATATTTTAACAAATGCATGGGTCAAAATGAAGTAGTTCTGTGAAGTGTTACAAGTACAATTTTTTTCTTCTGATAAAATAAATGCAAAATGATTCACACACAACATTCAGTTTGTGGTTATTGTGAACATCAATATAGAAGACATATGGACAACTCAAAGGAAGTCTATTTCAGAAAACATTGACAATCTCACCTGATCCTCAACAATTCTCTTGAGGTCCAAGCTCGTCCTTGTATTGAAAGTAATTGGTTGTTCATCAAGAGCCGTGGCCAACAAAATTTCATTTCTAGAAAAATACAAATTGACAAATAAATGTTATAGGAATGAACTAAATGGAAAGCTACAACAAACCAATCCCAGGAACTATATATCAGTCTTAACAATCCCTCAAATCCTTAAAGGAATTCCAGTGACTCCCATCTGTTAAAAATTGTTTAAAGATTAGTGATTTCATCAGAAATATCGTCACTGACAACTTGTGCGCAAAACCATTTTATTATTTTTTCTTAAGTTTCTTACATGTTTAAACACTATTCGTCAAGGCTAAGGCCTACAATTTCATGAAGTTTCAACGCTTCAAGAGCTTTACTTTTTTAATTACGATAATTATGCATTGCAACCCTTGCACGAAAGTGACAAATTTTGTTATCATGAACCGACACACAAGTTGTTGCATTTGCCATTGTAAATGCATGGCGCGCACCAAGCTTAAATGTGAAAAATAATTTTTTTTTCACAAAATAACACAAGCGTTGTGTGGCAACCTCCTTTTTAATGAAGTGACACACAAAGAGTGCAGTAATACATTGGAAAATGTCAATTCATGAAAATCAAAATTGTCTTCTTTGCTTTTATTTCGGTTTCATGAACTAAAACCGTTCTTACTTTATTGCTTAATAATTTATGATGTAAAGCATTCAAAAACAGTATTTTATGAAGTTAAAAGCGTGAAGTGCCCACTATAAGGAAAATAGTTGAACAAATTCTGAAATTGTGAAGGATAGTGGTGTTTTAAAAAGTGTTCAACTTTAGACGCTGTTTTCTTTGATTGATAGTTTTTACTGGTATGGTGCGTGTTTATCAGTTTGTGCCGTCTGTGATGATATGCCAATTGTATATTTTTTACTTCAAAAAGGAAGAAACTTATCAGTCTGTAGAAAGTGCTCTCAGCTACTTGCACTACAAAGATTTAAAGAATATTTAATACAGCTTGCATTGCAAACTAAATACCACTATCAGTCCACTAAATAACACAAAAACTAAGAACATTACATAAGGATTTTCCTTTGTAAACTTACTTTAGAGAGAGCCTGTTTGGCCCAGTTCTCAGTGGCTGTTTGGGCTTAGGCAGTTCCACTTTATGACGAGGGGGTTTCTTAGTCACTTCAACAGGAGGTGCAAGAGGTGGCAGGTACACTGCTGCTAGACCTGCTGCAAGTCTAGAACTGATGGAGCGAGAAATCATAGCTTTCTGCATCTGGGTTTCTATATGAGCCTCAACCTGAATAGAAGGTCCAGTTAAAAAGGTAGGTCAGTGTTTGAATAAATTCCCTTCAAATAAACCCCCTCCCCAAAAAGGAAAACCAAAACGAAAACAAAAACACCCTAAAGACAATCCAAAAAAGTTGTAATTCCTGTGCAATATCCTTTGCCAATTATCCTCAAAGAGACTTCCTGATTCCATGCACATTTAACAGCATACAGGAGCCTGTACACCTCACCATTGGACTGATTGAAATGTGTATTCCTGATAATAAAGTCCATAACTAGTTTGTCTTCCATCAAAATCAGTGAATCCACATATAAGTCCCAATTTACTGTTTAAGTGGATAGATAAAATGTTCATGTTAATTTTAACGTATAATGAACTACCTAATTTCTCTAGGACACAACTCCACCAGATAAAGCAGGTAACTGACACAAAACTAGTCACTAAAATAAGCCGCATTCCCGAAACAGGGCTCACAAAAATCACCAATCAACACCAAAGTACTTATTTAGAAATTGACTGTTTCGATTTGAAACTCCCACCCCTCCTCACAAAACTCATTCATCAAATAAAAGAAACCCGGCCAAATATACAATGGATTATTTGGAACAAGAAATAATGATGATACCTGTCCTACTCTGAATGCCTCAAGAACCCTCTGGTCTTTCTCCTTAGAGTGGCACCTCATGACAGCATTCCAAGCAACTGTCCTCATACCCTCTTGGAGTTTCTCTGTACTGGTGCAGCGGGTGACCTTAATAAGACCCAAAATGGCGCCATAGCGGACTCGCCAACCCCAGTGTGATGAGTCTACACATGACAACAAAAGGGAGTAGGTTTAACACTACTTGTTTATTGGTTTTGGTATGTAACTGATTTAAGTTTAGTGTTTTGCCTCGTTGGACGAGGTTGTTAATCATACCTTTAACTTCATCGCTGTCAACTCTTCCATGGTATTCTGCCAAGTCCAACAGCCCTGCGCTCACCAGATTGTACCATTCCTCATCATTCCCTCTGGCCCTGGTACCCTTAGACATGTAAGGCCCATAGCCTTTCTTCTTGCAGCCAACGAGGGCGGTTCGTTGAATCTCTGATGTGCTGCCATGGAGACAGAGATGAGACATGAGCTCAGTGTATGTGAAGCTTACTTCCCATGGCCAACCACTGAGTCCTTGGGCCTCTAACAACTGAACATGGAAATACAAATCATGTTGTCTTCATCAAACTCAATTTATAAAAAGAAAAAAAAATCCATAGGAAGACAACAGAAATACTTTTATCATTTTGTTGAACATGTCTACCCCATTGTAACTGTTAACAAAAGGGAAGGACGTCCTTGCTTTGCTTTCATGTTTGAATCCAATGGGGACAAAAACTAGACCCAAATACGGGGAGGGCAAAGAGAAGTTCTTAATTTACAGGGTCGACAAACATGAGTGTCCCAATATGACAAAGTCTTCACACTTATTTGTGTGACAAGGTTGTACTACTGTGCACATAAAGTGTATCAAGGTTGTTATTGATCCTGTTTCTTATTTATGTACAGTACAGAAATGGTTAAAAAAAGATGACAATTTGCTCTAATTCAAGTACGTGTACACAAGCATGTTAATCATAAAATATACCTATCTTGAGACACATTATTGCTGTCATGTAACCATTTGGTGAAATACAATATATATTAAATTTCACAAAAAACCCCAGTCTCCAGTGCTTTGCTTTCCCATTGAAAAAATGTCTGAATGAATTTTGAGCTCACATGCTGGGCTGCTAGATCAGAGGCTCCTTTAGTCTTGGCTGCTTTGTTGTTATCAACACTGCCAGTAGTTTTGGAGTAGTACGCCATATTAGGTACAGGATCAATAGTCACAGACTTGGCACTATTACTCTTTCTTGTTCCCTCACTCCGTCCGGAACCTCCCCTCAAGTTTGACTTCTTTGGGAGCTCTTCATCTTCTTCATCTCTATCTGCTGGCTCAATGTCAAAACTGACTTCTCGTTTTAGCTTGATGCCATCAGGGAGCATTTGACCAGGAGGTAATGATGACACTATCTTTGTCACATCCTCCTCATTGGCATCCACCTCACTGTCATCTCCAGGTTCAAGGTCGCTGTCTTCAATTGAACCTGAAGGTACATCTAAGCCAGAAGGAAGTGGGATGTCACCCGCAGAGTTCAAGCTCTCTCGAGCACTGCTGAAATTGGGGAGTGTGGACGGGGTGCTGCCATGGGATGCCTTCTGGCCAAAACTGCTTGGGCTAGTCAGTAGCTCAGCATGTTTCTCCTGTGGTGTATCGATGAGGACGCATGTTGATGTGTTCCTTGTTGACTTTAACAATGAGCCTCCACTGAGGTCACTCAAATGTTTGCCATCTGTAAAATCAGACTGGAGTGTGAGTCGAGTCCCTTTCTTTCCTGGTTGATGCATGGACTCATCAGTTAGCTTGAAATCAGCAGAGTGGAAATCACTCAGGCTACCTTGACTCAAGCCACTGACGATGGACTCCAGCTCATTCTCCTCGGACTTGCCCTCTACCTCTTCAGTCTCTTTACTCTCATCTATGTCTTCTTTAGGAGAGTTTTGGGTTCTGGGCAGTGGGGTGGTACTTGGGAGTACTCCCCTGGCCAAATTCTGCAGGGTTTTAAGGACGGTGATATCATTCTTTGCCGTTTCAGCGATGATACGTAATGCACACAAGGCATCCACCCTGTACCAAGAAAGACAGAGGTAGAGTTTGTCAAAGATAAAGTATATTCAAGTCCAATTCAATTTCAATTTTCAATTCATTTAGGTTTATTATTACTAGATAGCATAAAAAGCATCATTCAAAAAAGTTGCTGACAACTATTTAAGAATGGAAGGGAATGGGCCTCACAACATTAATGGTTGCGTACACCAATGCTTACAACAGTTAAGAAGTTAAACAATTAGAAATGCACACTTATGTAAAAATATTGATACACTGTACTGCACTTAAGAAGAGTAAGATAACAACTGGCAGGAATGCAATCTATCCTTAATCAAGTGTGGTTAAAAAGTTTAATACTCTGATTTGATTTTTCAAATCCAGGAAAAAGATCTTTCATCATACTAGTTTAACCCTTAAGAGACCATAGCGGCCGTAAACGGCTTGCACCAAAATGCCCATAGCGGCCCAAACGGCTGCAAGATCTGACCTACTTCCACTTAACCAGAAAGGTCAAAGTAAAGGTCATGACCTGAATTGACATTTTCCAATGTTTCCCATTCTAACAAAGTATCTATGTTTCCAAAATAAAACTAAATTTCTGTTTTACATTTTGCTCTCAGACACTTAAAAAAAAAAAAGTCTTTAAAAATTTAACAATAAAACCATGTATAGGCATATGGTGATGATTACACAGAAATAAATGGTCTCTAAAGTGTTAAAACAACAAAGTTTGCCTACCAGTGTTCAGTAAACAGCGTACTACCACACATTGACAGTGCTCTCACAGCCTCCTTAAATCCTCCACTCAGATGAACAACGCACCGCCATACATCCAGGCTGTGCCAAAGTGTCGGACTCAGGTCATGTATACTGCTCTGGAAGCCTGTATTGGTTCGTGGCTTTACAGCGTTGTCATCCGTGTTAATGGGAGTATCTACTGGGCTCATCAATGGAAGCTTAGGAGAGGGGCTAGGGGAGGGGAGTTCTTCATCCTCCTCCAAAATCTGTTGAAAGGATATTTACACTTCTGAATAGTTTGCTTCAAAATTTACATTTTCAACATTCAAGAATTAGCATTTTTGTCTTGTGCCGTAAGCTTGCTGGGATTATAAACAAAATTATGATTTAAAAAAAAAAAAAAAAAAAACACTCAAAAATACCTACAAAAATTTGTAAAATGGCATTACGGAAGGATCTGCATATGAACCACACTCAAAAAGAAAAAAATATTTGTACAAAATTATTCTGAAACAACAAATTTTCCATTGAGGATGTACAAAACAGGAGGACGAACATTGCATTATAGTATCTATTTGTATTTTTTTTTCAAGTACCTGATCTGGATGACGGCCACTTGCGGCATCAAATTCAGAGTGTGCATCATGCTCTTTGTGTGATGTCATCTCTACCATATTGCTCTGTGATGAGACCTGAGTTTTCTGAATTGTGGCCTGTGGTGTGGCATTGGGCATGTCAGGGTCATCAGTCAGTATATCCTCCACAACCAATCTACCCACTTCAGAAATGAAGCGCAGACAGAGATGTGCCCCTGGGTAGGGGCTGTAGGCCTCTTCACACTCTCTGACACCTGCGTGGATAATTCACA
Organism: Plazaster borealis; assembly: GCA_021014325.1. Taxonomy (NCBI): domain Eukaryota; kingdom Metazoa; phylum Echinodermata; class Asteroidea; order Forcipulatida; family Labidiasteridae; genus Plazaster; species Plazaster borealis. Next base: position 13,576,712 of record CM037463.1, read on the forward strand.
TTATCAAAACTAAGTATTTCAGAATCAATAGAACATACAATATAACTATGATGTTTTTCAACATTGTGATTCTTAATACAGATATGCAACTTTGTCATCTCTCAATTGTAAACAAGAGGAAATGGCCAACTACATAAAACTTTGTACAGTGTTTTTCAGTTCTCTGCAGCTATTTATTATATTTGAAAAGAATGAAGAAATCAACTACCAGTTGAGAAGTAGCTTGACTTAAAACCTTTAAAATGCTACCACCATCTCTGGTCATGTTCTCTGTATGCAATACACCCCTGTAATAATAATGTCATGGTTTGTTTACTGCATTGCTTGTAAAAGTGCTGTAACTGGGTGCTGCAGTCCCAACAGTTGAACAGAGACACAATGGTTTCCCATTCATTCTGCAAAGTGGTAAACAAACTGTGACGTCATCAATACTAAGGTCTATTGACATGTATGAATACATTCTCAATCACTATGCCCAGGCAAGGCCCTTCTAGCCATGGTTAATTCAATTGATTTGGAAGGGAAAAATAAAATAAAAGATTGCTGCAATGTGATCAAGGTCTATGAACCTTAGATAACAATAAATTTAGGATCAAATTCCAAGGTATGGGTGCAATTTTGAACTGTAATCTCCTGGAGCCAGACACATTTTTAGGGACATATTCTTCTCATCAAATACCCCAGAAATCAATTATTTCTGTATATCAAAATGACTGATCTATTGTACTCATCACATCACCATCATGGGAAAAGTGTAATAATACGCATTTTACATACTTTAAAACAAACAGGAAAACATACAAGATAAAAGAAATATTGACATTATTTTCCTTTGTAGGTTGAATGATAGTGGCAACTTTCTTTACTGCTATTTAAAGTACAACACATTGTGAGACTGCACATCGTGGGTGTGTGTTGAAGGTATAACGTGCCCCTTCTTATTTAAAAACAAGTGTTGTTCATGCAATCCAGATGAAAACAGATGAATTTGGTTGGATCGTGCAGTGTGTATACAAATATCACAGATTTCGTACTATGACTAAAAGGTAAAACTAAAAAGATTTGTTTTTATAGATAATACATTCATACAAACACAGAAACCAACTCAAATCACGATGGAAGTTCTCACTTTAACCGCAACTACCCAATTTGTTGAATGTTTTTTTAAACCCCTCCAGAATCCTGCAGTGCAATAAGAATTCCACAACCCAACTTTAGGACCCTGGATATTGGTGCTATGCATATTTATTTATATATATATTTTTTTTGGGGGGGGGGCATGAGGGGGTTCAAGGGTTCAAGGGGGGGGCAGGGTTCCCGCTGCCCCCCTCTGGTTTTGTCACTGCCTCTATGGTAATGATGGTTGGTTTGGCTTTGCAGTACTAGGCCTAAATCAATCAGATTCTAACAAAACTAGGGGTGGATTTGAAAGATTTGCCACGGGTTACAAACACATCAACAATGTCACTGTGCCATGCAACTGGTGAAAAATAACCTTAACATGACAGTGGGTGCTTTTGTAGCAGCATGCATCACAAAGAAGGCAGTGAGTACAATGTATTCACTCCGAGTGCTATTCTTACCTTCCACTAATGCTAAATGTGTCCATTTTAAAAAGTAAAAACAAACAGATTATATTATTTTGAATTAGGCTTAAAGGCACTGTACACGTTTGGTAATTACTCAAAATATATATTAGCATAAAAACTGACTTGGTAACAAGCAACAGAGAGCTGTTGATAGTATAAAATATTGTGAGAAACGACTCCCTCTGAAGTAACGTAGTTTTTGAGAAAGAGGGAATTTCTCACTAAAATAATAAAAAACTTCTTGCAAGAAGTTTTTATTCCTATATGAAAGCACACAAATTTGTACAACAAGGGTGTTTTTTCTTTCATCATTTTCTTGCAACTTCGATGACCAATTGAGCCCAAATTTTCACAAGCTTGTTATTTTATGCATATGTTGGGATACACCAAATGAAAACACTGGTCTTTGACAATTACCAACGTGTTCAGTGCCTTTAATCAATGAAAGTCAGGGGTACAGTAGGAGATACTGAAGCACTATCATAAGACTCCATGTAAATAACTATTATGAAATAGTTTTCATTTTAAAGGAAGGGTCATACTTTGGTAATGACCCCGATCAAAAATTGTTTAATTTTTTTTTCTGAAAGCTTAATTTTATAAAGATGAAAATGGAAGTAAGCATCCTGCAGAATTATTTCGTCTGAAGTACCCCTGTTTACTAGAAATCAATAAAAGTATGTCAACAAATTTGAATCTCCAAAGATTGCCTAAAGGTGTTTTTGGGAGATTTACATTTCCGTAGTGTCCATTTGTGAATGCTGCGGCCAGAGATGGGGTTGGTACTCGCTGTCACCTCCCTAAACGTGGATGATTCAATGTTCTTGATAAAAATACAGGGACAGTTTGATTGCTGTAATTTCAACAAGTAGAAAATGTATTCAGATGAAACTTTCACAGGTGAATTTTATTGTATTTCTATTGATAATTTGGCCAATATATCAGCACTACATTGACAAAAATCAATCTATGACCCTATCTTTAAAATGCCATCACATAAAACTGTGTAACAATATATTCAAAAAAGCTTATATTCACTTCAACTCTTTGGAAGCCATCAAATATGAACCAGTCTTGTTAAAATTCTTCATATTCATTACAGTCCAGACAGGAATCTGATCAGCAGCTGAAAATCTATGGCTATATGTTTTCGTTTTCTTGTAATGACATGCTAGTTAAATGAGCTATTCAAGTTGATGTGGAACTATGAGTTTTTATTTATCTAAATACGCTTTTGTGGTTAGACATACCTGCTAAATAAGTGATAAGTCGATTCTTATAGTCTGTGTAACCCTTAAGGTGGCCGGCCATGTGATGATAGTACAATCTCAAGAACACTCCTTGTCCCATCTTCAGGAGTTTGATCTCCCCTATTCTCAGGAATGGTTGATCCATGGCATCAGTGCGTAACCAATACAATGTGGTCTCAGCTAAGTAGAAAAGACTTGCAATATGGGGAGTAGCTAATGGAGCCTGGTTGAGGGATACAATCAGCATGTCCAGACACTCTGCTCAGTCAAGAATATTGATAGAAAAACAGCAAAGTTGGCAACATCAAGACCACAGCCATAATCATTAAAGAAGTTTCAACAACTCTCTCCCTGAAATATATTCCCATAAACCAAGTTCACTCGACCCACTTTATTCATTTTGGCTACAGAGCAATCCCAAATCTATCAAATCTATCGAAACCATCTCCAATGGCAAGTATTTCCCTTAGAATGGTAACAATGGCCTTTTTCACGTTCTCTGTACTGTGATTACTCAACACCTCCATGAAATTATTGAACAATCAGAAAAGGGGTTAAACAAGTGAACAATGTCTAGAAATATCCCAACAAAATTTGTACACTCTGTGCTACAAATTAACTTCCAAAAGGATACTGTTGGAAACCAAAGCAACGAGACATGAGATGTATAATTAAAACTTCCTAAGGCCTTTCAGCTTACCTTCTTGTATTTTTCCTCTGCATTGTGCAAGCATAGAGAGTTCTGTCCAAGCTTTTGGGATATCTACATTCTTACCTCGACCTCCCTCAGTGAAACCTGCTCGTTTCTATGAAATGAAAGCAAACAAAAATAAAGCAAATAAGATAGATATGGTTATTAAGTTACCTTTTATACGTCAATCAATAACCATGTTCAGAAATTCAGGTACTTAGGGAGTGTCTCATAAGTTGGGCAAGTTCTAAGTACAAAAGAATGTTCCTGTGAGTACACGCCAGCAATGCATTGGACCGCCAGCACGTTACGCTGGACAGCATCATTGTGCTGAAGTACAGGAGCAATCCTACAAGAGTGAATTTGCGCACTAGTATTTTGAGAAATAAAATTAGCTGTTTCAAACTGCTTACCAAACAAAAGGACCTATGGTATAAATGCAAAAAATAGTTAATGGCCTGACATTTCGACCCTAGCAGAGTCTTTCTTGAAGGCTAAATGACAACACAACACAACACAAATAAACAAGTATACAAGTTTTACAGAGGAAGTCAAGTGGAAACACATGAATAGAGAGAGAGAGAGGCAGAAAGCACACAGAAAAAGCAAGGGGTAAACAAAGAATAAGGAGACAAAAGGGGGGGTGTTGGAGTGATGGGGCTGGTATAACCACAAGAAGTTGGAAACACAAACGACAAAAACAAAGATGGGAAGAGGGAGAAAAAGTTATTAAAAGGAGGAAACCTGTGGGGAAAAGGAGAAGGCAAAGACAAAAGGTTATTTGTCATTCCCTTTTGGATGTTCAGACCAGGGGGGTTGAATGATCTGGAGACGCCTTATCCATTAGTATTTTTAACGCTCCCATAGAATGACCAGCAGTCCAGTGGAACGGTCCAGGCACGTGTTGGACTACGTATTTGATCCAATTAAAATGTTCCTACCGTTCCAACTTTTGAGACACTCCCTTGTAGTTCAATGATGAAATGACAATGTCTCAACACAAGAAAACAACATTTATCTTTGTTTTCTTTTAACAGAGTGACTTTAAAAAAGCAAAAGAAGAAGATAAACGAACAAATTGTGTGAAGCCATTTTCACCAGTTCTTTTTTAACAGGCCACATCAGCGAAAAAGTAAATAAAATTTGAATTTTTTTTAAGGTTTAAACCAAAAATTCAAACTGGCAGTCACCAAGTTTTCTATTCTAAATATAACTATCTGAGTTACTTTTTTGTTTGCCAAAATAGATCATGACATAAAAACATTGTTTCTTTACCTTGGTTCTGTTGAGCATTTTGTAGGCCAAGCCTTCTAATCTTTCTTTCTCATCCAGACTCGTAGCGCCATTGAACTGTTGTATAAAGCTTTCTGAAAGATCCAATGGGTTCCTGTGTGACCAAAAATTACAATTTTTTGTAAATTGGACAATAACAATAAATAAATTTGTTTAAAATACAGATAGAGCTATCCATTTCCCTGATAGTGTTGGTTAAAGGTATTGTACACGTTTGGTAATGAATCAAAACAAATATTAGTATAAAAACTTACTTGGTAACAAGCAACGGAGAGCTGTTGATAGTATAAAACATTGTAGGAAACGACTCCCTCTGAAGTAACGTAGTTTTTGAGAAAGAGGTCATTTCTCACTAAAATAATAAAAACTTCTTGCAAGAAGTTTTTATTCCTATATGAAAGCTCACAAATTTGTACAAGGGTCTTTTTTCTTTCATCATTTTCTTGCAACTTCGATGACCAATTGAGCCCAAATTTTCACAGGCTTGTTATTTTATGCATATGTTGGGATACACCAAGTGAGAACACTGGTCTTTGACTATTTCCAACTGTGTTCAGTGCCTTTAAGCATTAAGAGTAGAAACTCAGTACAATTGAAGGTCTATACCTTGCAGTTTGAGGGAGGCGTTGGGTCTTGACACTCTGAAGATAGGTTTGCTGGAGCAACCTGTCCTGTAGCTCCTCTCGCTGGGATTGGGAAATAATCCCAAACTTATGTATGATGGGGACTCGTGTAATTGGCATGGTTACAAAACTTCCTACTTAGTCAGATCTGAATGTAGAAACAAACTTACTGAAAAAAAGATAAAATTACAAGTGTTTCACATTATTTATTAGTATAAACATAATGTTTCCTCAGTTAAATAAACTAAATAAAGAATAAACTACTCTTTGTAAAACAATTGTATGGTTTATTTTTTTACTTCCCAAAGATTTCTTGTGTTATTACCAAATTGAGGTGAACATCAGTCATAGGTGACATTCAAATGTTGTACATCTCAAAACCACACTTTTGTTATTGTTTATGTTTGTTATTCACCTTTATGTTGTGTAATTGGATTGTTATTGTTGGAAACTTTTAACATTGAATGAAATGTGTTGTAACATTAGTCTGGTCCCTTGTCAAATCATGGAAGCTTGTGTTGCATAGATGTAGAAAGTCTAACGCTCCTAGACCCACCTTAAAGTACTATTTACTGGTATACATCGAAATGGCTCAATTCTACCTACAGAGGGCATACCAAAATAAGATCTCAATTTCTGGCTCTGCAGATTGTCAAAATTGCCAACATTCTCCAGATTGTGCAAATCCGTAGAAGTCATGTGTGGTCTATTTTGGACATCAGTTCAGACTTTAGCCCAAAATTTCTCTTATTTTTAGAAACATATCTGACACTTACTACCATCACACTTACCACCATATTACCCGACAACATATCCTGCATAGAGCATACCTCTTGATGGATTTTTAATTAGTTTTTGTCACTCACTGTTTTGGGGTTTTTGAAACTTCTAGGGCCTTTGTACACACAGGTACCAACAAACACATTGAGTATTCACTCGGACCCTACATTTACATACGCCAGATAATATCCAAATGTAAAAGGTGTTGTAGGGTCCACTAACTCCGACTACATTTCTACATAATGTAAAATTTAAATTAAAGGTAAGTTACGGTAAACGAAGTAAAAGTAAAACATTGATTTTGCATGCAGTGGTTCTTGCATTGCTGAAGGGTGTTGGTAAAAGTCTGAATTGCCTGATTTTGCCGGAATGGTCGGAGTTAAGTGGGTAATTATGACAAAAACTGACATCTGACTATTTAAATTGAGTTCCGACATCCTCTGCAGCAATATCTTTTAAGAATAATATTTATAAAACTTAAACAACTATTGCAGCAGATCAGGCAACTTCGGCTTTTACCTAGACCCCATAACTGGGGAGCTGTATTTCTTTTTTTTGAATTTTTACATCTGCAGTGGTACTAGTACTACTAGCACCCCCGTGAATCTCTGTCTTTGCGGCGTGTTAAGGCAAATTTGCTGTAATTTTCCGTACACCCCAGTTCCCCCAAAATGCCCAAATGACGAAAAAGGCAATTTTTTAGCTTGAAAATTGGCTACTAGTACTAATTTCTCAATATGTCAAAGATGAAACATCAGGCATTTAATTGTACTCACGATTTGTTTTGCTCCAAATTGATGTTTTACGGTCCACATCTACCTGTCGCATTACCACATGACCTGTGGTACCACTCTACCAAGTACCAGTCTGATCTATGTTAGTGACTATTGACGACTAGACCCACTAGCACTAAGTAACTGGGGTGCTGTACTGTTTTTTCAAAATATAGAAAAACGGAGAACAGCACTCCAGTTACTGGGTCTAACTATTGACAACGTTTTGTTTTGTTTGCTTGATTGTGGACACAAAAACATCAATTTGGAGCAAAAAATATACCAAATAATTTTTTATCTCAAATGCCTGTAAACCTGATGATGTTTCTTTTATCTTTGACATATTGAAAAACCAGTACAGACTACAGTCAGCTGGTCAGATACTGAGATACTCGATTGGCGATGTTTTAAAAAAAAATTATTTGGGCATTTTTTTTTAACTTGGGTGTGCGGAAAATCATAGCAAGGAAAAATTGCCAAAATGCGTCGTGAAGACAGAGATTCACTAGGGCGCTAGGTAGTACAACTGAAATAATCTGATATGGTGTAAAAAAAAAAAAAAAAGAGCAACTGCAACTGACCAATTTCCGTCGCTGAACAAAATGCCATCCGGAAATTGACTAGGCCTACTGCCTATTCTATTTCTACATTAAAATTAAATAATATTCTTGTCAACTGAAGCGTCCGTGTTGTTTTTAGCTCCATACGTTAACTATAATTACGTTATAGGCCTACCCGTCATGTCACCGTACCCGTACCCACCCCGTCATTCCCGATTGACAACGGAACTTAAGTATTAGTATGTTGAGGTAAAACAAAACAAAAGTTCAATCAAAATTGAATGTTATAATTATAAATATAACATTCAACATGTTCAATTTTTCAAGTTAAATTTACTACAAACTTAACCTACCACTGTGCCCAAAGACACTGAAAAACTTACTCGCTCACTTAAAAAACGGTATGCTACACAAAAGCATCAATCTGGCTGTAATTGTTTCTATAGCTATTTTAGAGACACAACTGTCAACTGTTTTTAGAGATTTTTTTCATCAACAACAGCGCCATCTTGTTTCTCGGAATCCATGGAAATGAGCTAGGTCTGTTTCTAAACCTGCCAATCAGTATTTAGCTATTGACCAATAGCTGCACGAGTTTATCACTTGATTTAATGTTCACGGAACACAATCAACTAGAGAGGGCGCTATCTAATCAGTCGTCAAAAGAGAGCATGCTGTTCTTATTTCTACTGACGAACTATGCGTTCAAAGGTACACAATTTTTGGTATTTCCTCTGTGTTTTGTGGTTGTCAATTAATTAATACATAAACTTGGAATTTAAAGCTGCTTCTTAATTAATCCAGCAGCTCGATTTGGGTATTTCTTTTGAGAAAATGGATGAGCTGAGTACTGACTGGTGGGACTACTGCCTGACACACGTTACGTATTGTAGTGGCAATACATAATTGTCCGATTGTCACTGACTGTGTTGTGTGAGCACCAGTCAGTCAGTAGTGTACTGTACTGTTTTACTGTCTGTGTTACTGTTAGTACTGGGTAGGTCGTCAGTATCTGTTGCACTGCCACTGACGTCTTTTTCTTCTTCTTCCTTTTAGTTTATGATGAAAGATGTACTCACCACTGCGTGTGTGTGCATGGGTTGGCCTAAGACAACAGAAAATTGGCTACATATAGCAAAACATTTGATTAAATTCATAAATCTTTAAAATGTTTTGATTGAGTACACATTAAGAAAATAAATTGAAAATAAGTCTGGAAACAGAAATCTGCAAAATGTTTAGTTAATAAATAATAACTCTGGTTGAAACGAACAACAGGCATGCATAGACTATGATGCGTAGCGACTTTGGGTATGCTTTTGCAGTGCACAAATAATAATGTGTGCACAATTTGTTGCCTGTGCTGCACGAGTTTCGAATTTGCGATTTAAACTTAATATCGCTCGACATATTATCTATTGCAAGCAATGTATTCCCCCAACATTTTATTTATTGCAAGCAATGTATTTGGCTTTTAGAAACTTTAGCGAAGTTTCATACGTGGACAATTACTATCAAACAAAAAATTAATTGATGGCAATTCGTAACTAGGGATTGATCATGAACTATGAAAACAATTGTATTTCAGTTGGAAATGTTTTTCTTGAAGATTGATTCAGGTATGAAATTTATAATTAGTTAGCTTTCACTTTTGTTGCAACAATTACCACACCTGCACTTTGTCTTGAACATCTGTCATCGTCAACTCAAGTTAACATCAATTAATTCTTCTGTCGACTCTAGCCATAAGTGTTTGATATTCTACTGACTGTTTTATCTGACCATGATCTCACTTAGGTGTTAGCGTTGTTCAGGAGTCTCCACCGGACAAGACAGAGTATATTCCAGGGAGATGAAGTAGCACTGAATGGTATGAAAACAATAGTCCAGTATCGAGTCAAGTGAATTAAACTTAAAGTGCAGTGAATTTTTGAGAGAGGTCGTGGTCCAATTTCATTGATCTGTTGTGTGGATGCACTTGTTTTTCTTTGATTCCAGTGATTTATATTGGATAGGGACCACAATAGTCGATCTGTGTTTTTTCTAGTACTCAAGGTAGTATCATAAACAGCAAGACAAGTTCTTATCAGAAGTAAGTAGTATCCAGGTTTTTTCAAATCTACTCTGTGGCAGCAGATGAAAAGCGGGACAAGTTCTTGTCAGAACAATCTACACAGAAAATTAATATCATCACATGGTGTGACAGCAATATACTGAATTTACTGCTTGATTTAATTTTGTGCCAAGCATAACAAACTCAATTTTTGATTGCAAACATTTGCCATTGCTATGACATTGGTGTAAGGACAAGTCTTCAGAATTTTGCATTTGCCAGGAATCTCATGGCGAATTTCCTTCTGTTACAAGATCTTACCATAAATTTTGTTTAACTCCTTTTTAGCTGCTCGGAAGAGAATTAATGATGAATTCAGGGAAAACAAAGACGAGACTGATCCAGATGAGATTAAACATGTAAGTTTGAATGATTGCTCAAGATGGAAAATAAATTACTCTAATTAGTATTCTTAGTGATGTGACTCACGCCTTGGTGTCAGCTTTGTAAATATCTGGGATGGCCAATAACAAGCTAGGAAAACATTAAATATGGCTAATAATGACCTTTGACCTTAACAGTTGAATATACACGTTATTAGTCATTTTTATAAAACATCGCCCAGTTATCTTAGATTGATGAATTTGACTATTATGGGAGTTACAAGGCTAATGTTCTGGTATAAACCTAATAGTTTAATATTTAGTTGGTCCAGTTTTGAATTTGACAGACAGATAGTTGGCGATAACTGTGTCCCTTTTTGCAAAACTAGTCTATCAGATAACACGAAATTCAACTTTTAAAACAAAAATCAAATTATGCAAATTGGTTATAATTAATGGCTGTCTGAAGTCAGCGAATAAAAGTAGGTGAATGAACTTTAGATCCAGACTACTGATCATACGAAGGAAACAAGAAATTAACACAACATTATTCATTTCAGTTCATCTTTATTGGTCTTGATAAGTCCGATAAGTCCTAAACATGCTCAGTGAAAATGTTGTCTTTCTCAGCTCAAACAAAACAAGCTTTGTTTTAGCTAAAAGATGGCACTGCATTGAGCAGCTTTGGTATTTATCACTCTGTTGATATACTTTGTCGCTTCATTGTAGTATTAACAAGTAATTTTGCATCTTTAGTATGACAAAGCATACAATGTTTCATGTCTATAAGACATAATTATAAAGGTAGAACACATCAATCATTACAATTGTTTTATTCTGAGTAAAGTCAAGTTAAAATGATTTTTATTTGGAAAACTGTCGTAACTTAGGACTCATTTTGTAAGATTTGGTCCCAAGTCACTTGGATGCCAAGTTGCCGTTATTTGTTCCTTTGTTATTTGTTCACTTTATTAATTGTTCATTACAAAGTAAAGAATAGTTCTGACCCTCTTTCTATGATTATAAGTTTGTCATAAACTGTGACCTTTATCAAAGTTGTATTGCTGTAGAGTTGTATATAAATAGACTGTAACATGTACTTAAAGTGTTTGGAAGCTCAGTGTGATATAATGTGAATTTTGAGGAATGGAAGTTTGGAAGTTATGGTCCTAACATTTGGTAAACATATTATATCGATAATGCACTCATGTAGCAGCATGTAGATCCAAACTAAAATTAGACTCCCTCTTACTATGACCAGCTTTTCTGAGAGCCACTACTTTTCCATTAAGCAGTAATTACAATGTACCTTGAACTCACACTGTGTCTCAAATTATATGTTAATGTAGAAAGTTAAATTGCACAGGTTCTTATTAATTGAGATTTGTCATAACCCTGAACAAACTTGTTTTCTTTGAAGATGATTAAAGTTGGTGAGGACGTAGAGCTTCTGATGAAGAAAACAGTAGTGCAAGCCAAACTTAACAAGAAAGGTCGATATGGTGAGTGAGTTCTCATAAAGTGTTTCCTTGCCATTATTTCTAAAACCTTTATATGACCAGCAGTAACTGCATGATGTCCAGTAGGTATGCATTTGTACACGCTGAAACAAGGACAGGAGTTCCCCTAGATTGTTTGATATTTCTATTTGTTTCTTTATGGGGTGGAGCAGTTATTAGAAATTGACTATGAGCCTTTTTGAATAATAAACCCAATTTCTCTAGTAGTTTGTTGAAGTAGTAGTATTAGCTGAAAAAGTGCCTGAGTAGATCTGTTTCCATTTCAGATTTTAAAATTACAATATACTTTCTTTGTTCTCTAATAATTATATCTGTTATTAAATTATCTCTGTTAACTTCTGATGTTCTCTAATAATTATATCTGTTATTAAATTATCTCTGTTAACTTCTGCTATTTTATTTTTTATCTAATTACATATATCAGAGGTCAGGGTCACTGAGGACACACTGAGGGAAGACAATGCACCCTTGCCAAAACGGAATGCCCCCGAGATGAACAGAACAGACAATACCACTGAGCCAAGGTGACACATGCATTACAAGCTTGAATGGAAGCACAGTTTGGAAATAGGTGAAAATTGAATCCAATAAGCTCGAACAAGTTGGGCCCTATATGAGCTTGCCAGTTTGGCAAATCATTATGTTATAGTCAGTTTGTTACTGAAATGTTTTAGAATGCATGATTTTATCAATTATCTTGCAATTTATTACACTACAGACTGTATCCATATGCCAAACATTGATGGTTTAAGAATGTTAGACTTTGACCTCAACACAATTTGAGAAAAAACAACAACTATGGTATGAAATAAAGTGCACTGTTTGTCATTTGTTTAAAATTGAGTTTGATAATTCCCATGCCTTGAATTGTAATGTTTGCAATAACTGACTACATTGTTAAGATTTCATGCAAATTACCAACTCATAAAACTCATTTAAAGTTAAAGAAGAAAATATTGCTAACTAAGCAAACTATTTTGCCCCAAAATGAGTTGCAGAGAATAGTCACTAGTGAATAGTAGAGATCAGTCGCTATTGAATCGCAGAGAACCAGACACTTGTGAATAGCAGAGAGCCAGTCACGAATGAATAGCAGAGAAGCAGTCACTAATAAATAGCAAAGAACCAGTCACTGGTGAATAGCAGAAAACCAGTCACTAGTTAATAGCAGAGAACCAGACACTTGTGAATAGCAGAGAGCCAGTCACTAGTTCATAGCAGAGAACCAGACACTTGTGAATAGCAGAGAGCCAGTCACTAGTTAATAGCAGAGAACCAGACACTTGTGAATAGTAGAGATCAGTCGCTATTGAATCGCAGAGAACCAGACACTTGTGAATAGCAGAGAGCCAATTACGAATGAATAGCAGAGAACCAGTCACTAATGAATAGCAAAGAACCAGTCACTGGTTAATAGCATGCAGAGAACCAGACACTTGTGAATAGCAGAGAACCAGTCACTAGTGAACAGCAGAGAACCAGTCACTTGTGAATTGCAGAGAGCCAGTCACTAGTTAATAGCAAAGAACCAGTCACTGGTGAATAGCAGAAAACCAGTTACTAGTAAATAGCAGAGAACCAGTCACTGTGGTAAAAATTGCATTGAGGTCAAAAGTTTAACATTTTCCTTTGAATTGATGAACTTAATAGATGAACACCAGTCCTTGTTGCCTGATTGTGTGTGGAAGTCTTCGGCCTTTTTTTCAATCCTTGACTCTGGTTTGGTTGAGGTTTGAAAAAGGTCTGTTGACTTGTTACCAAACCCTGCATTTCTTCTCTGGGTTCATGGTGCTTCCAGAGGCACATTTGAAGGCTGCTGAGAACTCTTCCGTGTTTGAAAGAGTTCCAATCACCCTGGAGACCAAACAAAAAAAGGAAAAATAAGAAGAAATAATTGGTTGGATTAAGAAAAATTGAAATAACCTTGACATGTGTTCAACACCACTACATTTCACTAAGCTGACAATCAATTAAGCGTGATTAATGTCTAATCATTGAAATGTTTAAAAAGGTATCGTACACGTTTGGTAATGACTCAAAACATTATTGGCATAAAAACTTACTTGGTAACAAGCAACGGAGAGCTGTTGATAGTATAAAACATTGTAGGAAACGACTCCCTCTGAAGTAAAATAGTTTTTGAGAAAGAGGGAATTTCTCACTAAAATAATAAAAACTTCTTCCAAGAAGTTTTTATTCCTACCTGAAAGCACACAAATTTGTACAACAAGGGTGATTTTTTCTTTCATCATTTTCTTGCAACTTCGATGACCAATTGAGCCCAAATTTTCACAGGCTTGATATTTTATGCATATGTTGGGATACACCAAGTGAGAATACTGGTTTTTGACAATTTCCAAACGTGTTCAGTGCCTTTAATGTCATAATGCGGGTTGTTGTACATGGATTAAGGATATATAGAAGAGGGTTGGACCCATGTACCTGTATTTCCCAGGAGAATGTGGATCACTAAGCAGCTGCATCACCTCACGTTCAGGCGTGGCCAACTTACACCAAGTTTGCCCTGCCCCAATGAAGAAAAGCTGCTCAGGTGTCATATCCCCAAGACCTGGTAGTATTTCCTCAGGTTTCCTCAGCTGTTTTTTGTACATCTCATAGGCATGGATGGATAGTCTTATTCCTCCGTTGTCAGCAATGTTTTCACCTAGTGTTAATTTGCCATTAACCTGGGTGGATGTCAATGTGTTGGAGTTATGTGTCACCAGAATGCAAATTGAAATTAATAACATGTGTTATAATAATTGGAGACCAAGAGCATTTCTTAATTCTGTAAGGTCTTAAATATTACTATCTGCAAGCAATTGTTTACTGGCATTCTGTTGAACCATGGACCAATTTCACAAAGAGATAAGTTTGATCTTATGTGCGAATCAATCTTAACTGTTAATCAAATTTGACACATTAAACACATGAGAAGCTTGTTAAGATTTTGTATTTTTGTTTTTAAATGTTGTGTATTCATAACGATTGTTCTTCACATGTTTCAATAATTGTATCCAAATGTTGAGAAACAAAAATAAAGAAAGAAAGGTGAGATGTTGCTAATATGAGATAATTTTGTCTTACATGAAGTTCGTCATCTCCTACTGTGTAGCCATGGTACTGATCCACAATGCACTGTGCATGCTCCTTATATGCCTCTGCTGATTTATTCTTCCACCAGTTATGCAAATTACCCATTGCGTCATATTTCCTTCCAGTGTTATCAAAACCATGAGTGAGCTCGTGACCTATGACCCAGCCTATGGCGCCATAATTTATTGACCTAAGAGTTGAGATAAAAAACATGTATAATTATTTGTATACAATTTACACAGTCCCACTTATAGACCATAGTGATAATTTAAACATGTAAAAGTGCTGGTACTTCATTAAGATAAATACTGTTAACAAAAAACCTCTACCGGTATGAATTTATTGGTTATGAATAAACAATCTGCATGCAAAGGTAAACACGAATGAATGCAAATAAGAGACTATTGTTATCATCTGTTAGTTTAAATCACTCAGACGGCCTAAACAGAATGGTCCCATAAGAACTAACAAACAATTGGTGATTATTTTTAAGAGTTGCTACCCCTAAGAAAGACGAGAGTATACTTGAGAATAAAAGTTCTTCCTTTTTCCCTTTTCCCAGCTCGGTTATAAATGAAATACTTTATGTATTGTGCTAATACGTACATTGGTAACTTATGGGAGTAGAATGGCACTTGTAGAATACCAGCAGGGAACGCAATCTCGTTGAATTGTGGATTGTAGTAAGCATTCACCTCGGCCGGTGTCATGTCCCACCTTAATGGTAAATCATGGTTCAAATATTAATAAATATTACAAACGCTATCTATTTCTATAGGTGCACTTAATCGGAGGTTCTAAGAACTGGAACTTTTTCATAGCTTGGTTTTTGTTAAGCGCCTGTAAATTTAGCGTCCTGATGATGTTCAGTTTTCAGGACAGAAAGGTAACGTGTATTTTAAGTTTACAAGCTTTTGAAGAATGCAATGTTATGCCGCATGCGGTGTGCTGAGCTTCCACGACTATGCAGAAGAATGTTGAAGAATTGCTTATTTAACTTATTTGCGAACTAAATAATCTAAGAAAAATAAAAGTATCCAGATTCATAAATTTTGAATAATACGAAAACTGAGGTGTCGGAACTGAATCGTATACTTGGGTGCGACCCATGGTTTATACCCCACAAAGATATTGACAATAGGGATACGCTATGGTTAATTAGCTCACTCGGTAGAGCACCGGCACGTTAATTCGGAATTATAGGCTGTCCGTAGTTTGAGCTCAAGTTAAACATTCATTTTGTTTTTTTGATATTTTCCTCTCTCCCCAAAAGCCAAACATTTCCAAATTGAGAGGGGCTACGACCACTGCACCACTTGAGCTACGCTATTTTGATTTACCACTTAAAGAAGCCTTGTCAATCCCGTGATTTTGAAGAAATACAAACACCATGGATGAAGAAAGAAATCAGAAGGAGTCCATGAACGAACGCATAATGCGTCCAAAGTTTCAAAGATCCTTGACCAAACAAGCTTTCCTTGTAAACGCATATAATGGCGTGTGTTTGTAGGCTCTATCTTTGTTATGAAATTACAGTTCAAGTCATTGTGTCAGCAAAGTTTAGCATCTTTTTGATGAAGGGTGTTTAAATAACGACAATGTATAAAAAAACCTCGGAATCTAAACTTACTCTGTCCTGTCTACTGGCATGTCTAGCTGTTCTCTGTTTAGATCTCCGTAGAAGGTATTGGTCGTTATCTGATTAGCTAATAATGTTTTTGAAATTTGAAGCTGTGAATAAAACAATAATTTTGTTGATTCATATCATATTAATTATTATTGGATGAACTTTTAAAAGAGATAGTGGGTCATAGGTTCAGTGAAGTAAATTCCTGCTGATTACCCAGATTTAAAGAAACAAACACAATCAAACAAATCAACAACAAAAAACGTGAACATTTTAATTGAAGTATTCAAGTTTCCAAAACACGATATGGCATATATTAGCATTAACATGTTTTTATAATTATGTTGTCAAGGTTTAAGAACTAGATTTTAAACACGATTTTCTCGATCGCATCACATTTGACATAATAATACTTTCAGATTAAAAATAAACGGTTACGTTTTCATCCCAATTATAACAAAATTATCTGAAATTTTCTTTACCTTGTCATAGTACTGATTGAGTTTACTTTCATTAGTAATCCACGATGGGGCGATCAATTTATCCACAATTGCTTTGGCTTTCTCTCTAGCCAATGCCTTGGTTGCGTCGTCCATCCATCCAACCATCGGAAGGCTGTCTAGGAACATTTGTCTTATGCTTTCTATCATCACAGCAATCTAACCAAAATAAAAATGATAACCTCAATGTGTGAACTTTACAAAGCAGGAGGTTTAAAGACACCGGACACCTTTGGTAATTGTCAAAGACCAGTCTTCTCACTTGGTGTATCTCAACATATGCACAAAATAACAAACCTGTGAAAATTTGAACTCAATTTGTCATCGAAGTTGCGAGATAATAATGGAAGAAAAAACACCCTTGTCACACGAAGTTGTGTGCTTTCAGATGCTTGATTTCGAGACCTCACGCGTGAGGTCTCGAAATGAACTCAAATATTTTACTGATAAATTACTTTTTTCTCAAAAACGACGATACTTCAGAGGGTGCCGTTTCTCACAATGTTTTAGACTATCAATAGCTCTCCATTGATCGTTACCAAGTAAGTTTTTATGCTAACAATTATTTTGAGTAATTACCAACAGTGTCCAGTGCCTTTAACCTTAACATGCTCGGGAAAGTTCGGGAAAGAACGGGAATAAACTTGTTGAATCTGACAGATTTCGTCATAATGCTCCATTTTCGTAGTGAGAACATAATTGGTAAATATCAACAGCTTGTCATACTATGTCATACCCAATTGTAAAACTGAGAATTACAGGAGATCTGTTATTTCTTTACTTTTTAGAATTTTATAATGAATTTGTATAATCTTGTTTTGATTTTCTTTTTGGTATTTTTCTCCTTTTGCCTTTTTTAACCTCCATGTGAATTGTAATTTTTTTAAAATCCTCACTTGAAATTGGTGCACACTTTTATTGTTTATTGCCTTTAATAACCTTTGTTAATTTGAATTTGTTTTGGCCTTTCGGATATTATTTCAAATGTAAACCCCCCCAAACCCCCCCCCCCACAAAACGATAATTAAGCCTGAGAACAATTGGAAAACCAACCCAATGTTCTTTACTATAGGGCACCTGGCAAGTTAAACCTAATGTGACCTTTTAATTACTTAACTTCAAATTGGTTTTGTTTTATTTTATGTTGGGGTCTCAATTTGCCTTATAAACTCTTTTAGATTCCTGTGGAATCAAGCAAACGAAGTTCTGCATTCTGCTTTCTGCGCAAATAATTCTAGGAACCCGAGTGGAAACATTCTGTCGGAAGAAATATGCCTAGGAAATGTATATAGTGACGCACAAGAAATACACACAAAATTGCACAAGAATATTGGCGTCAGTACTGATTGGCGTAACTGAGACAAACAATAAAATCCCACAGCTTAACAACAATGAAAAGAAGCGATGTTTGCTAATAGAAATAATAAAAGTGTCTTACTCCCATGCAACAGGTAACGAATGTCATCGTACATTGTGCTTTTACAAAGTCAAAATGCAACATGAAAATTTTTAATTTGTGACTTCCTCAAGCTGTTGCCATATACATGTTTTTAGCGTTTTGAATCTCTCATAGAGATTTTGCCAAAGAAAGTGTTGGCAAAATCTTTCCTACGTCCAGATAGTTTCAACTTTACTCTCATTTTGTTAAATGCCAACGATACCGATAACCAATTGTCGTATACTACCTCGCTCTTTGTTTCTAAGCTATGTCTTTTCTTAATGAATTCAGCACCGACGGCAAAGCCTAGGTTGCTGTCCGTAGCAGAAGCACATGACAGCCATCGGGGAGCATTAGCCTCAATCCCTAAGTAGGTTCTTCTGAAATCCAGTTCTGCCTGCCTGTATTCCCGCGGTAAGGTTTCCGTAAATGAAGCTATGAACTGCCATGTCATGTAGTTGTTTACTGTCCTGTATTTAAATGGAGATAACAATTATTGGTCTTGCATTTATTCACAACATCATGTAAAAATAGCAAAAAACATTCCGCTTGGTTATTGGACAGATGGTTTTGTACCAATCCAAAGAATTTGTACACCATCATTGGTAATCATACCCAGCATATTTTAGGGATTTGTTATCAAAGAAACTTATTCAAGTTTAAAGAAGCATCCCAAAGTTGTTCCACATGTAAAATCAATTTACATATCACTTGATTGGTGTCAAATATCGGGCCCAACATCAACTTGGATCAGTAGATTTTAGCCAAAATGTTGGTAGGTATGTCACATACAAAAGTAAACGAATAAATAATAGCACTGAAAAATAATGATAAGAAAACAAGGAAAACAAAAATCTCGCGTTTAATCATTTTGGTATTAGTTTGATTCTATGATGTACCAATATTTTACCAATGGGCATCCCTGTTAGAAGAGTAAATGATGAGCAACTTACGAAGCACTGAACGTTTTCATGAGCTCATTCAATCTTGGGAAGAACTTTAAGGTGGGGACCAATACTTCCTCATTTGGTGATATTTCCCTGCCAAACATGCCTTCCATGTATGCAAAAACATCAATCTGTCACACAAAAAATATAGTATTAAAGGCACTGTACACGTTTGGTAATTACTCAAAATATGTATTAGCATAAAAACTGACTTGGTAACGAGCAACAGAAAGCGGTTGATAGTAAAAAAACATTGTAGGAAACGACTCCCTCTGAAGTAACGTAGTTTTTGAGAAAGAGGTAATTTCTCACTAAAATAATAAAAACTTCTTGCAAGAAGTTTTTGTTCCTATCTGAAAGCACACAAATTTGTACAACAAGGATGATTTTTCTTTCATCATTTTCTTGCAACTTCGATGACCAATTGAGCCCAAATTTTCACAGGCTTGTTATTTTATGCATATG
Source organism: Plazaster borealis (assembly GCA_021014325.1). Lineage (NCBI taxonomy): Eukaryota > Metazoa > Echinodermata > Asteroidea > Forcipulatida > Labidiasteridae > Plazaster > Plazaster borealis. The sequence continues at coordinate 13,596,300 of CM037463.1, forward strand.
TTGGGATACACCGAGTGAGAACACTGGTCTTTGACAATTTCCAAACGTGTTCTGTGCCTTTAGCACCAAGGATGTTAGTTTTTTGGGTAGTATTATTGTAGAATAGTTTTCTTTTCGATTATAACACAAACAATATATCTGTGACCTGCTCCAAACTGATTTTCAGAATTTGTTTATGCCAGTGTCAAAACAAAAACAACTCAAACTGTCCATATGGAACTTGAATTATTAGTACTCGAAAAGCACTTATCACAAGTACCAAGTCACGACCCTCACTGCATAATCTCGCACATCAATGATTTCCGTGATACTTCATTTCACTCCAGCTCTTGTGCTAAGGAAATGCGTTCAAACAAATTAAAGATGACAACTTCTGAAACATGCAACGCTTTATTTGCAGAAAAAAAATTTGTTCAAATTCCAGCAATATTATCTTCCTATAATTAGGAGAATTCTCAACACAAAACCGAGACATACTTAGCTGTATTAACTCCCCCCCCCCCGAAAAAAAAGAAATAAAATATACAAAATGAATACATAAATAAATAAATAAATACATAAAAAACCCACCAAAACCCCCTATGATAATAATACTAATATAGGTTTCCTCGGCCAATTTTAACAATTTTAACAAAAATGCATTCAATTTAACACCCGCCTCATTCAATTTTGTCCGAAAATGAATGCTCCATTGCATCATCATTCAACAGTCAAAAGGAGTAATTCAATTTCACCTGTGTTGTACTACATATGCAGTAGAAATTCAATTGAAGAATGGTGAAAGTGTAGTTTTGATCGTCTATAAATAACATAGAATGTCTGAAACGAACCTGATGAAAAGACCGAAATCATGTGTGGACGAACACGAAATTGTTTGATAGCATGTTGCTGTAAAGCAACCCTAGGTTGAATGATTAGGGGAACATGCGTTAATTTGAATGCGTAAATGAAACTGAATTTATCTTTGCTGAAATTGGCCGGGAAAATTCAAAAAATATAATAAAAAGTAAATTAAAAAACTGTCGCAGAGTGCATAACAAAGTCAGACAACCACCTCGAAGACAAAACACATCAAACATGAACGGATAATATTCTTACAACAGGAATCGTCTCACTGAATTCCTTGAGAGTAATTTTATGATAGCTCTTGAAAGGATCCCTTAACTCTGAATCTGCCATCATGATCTGTATACAAATAAAACACAGACAGTAGAGTACCCACATACTATTTTTCATTGCAAACATTAGTCTGTTATCTTAGTAAAGAAATTGTGTTTTAAAATAAAAAGAACCCAAGTTGACAAAATCATTGACAAATTCGTAGAATGTAATTAAAGCAAACGAATTAAAGCATTTTTTTGGAGATACCCCAAATCTCAAATAATTTATCTGAGTCAACATTATCGTCAGTATATCTTGGTTAGTTCTACGTTTGGATGCCCGCATGATGACAAATTTCGAAAAAATTATTCGTGGTGTTTGTTTTATGTGTTTAGTGAGTTTTAGTCAAAAGCTTGGTTTAATTTTGTTTATCTAATTGTGCGACCGAGGTGTTTACAAAAAGAGTGATATTATGTATTCCTGGGCATTTTCTGGCACGCAATATACTGTGGTACATGAATTCAGTTTTGCAAATTGTATCGTAATTTCAACATCAAATCAAGAATTGTGAAAATTGAAAAAACCCAAATAATATAGTATTTTCATATCACAAGTTTATAAACACCGTACACTGCAGTCACCACGTAATGTTTTCCCCATTGAGCCCTTTACAAATCGTGCCGGGCAGGAAGTCCTGGCTCTGTGCTCTTTAGTAAACATTATAATGTCATAACATTGTCAACTAAATTTATTAAAATTCATATGGCATTGCTTTCCCGGGGCGAAATCAAACCTTTGACCTGACTCTGGCTACGTTGAGGCACAAGTTTAAAAAGGGCAAAAGAAAATCTCTTCTTTAATTTTGGAATTCGTCAAAATGATTTGATTTAGTAAATTCTATACGTAGATATGTAACAAGATAGCACATCATAATATTGTTTTCGGTAATTGTTGTTGTTTTTATTCATATTGTTTTTATTTTATTTAGTTTTACATTAGGCCTACATTCCAACAACAGACATGGATACATTGGTGAACTAAAGGTTTCTGAAATGAAATAAAGTGACCAACGTGAGGTTACCTCAGCAAGTTTTTGTTCAAGCTTTAGGATGTCACCCATCTTCTCTTTGACTTGATCAATAAATTCGGCAGTTAAAGCTGTTCCCATGTCACGAGCAAGAAGCACAGCCATTGTTACTCCGTACGTCATGTAGGCTTGCAATAAATCCTGTATGGAATGACTTATAGGTCAATATTGCAATAAAACTACTGGATTTTAAATAGATATCTTTATATCATATTCTAAAATAAATTAGAATAATTCTTAAGTCTGGAGATTCTTTGAACAGTCACCACTGTAGAGCCCTCACTGACGTCACATTTCTATAGGCAGTGCGGTAGGTCCGCCACGCTGGAGTATTGCCCAATTTTGCATTTCGTCACAATGTTCGTGCAGTCTTGTGTGCGTGACGTGCGTGTGTTAACTCCAGCATGTTGACCAATAAAATAGTGACGTCATCTGAGAAGGGTCTATAAAGTCTATAAATGTCTCGATTTAACATATTAACATAACTTACAGAATGACAACTGTTACTTACTTTGTGATCACCGAGGTAATATTCCCTTGGACCTAAAAACAGGTGTGGCTGTGTAAACTAGAGTTGCGTACAAAATAAAAGAAAATCACATCAATATAAACCTTTTCAATTTTATGCATTCGTTTTTATTATTGAGAGGCAAAAACTGAACATAATCCGAACATAGAAACACATATTTTTATACTTAAAAAACAACAGACAACGCAACACCCCAACCCAACACCACACCTAACACCCCAAACAGACACACAACTAAACTAAAAGTGTTGGCCATGTACTCGCATTATCTCCCACTACAACACGACCCAGAGTCAAAGAGAACTCACATATATGATATTTCTAGAGGAGTTTTTATCATCAATCCCGACGAAAGAGTTGAATAGTATACTATTGGAGTGCTCGCTGACGGTGACTAGCGTTTCAGTGATGGTATGCATATCTCCTCTGGTCTCTTCATAACTGGAGTCGTCTTTTAGAACATCCCACCCGCCAACTTGTTCTATCAACTGTACAACAGAGCAAGAATCACTTTCTTTGTTGTAATATTTTTTTTTACAATGGAATGCCAAGGAAAAACCCCCAAATCAAAACCTTGGCATTCAGTTCATGAAGGTTGCTCATCCCAAAGGCCTAATAGGAATCGCGCCAGTGACTACCGGTATTAATAAAGAGTCATTTAATAAGGGAATACAAGAGCATAGGCGACGAGGTCTTAAACGGCCGTTTAAAACCAGCAGGATCATGGCCGTGCGATAAAGGACCAAGCCGAAGGCGAGGTCCTTTATCACTGAGCCACAACCCTGTAAGGTTTTAAACGGCCGTTTATTAAAGGCGTTGAACACGTTTGGAAATTGTCAAAGACCAGTGTTCTCACTTGGTGTATCCCAACATATGCATAAAATAACAAGCCTGTGAAAATTTGGGCTCAATTGGTCATCGAAGTTGCAAGAAAATGATGAAAGAAAAAACACTCTTGTTGTACAAATTTGTGTACTTTCAGATAGGAGTAAAAACTTCTTGCAAGAAGTTGTTATTATTTTTGTGAGAAATTACCTCTTTCTCAAAAACTACGTTACTTCAGAGGGAGTAGTTTCCTACAATGTTTTATACTATCAACAGCTCTCCGTTGCTCGTTACCAAGTAAGTTTTTATGCTTATATTTATTTTGAATCATTACCAAACGTGTACGATACCTTTCAGACTGCGTCACCAATCTTTTATTGTCATTCATCGGGCGCCAAGTAACTCCTCGCGCGTTTAAGTTTCAAACTATCGCACGCAAGTTTCGAACTTTTGACTCAATTTTCTCATCAGGCCATGTTTCAACACTCATCACGTGTTTATATCGCGCGTTTAAACATGGCCACGTGATGTCCTCTCGACCAATCAGAATGGATGAACTGTCCCAGGTATTTATGAATCACTATTAACATGTTGATGACGGTTTATATACAGCAGGTGTAAATAGTATAGGTAAAGGATTCCAAATTGGGAGATGTAGAAGTTTTGAAAAGTAATTTGGAAATAATCATTTCGTTGTATTCCATTTGAGTTCAACTTTATAATGTCATGTACCAGTGTTTCCGCCTTAACTGGGACGCTTTCACGTTTGTGTACGCGTATTAATAAGGCGCCAATTTGAACTTTCGTCACGACGGCGTTTTGTATATTTGCATTAACCTCATTAGTCGCAGATGCCCTTGGTGCGTAGAAACAATAACGCTAGCGTATTTGCGTCCCAGTAAATGTGGAAAACATTGGTTTACAGGACGTCTCCAATGTCTCCGATTTGTCTATATTGGCTGATCAAACTTAATGTGCTCCTGATGCATACATCGACCATAAAAAAAAGAAAAGAAAAACCTCTCAACAAAAGCATAAATTCACTTATTTTTGCAAAACACACCGTTTATGGGTTTTTTTAGGAACTGCTTTTACTAAAAAGACACGTAAATATGTACTGATAGATGATATGAAAAAAATACCATGGTAAATAAATAGTCTAGTTTACCTGAGTCATAAGTGAGGCACCAAACTGTTCTATTGACTCTAGATCCATACACGATGCGTAGTAGGCTCTTGCTTTGAGCAAAGCTGCATTGGTCGTCGGTTCCTTGGATTCCAATATCTGAAAGTTGATGCATTTTAATTTTTTTAACTGTATACTAATAATGCACTGTAAATGTTTTCTTCTTTTCTTTCTTGTTTAAAATTGATATTGGTATTAAAAATACGGCTGGAATGGGGTAGAATTAACAGTGCTGAGTTCGTGGGCAATTCCTCACCTCTCTAATGACCTGAAGATTGTTTTGGGAAAGTTCCTGGAAGCTCTTAGAAACGGAAGTGGACCAAACGGGTATACTGGCCTTGTCCAGCCATCCTCCACAAGCGTAACGGTAGAAATTATCGCATGGGTCCGCTGATCGGTCCATAGCACTCAATATTTCCCCGCTTGCAATCACGCACTCTGGATCCAAGCACATTTGACCTTGCCCTGCCTATACAGTTAGATGTTAAAACAGTCATTTATTTAACACAAAAAGCTTTTGTTTCTTAAATAACTTTTTCTTGTGTTTGTGCATCATGTATACGCGCTATTTCTGTGTATTGATGACTAACAATGATTCGGAATAATTCAATCTTTGCTTAATGATGGGGGGGGGGGGTAGTGGGATTGGCTTACAAAAAAACAAAACCCAAAACCCCCAACAAAAACAAACAACAAACCAAAACAACAGCAACCCCAAAAACCTCCAAAACAAACATACAAACAAACAAACAAACAACAACAACAAAGCAAAACAAAACAAAACAAAACAAAACAAACAAACGTTGTTTTGCGACTTGTCATACCACACAGAGTGTGATTGCGAAATGTGAACTCCCAAATGATGCCAGAGATTACTCAATGCAAGGTATAAATACAGTTGACACGACTGTGCATTTTCGACCGGCCTTCTTTTTCATATTATAAATATTCCATACTGTGTTTATTGAAATTCAATATGGGAATCTTAGAGTAGTATATATCCAATGCTTAAAATGAAAAAAATGTGCCCTGAAGAATCATCGAACATAAATATTGACGTCAATATTCAGTACGAAATTCACCACTTGTGCCCAAGGTCGTGAATATCGTAATAATTGACTAGAGTGGGATTTGAACCAACGACCTCCGGTTTAATGTGCCGGCGCTTTATACCAACTGAGGCATCAAGCCCCATGTTGGCGGTCTCCCTATTTTGTCAATATCTTCGTTCGGGGTGCCACTGCCAGTCAGAAGCCATACAACCTTTGTTATGAGACCCTAATACATGTACATGTAATTACGTGTGTACAACGCACGCTGTCAATCATTCTCTGTGTGTGAGGCCGTTGACCCTAGTGGGCGGTGCTAATCCGTTATGAATGTTCTGGAAGTTTGAAGTTAGTTTTAGTACTTTCCAGAAAACATCACAAATCCTTTATACACGGGCTGCGGATAAATTTTGGACGGGACACAAATACTCAAGACTGGTGGAAGCTACGACTTCTGTGATTGTTTTCAACTCGTTGGAGGAGCGTTGGATAGAGTTCGCTTTTGACCGAGTGCAGTAAAAGAGCTTAATTTAATTCCGGAAAGGACAGTTTCGAACTTAATCTACAGTTCGGTATTTTGGGGGTCTTCTTCCCCATATTTTGTGGCGGGTGTCAGATTGTGTACCCGTTGTTGCTTCGTCTTCTTCTGGACATTTGTCGGAGTGAGTTCACCACGTGATAGCTCATAGTCACATCGGCAAAGAACTGTTTTACCTTCCCGGAGTTGATCGTTTTAGAGCCAGTGTATGTGATCCTCACTGTATCTTCTGTTGCCGTGACCCTCGCCTGTATTTCATCCCTGTTGACGTGTTAGCCCGTAAGATTACTTATTTTGTATAAGATCTATCTGAATGTACACTTGTTTTACTCAATCATTGTACGTTTGTTAAACCCAATCGATATTTGAAGTGGCTGATAGTTTCATCATTAAATCACTTTGATTCTGTGTTCTATACATCAGTGTCACCTTGTTTGATTTTTTTGTTGCATCTGAGAAAATTCAGGCTTTTTGAGTGATTTATATTCACGGATAGTTTGGAGATTTTTGGATCATAACACCTTTAACTGCCGTGTGGCCAGGGATCACACCCAAGTTTACGATACAACCTGGAAATTAATTGATTCAAGCTATGAGAGGTAGCCTATTTATATTTTTATCATAAAGTATTGATCTCGTGTCCGAATTGTTGACTGCGGCTGTTTCTAAAGGTGTTGCTATGGTCATCATATTATTCTTTCTGGACTCCGTAGCTTTAATAGTGGTGGGGTGGTTTTACGTAACGGGAATGAGTGGAGGCGGCGGTTTGCACATAGCTACGCCTCTCATTTTGTGCCTCTCATACCGTGACGGGTTGCCACCCGTTACTATAACTTGTACATGACGTCGTTATTCGTCTGAAAAACAGCTATGAATTATAAATTCAATTAATTTTAAATTGCCATTTAAAGGCCCTGTACGTTCGAAAAACAAAAAATGTTCACAGATTCACACACAACTATGATTTAAAAGGGTTGAAAGGGTTGAAAAGGGTTGAAATGGTTGAAAGGGTTCCTTAAAATATTTCTGCCTAAAATGCTATCGTTTCTGAGAAATGAGTAAAACAATAGTTTTTATCACGCGCGATATTTTGAAAAAACAGAAAACACATAAGGTCTCTTTTCACTATTTTCTTGTGATCTCGAAGACAAATTGAGCTCAAACTTTCACAGGTTTGTTTGTTCATGCATGTTGAATCACACAAAATGTGGACACTGATTTTGAGCTGTTACCAAAAATGTACAATACCTTTAACGTTTAGTTTACATTGAAGTGCAAATTTGGCAATGTCATGGTAGTCTTTATTCATTTGCAACCGGAAAGAAACAGTGTTGTTCACCATAAGCGATCAGACATTATTGTTTGTTCTTGACCCTTTATAATTTGCAGCAGTGAAGTTTTTTTCTGTTGACATAATAGCTTTCCTGTTTGAGGGTAAACTAATCGATATTTTGTTCCCCCCAAAAGCAATGCAAATGACGTCAGAAGAAAGAAAAACAGTCATATTTTGTTGTTGATTCGGTTGATCTGTCACATGCAGATCTGTCTCCAACAGCTGCTTGTATACACATTAAACCTGCCGGTAGTTTACTTTGGTACGAATTTATGTGAGTCAATTATGCACGCAGTTCATTTTCATACTGTAATTTTTACACTAAGGTGTGTACATTGCTATATTATATGTACCGGTAATGTATGTCGACAAACAGTTCTTCATATAATGCTTTATTCTGTTATTGAATCATGACAGGTTAATACTATTATCTGTATATACCCATGCAAAGTAATTAATGTATATTTTAGATATTCATGTCAATGTACAATGAAGAGAATTTGAGATTGGCCTACTCTTTCCAAAGTATTCCAAAGTAAAGTTTGGTTTCACGGGGTTTACTCTAGAAATGAATATATTTTGCACGAATAAAACCATTGATGTATAGGCCAATGAAACTTTGAAAGTAAAGATGTAGTATTACTCAGTAAAAAGAAGTATAGGCCTACGTTGAATGCAAATTCTCTCGCATAAAGTAACTGGGTAGTACACACCACATCAAATCCTGAAAATTTTCCCCAGCTATTTAATTTTAATTTGAATATGGGTTTAAAATACTTAATTGCATTGCACTATAATATTTAATATGACGTAATTTTGTATTCCTCAGATCGGGTAGTAGGCCTATACTGTTAATCTGCGGGGTTGATCAAAGGAGGGGAGAGAGGAATCACTGCAGTCGACACACCCCTTTTTTATAATGATGAAATTGTAAAGACCACTGCTATGACTATTTTGATACTTACCTGGCCTTGGCTATCCTCTAGAGGCAAGCCATCAGCGATTGTTGACAGGTAGATAGCAACAACAAAGGCGCCAAGCATGTTGGCACGCATGGTGCGACAAAGTCGCTGAATTCGTTGATTTTCTCGTGTTGTTACCAGGTCCAAGTGTAGTTTTCGGTTCTTTTAAACGAAGGAATTCACTACATAAAAGAGAACGGATAATGATTATGCGCTGGTTGGTTTGTGGCTGTTATCAGTGTGTTTGCTGTCTGACTGCTACAAGTATAGGCCTACAGGTGGTCATGCCACTGCGTACAAAGAGATACTGTGTAAAATACCGACACAGAGAAATGCCAAAACAGTTCATAAAGTCGGAGGTGACATAATTAGATACGTCATTATTATTTCAATATATATTTTGATTTTGATTTAATGTATTAAAATTACGTCGCCTCAATTGTTTAATCTAGTTAAAATTTGGCAAACAATTTCAAATTTGGCTTTCGAAAGAAGCGTTTCACATGATAAGGATGTCATTTTCAAGACACCGTAGCTAATCATCAGTTTCTAATGGAGTATGCATTTATGCTGGTATACCGTGCTTAATACTACGTGTCAAACACCATATGTCAATGTCAGCGAGTCAATTTTAAATATCTGCATATTTTCTGAACTGTAATTATTGGTCACTTTTAACATAAAGAAACAACAAATTACACAGGTTAACAAATAACACATACTACAACGGCAAACGATCAAGATGAAGATGCGTCGCTGACCCCATTCCTGTCATTCGATAATTCTTTATCTGTAACATTCCATTTTTCATCTCTTACTGTTATAAGAATAGCATGGATTATTAAAATAAAAGTGTCGACGGACAGGCTTCACTACCAGTAATCAGCTAATGGCTTGAAGACATACTTTTCCATCGCGTGTAATGATAGCTAAACATGGTATCCTGATTGATCTGCGTGTCATACAAACAACAAATAACTGTGTAAGTCCCAGTCATAATGCGAGTCGACTTTTTTTCTTCAGATTCCCACTCCACAAATTTCACTGGTTTTGAGATCCCCTCGGAAACATAAACCCATGCTTATCAGTTCTTCCATAGAGTGGTCAATTAACTTGGGTGAAAACAGACTCAGGAGTAGGAGGACTGACAAGATATTTGAACAAGTTTATCAACTGCTTCTTATTCGTCAGAACTTCAAGTGGATTGAGATGGAAACTTTAGTAAGCTCAACATGAAACTAAAATTGTTTTTCTTCCCCTCCCCTACGAGCATCCTAGACTGCACCCTTTTCTCATTATCATTATGTCAAATCAAAATTCAAAGTTTGTAAAATACTTGGCCTAAATGTTTTAGACAGTCAGTGACGTCCAGAGGATCGACAATTTATTTCACGATAATTGACTATGAGATAGACGATCCACTCGTCGGGTGTATACACGAATAGTTTTAACTGTAATTCTTGAGTGACGAAGGCAACGTATTAAAATAATGCAACCCTGCTTTTAGATTGACAAAGGGATCCGCTAACCTAAGATAAATCATTACTCAGTTCATTGTTGTTATTGTATTGTCAGTTCTGTTTCTCGTGAATATCCTCGGGTCTTGATTGTTGTTTTTATTTATGTTTGACACTGTACCATACGGGATGCTGACAGGATCTCCTCATACACCGCAATGCAATTTAAGTTTTAGGCTTTACGGTTGGGAGAATTTACAGTGACACAGTGGCAAAACACAACCAATATGGCCAACATTCTCGTCATTCTGTCTGTAGAAGTTGTACTCGCAACATTCCGAAGTACAATGTGATTGTGCCTTTTGTTACAGTTGACGTAATCACAGTAGAGTAGTCAAATGAAATAAAACTTTATAATTTGGTGACATTCTTACCTCAATATGCAACAAGGCTTCAAACTGTTTGTTCGTTGACAGAGTCAGTCCGTATCACAGCTGCATTGCATTCTTACAGTGACGACAAAGCATTTAATAGCTGCTTATTTACAAGACGAGGCTACCCATAGACGGAAAAGTCTACCCGCAAAAAGTAATGATATCACGTTTCTCTGTGGGCTTAGCGAATTGTAATGAATAATAGACAAAAATGTCGTCATCAAAGTTTTGTATGCAAGGACGACGTGCAATGCTAGCATTTACATTGAGGTTTCAAAACTAATCACACTTTTTTCCGGGAACTTTTAAAGTTTGTTTGATTTAATTAAATTAAATTAAAATAAAATAAAATAAAATAAAATAAATACAATTTATACCCATATTGACCTCATAATGAAAAGCAAATGTTGTTAAAACAGACGTGTTCGCCAATATTATTTATTTTTGGGTTGGCAGAGAAAAGAATGACTTGAGCGGGAGCTGAACTTGCGACCACCTGATTGACGTGCACCTTGGGGGGGGGGCACACACACACACACACCGCGCCAGGGAGACAAAATCCCATGACACCAGCGCTCTACCAACTGAGGTATCTAGCCCTAATGTTGGCAATCTCCCTATTTTGTCAATATCTTTGTTCGGGCTGCCAAATAGACTTGGTTTCAAGTCTGTGATCGTGTTATTGTTGTCTACCTGATAGCCAATACAGAATAGCCTGAAATAGCGCCCTCTTGTGGATTAACCCCCGGCATTAAACTTCGATCACAGACTTGGGAATCTTGTTCATCGGTTTGTACACACCCTGTGGCGGATTAGTCCAAAAGTGGACGGATCAATCTGATTGGTCAGAATCGCAAAAGCCTTCAATAAAATGCATATTCAACTTTAACTGTTTAGGCCTATACTACGGGATAGAGTACAGAAATGCATCAAGTAATGCACATTCAATTAAATTTTGCCGCTGCTCAGTAATTCAACTTGCAGTTAGAATTAAAAACAAATTGATTCTAGTTTTTAAACTCAAAATATTATGTTAGCTACAAATTATAAATACTATTAAAACCATCAAGCACTATACAAAGTTAAGATCAAATGAGATTTAACAGAAAATGCTGATAGTGATTGTAACCTATTGGTAATACTATAGATCTCAAGTCTGAGATCGCGAGTTAGAGCTGTGATAGCCAATCCGTGGTTGCCTGGCAATACTATAGATCTCAAGTCTGAGATCGCGAGTTAGAGCTGTGATAGCCAATCCGTGGTTGCCTGGCAATACTATAGATCTCAAGTCTGAGATCGCGAGTTAGAGCTGTGATAGCCAATCCGTGGTTGCCTGGCAATACTATAGATCTCAAGTCTGAGATCGCGAGTTAGAGCTGTGATAGCCAATCCGTGGTTGCGTGGCTGATGCAGAGAATTAAACGCGATCTCAGATTTGAAATCAAGTCTAGTTGCCAGTCAGAAGCCATTCAACCGGTAACTGCCGTTCAACCGGTAACTGTCGTATAACCAGGGATTACTTCCAAGTTCGGGCAGCAGAAGGATCACCCTGAGGGGATGCAACTTTTTATTTCAAATATCAAGTTATAAACCACAAGGATCCCTCTGCTGCCGCTTCCCCCCAAACAAAGATATTGACAAAATAGGGAGACCGCCAACATTATTAGGGCTAGATGGCCTATAGTTGGAAGAGCGCCGATGTCACAGCGGTGGGTGCACCCCACTAAATAGGGAGAAAACAGAGCGTTGGCCTATAACTAATATTGTGTAGGCCCTCAAAATATTATGTCAGACAGATTTAAGAGCCAAATAAAAAGGGTACAGTGTAAACATGTTGCCCAATATTGTGACCTGGGGGTTGTTGACTTCCAATTTGAAGTTTATATCAACGACCTAGGCCCTGAAAAATGTTTCCTATTTGCTGAGAAGTGTATATTATAGGGCGATTTGTTCAAGATTGATGCTCGGACGTTTGGAAATTTATACAAAAGACAGTGTGAGGGTATTTTTATTTAGGAGAATAACTGGACGGGCCTTGGGACACCCCATGTCAAATTGAGCAGAGGATTGAAAGTTTATCAGTCAATGGATAATTTTCTCTTCCATTTTGTGGATGTTCCCGCGTACAAAGCCTAGCAGTTGATAGGACTCACTTAGTTTTCACTACCTCGTCCATCTTGTCCACTTGTTGGTATGATCAAACCAAAGACCCGTAGGTGTTTTGTGCAGTGTTGAAACAGTGTACTGAAAGTTGTGCACCCCTTTGGGACACAACCGTAGCACGGTGCATTTTGTTTGAGTGGAAGTGTATGAACCATTGTTTCAAATTCTTGTACAAATTGAAAGATCTGTTGAAGGTGCAGCCTCTGAATTAATTTCTCTTTAGAGGGTTATTGTGGAAAGCTTGTGGCAGAGCATACGATTCATTTCAATTTCCCCAGAATTAAGGTTTGAGAAAGGTCTCTGGAAACTACTTCAAAATTGAAGTTGCATAATCAACAGGATAAAAATATAGGTAATTTTGTCAAGCGAGCAAATTTTGAAAGATTAATATCCAGAAGTAGTATAATTATTTTGAAAGCCACGAACCATGAAACAAATTACATTATTCACGCAACTATTCTCATTGCCAGTTACAATTACAATAATTGTACGTACCAGTAAAATTGTGCACAAAGTACAGGAGATCTATAGGCCCTATAATTGTTAAAGGCACTGAACACATTTGGAAATTGTCAAAGACCAGAGAAGTTCTCACTTGGTGTATCTCAACATATGCATAAAATAACAAGCCTGTGAAAATTTGGGCTCAATTGGTCATCGAAGTTGCAAGACGAAATGATGAAAGAAAAAACACCCTTGTTGTACAAATTGTGTGCTTTCAGATTGAGATAGGAACAAAAAATTCTTGCAAGAATTTTTTATTATTTTAGTGAGAAATTACCTCTTTCTCAAAAACTAGTACGTTACTTCTGAGCGAGTCGTTTTTCTACAATGTTTTATCATATCAACAGCTCTCCGTTGCTCGTTACAAAGTCAGTTTTTGTGCTAATTATTTTGAGTAATTACCAAACGTGTACATGTGCCTTTAAGTCGTCATCGAGTATAATTATCTTATTGATATAATCTGAGTACATCCGCCAATATTTGAACATTAATCTTTGACCATGGTGACTTTTTGGACAAATTGTCATTTCGTCGAGTACTTGACGCATACATTCTCCATAGACGTTGCTCCGGGTGTGAAGGTGGGGGGGGGGTGCATTTCCCCTTCCTTTATCCCACCCCGACAATCCCTCGAATAGTTTTTACGTCACTGGTTACAGTCCACTTAATAATTGTATGCTCATGCGACAGTGCATTACCATTTAATTTGCATGGATTATCAATAGAAATTGGATTAATCCAAATTTATCTGCGTTCCATTGCCCGTTTCACTACTGTCCCTCTGTTTGCGTGTACTGTTATTAATCATCAAATCGGCCATCTTCATCAAGACATGGCTCTTCAAGGCATCCGTAGATTTGTAAAGGATGCAATTTGCTGCGCTGGTCTACGTACGTTATGCTATTGCAAATTGCACAGTAGGGTGGGTACCAGCGTGTAACATATGAAGTAAATGTGGTATAGTATATGCCACGTTGCCTAAGCGCAAGCAGTTGGCACCTCGTATTATTTTCCCGAATAAATATTGTAAATACTTTGATTTCTGAAAATTCAGACAGTTAATGAGACGGTTGGTATGATTGTTGGTGACGTGAGGCATCTTAAGATGGGTATATTTTGGTTATGTCTTGCCATTTTTGCCGCCTTTGCAGCCGTGATTGAAGCTACAGAATTGACGTTTGAGCTGCCCGACAACGCAAAGCAATGTTTCTACGAAGAGGTTGATAAAGGCGTAAAATGCACTCTAGAATTTCAGGTAAATCACACGTAACCTCTAATACGATGTGAAATTGGAAATTATTCACAACCCCCCCCCAAAACCCCCAAATAAAATTCGGAAATGTTTTTTGATGTAAATATGTGAAAACAAATGCTAGCACTAGCACTAGCAGGCGTTAGCAATTTTCCGGGATTTTAGTTTGGTACCTACAGTACTATGTTTGTTGTTATGAGGGTAATAATTTGGATACTAGACTAGGTTTTCTGAAGGATTTTTTTTTACATTTTAAATACTAACTCACTGGATGTATGTATAAATTTCCGTATTTCTCACCCTAGGCTTAGCTTTGTACCTCCGTGGTATGGTGAATAAAGATGACCTACGTGTAAGAATGAAGAGAATTTCTTTAAATTTCACTTTACAATTAAATTGTGTGTTTTCATTTGAGCATGTTGGCGGATTGTTCCTCCATCCATGGTATGATGAGAAAAGTTGAGTTGTTTTGGAAAAATTTTATTTAATTCTCAGTAAACTAGCAGATACATGAAACCAGAGTACGACGTTGTTTTCTGCCGGTGCCTTTCTTGTATTCTATGGGTGATAGGTGTTCATAATTATTGATTATGAAAAATCATAATTTTTTGTTTTAAAGAACCAAGAATGATAAAGTCTAAAGATATGTTTAAGCACATATTTATAAGTATGTGAAAAATGCACCATTTTTTCTTTTAATCAGTGAAAATTTGTAACTGCTATTTTTTTTCCAAAATTATTTTTGTGTCTAGGTTGTTACTGGAGGTAAATACGACGTAGATGTCACGCTCTCAGATGTTGACGAGAAACAATTTCTGTACAAAGAGAGAAGAAAACAGTATGACACTTTCAATTTCACCCCAAAAGAAAAGCAGGTCTTCAAATTCTGCTTCAGCAATGAATTTTCAACCTTCGCCCATAAAGTGGTTTACTTTGATTTTGTGGTTGGAGATGAAGATGCACTGCGGGGAATTGGAGATCACGCAACGGCCTTAACACAGGTATGTGAGAACCAATGTTTAGACAGAGCTTTCTTCTTGCGTCATTGGCCTAGCAGATTAGCAATATAAAGTTACTCTTCTAAAGAGAGCTTTTCAAAGATTACGAGTTAAACAAATTATACCCATTCTCAGGGCTTGAATTTTACACTGGACCACAGGCCCAAGGCCAACGGTCTTGTGTTTTTCAATTGAACCGAAAGAGTTCTTATCCATCACTCCTAACAGCGGTTACGTTTTGGAAATTTTGACATGAATGGCTGCATACTTCCAAAACCCTTCATATGAAGTTTGACAGTCCAAAACCCCACAATTACCCAGCGCTATTTTTACTTTACTGATCAGCCCTTTTAGGTGGTTTTTAACCCATGCGCGACTTCAGCCCTGTATTTTCTGCTTTGATTTACAATCTGGTGGCTGCCTCTCGTCAATTGAATAGACTGGTACCATTGCCGGCATTCAATTAGCTCCTCTACTGATCAACGCATCCTAGGCTTTTGTAAGGATGGAAGTCTAATTTTACCACAACAACAATTCGTTTTCCCTGATCTCGCTATCAAAGTATGAAAAACAATATATTTGTTCGTTATGGGGCTGCAAAATTAGCTTGTATTTGGCTCTCGTTCAGACTGAGCTTGTATCTTTCGTTTATTAGACATAGAAGCAGGCATGGGACAGTTTGAGACCGATGAAGAACCTTGTATAAACCGGGGTCTTGCATCTTCCAATCTCGTATAGTTTGTCTGCAAAACCTTGGACTCAATACAGTTGACTCTCGTTGACGAGAGTCAACTGTATTGAGTCCAAGGTTTTGCAGACAAACTATACACTGAAGGATTCTTAATAAAAAAGAGTGCTGTTCTTGCCTTAAATGTGAAGGCGGATAATGTCTTACTCTTAACTTACTTTTAACAAATATTGAACATTTTGTTGTTCCTTATAGTTGGAGACAGCTTGCGTTTCAATCCGAGACAGCCTTAAGGAGGTTATAGATTACCAGACGCATCATCGGTTACGAGAATTCAGTGGAAGAGCAAGGGCAGACCATCTCAATCAACGAATCCAATGGTGGTCTGCTGGTGTATTTATTGTCATACTGATAGTGGGTACCGGCCAAGTTATTGTACTCAGAAGTTTCTTCACAGACAAAAGGCAAACACCAGCCAAAATATGAGGAAAAATTTATGTGGTAGGTTTGTCAAATTGAAGTTTGTTTGTGCCTGTACAAATGTCACTCATGTTGTATTTTATAGGAAATGTTCCTTCAGTAGAATTACAAATTTCTTTTTGTGAGGTTTGTTTTTCTGCCGAAACGTGCAATTTCATTTGAAGTTTTAGCGTCCAGTGATTTGTGGATTGTGGTTGGGATTTGGAAAAGTGAAAAGTCTTTTGTTTTGTTTAATTTTTCTGTTGCACATGCAAGGGATGTCATAAAAATGGGTTTGGGATAAAATCCCTGATTTAGGAAGATGTAACATATATATGCAACCCCTTTCTGATTCCCTGCATCTACCCTAGAGACTTTGAATATCACAACATACTAATAACCTACTATGTTTTTCTCTAAAACCCTTAAATTCTCAAAAACTGATCCCCTGGTCTAGTAGGATTTACTTTGGAATAGCCCTACAGAAAAATCCACAAGACTGCAGGGCTTATAGCTCAAAATGTTTACTGGACCAGAAATGTTTGTACAAGACCAGAATCAAAATGAGAAATAACTTCCTGAGTCCTGACAACTTGCATTTAACTGATTTTATTTGAACAATCAAGCACTAAGACATGTAAGAGAAGATTTATCTCATCTGTCTCTTGGGGTATTAAGTATACTTCATTACTCAATAGAATTGAAAGGGTATTTATCAGACTCGAAGTCAACAATTGTACCTAATTTTTGTTTCTGTTCAAGATATTACATATAGTGAGGTACATGCATTGTTATTTAATTGAAAAATACAAGACCGCTGGACTTGTCCGGGCATAAGTTTACTGGCACGACACTAAAACCACTGGCCTAGGGCCTGCAGTCCAGTGTAAACTTTGAACCCTGCCCTATGTTCTATCACGTTCCATGCTCTATATGGGGCCACGCCAAATTGCAAACCAGTGAATTGTGCTAATTCTACTTTTCGGTGAAATTCTAATTGGTATAAACAAATCAAAACTTATGTTTTGTGGAATCATTGCAATTTCACCAGGCTGCCATTGAAATAGAATTACCTGTTCATGCTGGTTGCAATGTAAATGGTGCAAGATCCATGGGACAATTCAACCCATACTTGTAGTAGTGCCTATGCTTTTCTGTCAAAGGTTTAACAGGAATGAGAATTGCTAAACATCATTTGTTTGCAGACTTTCAAATTGTTTTTGATGTTCATAACACAAAAGTGTTGTTTCAAAGAAATTGTTTTAATTTTTGTTTAGAAACATTTGGACTTCATAGTCGTTCGGGGATTATATTGTGACACATTATTATGCAGTATTTATGTCATGTAGTGTGTTTTGAAAGACAGCTATTTTATACAGTGTAATTTTGTTTTATTCAGAAGAAAAGAAATGTTGTATATGTATAATGCACCCAAAAATGTAAGATGTAAGTTTGATATTTTGGAAACATAAAAATAACTGATATAAAGTATCTGTGTTGATTCGTTTTCTAGTAGAATGTAGACTTGTTGTCTAATTAGAAATTCAAATAACATGTTTAGCTCGTTGACAAGAGATTCACAGCCTGCGCCTGCATTTAGTAGTTTGTTATTTCACAATTCTCTTTTTTCATATTTTGTGCTCGGCTATTAAATGTTTTTGAATTCAACTCGGTATAAGCACTGATACTGTATATAGTTCTTTCAAAATGATCGTTCTGTCAGTGTCATTGTAAATACATAATGCAAAGTTTTGTCTTGATAGATGTTATGACTTGTTCTTCTGGTTCTTTTAAGCTGAACAAAACTTAATTTGGATTTGGTCAATTCTAAATCGGGTAAACTTTGATCTTTATTAAAATTCTTTCCCCCATTAGAGTTAATAGTGGATTTAGTAAAAAGGTGGTTTGTTGGGAACAGTATACATGATTTATCATATGTAAACAATTGGGTATTAATATTCAGTGGGAAACAAATGCTTGAAAATTCTTGCTTGAAGCAACGTCTTTTATTATGGCTAGAGACCATGACGTAATCAATACTTCAGCATCTTAAAGGAGGAAATGGTGTTTGAAGTTTAGATTGATTAATACCCCTTGCTTTATTTGCCGTGCCTGGTCAGTGTTTACTTAGACCTTCCAAAGATTGTTGTACAATTTTAATGTTTGACATTAGTTTTTGGGTCAACAGTTTTATACATTAAGTTACAAAGGCAAAACGTGTTGATCCATTTAATCATTACCAAATAATGCTGAAATGTGTGATATTTAAGTAAAAATCGGGATGTATTTGATTTACAAACAGGCTACCTGGTTAAATATTTTGAAAGATACAAAGAAACCTTAGTCCTGTGGCTTGTTTGCATTTTTTTTTTTGCAATAAACCTAGGAAACAATGTTACAGCTCCGTGTAACTTGATTGTAGATGATGGTAAGACTCAATAATGTGTAAAGTTTTTAATACTTTCTTTATGTTGTCATTTGCTATGTTTTATTATATAGAATATTTTGAGAAAAACACTTAACCAACCCAAGGAACTTGTTTCACATAATTAAAACATAAACATTTCTTTTTCGAAAGGTTTATCATCGGTTATAATATCGAATGACAAATTTTCGTGAAGTTGCCCGAAAAAGGGTTTGAATTTAGGTCAGGGCAATGTAGAAGTTTGGTTTAAATAAAACATTTCCTTACATCGGGAAAAATTCATAGTGTAGTACCTTGGTCCTTTCATGTTGTCTATAATAGGCGTGTGTTTTCTTGATTACATGTACATTCAAAATTATATAAAGATCAGACTATAAAACAGATAAGTCCAAGTCTCCCAACCCCAACCCAACTCTGAAAATACAAAACCCATTGGTTAATTAAAATATGTTTTTAAATTATACACTAACAATAGTGTGAAATTTTGCGTGAGGTGGCAGCCCATCTTGAAGACTTGTCAAGTATTACTCTCAGTCTAGATTCCTGCAATCTGATGAAATGCTTGCTCACTGCTTCAACCTGTGATGAAAACAAACTAAAAATCATGCCCCATGCCTCAGGAATAAAATGTAAACCCACAATGTTTTTTGTAAATAAAAGATTTGAAGGACATTGTTTCTTACTGATTGTTGAAAATTTGTCCAATATTGTGCCCCTGGGGTTGTTGGCTTTTAACCTGGAGCATTTTTGGTGCACTTCGCCCTCTAAAAAAGGCCCTAAAAGTGTAGGGCCATTTTCCAAGATAGAGTTGGAGGTTTTTTCATTTTTGATGAGCTATTTGATGAGCATAGCTCATTCTCTGGTGTCCTCGGGAAATCTGTCCCCATATGGGAAATTAACGTGGGCTGAAGGAGGTTGATTCAAAAGAAGGCGCTATCAGGAGAAGTTGGTACACAGTTCGCCGTATGGGGGGGGGGGGGGGCACCAGAATCTCCTGCCACACCGGCTAATTACCTGCTGGAAATTTAAAAGAAAAAATAATTTGGTTGTCAGCAAATAATATTTTATTTGATTTCAAGTGGCCAAGAGACATAGCAATATTTTGTGAATATTTTTGCAGTTAGAATTGCTTGTTATGTGGAGCTATCGGTTGAACGTTAGTTTCGCGTGTGTGGCGCCCTCTACCTATGAATTGCGGCACAAAGGATATGAACGGATCATGGAATGGATAAAACTAAAGTCTTATGAATCAAGCTTTGTAACCGTGATTTGTTCTCATCTCACTTAAATATCTACCCTTTGGTTTTTCACACTCCTTTTATGGAGATACTATATGATTTTCTATTAAAACCCCCATAATGTTTACTATGTTTATTAGTTCATCGCGAGACATTTTAAAGGGGCTGCATGTGTCGTCATGATCAAAGCAGCCTGTGGCCGGTGTCCCAGGGAAATCTGTCCCCCCGGAGATTCTGTCCCCCATACGGGAAATTAACATGGGCTGGAGGAGGATGATTCAAAAGAGGGCGCTATCAAAAGAAGTTTGTGCACAGTTAATTTGCCGTATGGGGGGACAGAATCTCCGGGGCGACAGAATCTCCAGCACCAGCCACTGTAAACATGGATTTATGTATGGAACGCCAAAGATATGGAACGCCAAAGAGGCATTTAATAATCGGTGATGGTCTTTTACAACCGGTGATCAACTTTCTTTTATAATCAGCTTCCTAGCTTCTCATAAACCATAACGTGGAAGATCAACTTAATGCAAGCATTTTCAAAAAAATATAAAAAAAGTGCATATCCTTTATTAGTTTTGCAGTCAAGCTTTGATTTCCAAAAAACCTTTCATGAACCACCGTCACCCCTTAAAAATTAAAAAAAATAAAACCCAACTCCCTCTTTTAACTTCCTGCCAATCCGCAAACCAACCCCCAACCCCCCCCACTTTTCCACCCTCATTTCTTTCTCCCTTTCTATTTTTCTCTCTTCCTTTCCCCCTGTTCCTTATTCTTATTTCCTTTTCTCACTCCAACCCGTCTATACCACAACCCCCCCTTTTTTCAACCTTCTCTTCAAAAATTATCCCCCCTTTTCTTTCCTCCTAAACCCCCCCCCCCCACGCACACACACACACGTCCTTACGGATCCGGTTTGTGGGGTACTGCTATTGTTGTTCTATTATTCCCTTTTCTGAAGAATTCCCTTGTGGGGCCCAATTGTTCCTATTGAAATGACCTTGTGGGGTCAATTGTTCCATTGTTGTCAGGACCCCACATATGCCCTTCCGTGTGTCCACACGCGCACATCTCATATTCCAAACCACATGATCCGTCACTCAAACCTCCTCCACACATAACCAGACCCTGCGAATTTATTCACACAACCCTTAGACATCAACCCCCGGTTATGTCATCTAAACATGCACTGCGCATGACACAATGTTGGTGGACGATTCGACAGAGGCATGGTACTTAAACACATGCAACCTTAATATGATCGCTGTAACTTTATCGTCCTTGTTGCAAAGACAACACATTTAAACATCCAAGGACCCTACTGTTGCAACGATGTCAAGAAGACTTAACAAAGGCAAAAAGAATTCGAAATGTAAAATGGCAAAAGAGAAATCCTCTCTCTCTCGTAAAATAACCAAACAAAAAAAGAAAAACGAGAGTTTGGTTTTTCTTAAACAAAAAGCCAACAAAAGTCAACAGTTTGTAAAAAATCTGTCTGACTATAAATTGTCCTTGATGGAAACGATTGCACTAGGTAGAGGTTTGAACTTCATTCCTACACCCCAAAAAACCGAAAAAGACAGCTATCCTACGCCATTCAAAACTGCTCTTCAGAAAAATGAGACTTTGCGTTTTAATGGCAGGGAAAACGAAATTGGGTCACCTTCATCCCTTTCGGATGCCATCAAAATGGACACCCCTTGCTACCTTCAATACAAACTTAGAAACTTACATTGAATGTACACTGGAGGAACTGTCCAAAATAAAAATTCAAAATGTGGCATCCAACATTACCAAAGCAGAACGCATCGCTCTCACAGGCCTCAAGAAAAATCCAAACATTGTCATAAAACAATTTGACAAAGGCCGTGGTGTATGTGTTATGAACAGATCAGACTACCTACAGGAAGGATTGAGGCAATTATCCGGGCCACACTATGAGTTTGTTGACAGGGATTTAACGGGTGATATCACTGTATGGTCTACCGGGCCGTACGCAATTTATACGTGGACAACGTTAGAAACAAAGATATGTTTGAGTTTCTCAATCCTCACAATCACAAGATCAAAACTCCTAGCCTGTACCTCTTACCAAAGATCCACAAAAATCCACCAAATGGAACTCGGTTTGTGGGAAGGCCGATTATCAGTGGTTGTGGGGCTCCAACTCAACAAATCTCAAAATATATGGACCTTTTCCTGCTCCCTATCGTCAAGCAACAAAGCACATATACAAGAGACTCCTCACAGGTTCTCAAAAGACTTAATAATTTGACGATGGGACAGGATAATCTCCTTATCGCACTGGACATTGTTTCAATGTGCACAAACTGCCCACAGCAAGAGGCAATAGACTCAGTTTGTGATGCTTTGGAACAAGCAAAACCAGGCCTATACACCATACCAAAACCTACAAAAAAACACACGCATACATGTCTTTTAGAACTGATTTTGGGCGCAAACGTCTTCGAATTCAATAATAAGTTCTACAGACAAAAAATTGGCGTGGCAATGGGCAGTGTATGCAGTCCTGAAATATGTGATATCACTCTGTTTAAATACGAAAAAGAGATTATACTCCCCAACAACCCTGAGTTAGTGGCTTACATGAGATATACAATGGCAATAGAAATCAAGCGTTGAACTTCATTAAGATGTTAAACAACCTGCACCCGACATTGAAATTCACTTCAGAGATCTCTGACTACAAAATCACCTTTCTCGATCTCATAATCTACAAAGGCGAACGTTTTCGTAAAGAGGGGAAGCTTGATACTCGAGTAGCAACGAAAAAAACGGACACATTCCAATATCTTGCTCGAGATTCGGCACACCCGAAATCTGTGTTTGGTGGGGTCGTTAAAGGTGAAGTTACGAGATACAAACGCATATGCACACACAGAGAAGATTTCGAGAGCAAGGTCAATTTCTTTAAAGACAAACTGTTAGAACGTGGTTACAACACAGCAGAATTGACCCGTTTCACGGAATCGAATGATGACCAAAGAAATTCAATGTTGAGTGCACCACCTAACATCAAGAAAGAAACAATTCCACCGCTGGTCTTTACTTTGCCATTTTTCCCACAGATCAAACACTCAAATCTCAAACGTGCACTGTTCAAACATTGGCATCTTATTAATGACAGTGATTTCCTTCACAACCTTTTTCCTGCACCTCCTCTGTTAGCCTACAAAAGACAAAAGAACATAAAAGACCAACTAATTCGAGCTAGATTGCAAGCTTCAACCGAAGAAAACACAATAAAAAAAAATGGACGAACAGAACTTGCAAATCCTGCTTGACCTACTACAGGAACAAGAGTTGGGTACACAAAACTAAAAATAAATCAGGCTTGGATCTAGACGAGACTACGTATACCAATAACAAACGAAGAATACATGTCTTGCCTGATCCTCTTGTCGAAATAAACCATATCTGATCACTCCTTGCTGCAAAACCTTCATAAAAAAGGATAAAAGCAAAAAAATGGTGACTGATGAAGTGCAGCTTATATAAAGCACTGAAAATATGTTTTTGAGCCATCCATTAAAGGTATACATAAAATGGCTCGACATATTATCACCGGATAAAAGTTCTTTTTAGCTAGTTCCAACAACCCCTTCCCCAAAACCAACCCCCCTTTTTTAACCCCCCTCTCTTTCCTTCACGGAGTTTTATAAAAAACATCAAAAATTAGCTCTGCTGTAACCATTGCCTGAGGTTTTGAATACAGAGACACTTGTCTCCCACCCAAAGACAACATTTAGACAGTCAGGTTTGTTTTACTACCAGAGACCACACCGATAACATGTGTTTTCCCTTCACTCCCTCTCGCTGCCAATTTACTTTTAATAGCACCGGATTCAGTTTCGAATTTCCCGCTCCTGGGTGCATCCCACTTATTTAAGTGTTCTTTGGCAGTCTCCTATCACACCATCCATCCTATCCAAACCCCACCCCCCACCAACACCTGTTCCCCTTCCATGCAGCTTTACCTTTTCACTCAACCCAAAAAAAACCCTTCCCTATTAAGAACTATCCACATATCGCCTCATATGTTTGTTAAAGCTTTAAATTCCCTACATGGTTCTCCATTAACAAAGAAAGAATTTTATAAGTACTATAACTTAAGCCTTTTGAACATTTTGAGTGCGTTCCGGTTTCACTATTTACTGTGCTTGTCCCCCCCACCAAAAAAAACCCATTAATATGATGCACACATGTTTTCTTCCATCAAAACGGGTATTTTGTGTGGTCATAATGTTCTCATCTCCGGGTCTGTTTACACAGGGCTACATGTATGATTTCACTTTTCCCTTTACACACATCACCGGATAAAAGTTCTTTTTAGCTAGTTCCAACAACCCCTTCCCCAAAACCAACCCCCCTTTTTTAACCCCCCCCTCTTTCCTTCACGGAGTTTTATAAAAAAACATCAAAAATTAGCTCTGCTGTAACCATTGCCTGAGGTTTTGAATACAGAGACACTTGTCTCCCACCCAAAGACAACATTTAGACAGTCAGGTTTGTTTTACTACCAGAGACCACACCGATAACATGTGTTTTCCCTTCACTCCCTCTCGCTGCCAATTTACTTTTAATAGCACCGGATTCAGTTTCGAATTTCCCGCTCCTGGGTGCATCCCACTTATTTAAGTGTTCTTTGGCAGTCTCCTATCACACCATCCATCCTATCCAAACCCCACCCCCCACCAACACCTGTTCCCCTTCCAGCTTTACCTTTTCACTCAACCCCCCAAAAAAACCCTTCCCTATTAAGAACTATCCACATATCGCCTCATATGTTTTTTAAAGCTTTAAATTCCCTACATGGTTCTCCATTAACAAAGAAAGAATTTTATAAATACTATAACTTAAGCCTTTTGAACATTTTGAGTGCGTTCCGGTTTCACTATTTACTGTGCTTGTCCCCCCCCCCCAAAAAAAACCATTCATGATGCACACATGTTTTCTTCCATCAAAACGGGTTTTTTGTGTGGTCATAATGTTCTCATATCCGGGTCTGTTTACACAGGGCTACATGTATGATTTCACTTTTCCCTTTACACACCTACCCCCCACCCAAATTGCTGTTGTCCATTTTGAGATTGCCTGGTGGCGCACTTTCGTGACATAGAACTAGTCAAACAATGACAAAGGAGATTCCAAACTATTTTTCCGTCGTCGGAGTGAGTTGATCCACGGAACTGTAAAGTGGTTGGGGGCCGGGGGTAGTTTTCGCATGCGCCTATTAGAGAGATTCAGCAAGGTATAATTAATGATTGGAGATCCAATACATGCAGATGCAGCAAACAACTTAGCCACCTATTTTCATTTGCAGTAGTTTACAAAAACATTATCCCATAACTACGACGGGTCAACTCACACTCCGCCGACGGAAGCAATCCACAACCACGACGGAGGACGGTATCCTCTATGGACACCATATGTCACTGCAACCGTCCGAAATCAGCACTTTTTCCCATAGGTTGCGTTTGGTTACATTTTGTCTTTATATAATTGTGTCATCACATTTTATTGTAAATGCAAATGCTTACCTTAAGACACTTTTATATTTTCCATATATCCCTCATACAGGAGTCACAAGTTATGTTTTTCATTGTTTTTCTCAGTTGCAGTACCCGTCCTTGATATCCTAGACTGGACCATTCTACATATCTAAGGGGGGTGGGGCAGTTCCGAAGGTAGTGTTTTTTTAATGGGCTGGGGAATTAAAACCCACAACCATTGAGAACGTATATACAAAATCTGCTACATGTCTTAGCACCAGGGTCAACACAGCCCACACACATCCAACCCTTTGATGAAGTGGAACCATACCAGCCCTGTTTATCTGGTTATCAGGCGG
Organism: Plazaster borealis; assembly: GCA_021014325.1. NCBI lineage: Eukaryota > Metazoa > Echinodermata > Asteroidea > Forcipulatida > Labidiasteridae > Plazaster > Plazaster borealis. The sequence continues at coordinate 13,622,400 of CM037463.1, forward strand.
TGCCGTTAATGTCTGGCAGGCATGAGCTGCTCTGTGGTTTCCAGCAATCCATCTCCACAACACCAATTAAAGGTCACTATAGCCAGAGGACAAGTACAACATTTGTGTGATTTTCGATAGACCGCACTTGGTAAAGGGTTATTAAATAATGTTTGCTCAAAAGAATTTCGCTGAACAAATAACGCATTTACAAGCAGTAAAACGTATTCTGACGTTTTGCGTTTTCTATTTTTTCCCATTTTGTGACCTTTGTATTATCTCCTTGTTCCTAAAGCAATTGCATGTTTGCTTCTACAAAAGACAATTTCAAGAATTGTCCCGTTGATGTTATGTTGTTCGACTATGGAAAGATTTCTTTGTGGCTACAGGCGCCCGGTCGTTTCAATCATAAAATCAAAACCAACCAAACCAACAAGGCCTATTCTTATAAAAATCAATGACAGCCTTTCAACAATATAAACACACAAAACCGTTGTTGAAGCTTTTACCATTTTGTGTATTTAATTTTCTTTCACTCTATGAGTTGCCCGTAACAGACCAAAGCGGAATAAACGACATTCACTTTATACACCGACCCAGCTTTTCTCATGAGCATAACACTAAAATCTAAAATTTAGTATGCAGAACTATAAGACTTTTAATCAGTAACCTATCACACTTAAGATTTCCACATTTTTAGTTTACTGAGATGTCTTTAGTGATCTAAACCAAATCTGAAAACCATTTTGATGGCGTAGCTTAATGGAGAGTCGGGGCACCGCCCCACCAGATTTTCTTGAAAACTATTATGTTTTGGCTTTAGGGGAATTTTTTTTTGGGAATAATAATTCCACCAATTAACTCTTCCCACCCCTGCTGGTCTTGTGCTATGCGGTGTGCAAATCGTAGAAGGTGCTGTTAGCAATGATGTAATTTTCTCATCTCTTCCTCAGCCTACCCCGTCTATCACCCAATGACTGCGTTTTGGTAACTGCCATTCATTCTAATTTTGTGGCCAAATCAGGCAAGTTTAGCTTTGTGGATGCGTGACGTAATTAACTCACCTTCAGGTGGGTTGCCATCAACTAAATTTTCCTCAATACTTCCTCATTTCACGCCTCAGAATATTGCCAAGAGACGTTCAGGGTTTTTCTGTAAATATGGCATCCCGGTATAATGGAAGGCTGCTTTTAGTTCTTTTGTTCTGCTTTCCAGGCCTCTAAGCTTTCTGTTTGAGACATCTTCGTCTTTTTCTTCGGTCCGTTTTTCCTCTAGTTCCGACACCTCGTTTTTGATGTGGTTCGGAATTAACCCATTACTTTAATGTTTTTGTTTTTCTCAGATAACTCGGCCGGACTATATAATTGTCTCTCGTCGTGGACCCCCGAAACACACCCAATTCACTCCATCATAAAGTCAGAACGTTTGTAGCTTCAACATGAGATCGCCAAATTACAATAATGGCAACAAGTAGAAAATAATTCCGGGCCTTTATGCGTATAACCCCCCCCCCACCCCCCCCAAAAAAAACAAAACAAAACCCAAAAAACCAAAAACACACACACAAAAAACCCTACAAAAAAAAAAAAAACCCAACCCAAAAACCTTCAGCTATGGCACTGCCCTTTTCGTAACAATTAGATTTTTAAAATTTATTTAGTGTGAGCAATAACTTAAATTCTCTAATTATAGGCCTATCAATCTTGGAACTTTTATTTAGTTTAGTGTAACAAAGTTTGGTTTTTATAGTTTCAAAGTTGAAATTGTACATTAATTTAGGAAATCCTTGCAGTCTAATTGCGGTGATGAATAACCTTTTCGGTTATTTGTAATTCTTCTGATCTGATCTCATTCTGTTTATTTGCAGACGATACGAACTTACTATATAATCATGACAATGTAGATGTGGCTATGAATACTTTGAATGTAGAACTTCACAAAATAAGCAATTGGCTCTTATATCTAATAAGTTATCAATTAATGTACTCAAGTCTAATTACATAATCTTTAGCTCAAGACAAAACAAATATACTTGTAATACGACCCTTTCCTTAAATGGTACCATTCTGAAACAAGTGAGGAGTACTAAATTCTTAGGAGTTCATATCGACGAAAACCTCTCATGGAATAAACATATAGATACCTTGTGTAGCAAAATCTCAAAAAATATAGGTGTTATGAACAGATTGAAATTGATTCTACCGAAATCCATCCTATTAATGTTATACAATTCCTTTATCCTTTCCTATCTTAATTATTCAATACTTATCTGGGGTAACTCAAATACACAATGTACCAAATTGTTTCTTTTACAAAAGAAAGCTGTTCGAATTATTACAAGGTCTAGATTTCTAGAACACACAACTCCTCTGTTTGCTGAACTACGGGTGCTTAAGTTGGCTGACCTGTATAGCTTTAATTTAGGTAAATTCATGTACAAATATAAATGTGGTATATTGCCTGCCAGTTTCAATGATTGTTTTACTCTATCTTCATCAGTACATTCACATAACACTCGTGGTGCATCAAAGGGTGATTTTCATATTAACTTCAACCGAACTTCATATTCTAAAAATATTCTTATTTCAAATGGTATAATATTTTGGAACAACCTCCAAACCAGCATAAAGCAAGCCCTCACGCTTGAAAGTTTCTCAAGGAAAATTAAAACGTCTTTCTTAAATATGTATTTACTAGGCCAATAGTGATAACTGTAAAATGTCATTGTAATCATCTTGTTTCGCTCAAAACAATGTACCTATTTAATTATCTGGCTGGTCTCGTCCGTCTGTCTGTCCTTGTCTAGTCCTAGTCTAGTCTGTCCCAGGGTAAATTTTTAAAAAGCATTATGCTTCAAATTTTCCCTGCATGTTGGTAATAACTTAACGGAGTATCTTTAGCCATGTTATAATTATGTTTCAATTCTGTAGACTGTATAATGATTGAACTGCATTTGATGCTTTTGTTGTTGTTGCCAATATTGAAATAAATGTCTAAACCGGAAGTTAAATACTGCACAGGTTTGGATGTGGTACTTTGTGAGCACTGGTTATGAGTTAAATACTGCACAGGTTGGGATATGGTACTTTGTGAGCACTGGTTATGAGTTAAATACAGTGCACAGGTTTGGATAGGTACTTTGTGAGCACTGGTTATCAGTTAAATACTGCACAGGTTTGGATGTTGTACCTTTTAAGCACTGGTCATGAGTTAAATACTGCACAGGTTTGGATGTGGTACTTTGTGAGCACTGGTTATGAGTTAAATGCTGCACAGGTTTGGATGTTGTACCTTTTAAGCACTGGTTATGAGTTAAATACTGCACAGGTTGGAATATGGTACTTTGTGCGCACTGGTTATGAGTTAAATACTGCAGAGGTTGGAATATGGTACTTGGTGAGCACTGGTTATGAGTTAAATACTGCACAGGTTGGGATATGGTATATGGCCGGTACTTTGTGAGCACTGGTTATGAATTAAATACTGCACAGGTTTGGATGTTGTACCTTTTAAGCACTGGTCATGAGTTAAATACTGCGCAGGTTGGGGTGTGGTACTTTGTGCGCACTGGTTATGAGTTAAATACTGCACAAGTTGGGATATGGTACTTTGTGCGCACTGGTTATGAATTAAATACTGCACAGGTTTGGATGTTGTACCTTTTAAGCACTGGTCATGAGTTAAATACTGCGCAGGTTGGGGTGTGGTACTTTGTGCGCACTGGTTATGAGTTAAATACTGCACAGGTTGGAATATGGTACTTTGTGAGCACTGGTTATGAGTTAAATACTGCAGAGGTTGGAATATGGTACTTTGTGAGCACTGGTTATGAGTTAAATACTGCAGAGGTTGGAATATGGTACTTTGTGAGCACTGGTTATGAGTTAAATACAGTGCACAGGTTTGGATAGGTACTTTGTGAGCACTGGTTATGACATAAATACTGCACAGGTTGGTATGTGGTACTTTGTGCGCACTGGTTATGAGTTAAATACTGCACAGGTTAGGATATGGTACTTTGTGAGCACTGGTTATGAGTTAAATACTGCACAGGTTGGTATGTGGTACTTTGTGCGCACTGGTTATGAGTTAAATACTGCACAGGTTGGGATATGGTACTTTGTGAGCACTGGTTATGAGTTAAATACTGCACAGGTTGGTATGTGGTACTTTGTGAGCACTGGTTATGAGTTAAATACTGCACAGGTTGGGGTGTGGTACTTTGTGAGCACTGGTTATGAGTTAAATACTGCACAGGTTGGGATATGGTACTTTGTGCGCACTGGTTATGAGTTAAATACTGCACAGGTTGGGATGTGGTACCTGGTGAGCACTGGTTATGAGTTAAATACTGCACAGGTTGGGATGTGGTACTTTGTGAGCACTGGTTATGAGTTAAATACTGCACAGGTTGGGATGTGGTACTTTGTGCGCACTGGTTATGAGTTAAATACTGCACAGGTTGGGATGTGGTACTTTGTGCGCACTGGTTATGAGTTAAATACTGCACAGGTTGGGATATGGTACTTTGTGAGCACTGGTTATGAAGTAAATGCTGCACAGGTTGGGATGTGGTACTTTGTGCGCACTGGTTATGAGTTAAATACTGCACAGGTTGGGATGTGGTACCTTGTGAGCACTGGTTATGAGTTAAATACTGCACAGGTTGGGATGTGGTACCTTGTGAGCACTGGTTATGAGTTAAATACTGCACAGGTTGGGATGTGGTACCTTGTGAGCACTGGTTATGAGTTAAATACTCTACAGGTTGGGATATGGTACTTTGTGAGCACTGGTTATGAGTTAAATGCTGCACAGGTTGGAATATGGTACTTTGTGAGCACTGGTTATAAGTTAAATACTGCACAGGTTGGAATATGGTACTTTGTGAGCACTGGTTATGAGTTAAATACTGCACAGGTTGGAATATGGTACTTTGTGAGCACTTGTTATGAGTTAAATACTGCACAGGTTGGGATGTGGTACTTTGTGCGCACTGGTTATGAGTTAAATACTGCACAGGTTTGGATGTGGTACTTTGTGAGCACTGGTTATGAGTTAAATACTGCACAGGTTGGGATACGGTACTTTGTGCGCACTGGTTATGAGTTAAATGCTGCACAGGTTGGGATGTGGTACCTTGTGAGCACTGGTTATGAGTTAAATACTCTACAGGTTGGGATGTGGTACTTTGTGCGCACTGGTTATGAGTTAAATACTGCACAGGTTGGAATATGGTACGGTACTTCGTAAGCACTGGTTATGAGTTAAATACTGCACAGGTTGGGATGTGGTACTTTGTGCGCACTGGTTATGAGTTAAATACTGCACAGGTTGGGATGTGGCACTTTGTTCGCATTGGTTATGAGTTAAATATGGTGTTCTAAAGACGACAAATATGCGTTGCGTCGTGCCGTCGCATCGCCTGTGCCGTCGCTCGTCGCCCGTTGCGTCGTGCGTCGCGTCGTGCCTTCGCCCCTCATTCGCCTGTTATTCAATTGTCTTTTATGGTGGCTTTGGTTGCCGTCGTCCGTCGTGTCGTGCCATCGGCCGTCGCGTCGTGCAATCTCGTCGTCCGGCGTGTCGTCCGTCGCGAAGTCTGTCGTCCGTCGCATCATACCGTCGTCTGTCGCGTCGGCCGTCGCCTTCGCGTCGAGCCCTCGCGTCGCCCATGAAGTTGCCCCTTTTCTTATCAGTTGTAATGCTTGTTTCTCACTCGACACAGCGATAAGCTTTGTAACTGAAAACATTTAAAAATATGTTTAACATCTTGAGTGCGTTTCGGTCCTGCATTAGAACAAACGTCGTGGTCTATAAACCTGCGCATTCTTGCCAAGTTCCACAGAAGAAAGTTGATAGATTTGCACAGAGATGTAACATGATCTGACATGGCATGGATGTATCAAAAATGACGCCAAGTTTCTTGATGGTTGAAGATGGAATAATTTCAGTACATCCGATCTGTATTGTGATGATATATAGCCTTTGCATGTTGTCTTGGGATGCGGCAATAAAGAACTCAGTCTTGGAGTCGTTAAGTTTGAGCGAGTTGTTTGCAAGCCATAAACGGAGCTCCTCCACACAATATGACAACATGGCACATGCTGCATCACCCAAAACCTTAGGATAAAAAACCCCATGTAAATCTGCAAATAATTTGCATAAAATAATGTGAACTATAACCCATGTTGTCGAATTAACCGAGCAACATGTTGAAAAAGCTTAGTGACAACACTAGGGCCAATGATTGACCCTTGTGGAACCCCACAATTATCTGAAAGTTTACTTCTCACAGAAACTCTAAACTGACGAGATGGAACGTTTTCGCATGAAAGAAGTTGACCACAAACAAACTCCAACACGGTGTTCTGTGCAGGGGTAACGGGCCACCGACTTCATTGGGTAGGTTGTTCCATTATGTGAATGGGTAAATTTACTATGACACAATGAGGGGATAGGCACAGTACATGTACAATATGGACACACATCGTTTTTGTAGTGCAGTATTTTATTAACTTACTTGTTCGATGTAACAATAAAAACCCACGATAAATATTCAAATGTTAAATGGACTGACTACTGTTGGCATTAAACGTGAATCATTGCAAGACAACTTCATCGACGATAATTCTAACCGTCACAATCGAGGACTTAACTGATGGTTTACCTATTTTCTTTTAGATGATTAACGAATAATAAAGGAACATTATAAAATTACTTCATCTTTGATCATGTTTTTATGAACGTTCAGTGGAGCAGAAAGCAATGGATTCTTGAAAAACAACACGAACTCATTGAGCAGAATGTCGGTACGTAATGAAATTTGGCGCGGTTGGAAAAATGCATCTTTCTATCCTGCGGCTTCAAAGGCACTGAACACGTTTGGTATTTGTCAAAGACCAGTGTTCTCACTTGGTGTATCCCAACATATGCATAAAATAACAAGCCTGTGAAAATTTGGGCTCAATTGGTCATCGAAGTTGCAAAAAATGATGACAGAAAAAACACCCTTGTTGTACAAATTTGTGTGCTTTAAGATAGGAATAAAAGGCTTCAGGCCTGAAGTCTTTTAATACTTTTGTGAGAAATTACCTCTTTCTCAAAAACTACGTTACTTCAGAGGGAGTCGTTTCTCACAGTGTGGTATACTATCAACAGCTCTCCGTTGCTCGTTACCAAGTAAGTTTTTATGCTAATATATATTTTGAGTAACTACCAAACGTGTACGTCATTGCTTTTAATAGTATGATCCAGTAAACTGAAACAGTAAAATGGCTCTAATTTTAAAATTACCCATTAGATAAAACACAAAACCTCAGTGGTATCAAACAAAATAATTTTATTTTTAGCTAACAGTTAAAAAAGATATATTAACATCGAAAAAGTGTAGCATTTTGCGATAAAAGACGCCGATTTAGCAACGATGACGTCAAAGAACATGTTTATGTCCGCGTGCATCCGGGACTTCTAGGTTAAAGAGCAAAGACGCTGTAGGTTATTGATCAAACGGTTAAGTTTCCTTTATTCCGACGACAATATACAACCAATCAAGACAAGTTTAATACCAGAAGAAAGCTAATGATTAGTTTATTCATTAGCCGCTCACCCAAAGCTGCCTGACCACAATGAAACGAGTGAGGGCTTGCGAGAGCGGCCGATGTGCAATTGAACCTCGCTATTTTGCTCTTCTCCAACGCAAAAAGAGACGACATTGTGCAGGATTACTATGTTTTCCCGACAACAGTACAGAGAAAGTGCCATATTATTTTGTGGTATTATATTTGTTGAAAGGTTACCCAAGTGAATCCCGGGCACCCCAATTTTGGAAAGGAACGCACTTTTTTGAAAACTTTACTTTTGCATGCAAAAATGCTCATTTTTGGTCTATGCACGTAAGTCAGATTGAGCGGATGAGACAACGTTTCCATAAAATGTAAGAATTCAACCATTTTTGCACTGTGCCCTTGATACTAAAGCCATGTTCCAGACGGTGAAGTAGGATGCCATGGTCAATGGTATCAAAGGCAGCAGAAAGGTCAAGCGCAATCAGGAAGACAGCTCTGTTATCATCAAGGGCCTGCGCAATATCGTTTTTCACCTCGAGCAATTCCGTTTCAGTGCTATGCTTCTTTTTGTATGCTGACTGAAATAGCTCATCAATGTTATTTGCTTGCATGTTCTCGTTGACCTGGATAATGGCTGCCCTCTCAATTACCTTACCAATGAAACCTGTTATAGACATAGGCCTACAGCTGGGGTGTCATGTGGCCGAGTGGTTTAGAGCATCGAATTCAAGTTCCGATGGTCAAGCCATTGGTTCGAATCCCGGTCATGACACTTGTATCCTTGAGCAAGATACTTTACTATAATTGCTTCTCTTCACCCAGGTATAAATGGGTACCTGCGAGTGTAGAGGTTGATATTGTGTTTGAAACGTCTTCGGAGCGCCAGGGCAGCTCGGGTCTGTATACTCCCCAGGGAGCTCAGAAAGATTAAAGAAATGTTATTGGCCCAATGACCAGGGCAAAATGTAAAGCGCAATGAGACGTTATATAAGAAATAGATATTATTATTATTGTTTCTTAAATCATTACAATCAAAGGTGATCTTGTTTAAAGATTGGAGTAGGAATGGTTTGTTTGAGATCCATTGGGAACACACCGCTTGTGAAAGAAGTATTTACAATACCAGTGAGTACTGGCAATACAACATCAATATTCTCTTTATGTAACCATGTTGGTAGGCTATCAAGAACACAACTTTCTTTTGTACAACCCTTTACAATGCGACAAACTTCACTTTGATCGAGCTCTTAAAACCTATCAATAACATTCTGAATAGCAACATCATTTCATGGTCCATTATTATCATAATCTCCCATTATACTGGCTTTTATTCTGTCCACCTTTTTGATGAAAAAGTTGGCAAACTTGTTATTTAGCACATCCGGGGTATACAGAGTATCTGGTTTAATAGAACACCTTAGTTTATTGTAATGTTGGGTCCAATAGGCATCCTTGAAGTCCACCTTTCCGCAGCCTTATGTTGCACCTGTTTCTCGGACCTAATTTCATCGTCATCCAAGGAGGTCTTGGACGAACATAACTTGCCCTTATACTCTTAGGCGTGTTTATGTTGAGCACTTCAGTAGATAACTTATTGAAATACTGAAGCATTTTATCCATAGTTGTTTTACTAGGTGGAGTATAATATGTTTGCATTGAGTTGAGAATCTAGATCACATTTGAGGGCCACAATGTTAATTTTCCTAAGCGCCCGGACAGTACGCACAACTTTAAGAGGAGGGGGCTTTCTCTGCTGCAAGACACATCTTATCATGCTGTGGTCTGAGCCATAGTCAGTACTCATCACACAATCTGATTAAATTTTCATCAAAACGTGTGAATATCAGGTCCAGTATATGGCCCGAGCTATGAGTAGCTTCTTTTACGTGTTGTCTTAGACCAAAAGATGACAAAATGGTCATGAAAGAAGACACATCAGACTTAATAGTGGGCTCATTTTACATGGATGTTAAAGTCTCCAAACATCACACGTTTGCCCGGCAGCAGAGATAGCTCCTGTACAAAACTCTTCAAACTCTTCAGAGAAGTAGGTCAAAGTTGTTGGCACTTGTGAATGCGCAAAAGTCGGAGCACTCATGTTTAGCACTAGGCCAGTGGAATAATCAACGCAGTCACGTATTCACAAAGTGACAACAAGAGCATTGGCACTTCGTGAAATGTAATGCCAGGTTCTTAGTTTTTTTGTGCAGTTCATAAAACACTGTAGGCACATGTTTTTGGCACTTCGTGAAAAACGCAAAAGCTGGAGCGCTCATGTTTGTTACTGTGCCAGCTGTTTAAACAACGCGGTCGCGTATTCACGAAGTGACAAAGATATTTGTGGCACTTAGCTTTTTTTAGAAACTAGATGATTATGAGACCTATAACCTCGTAAATTGTTAGATACTGAAATCGAAACTAAATCGAAACCACAAAAAAGTCAAATTTAGTTTTCCTACCGATTGTTCATGTTTTCGGCACTTCACGATGTTGCTGACAATATAATGTGCACGTATATAAACAAACTTTCGACTATGTTGTGTTCACACAGATTCTGAAATATTCTAAGTTTTCATAACTTGGTTTACGACGTGAATAATAATTTTGCATAACAAAGCTCATGTCTGTCTACAAGGTCTACTTAATCAACTGTGAAATGACACTTTACTCTACAAGGACAGTTTACTTAAAGGCCCTGTCACACCTTGACGTTTTAGCCAACGTATGCTGACGTATGAAAAAGTTGGCGAATACGCTGGCGTACGTCGAATAAGTTATGGGTAAGTTTTGTATAAGTCAACAGCACGCTGAAACACGCTGGTATACGTCGTAGTAAGGCGAGGTCGTCGAAAATTTTTGTGCATGCACAAAAATTGTCGGCGTATGCCAGCGTGTGGCTCATAAGTCCCGCATAAGTTGTAGGTAAGTAATATGATCGTTGACACACGTTCACACACGTTACTTGTAAGTTAATCATAAGTCGACATACGTAGAGATAATGTCTACCGTACCCAAAACTTATTTCTAACCTATGAGTAACATGCTTTGAACCTATGTCAAACTTATCTCCAACGCATATAAACGTATGTAGACGTTTTGACGTGTTCCGGACGACCACAGAACTTACTAAACGTGTTTCTAACCAACAGCTACCGTATAATGGCGTATTGGCAGCGTTTAGGGGAATTTGTGTATAAAAATGGGGTTTACGTCCACGCACACGGCCACGCGGGCCAGGAGACTTCTTGGCAGCGTTCTTCTGAGTTTTCTTCGGCATGACGGATGTTGTTGTTGTGATGTCTAGTGCAGTTATGATTTGAATCGTCAAGCGGCAGCCTTTATATAGGGTACGACACGTGATCGTCGGCGATACGCTCCGTGCGCTGTGCATAAGTTAGACTATCGTTGGGCATAAGTTGTGAACGCCGGCAACACGCTAAGCATTCGTTGGTATTCGTTGGTATAAGTTATATAAACGTTATGGAAACGTTCTATGTAAGTTACTACTACGGTATGTATACGTCCAACTCGTTATGAATACGCTTTGTATACGCTCAAAACTGAAAAAACATCGAAAGTTCAGCGTATGCCAGCGTTTTAGAGAATTTTTCACACGTCGGCATACGTTGGCTAAAACGTCAAGGTGTGACAGGGCCTTTACTCTATACCTGTAGGGCGTTTATAGTCCGCGACTCGTGGACTCATCCACAGTTATGACATTGACTCGATTTGGGCGTCGATTCAGTAGTTCCCGAAACTGAACGCGAAAATGTTGGTACTTGAAGCAGTATATGACTGGATTGATGCACATGTTACATGTTAAGATACCAGAGAATGCTATGTTTACAAGCGGGGATGTAGCACGGTTCGTGGCGAGATGTGTTAAGTATAAGCCCTCCGCTGGTGTCCAGCAAATGACAAACATGACCACAGCGAGAAACATGGACTCGATAACGTTGCGCTTTGCCCTACCCATAACACCCCGGAGATGATCACGAGGGCCAGCCAGCCTTCGTCGAAGTGTTATCAAGATACGGATGTAGCAAAGTGACATCAGAAACACCGGGATAAGATACTCGATGGACAGTGCCAATATGAAGATCCCAACCTGTACGGCAGTCCCTAGGTAGCTCTTCTCACACACCCCTTGGTTGAAAGAAGTCAAAAGTGTATTGTGAAATCCATAGGTGAAACCAATGAGCCAGGCCGAGCACATTGATATTTTGACCCGGAGAAGAGAGCAGTAGTTGCGGTGTTTGATCGGGTAGCAGGTAGCAATGAAGCGTTCCAGAGTTATCATGACTAAGTTATACGTGGACGTCACGTTGATACCCCACAGCAAACAATCAGAGTGTATGAATCGGCAATAGAGCTGACCAAGAAGGTTAGCGTCTACGTCCAGCGTCAGGGACGGAGGCCTTATGATCTTCAGCAACGTAAACAACACACCGGCCACGAGATCAATCACAGATTGGTGACAGATAAGACGATTTGTAAAAGAGGTAAACTGCCTTCGCCTAACCGTCATAACCACTATCACCATACCATTGCCTAAAATGGCTGAAATGGCGATTGCTACATTAATAGCCGTAAGCAAATCGCTGGAAACCATTGTTTCGGTTTGTTTTTCTTACGTGAAGATGATATTCACATGTAGAGACACCGCACTTGTAAATAGAAACACCACCTCTGTTTGTTTTTCTATAGTGGACTCGCGCACGCAGCATCCCCAGATGTCACGCACGAAAAAAGACCAGTTTAGCTAATCAGTATTCACGATCATGAAATATGCAATTTTGTTTTTAACCAATCACCGTTAGCTAGATATTAGACTCTTCTTAATTAAGATGGTTAATACTGTTTGGCAATTTTTTGGGGGGGACAACCGATAACATAACATAGGACGATTTTGGGCTACAAAAAAGAATACTTAGAGAACCAAATTCTGACAATGGAGAATGACAAATCATGACAAAACACAACATAGGCCTGGCTATGCATGATCATGCATTTGGAGGTAGGAATCGTCCGTGTCCGTGATTGAAAACCCCGACACCCACCTGTGGGAGATTTACAACAAATTCTCTAGGTTCCAATACATTTCTAATACTAATAGCACAACACTGCTGTGGCATGGCTTAAGTTCACCGGAAATGTTCATATTTTGTTGAGCAGCAAAGCTAATGCCTTGCCAAAGCAATTTTTCGTCAATACTGGTGCTAGTGGTAGTCGCCATCTTGCTAATAATTTGCATCAAACCGTCACCGACGCCACGGAGTAGCACACAGTGTACAAAACCACTTTTTTCAGATTTTAGTTTTTTACATATTTAATTAACGATGTTAACCGAGGCCTACAACTTCATGAAGTTTCAACGCTTCATGAGCTTTACTTTTTTAACTATACGGTAATGAGGGTTTGCAACTTTGCACCGAACCTGACATTTTTTTGACGCCACGAAGTAGCACTGAGATTCAATTTACCATTGAAACACACGGAGCGCACACACCTCAAAAGTGAAAAAAACGTTTTCACGAAGTAGCACTGCAATCTTGTGTGTAGCGCGCGTGTCACAAACACGCATAGTAATACATGGCAGTGCTACTTCGTAAAAACGAAAAAGGGCCATTTTCGTTAATTTTCGACGCCACGAAGTAGCACGCAGCTTTGTTACTTTATTGCTTCTTAATTAAGGATGAAAAACATTAAAAAGCACCGTTCAATGAAGTTCAATGCATCAAGTCTCCACTGGAAGAAAACTAGTTGAAAGTACCTTGAAATTTTGTAGGAAAGCTTAATTTTAAAAAGCGTTCAACTTTAAACGCCGTTTTCTCAGATTGTTACTTTTTACTGGTATCTACCTCTGTGCCACTTCGTGGCGTCGGTGAACGTTCTTGTGACGTCACGCAAGTAATTGTGTCTTCTTATTGGCCGACATCAAAGCGAGCTAATGCATTATGCATAACCTTTCTCCTACCAAAATTGGTTACAAAACGTAAAGAAAAATATAAAGCCCCCAATCCCGCTGGTCTTTTTTTTTTCGTGCGTGACATCTGGGGGTTCCGCGTGCGCCTTGACTAGAGGCTAATTTTTGCCAGACTGACGGGCAAAATAGTCTACAATCAAGCAGACGTGGTGAAATGAATGTGCACGTTACCTTTGGAAAATAATTTTAATCATAGAGCACTGAAAATAGTTTTTTTTATGTAACGAAATTTGGTCCTATGATGGCAACTGAAAATGTCAATACGTTAAAAGACGATTCATAAAGAGCCCTGAAGTGACATGAGGAGAGAAATTGGAGAGGAAAACAAAATTAGAGCCGAAAACAAAACCTCAACAATTTGAGACGACCCCACCCCCATTTTCAAGAGGAAAAAACAAACAATTTATAGGAACAAAAATATATATATATCTTGAGCGAACTAGATACCCGGCTGTTGGTAGAGCGCCGGCACGTTATTCCAGAGGCCGTTGGTTAAAATCCCGCTCTAGTCAATTTCTCTTTGTTCAACCACAAATTGTTTAAACCTTACCAAGTAAGTTTCCCTTGTGGTTTATTACTCGATATTTGAAATGAAAAGTCGCATCCCCTCGCTGTTGTAGTAGTGTAATATTTTACACCTGTCGTGGTGCAGTGTGAAGAAACCTGATGATACCATTCTCGGTATTCGAGTGGAATACCCCAGTAGCTTCAGTAGCAATCGAACCAAAGCGGACTCTACATAACCTTTTTCATCGGTTGATTGGACATGCGATTGCGAACACAAGAAACCATCGATATTCACATTGTCAGTTCCAAGGAACGGACAAAACACGAGACTTTACCTCGGAACAGTTTACTTACTCACCGTCGGTCCTCCCCTGGTGGCAGCCGTTCAGCAGTCCTTTCTCACCGTCAGTCCTCCACTGGTGGCAGCCGTTCAGCAGTCCTTACTCACCGTCGGTCCTCGCCTGGTGGCAGCCGTTCATCAGTCCTTACTCACCGTCAGTCCTCCCCTGGTGGCAGCCGTTCAGCAGTCCTTACTCACCGTCGGTATTCCCCTGGTGGCAGCCGTTCAGCTGTCCTTTCTCACCGTCAGTCCTCCCCTAGTGGCAAGCCGTTCAGCAGTCCTTACTCACCGTTGGTCTTCCCGTGGTGGCAGCCGTTCAGCAGTCCTTACTCACGTCGGTCTTCCCTGGTGGCAGCCGTTAAACAATCCTTTCTCACCGTCAGTCCTCCTATAGTGGCAGCCGTTCAGCTGTCCTTACTCACGTCGGTGTTCCCTGGTGGCAGCCGTTCAGCAGTCCATGCTCACCGTCGATCTTCCCCTGGTGGCAGCCGTTCATCAGTCCTTACTCACCGTCGGTCCTCCCCTGGTGGCAGCCGTTCAGCAGTCCTTACTCACCGTCGGTATTCCCCATGGTGGCAGCCGTTCAGCAGTCCTTTCTCACCGTAAGTCCTCCCCTAGTGGCAGCCGTTCAGCAGTCCTTACTCACCAACGGTCCTCCGCTGGTGGCAGCCGTTCAGCAGTCCTTACTCACTGTCGTTATTTCCCATGGTGGCAGCCGTTCAACAGTCCTTACTCACCGTCAGTCCTCCCCTGGTGGCAGCCGTTCAGCAGTCCTTACTCACCGTCGGTATTCCCCTCGTGGCAGCCGTTCAGCTGTCCTTTCTCACCGTCAGTCCTCCCCAAGTGGCAGCCGTTCAGCAGTCCTTACTCACCGTTGGTCTTCCCCTGGTGGCAGCCGTTCAGCTGTCCTTACTCACGTCGGTCTTCCCTGGTGGCAGCCGTTCAGCAGTCCTTACTCACCGTCGATCTTCCCCTGGTGGCAGCCGTTCATCAGTCCTTACTCACCGTCGGTGCTCCCCTGGTGGCAGCCTTTAAACAATCCTTTCTCACCGTCAGTCCTCCACTGGTGGCAGCCGTTCAGCAGTCCTTACTCACCGTTGGTCCTCGCCTGGTGGCAGCCATTCAACAGTCCTGACTCACCGTCAGTCCTCCCCTGGTGGCAGCCGTTCAGCAGTCCTTACTCACTGCGGTATTCCCCTGGTGGCAGCCGTTCAGCTGTCCTTTCTCACCGTCAGTCCTCCCTTAGTGGCAGCCGTTCAGCAGTCCTTACTCACCGTTGGTCTTCCCCAAGTGGCAGCCGTTCAGCAGTCCTTACTCACGTCGGTCTTCCCTGGTGGCAGCCGTTTAACAATCCTTACTCACCGTCAGTCCTCCTCTAGTGGCAGCCGTTCAGCTGTCCTTACTCACGTCGGTCTTCCCCTGGTGGCAGCCGTTCAGCAGTCCTTACTCACCGTTGATCTTCCCCTGGTGGCAGCCGTTCATCAGTCCTTACTCACCTTCGGTCCTCCCCTGGTGGCAGCCGTTAAACAATCCTTTCTCACCGTTGGTCCTCCCCTGGTGGCAGCCGTTCAGCAGTCCTTTCTCACCGTCAGTCCTCCCCTAGTGGCAGCCGTTCAGCAGTCCTTTCTCACCGTCGGTCCTCAGCTGGTGGCAGCCGTTCAGCAGTCCTTACTCACTGTCGTTATTTCCCATGGTGGCAGCCGTTCAACAGTCCTTACTCACCGTCAGTCCTCCCCTGGTGGCAGCCGTTCAGCAGTCCTTACTCACCAACGGTATTCCCCTGGTGGTAGCCGTTCAGCTTTTCCTTTCTCACCGTCAGTCCTCCCTAGTGGCAGCCGTTCAGCAGTCCTTACTCATTGTTGGTCTTCCCCTGGTGGCAGCCGTTCAGCAGTCCTTACTCATGTCGGTCTTCCCTGGTGGCAGCCGTTAAACAATCCTGTCTCACCGTCAGTCCTCCTCTAGTGGCAGCCGTTCAGCTGTCCTTACGACGGTCTTCCCTGGTGGCAGCCGTTCAGCAGTCCTTACTCACTGTCGTTATTTCCCATGGTGGCAGCCGTTCAACAGTCCTTACTTACCGTCAGTCCTCCCCTGGTGGCAGCCGTTCAGCAGTCCTTACTCACCAACGGTATTCCCCTGGTGGCAGCCGTTCAGCTGTCCTTTCTCACCGTCAGTCCTCCACTAGTGGCAGCCGTTCAGCAGTCCCTACTCACCGTTGGTCTTCCCCTGGTGGCAGCAGTTCAGCAGTCCTTACTCACATCGGTCTTCCCTGGTGGCAGCCGTTAAACAATCCTTTCTCACTGTCAGTCCTCCTCTAGTGGCAGCCGTTCAGCTGTCCTTACTCACCGTCAGTCCTCCACTAGTGGCAGCCGTTCAGCAGTCCCTACTCACCGTTGGTCTTCCCCTGGTGGCAGCAGTTCAGCAGTCCTTACTCACATCGGTCTTCCCTGGTGGCAGCCGTTAAACAATCCTTTCTCACTGTCAGTCCTCCTCTAGTGGCAGCCGTTCAGCTGTCCTTACTCACGTCGGTCTTCCCTGGTGGCAGCCGTTCAGCAGTCCTTATTCACTGTCGGTCCTCCGCTGGTGGCAGCCGTTCAGCAGTCCTTACTCACCGTTGGTCCTCGCCTGGTGGCAGCCATTCAACAGTCCTTACTCACCGTCAGTCCTCCCCTGGTGGCAGCCGTTCAGCAGTCCTTACTCACCGTCGGTATTCCCATGGTGGCAGCTGTTCAGCTGTCCTTTCTCACCGTCAGTCCTCCCCTAGTGGCAGCCGTTCAGCAGTCCTTACTCACCGTTGGTCTTCCCCTGGTGGCAGCCATTCAGCAGTTCTTACTCACGTCGGTCTTCCCTGGTGGCAGACGTTTAACAATCCTTACTCACCGTCAGTCCTCCTCTAGTGGCAGCCGTTCAGCTGTCCTTACTCACGTCGGTCTTCCCCTGGTGGCAGCCGTTCAGCAGTCCTTACTCACCGTTGATCTTCCCCTGGTGGCAGCCGTTCATCAGTCCTTACTCACCGTCGGTCCTCCCCTGGTGGCAGCCGTTAAACAATCCTTTCTCACCGTTGGTCCTCCCCTGGTAGCAGCCGTTCAGCAGTCCTTACTCACCGTCGGTATTCCCCATGGTGGCAGCCGTTCAGCTGTCCTTTCTCACCGTCAGTCCTCCCCTAGTGGCAGCCGTTCAGCAGTCCTTACTCACTGTCGGTCCTCCGCTGGTGGCAGCCGTTCAGCAGTCCTTACTCACTGTCGTTATTTCCCATGGTGGCAGCCGTTCAACAGTCCTTTACCCACCGTCGGTCCTCCCCTGGGGGCAGCCGTTCAGCAGTCCTTACTCCCCGTCGGTATTCCCCTGGTGACAGCCGTTCAAGCAGTCCTTTACTCACCGTCGGTCCTCCCCTAGTGGCAGCCGTTCAGCAGTCCTTACTCACCGTCGGTCCTCCCCTGGTGGCAGCCGTTCAGCAGTCCTTACTCGCCGTCGGTCTTCCCCTGGTGGCAGCCGTTTAGCAGTCCTTACTCACCGTCGGTATTCCCCTTGTGGCATCCGTTCAACAGTCCTTTACCCACCGTCGGTCCTCCCCTGGGGGCAGCCGTTCAGCAGTCCTTACTCACCGTCGGTATTCCCCTGGTGACAGCCGTTCAAGCAGTCCTTAGTCACCGTCGGTCCTCCCCCAATGGCCGCCTTTTAATAGTCGTTGTAGAATAATGTGATTTTTCTTAGTGGCACAAGGTCGGGTGCACTTCTGTCCAATTAAAACTTTTTTAAGCAAGCCTCTTTCGGCTTCGTTATGCCGTTTACTATTTTGTATGAGTAATGTGACGTGGAGGTAAAAACAAATACATGTTTTTTTGTGTAAATAGAAGATTAGTGTAAAAACATTGAAATTTACTACATAATAGCATTGATTGCAAATTATTTTTAAATTTTAAACGGGTGCACGGAAATTAATTTAGTGGGGGTTCGGGGTGGGGGTGGGGTGGGGGTCACGTGCCCCTTAAGTTAAAACAATGGGGCGGGCCAACGACGGCTGCGATGCAAAAATGTCCGAATTGAAAAAAGCGATCGCTGATGCTGGTGTCACAGGGGATTTTGTCCCCCAGTGGGTGTGTCCACACACGGTTAACATGGGCTGAATGATGTTGATTCAAAAGAGGGCGCTATCAGACGAAACTTCCATACAATTCGCCGTCGGGGGGGGGGGGGGGCGGGGGGCCGCTGGGCAGACGGATCAGTGACAACAAGGCTGTAGCCACTCGCGGTCTGCGATTTCTTTTCTTGCGAGTTTTGTTGTGACGGTGACGTATCGTAGCTATTTCAACAAAACCTCAACAATAGACTTATGGCGGAAGTGGGTTCCGGATTGTTATATATTAATCGGGTAAACTGGTTTTTTGGGTCGCCAAATGCGAGTTGTAATGGTTGATATGAGGTAGTTCTATATTCTTGGTGGTAAAACAATAAGTGTTGTTAAAAGGCTGACCCAAGTACCAATGGGTAATTGAACAAAAACTGGCTAGTTATAAAACCAAACAAAACTTTTCATTTACAACATTTGCCGACTGCATGTGGTTCATATTACTTGCGCATTAAAAGGTAGGACAATACGTTAGGTAATGACCACGAAAAGAATTGTGTATTTGTTATCCGACAGCTTACTGTATTATAAAGATGGTAGGTTGTAAGCATCCTGCGAAATTAGTTCGTCTGGAGTGCCCCCATTGATTAGAATTCAATCGATGTCAAACAAACTGGAATCTCCAAAGATCGCCTGTAGGCGACTTCCTGTGGCGTCCGTTTGAATGCTGCCCTCAATAAGGCCAGAAATGCGGTTGGTACCCACTGTCACCTCACTAAACGTAGATGGAATCGACGTTCTTGATGAAAATACAGGGACAACGTTTTTGCTGTTTTCTCAATAATTTGTATGCACTCAACTGAAATTTTCACAGACATTTTCACAGGTGGCATATTTTATTTTATTGTATATTTCTTGACAATTTTGCCTATATAAAATCGGCATTATGTTGACAAAAACAACACGATGACCCTACTGTCTTTTAAGGGTCTGTATATACGTTTGGTAATTACTCATACAATAAATGGCAATGAAAACTTACTTGTTAAGGGGTAAGGGATAGAATAAAGCATTTTGAGAAACATTTCACTTTGAAGTAATTTGGTTATGGAAAAAGATATCAGTTTTCATCTAAACAAAATAATTTGAATCTGAGAAGCGTTTCTGTCACGTTTCTCAGATTGTGTATTTCAATTGCAGATTATTCTTCATGCGGGGACATGACCGCTCCAGATTTTCGGCAATATCTCAAAAACACTACCACCTTTTGAAATGAAATTTTCACAGGTTAGTTTTATGGTATATATCTACAACCATATGTTATTGAAACAAACAGTGGGTTCCAATTACCAAACGTATATAATCCCTTTAAGTTAAATTTAGAATGTAGATAAAACAATAAATAAACATGTCACGGTGTATAGTTTATACGCAGACCTTTAGACAGTCACGGATTATAATGATAGGCCTTGATAAGGTAGTTAGTGCAGCATTATTGGCAGTAAGCACACACAACATACGTAGGCCTATAGGTATTCATGATTGTATAACAATTCCTGTAATTTCAGTGAATTGTTAAGTTGAAATTAACAACGGTATGAGTTTGATGTCGAGAGAATTGCAAATGTAGGCGGACTGAATTTCTTGAGCTTATAGTTACATGGATTGAGAGTCGTTGGTATCCTTTGCAGAACACAGCTCGTAAAGCATTTTCAAAAATGGTAAGGAACGTATCACTAAACAAATTGTTTGTCTAAAAAGCTTGTTTGTTCTCTAAGAATTGATTCAAAATTTATACAAAAGCACTTATACAAAAATAAACATTGTGCAAGCACCTGTGTAAAACAATTTACACATTAGCGTGTTGTACTTTGCTCATTTTGATAGTGGTCATAATTATCCCGTAGTTATTTAACTTATAATTGGCCTAATTACTTATTTTCCCAAGGTTGTCGATACGTTATCCTCGTTTATTGAGATTTGATCAGTTATGCATATGGTCAGTGGTCACATCCATGTGAACCCAAACTAACACTGTGTGCTAGTCGTATACTTTTAATATCGCAGATATGTCTTTATATGGGTTTTATTTACAGCCACATTCGCATGACCTAAAACATTAGTGACAGCTAAACTAACGTTTATGGTTTAATTTCCCAAGGGTTCCGAGTGTATCTTCTACCATGCGTTGGATTTTTGTTACCAATGTGAATTTATACGAGCCACAAATGATTGCCAGACACTGACGGGCTTCGTCAACTACCTTGAGTTCACCCACTGCAACTTCTCGGAGAGCCTCCAGCCTCTAGCTCTGATAATACTAGTAAGCTACACTGCAAAAACTGGGGTGTTAAAGTTGACACCATGGGTGTTGTCACATAATATAGATAATGAAGAGAGAATCAAAATTTACTACACCATATGTTTTTTATAAATAACACTAATTTCTGCCAAAACAATTACATTTGTTTTATTTTAACACTCTATGATTTTAATTGTGATTCCTTCTTCGGTATTTATATGTGACCAAACCAATGGTGTCAATTTTAACATCCCAGTTTTGCAGTGTACCAGTAGGCCTATATCTTCATTTCCCGATATTCACTCAAACCAAAAAGATTGAAAATAAATTCTTATTCTTCTGTATTCTGCACAGTGAAATACATAATCAATTAGAACCAAAATGAGAACCTGGAAATATTGTCCCATTCTGTGCAGTCTTTGGAGAACGCCATTTTTAAGGACTTTCGGAATAGCAATATTTACATCTTTACAAATGTATTTTCTTTTCATTTCAATTTCTTTAGTTTCTGTGGCTTATTTTTCTGTTTGTTTCACTCGGGGTAACAGCAAAGAATTTGTAAGTATCATTATTGTGAGCTTGTCATTATTCATTGCTATAAGTGAAGTCATCTCTTTCTCAGTTTGGAAGGACAATTTCTAATGTTTAAAGTTAAAAAATCATAAAAGAATGCAACACTTGTTTGTTTACTTATATACAAAGGAATCTTTGACACTCTTAACTGCACAATGACAAACATGCCTTTGTTTAACATTGCATTGCCGATATTTTGTTATCGCAGTTTAAAATACTGAGGTATAAAAACGATACAGGGCCCAATTTCATGGCTCAATCATAAGCAAAGAATCGGCGCTGCGGAAGCAGGGAATCCCGCGCTTACTTCAAGCGTATTTCACAGGTTAGCAGGGAATTTCTGCTTGCGCGCGTGCGTAGTCCACGTTACTAGGCATTTTTCGCTTACACAGCTAGCGCAGAAATTCGGCGCTTGCCCTGTAAGCGGAGAATGGTGATCACAAGCGCAGAATTCAGCGGTAAGCAGAGCCATGAAATTGGGCCCAGATTGCCATCTGAATAATTTTGATGTTGGTAGAGATAGAACACCAGTGCTTTACGACACTTACTGATTTCTCTTTGCATTGTCTTATGTAGCTTCTGTCCAACACTCACGGCGATTTCAAAAGCTCTGAAACTCAGTGAAAACGTCACAATATCCTTTTAAAAGCACCCAACTTGAAATCTTACAGAACCTACATATGACTTCGGAAAGCTATTTTTGTTGGAAAATGTATTTTGAGTTTAATGACGACGATGTGTTGCCATTTTCGTCCATTTTCTTTTTGTTGTTTTCTCAGGGGATTTCTTCTATTAATATTCAATTAAAAACTAACTGTTAATATTAAATTGAATAGTAATGTTCAATGAATAACTAACGCACATTAATCTTACGCATTTGTATAAAGGATGATGAGCATAGTTTTTTATTAGCAGACACAATTTACCTTGGCTTTAAAATTCTGACTTGTCAATATTGCTCTTTAACTCTTTGTTGTGAACGGCGTAACATTTCTTGCATTCGGTAATGGTGCTCCGGATGTAATCAGCGCAGTTGTCGCTATTACCAACTCGAATGATGGTGACGCAGGACTAGCAATTGGGGCACTGTTCGGTGAGTATAACACCAAAATATATTAACAATAGTTATGTTACAAAGAATAGTATGCATTAAAGCTATGGTTGACGTGGTGATATTTGAACACATTTATTTTTAGTCTTCACTACCTCTTATTCAAATTAAAACTTTTGCATACATCATCAAATCACTAATATCGTGGTATCGAACTCAACATGTTCCAGTAACTCGTTTGTTAATTGAATGACTACAAATGCATGTTATCTTGCTAATAGGAGCGGCAGTGTTCATTACAACAGTTGTTGCCGGTACCCTTTCAGCATTAAAGGACTTTGAGGTAGCTCAAGTGTCATTTCTTAGAGATACAACTTTTCTTGTGGGTGCATCATATTGGACTTTCTACATTCTGTATACGGGGGAAATATGGACCGCAGAAGCAATAGGTAAAGTATTGCGCAATGTAAAAAATAAAAATAAACATACACAACTGTTCCTCAGGTTTATTCAGGTTTCCATAAATCAGAGTACATAAATGAGATTATAAAAGGATAAAAACCCCCAAAATGTTCTGGTATTGTACATGTAGTCTATTTTTGTAATATCCTATGCTACAATAATAACTCTAAACACGTTCTGATAATGCCAGTCTACGAACAAAACAAAACACACGTAAGACTAGGAGCTTGTCATACAGCAGGCCTTGATGAACAGTATTTTTGAAGTCAAGTCATTCATGTTAATTAATGTATCTGTCCATTTATTTTCAGGTTTCATGTTGCTCTATGTTTGCTATATTTGTGTTGTTCTGATCGCAAGGCAATTTGAACCAGGCAATATTGATCAAGCACCATTACTTATTGAGGAATCAAGCGATGAACACCATCCATTGCTTGAACAGAAAACACGTGTGGATAACCGCTGCAATCAGTTGAGGGCGCTGTTGAGTGATATCAATCCAATTGATGTCGAAGGATGGAACTCGAAAGGCTACATCATGAGGTTCTTCGAAATCTACAAGGTTTGGATGGTTTTTTTTTTATAGGGAGGTATAACTGCAATCCTCTCTCGAAAAAACCCTGTAATGAGACATAGAATTTAATTTGCATGGCCTGATTTTTGCCGAAAGATTTTTTCTTTTAACGAATTTGTACAGATGATGCTGTTTCAAAACGAAAAACATACAACAAATGTTGCATGCCACGGACAATGCACACAATACATATTTTATGCAAAATTGTTTGTACATGGCTGATGGATGTGAAATAATGTCGGGATCTTGACAGTGTTTAAGTTTTTAATTAACTACCACTTATCATTGGCGGATTTTATTGTGCAATACCAATAAATGAAAGTTTATAACATTCTCGAATCTATAAAAAGTAGCTATAATTTAAATCGTAATTTCGGGACAAATCGACCAAATATTTGACCTAGCATCTTAACCTGATCACAGATGCACGCTTTAATCAAAAGTTAACAGAGAAGAAATGCACTTTGAAAATACAATGTCACAGAATGGTGTGTTCTGCATAGACCCCGTGTGTATGACGTCACAAGCTCAAATATCGCCCTCACTGAGGTCAAAGCGATATCTATTGGCTGAATGCGGGTGCGAACAGGCGTGCACGCCTTCTCAGAGTGTGTATTCCAATGCAGATTATTCTTCCTGCGTAGACATAACCGCTCCAGATTGTTGGCAATATCTCAAAAACGCTACCTACCACCTTTTGAAATGAAATTTTCACAGGTTAGTTTTATGGTATATATATCTACAACTATAGGATTGAAACAAACAGTGGGTTCCAATTACCAAACGTATACAAACCCTTTAAAATTATACAATCTTTAGTTGTTGTTTTTAATTTCAGTCCCCCATTAAGCTGTTGTTGCAGATTACAATCCCACTCGTCCGCCATGACGTAGATAGCTGGAACAAACCCCTCAACTGTTTCCAGGTTCTTATTGGTCCACTCTGGTGTTCTGTTATGACGAAAAGTACGTACATTCACTTCAAGATGCACCCCGGTGTGTTCCTAATGCAAACGGCTCTAAGTGTCAGTACACTGGTGTTCCTAATATCGGTAACACGAAGACAGTTTTCAGTTCATTTTGTTTTATTGTTATGTGTTATAAAGCAAATGTATCTTTTCTATGACAGCGACGAATCTAGTTTAAGATTTTAGTGGGCACAAGGGGTGCACCATTACTTTTATTGGGAACTTCGTGTCAATAAAAACTAGTTTCCATTTGCATTTTTTCTTAAACAAGCCCCTTTTCAGCCCTTTCTTCATTTCATTTACTATTTTTTCATGAGATAGTTGGACGAGGGGGGGGGGGGGTGCGCACACGTGCCAATTGCATTGATCGTTGATTCTATATCCCCAGCCTAAGAGATGGTGGAATGTTGTTCTGAAGGCCGTCGCCCATGAGAGAAGATAGAGCACGGCACGGTTACACTGTACATGACTACAGTGATCTATTTTACCCTTCCTCTATAAAATAGATACAAGACTGTAACCATTATTTCTCTTCTCTTCACAAAGACCGTATTCATTGTAGCAATCCAATAACTAGTTAAGTTTGCACTGCTGTAAAGGCGAGTAAACTTCCATTGTTTAATGTTGTTGCTTGGCAGGTTACAGTACAGTGATCGTAGGAGGTGTCTGTCTGTGGCATTTGATGTTATGTTTTGGTTTCATCCTTGTCGTTATTGTCTTCTTTACATCTCAGCCCCAAGAGCCTCCAGTTTACCATATTGTAAGTGGAATCCAGGAAATCGTGTATACAACAGCACAGTATCAAGTTTTGCAAATTGTTCATATTACTAAGCTTTGTGGACAATAAATTATTTTTTGCTTCCATAAAAAGCTAGCTATTGTTGATTGTTATAAACAACTTACTGGTGTATGTATCCAAGGGTTGCAGTCAGCAAAGCCATTAATTGCATCAGGCTACATCTTTTATCATCAATTTGTTACTATTATATAATAGACAATTGAAAAACAACTTCATCAACTTTTTTTGCGTATAACGATTTGATTTGTTCTGTATCCTCCATACTGTTTGCAGATAAGTGTATAATTATTATACTCAATATTCTCAAAACAATTTCTTAGCCTACTTACTGTTTCTTCTCTGAATTTCTCACTGTGATACACATACATAATTACAGGTTTGTCACTTTTTTTGCAGGGTTTTGCATTTCTTGGTTTCTTTATTTCTGTGTTTTGGATCTTCGCCATTGCTACTGAAATAGTAAACATTTTGAAGGTGAGATTAGTAACGTAAAAGGGTTTTCTCTTCTATTGTTTTCAAAGTCGTTTAAAGTTCTTTATTTCCGTTTTACATTAATTTGAACGGTTTAGCAAGCTATAAAACATCTGTTAAAAAGATGGGATGGATGTAAACGAAAAAGGAACAAACTTTACATTACCCCATTCATATGGTGGTTAATTTTCAGATGCTTGGCATGGCGTTTGATTTGAGCGACGCCATCTTAGGTCTGACGTTTCTTGCCTGGGGAAACTGCATTGGAGGTAAGTGATGGTCTTTTCACCTTTATATTCCTGATTGACAATACAATGTGTCATAGTTGGCCCCGATGAAGCCGTTTTTCATAATGTGCAAGAAAAAAACTCGACACCCTTTGGAATGTTGGTCGAACTAATGCCAAGCATATGTAATGTTGAAATCACATGCTATCATAAATACTCCAAAATACTTTGCACAGCGCAACATCGACTGTCTTGACAAAACTTCTCCGGGTCAAACACTTGATGGCGCACTCTATTGAATCCTCACTTGTATTGCGGGATATAATTGTTTGTTTAAAAATCATTTGAAAAACCCTGATATTCCTTTATACACAAGTGCTGTCTTATATTATGTGGTTGCAGACACATTGCTCTCTTTGGGAATGCAAATTAAAACCAAAACATTTATAATATTGCCGCCGTACACCTTCCACATTGTCTCTGATTAGACTTAGTTGCAGACATTGAAATGACGAAACGAGGATCTCCGAGCATGGCAATCTCAGCTTGTTTTGGTGGACCTCTCTTCAGTATCCTTTAAAACACTTCTCTATATTTACAACATTGCTTAGCGGTGTGGGATGGTTCCTTCATAACAACGTTGTGATGGAGTAGTCCAGATAGCTAAAACAAACACTAACCCCCCCCCAAAACACAACAAAACAAATTATTCCAAAATTAAGTTATTTTGGCGATAATGGGTCTCATAAGGTTTGACTGGCTTTAATGTAATAGGCCTATATTCCAGTCCTTGGTTTTTAACAAACACACCCTCCAAATTATGTGATGAAAGTTTCGTGGAGAACAGCTCCCGCATAACAGTTTATGATTTCTCAGGGATTATGGCAAATTGAAATAAGAAACTGGGGAGAGTGAGGGAATGTTCTTGCAATTTCAGATCGACCATTCACGGTCAAATAAATATTTCGATCGTTAGGGCCTCATGTTGGAATAAAATAATTAGTGGTTATATTTTGCGTACCACAGTCTGCATACTCAACAATAGCATTGATTTGCTTGAGTTTGATGGATTGGGTTCGGGTTACATAAAACAGAATCTTATCATCGATAGAGGCATTCGAAGCACAAGATAAACACAAACAACTGGTAACCTCTTTTTGCTATACCGAGAAAACATGTATATAAGTGTTGTTTGAAGCTTTGCATGGTGTGGAGAAATTAAATAAAAATAACTATAAATAAATAGTAAACTTGCGGGTACTGTGTAACATATCTTTGTGGAAGTGTTGGCTCTGAAAAGAGCCGGTGTGGTCTCGACGTTTCGAACAGTAAACTCTGCTCGTCTTCAAGAGTATGCTGTTCGAAACGTCGTGACCACACCGGCTTTTCAGAGCCAACACTCCCACAGAGAGATTTTACACATGGTTGTACCCGCAAGTTTACTATTTATTTATAGTTACTTCTTATGAGAAAACATGTTTCGTTTTTAGCAGTTTAAATCAGCACGTATGCAAGTTTGTACGCGTGTTTAACCATGATTACCAGCATCTCCGACTCACGCATATAATATTTTGTTTATCACCATAGCATCTTGGATTTGGGTCTGCAACTATTTCAACACAATCTAAACTTACTGTAGTTCATACCTCCTTGTTGATGTGCAATTTCTTCTGAAAAAGGGACTTATTTATACTCATTTGTAGTTGGTTTATTTTTCATCAGTAGAATGTAAGTTTCTTTAATATTGTGATACAGACTTGCTGATGGGAATAGGAATATCTTGTACTATAGCTGCAGCGAAAAACAGAGGAGTGTTTTACGTAAGTTGTTATAATAACAATGAGAGTATCAGGCTGGATACGGCTAAAACGTCAAACTAAATAAATTATACTCTTCATAAAAACCTTGATGTTGTAACTTGGAACTTTGAAAGAGTCAATGACACCATAATTCATAGACTAAATAAACAGTGGTGAACTTAGTTCGACTATACCAAACTGTGATTTTATTTGTTTTAAGTTCTGGTAAAGTATTCTCCTGATCAGTGTACATGTATTTGTCATTATTACGTCAAATACCCATACGCTTCTTAATATACAAGTTGTTATTTTATTGTGCAATTTTCTTTTGTTAAATGCTCCAACGAAAGAAAGTGAGATATTATTGTGGCCCTATTGCTTCGATTGTATTACAACACAATTTTCCTCAAAGATACAAGGTCCGATTTTTGGCAAATTGACCTTAAAATTTTGATTTAAATTTTAAATAGCTATTTTATAGATACAAAACAGTTATAAGCTTTCATTTAAGGTTTTGCACAATATTATCCCGCCAATGATAAGTGGTAGTTAATACAACAACCTAAACATAAATTATTGTTGGAATCCCGACATTATTTCACGTCTAACAGCCATAATACAGACATTATTATGCATCCGTAGCATTTGTGCGAAGGTTTGTGTATTATTTCGTTTTGAAACAGATTCATCTGTCAAAGTTCGTTCCGAAAAAACACCCCAAATAGAATATTTAGGCGAAAATCGAGCCATGCAACTTGAACTGAAACAAGTGGTTTGTGAATGGTGTAAATATACCTTGCTGTTTATCTCTATTGTTCATTGTCGACTTTGTTACTAAATAGCAAGCCCGACAAGTTCTGAATACACAATGGCAAACTGAACGCTACGGTACGTTGCCATTTGAGGACCTACCAGTCCCTTATTATCAGTCATCGATTGAGATAAAATGCTGCTCACGTTTTTGCCATGATAACATCCTTTTTTTATATTTCCCAACTCCAGTTTACAACTGATAACCTTCAATTGGTTCTTGCCACCGGTCTAGTGATCAGCCTCTTTACGTCAATGTTCTTCATGGTCGCCTCTGGGTTCCGGGCCACCAAGGTGTATACAGTTCTGTTATACATCTTATACGCAGTCTTCTTACTCGTGGCTTTGCTCACTGAAACAAAAATCATAAAATGGTGACACAGATTTCAACTGCAAAACGAGTTGGCATCTATAGAGAAAACATCAACGTCATAGTTCTTCTAATTCAAGAAGATACATAAATGCAGCTGATAATATTGTTACTCGAAATACTCTCCTATGGTGGGTATTTCCGGTTGGCTTCCAACCCTCATTTCCAACACTTCAATATTATTTATCCAATATGGAATAGATATCATTTCCTTTGAAAAGTGTTAGGGTTGCATACTTGCTAATGTCGTGCTAAATATACCAGGCTAGTGCTTAACATTTTGATTCTAATTTGAAGTTTCTCAGGTGGGGGCATATTTCACTCTGACGGTTCCTACGGGCAATATTGAAGGCATTGCTATGGAGTTACCCAGGCCGTTTTACATATCGAGTACATTTATATAAAAAAGTCTGTAGTTTGTAATTATTTTTTATTCACACGATATCTCTTCTATTTGTTGCTTCAAGTGAAGGGTATACATCGATTAAGGGAACTTTTGACTGTTGTGTGTCCTTGGAGTAGTGTCAAATGCTATAATATTCAATGGAGCATGGCAAACAGTCTTAATGACTCTTAGCAGAAATTCACTGTAGCATGTTGTATTCATAATGATTACTGACGGTACAAAATAACCAACACCGAGAATCGCCAACAGGGATTACCTTATTTAATTGTACATTGTTTACAGCGGATCCCTGCAAAATAAAGATATTAACTGTCTTAACACACAATAATATAAACATTTGTTTGTGTCTCTTTCCCCCATCCTTGCTCCCTAAACTCATGTTCATGTATACTATTGTCTTTCTCAACAAGAAGTTACTCATGAGGGGTTCTAAAACAGAATATATATTTCCCCACAAAATCAAGGATGTAAAAAAACTGCCCGCCAATGATAAAGGTCGCATGCTTATTACTCTTGATGTACACATACTATTCCATTTCATTGGTCACTGCAAAAAGCGTTGTTTAATGTACAATTCCTCGCACACTGACAACCGCAAAGTCGGAATAGACTGGTCTACTATGTCTTTATCTGTAAGGATAGTGCCTCAAAGTGTGACATCAGATGTTCGGGCTAAGTCGGTTCTGCAACTCAATATCATAATGCACAAACATGGAATGAAACAGGCACGTGTGGGCGTGCTTTGTATTTGGGTGCGTTAATTCAATAAGCTTGCCCTGGTCGACCTGGGTGTGCTCATTAATAAGGTGACAAGAGCTTTTTGAACGTAAACTACCCATACCATAGTACAAACAGCCGAACGGAACTACTTTCATTATGTGCATTATGTCCAAAACTCTTCGTGGATTAACGAAAAGATCGTAAAATTGTTGTAATCATGGTAAAACTACAACGTTAAATATTTTTTGCAAACCCAGGTTAATACAAATGTACACGTCTTCTGATAAAAACAAATGTGTGTCAAACAAACTTACTGAAAGTGTCCGCTGAATGACTGAAAATTTATACAGTTTTTCTTCGTGACGTCATGCAACAAAGTTACCCTGCACCACAAACAGGTTAGGTGGGTTCTGACGCAGGTGAACCACAACAATGACGTCAAAGCTACGCGAACGCACTGGGGTCATACTAGGGTCGACCCGAGGGAAGCTAATCGAACCCATTGTAGATACTGTGGATAAACCACGGAACCCCTAACTTGGGGCAAATCTAGACTGGAAGTATAGTGTATCTTTAGAAAGGCAGATTTATCTTCGGTGGTGATAACCACGATGTAACTAGTGTCCTGTATGCAGGGCACGCTGCGGCATTATTTTTGTAAAGGGTTACACTTTCCAAACGACCGTTTGATTATAAATCTGATTGATCAAGATACTGTTTTTGGACATGGATGTATGTCTCAGTTGAGAATATATCGAGAGTCTAAATCTGACCAATGTGGCCGTTTATATAGACAATTTAAATCTTAAATAGGACTGGTTTAGTTTTCTTTGTCCGAAAAAGTTATCATAAAGCCGTAAAATTTTTACCCATAACTACACAATGTTCTTAGATTTCGTTCTTGTTGAGGATCATGAAAGCTTTAATTATGAGGAGTTTAATCAGACACGCGGGCTTACTCATGCAGTGTCTTGCTGAATACGGCAATGCAATTAATTTTGTGACATTTACACTTAAATAAGTACTTCAGTTTATCCATCACGTTGCGTTTCACAATAATTTGGATGACACCAATCTGACGAGTCATTGACAACACCGGGAAAAAAAAAACTTTTCCACCTTTGACTGCTACGAGATATACGGTCGCATTGTTTGCTGGATGCAAACATGCGGGCAACCTTTTTGTTGACAAAAACCCCAATTGTTCCAAGTGTCTGTTCGACTTTTTTAAAGTAAACATTTTTGCCTGTGAAGTACCGGTACAGTGTTGTATGTCCCTCCTTATACCTGTGAATTGGAATCACAGGGCACGTATGCCCCTATTACATACAAAATACAAATCTGAACAACATTTTGTTAATTTGAACTTCCCTAATGGACGTGTGTGCGCTCTATCTACAATGCCCCTGTCATCGAAAAGCGCTAGATTGGTCCTTTATAGTCACAAAAGTACAGTTGCGTTTTACAAATCAAGATAACTGAAGAGGTTGAAAGGTATTATAACCACGCGGTTCATCATGTGATAAAGTCACGCTAGTAAACTTTAACTCGAGGTTCAAGTGCTCTTCATGGGAGCAGATCACGAGATTCATTTATTGTATAAAAACACAGCCTTAGAAATTACAACTTCACTTTATCAGAGTTCTGGCAAGAGTGAGTATCAATAATGTTTATGTTTTTTTCTTAATTCTCTCAAAAAATAAAGCTTAACACTGGCTATAGTTGTCTTAAAAGGAACTATACTTATTTTCCTTACTTATTGAAAGAAAACTGTACCACTTTTTAAAATGTTTGATAATGTGTTGAGCGGTCTTCCATGTTTTTTTTAACGGAAGTACCACAAGCGCCCTGGACTAGGTAGATGACGCTCTACAAATGCTATTGTTATTATTATTTTATTAAAGTGAGATCCTAAACTTGTCTTCGAGTACTTGTTTGATTGAAACTGTCTTTGATTTACTCGTATCCTGGACATTAAGGAATTTCTAGTTCATTATCTGGGTTCAGGATATTACCAAATCAAATAACCCTAAAATAATTGTGTGTGCTTCACTTAATAACAACTCGCCATTAAGTCATAGTGTAGAATTTAAAATACTTAGAAAAAATAAGTAAAGAAGTTGTGACCAAATCCATCCTAAATCAAAACTACCTGAACCAGAAATTCAACCAGACTCAAAGCATCATTAGTGTCACGAAATCCTGTTAAAACTAAACACAACATAAAGAAACATTCGTTACGTGTTTTTCTCGAGTACATGGTGCAACCCTTGAACGGAAAATTCCATCCTTTTGACTGTGTACTTCAGAAATTCAGAATATCGGGCAAAAAAAGAAAAACGTAAAAAAGAAGAAGAAAATGTACCATTCTTTTTAAAATGTTGTAATACCACTGTACGTAATTACTCGCGACCAAATGCATAATTAGTCATGTTAGCAAAAATTGTACATTATTTGTTTCCATTCTCATATAACAGAGATAGACCCCAACACTGGAACCACAATGAAGTTACTGATCCTCACACTGTGTATTGCAGCGGCCTTAGCTGCCAATACTGATCTAGATCGGGAGTGGCAGTTATGGAAGACAACTAACCAGAAACTTTACGAAGCAGAGGAGGAAGAATTCCGTCGATTCGTATGGGAGTACAACTATAAAGTAGTCACTGAACACAACACTAGATACGCACTGGGCCATACGTCTTACACCATGGCAATGAACAGCTTGGCAGACTTGGTGAGTATTACAGGTTTTTTTAGTGTTGAAAAGTGCGTTTTGTACATGGATTTTTCCTTTTGCGTTGTCATAGAATAGGTAAAGAATACTGCGAAGTATAGAAAGTTTAAAGGGGCACGTTGCCTTCGGATTTGGCGCTTTGGACTATAAAAGCATTTGCTATGAAATGAATATTGTTGGAAAGATGAGTTAAAAGTAGAGTATAACAATTCACACAAACATCCCAAGAATTTGCCTGGTTTTCCTTTTACTTCGTGAACTACAGTCTGCCATTTTGTGGTGTCAAAACTTTGCTCTCAACAAAAATGGCCGACCGTGTTAGTTCACGAAGTAAAAGGAAAACCACACAATTTCGAGGGGTAATTGTGTGAATCAATATATTCTACTTTTAAAACATCTTTCCAATCGTATTCATTTCATGACAAATGTTTTTATAGCCCAAAGCACCCAATCCGAAGGCAACGTATCTTTAAAAAAAAGAAATACACGTCTGCCTATTTACCATACTGGTAAAGTTTCTAGAGATACAGTTTCAATTTGACTCATCAAATATTTAAATCAATTCAACACAATTTACTATTGTCTTTAACTTCACTAAACGTGAGTCCGATGACTAATTCAACAATAGACCACGGTTTCTAGCAACACAACGTGTAACATATTAAATCAAATTCGATTGTTGTCAATTTCAAATTTGTTTTGTGTATTATTATTTTCAGACACATGCCGAGTTCAAGAAACAAATGAATAATTACATTATGCCGAATACTACGTACAAGCGTGTTGACAGCTTTGTTGATACCTCTAGCCTCCCTACAACAGTCGATTGGCGTCCCAAGGGTTTTGTCACCCCAGTCAAAAATCAGGTAAGTTTCAAGTAAATACTTCAGGAGAACCCCCCCCCCCTCGCCCCCCTCCCCATGACTGTTATCCTTGTATTTTGTTCACATTTATAATTTGCCAAATCAGACTGAATTTTAAGAGAAAATTTCTCGCAGGTCTTATTTCGAGAATTTATTTGTTTGTATGTTTGATGAGGTTATCCTAAAATGATGGACGAACAAATCGCCAAACACTAAAACACAATGGGGACAAAGAGAAATCGTTGATTTACCGGTTTGACAAAACTATGCGTTTGGGTGTGTGTTGGGGGGTGGGGGGGGGGGGGGTTGTTCGCTCAGGGCTTTGGGTAAGGGAAGCACCCCTACTAAGTACACAGCCATTGATGCTGATTTTCTTATCTCAAAGAAGATTGAACAGTCAACTTTAAGATTCAAATTAAACAGAGCTGGAGAGCGGATGAAATCTTCCAAAGGACACCTCAAATTTTGTTTTTGTTTTGTTCTTGTTACACACAGGGACAGTGTGGTTCATGCTGGGCATTTAGTGCAACTGGTTCACTTGAGGGTCAAACATTCAACAAGACCGGCAAACTACCTAGCCTCAGCGAGCAGAACCTCGTAGACTGTGCTAGTGCTGACAAATACAGCTGTAGTGGATGTGAGGGTGGTCAAATGAATGGTGCTTTCCAGTACGTACATGACAACAATGGAATCGACTCGGAAGAATCTTATCCATATCAAGCAAAGGTAAAAACACATTTTGAGGCAACAAATAATGAACAATTATCCATATTAATCGGACTTAAAGGCACTGTACACGTTTGGTAATTACTCGAAATATATATTAACATAAAAACTGACTTGGTAACGAGCAACAGAGAGCTGTTGATAGTATAAAACATTGTAGGAAACGACTCCCTCTGAAGTAACGTAGTTTTTGAGAAAGAGGTAATTTTTCACGTAAATAATAACAACTTCTTGCAAGAAGTTTTTATTCCTATCTGAAAGCACACAAATTTGTACAAGGGTGTTTTTTCTTTCATCATTTTCTTGCAACTTCGATGCAATTGAGCCCAAATTTTCACAGGCTTGTTATTTTATGCATATGTTGGGATACACCGAGTGAGAACACTGGTCTTTGACAATTTCCAAACGTGTTCAGTGCCTTTAAAAACATCTACATCGACGATTGGATGAAATTGTGTGCATCAATATTATCTGATTCTTAATTGAGTCTTCAAATTTCGATGTAAACTTACAAAGTGTTTCATGTCCACACTCTCAATCTTCCCACTTTCATTTCCATGTAAGGTATCACCCCAATCATTGATATTGATTATTTACTGAATTGTTTGTCTAGGATGAGAAGTGCCGATTCAAACAAGCAGATGTTGCAGGTACTGTCAAATCGTTCGTCTCCATTCCTTCCATGGACGAGAAGGCGCTCCGTAAGGCTGTAGCCACTGTTGGACCGATCAGCGTAGCTATTGATGCTAGTCATCAATCCTTCCAGCTCTACCATTCAGGTGAAGTTTACCTTTATAGTGTATCTTGATACAATATCCATATCCGATATCCCCCCTCGGTTGACCTAGACAAGTTTGAATTAATAATCTCGATTTGACCGCATTGATTATGACGATATTGTTGCAACGTTAATAATAGATTGTCTTTGCTCTCTCTAAATACCCATCATAGGAGTTTATGATGAGCCCCAATGCAGTCAGACCCAATTAGACCATGGTGTATTAGCAATCGGATACGGTACGGATGGCAGTCAGGATTATTGGCTTGTAAAGAACAGGTTCGTAGTGTGTACTCTTGAGGCTTCATCATTCCTTCATCCATGCTTCATTCGTGACTTATGTGCATTTATGGGCAATATGCTACAATGCAAAGAATTAAAAAACATGTTCAAGATAAAATCTGATTGGTTGAAAATCCGTCAAAGGGATACATCCCGCATAAACCGTTTTAAAATCTCTCCTAAAGAAGTATGTTTTTTTGTAATAGTGCTTTTTAAGAATTTAAGACAATTACTTTGTAATTTAGGCCTACTTAAAAATCCCTTTTGTGCTTTATTTCAGCTGGGGTGCTACCTGGGGAATGAAAGGTTTCATCATGATGTCTCGTAATGACATGAATCAATGCGGTATTGCAACTGATGCCAGCTACCCTATTGTCTAATAAGTGACGTCATCATATCCATCATAACACGCCATTGCAAAGTAAAGCCTCAGTCAATCAACGGCTTTCAACATTACATCATAGAGAAAGTACCCACATTACAATAACTGGTCTTAGACGGTCTTTGGGCTTAGCTGACTAGCTGGAGATGATACAATTGAAGTTTGGTCTTAGGCCTATTTAGACAGTCTAGAAATTAAAGACCATGGAAGGCTAATGTTTGTCTTGATTGATCGTTGCATACAAAAACTTCAGTGCTTTAAATCCCATTTTAAACATTAACGACTATTAATAGTTTAAAGGGTGTGTACAACATTTTTTTGCCAAATTTGCCAAAGACCTGTATCCAAACTCGATGTGACCCAACATATACATGAAATAACAAACCTGTGAAAGTTTAAGCTAAATCGGTCTTCGGAGTCATGAGAAAACAGTGAAAAACCTCCTTATGTGTTTTAACTTTTTTTCAAACATCGGAATTTATCCCGTGCAGGATAAATACTATTATTTTACTCATTACGTAAAAACTATGGCATTTCAAGCAAAACTATTTCAAGGGAAGTTTTCTACCATGACCATCTTTATACCATGTAAGTTATGTGCAACTCTGTGAGCATTTATATTTTCATTCTTACCAATGTTGTACACACCCTTTAAAGTGATCGACTCTTCAGCCAGCCCGCATACGCTTTTAGTTTTTCAAATGTTGAACGAGGTAAAAAAGTGACAGTCGTGAGTTCATAAATCCCACCGCTTAAAATAAAAAACTTCAACTAAATAAAGAGCTTTGGTATTTAGTTTTGGCGGCCATCTTGTTTTTTAAAAATGTCCAGTACTTTAAAGTAACAATTAATAGCATGTTTCATAAATTGCAGAAAATGTTATTTGATCTGCCCCCCTTTATAACATTATGTGCACAGACAAACAAGAGTTTTAGGCAATAGCCTGTTTAATGGGCATCACAGCAATGGTATTAACCCATTAGTTATTTACATAAGTGAAGAGGTAAAAATTAGTAAAAATTGATTTCCAAAAAATATTCTCAACCACTGGAACACTGAAAAAACACCCTCAATAATAGTGCAGCTGGTATATTGTTTTGTTGTTTATTCTTGAACATTGTTTCTTTATTGTGAAAATAAAATCAGGAGAAACCAACTGTGGATATACAATTCATTGTGTGTTAGGAAAATGTTAATGGTCTTTTTTGGATATGTGTATGAATGACTAACAAGCCTAATAATTATCAGTGATGTAACTCGGGGTCTACTTTTGCATGGGGGGGGGGGGCGTCATTTTGAAGCCTTGATCCGGCGCCGTACCTAGGGTAACATTTTAGGGGGAACTTCTGGCCAAGTTTCCGTTTGACTTTTTCTTAAAAAAAAACCCTTTTCAGCGCCTTTTTAATGTAATTCTCCTGGTCAAAGTGTTTTCAGCCGAACAACTCGTAAAAACACACTCTTTAATAAACATAGACGTTTCACCAACATTCGTTATCATTATTTAAGAATAACAACAATATTATCAAAAAGTCCTACTTCGCTAGATGACACAGCATCGTAACCTAGGTCACACCCTCAACCCCACCCCCCCAAAAAAAAACCAAAACAAAAAACAAAACAAAAACAAAACAAAACCAACAACCCCCAAACAAACCCCCCCCCCCCCAAAAAAAAAAAAAAAAAAAAAAAAGATTAAAAAGATGCAAATTATAAATTTACCCGTACCGTTTAATTTAAAGGCATCGTACACGTTTGGAAATTGTCAAAGACCAGTGTACTCACTTGGTGTATCCCAACATATGCATAAAATAACAAGCCTGTGAAAATTTGGGCTCAGTTGGTCATCGAAGTTGCAAGAAAATGATGAAAGAAAAAACAACCTTGTTGTACAAATTTGTGTGCTTTCAGATAGAATAATGAAAACTTCTTGCAAGAAGTTTTTATTATTTTAGTGAGAAATTACCTCTTTCTAAAAAACTACGTTACTTCAGAGGAAGTCGTTTCTCACAATGTTTTATTCTATCAACAGCTCTCTGTTGCTCGTTACCAAGTCAGTTTTTATGCTAATATATATTTTGAGTAATTACCAAACGTGTACGATGCCTTTAAATAAAAAAAATAGAAGATGAGATGTAAGCATCTAGCATTGGCAATATTGAATGTAAAAGGTCTACAACTTTGAAACACATAGGCCTATAATTTCCTCAAATGACTTTACTTAAAAAGTCCCGTGCAAAAAAACCCAAAACAAAACCGTTATTTGCCATACACAAGTGATTTATAGGCTGGCAAAGCCGACCTTCAAACCAACCTTGTAAAGAATAGTTTGCTCAAAGTTCAATCACGAAAATAATGTGCCATTGTATGGAAATTTGTTTTTTCCATCAAGATCTGACCAAAGTGCCTATTGTTTCTTCGAGCAAAGTCCCATAATATAGTTTGTTAACACGTTTGCACTCTCCTCAAAACAAGATAAATACTACGGTTTGTGGACCGAGGATAGGCCTATGGTTCCGGCATTCTCAAAAATAATTTGAGCATAAACATTCTCTTTTCTCTTTACAATTTTTCTTTTTTTCTGTCTTTCGTGACCGTAGCATCACGGAGAAAAAACCCCAAAACAAAAACACGTTACCTGGGGAAAGTGTCGTATTTTGTGTTAGGAAGTACGACACGTGTAATATTTGTATGCAATGAAATTTGAACCATCTTTTGTATCCACAATTAAAAGGAAATAAAAGCGATGTAGTCAACACAGTGAGTTATAGGCCCTAATGGGCCTACACCTTTTATTTTGATGTTATTATAAAAAGGTATATCAATTTGTATACGTTTTTATATAACTGTAGGACCTGCAGAGACTGTCGAGGAAATCCCCCATACGTCTAAGAACAACACTCTTCACTCTTAAGTTGTGAAATGTGACTTACCTTTAGCTCCCATAACTATTATTGACTGGATTAGTCTGAGCGCCATTGCGGCAATAATAATGAGGATCAACAGTGCTGGAGGACTCGAGACCTGTAGTAATATAAATTACACAAAAATACACAGAATTGCAAGTGCAATACCGTGTATTTTTGTTTAGTAATTTATATATTTATTTTTATATTTGTTTATGGTGGCTGATCCATTCCTTTTTATCGTCGGATATTTTCTTTTTACAACCTGCTGGTGTCAACCGTTTTCATATTGTTTTTATTTATTTTAATGTGGTCATTTGCTATGGCATGACCATTTTAAACTTTCTCAGCTTCTCATTGTAAGGATTGTTAGCAATGTTTTAATGTTTTACATGGTACCGCTTCAATATTTGTTTTATTGTACCATTCTCGTAATTTATTATCCTGTGGCCTCGGCCCCGAGTGGAATGTGAAAACCAAAAGCTCCTACCAATACCAATACAAAAACCCTCGGACAAGAGGGCGGACAGATCAACTCCCCCTCGAACTCGGACTCGGACAACATGCTAGGGACTCCACTACAGCGCTGGTTTTGATTTGTTCACGAGTGTATACCACTTTACCAGTTATTGAAGCACAATGTGAGTGGGTTTTTATTTGTGACGGGTGGGGCTCAATGAGCTCATGGTCAAACCCAAAATTAGAAAACAGAAGTTTAGATTTCATTGCACATTGTGGGTTGCAGCTGCATGGTGCACCGCACAGAGAATTTTTATATCAAAAATTTGAAGGTCATAGCTCTTATATGGGTTGTTGAAAAATGGTCCAATATTGTGCCCCTGTGGTTGTTGACTTTCAACCTGAAGCATTTGGGGGTAGGCACATAGGCCTACACTAGCCCTATTAAAATGGCAACATTTTGCTAAGGGGTACGGGGTAATTTTTCCAAGACGGAGTCTGGCCAGTTTAGTCGTTCAGGGGTGTTTTATTTGGATGAGCCTAGCTCAAACACCAATCGGCTGTATAACCTCCCGAAAATTGAAAAGAAAAAAAAGTCAAAAGTCGCGTAGGCCTACCTGTTACTTATCGGACTACGCGTTCTTATATATTTTATTTGGCACCTTTCTTCATTGAGCTCATAATGTTGTATTATTTACAGTGGAGGTCGGTAGTCTTTTCTGACGTTGCATGCAACGTCACAGGTGCAATTTTGCCAACCAGTGGCAAAAATATGAGCAGCCTTTACAGAAAACAAATTATATCAAATTAGTCAAAATCACTGACGAATTAATAGTTACCACAAAAAAAATAATGTTGTATTATTTACAGTGGAGGTCGGTAGTCTTTTCTGACGTTGCATGCAACGTCACAGGTGCAATTTTGCCAACCAGTGGCAAAAATATGAGCAGCCTTTACAGAAAACAAATTATATCAAATTAGTCAAAATCACTGACGAATTAATAGTTACCACAAAAAAAGAAATCGAAATTACTTGATATTCTTCACAGCAAAGGGTGTAAATGTTTTTTAAGCAAAATGTGTGCCAATCAAGTTATCAATAATTGTGCATCATGGCTGGTCAATGTTTGTAGTTTGTGGGTGCACCACACTAAATAAGCCAGATTTCATGCGCCAAGCTACTTATCATAATTTGTAAACCCACAACTTTGTTTAAATTATAACGTTTTGGGGGTCATGCAATTAATAGATTGTGTAAGTATAAGAATCTATCACAACCTGGGGGTTCTGTGCTTCAACTTTTGAGGAGACTTGATACATTTCGGCGTTAAAGTTGGCCCTTTTGACCGGGGAAGTGGAGAAGTGCTTCACGAAAACTGGCAGCTAGTCGGTTTTGGAAAAAACAAAAAATTCGTGTTTTTTCTTCTGGGGTAGTTATCAAAAATTCCAAACGGTTGACCTGCCAAAAATTGAAAAGAATTCTGATGTTTAGTTGTCCGGAAATATGTCTGATTGGTTTTCAAGAGGCTGAGAGACTTACACGGTTTTTTTTTGGAGTATTTT
Organism: Plazaster borealis; assembly: GCA_021014325.1. Classification (NCBI taxonomy): domain Eukaryota; kingdom Metazoa; phylum Echinodermata; class Asteroidea; order Forcipulatida; family Labidiasteridae; genus Plazaster; species Plazaster borealis. The sequence continues at coordinate 13,663,067 of CM037463.1, forward strand.
TGAATAATTATCATGTAGTATTGGTTCCTATAGACCTTTCTTTTGACACGTCACAGCCCGACTTTTTGCCAACCGAGGGTGGAAAAATATGGAAAGCCATAAATGCAAAGTAAAAACAGATAGCCATAGTTTGCAGCAATGTCGCACAAATATTCAAAAATAATGTTGAATTCGTTGGAAACAAATCAACCAATCATGGGAGGTATTTCAGCTCATGAATCTTTACAGAAAATGTTGAATTTGGTCAAAATTTTCTTTTAACACGATTGATTGTTTTGCTAACATTCGGCTGGCCATGCCAACCGGCGCACTTTGTTTATCAACAAAAGAAAGGTCGATAGGAGATTATTTAGAGTGGTGCGCCCTTGAACACAAAAAAGAAAGGTCTCGCGAAGAGCGCCCTCAAGAGTTTGGTTTCTTACAGCGCGCCCATTGCATGTTTTGGAGTATGATGCCTAAACCAAGTATTAAAGGTAAGTCGACCAAAGAGTTCGCTTCTTCAAAGTAAAATATTCCTGTAAATCAAGTGTTACGGTTGTGTAGTGCTTGTTGTTGCTGCGTGTGACTGGTCCGATAGAGTGTAGGATAGGGCACCAAGACAAGAAGTTGAATACATTGGACTTCGTGATCGTTGTGCGAGTCCAGAGCCAGGCAGTGTGTGTGAAAAATAGCATATGATATACGATACAATAGCATGCAACGAATACCAGTCATCTCGCCCCCAGCAAAGTCGCCCACTACAAAGTCGCCCCCAGCAAAGTCGCCCACGACAAAGTCGCCCCTCACTTACAAAGTCGCCCCCTGTCAAAGTCGCCCCTCACAAAGTCGCCCCCTGACAGAGTCGCCCCCCAACAAAGTCGCCCCCTGACACAGTCTCCCCCTAAATGCATTTATCTCTTTCCTAAATAGTAGATTTATGATTGGCTTGTTTTAATTTATCCTTTTCTTTGTTATGCGCTTTAATCATGTTTTGGAAAAGTGCAGTATAAATGCCTTTTATTATTATTATTATTATTATTATATTGGAGAAAACAAAAATCAAATATAAATACGTAACATGGCAATGCAACGATAGAACAAAATAAACCATGACTGAAAACGATAGAATCAGCAAGCCAAAAGCTGATAAAAAGTACAATCAACCAGAACTTGTTTAATGCCAATTATTATATTTAAAAAAAAACCTTTTCGACAGAAAAACAGGTTATTTACATTAATATATAAATCACAAAACAAAAACAATAAAAACAAAACAAAATTCTCCCGACACATTTGTCAACCGGTTCTTCTTGTCCTCTTTATGTTCGCCAGCCACCCCAGTCAACCCGACAAAATATATTTTGTAATATTATTGTTCTAATATTTAAAAGAAGCTGCTACAACACAAATATTAAACACGCTGAAACCCGTCGTGCATGCTCAAAATCCCATAGCATTACTCAAAATTGACGCCTTCGTAACAGATCTATCTACACTTCGTCTTCCCCCAGTGCTAATAAATTGTTTCAAAATATAAAAGCGCCCTCACTTTTGTGATATGGCTTTACGTCGCTCAACCATACACTGGGCGACTTCGTTATGGGGTGACTGTGTCGGGGGGGCAACTTTGTTGGGGGCGACTCTGTCAGGGGGCGACTTTGTTGGGGGCGACTCTGACAGGGGGCGACTTTGTAAGTGAGGGGGTGACTTTGTAGTGGGCGACTTTGCTGGGGGGCGAGATGACTGGTTTCCCATGCAACGCACACAATGTTACATGTATTTTTAGTCAGATCTGGATTATTTACAGACAGGTGTCACCAGGGGTCAAATTGCTCAAATATTTACTGGACCAGAAATTTGTTTAAACAGGAACCAAAATATTACACTAGTTAGTAGTCAGTAAAGTTTTGTATAATTATTCAATTTTGCGCCCTACTTACTCAACTGGCCTTGCGCTAAATTATTTAAATAAAATCACAGAAATTGTTCCATATCCAACTGCCACTTTTTTTGATTTTTTGGCAGTGGATGTTGGCCTTTGTTTCCCTGTAAAAATTATTCCTCTCAAGGAATTGGTAGCTATTAAAATTCTATTGACCTTATTAAAAAAGAAAAATACAAATCAGCGGAAATTTCACATAGCAGCCGGAACTCTGGTGCACTCATGAGTGACCAATGAACTAAAATGGCTTTTAGTGAGTCCGAGCGTTGTCAAGACCACCATAGACTTGCCAATGTCTTATTTGTTATAATTTTGACACTTTGTACCTAATAATTAAAAGTGCCTGTTCCTCTCTGTAAACATTAATTCTGTCAATCTTTCTAGACAGGTGGTGTTATAACTTGACTTAAATTAAGGGAGATAAAGTGACAGTGGCATACAGCATTATTGTCAAAAGCACTGACCTCGGGTCTGCAGGTCCGATCCAATGTACACAACAAGACTTGGGTGCATGTTTTGTCTTTGTCAGATTTTATTTGAAATATAGGAAATAGGGCTTTGGTAACGTAGTCCGACTGTAGTGCTATCGTTTATGAATCTTTTGACCTTTTTTAATTTGAGTCAGGTATTATTGGGCTCCCAGTCATATAATGTAGAAGTGAGCATGTAGAAGTGATAGCCAGTACACCTATTTGAATGAAATACTCACTGCAGTGTTTTAGCTTGGATTTCGACATATCAAGTGGAAGGGCAAAATAAAGAAGTGGGCAGCGCAGAATGCAAAGTGTGAAGTCCAATTTTGCTGGTTCTAGACCCTGCTTAACGCTTTTAGGGCCCTGGCAGCTTTACCCTTTTTTGGAAGCTCTTTGCTGCTCTCTGCATATTTAAATATGGAGGAGACTTATGATTATGTGATGTGATTCTCAGTTTTGTTTTAATGAAAAAAAAGTATATCAAAAAAAAGTATAAGTATATCAAGTAGTAGCATTTATTTATTTGCAACCTCAATATAAAAACGGTTGGATTTAAATACACTCGAAAACAATAAAATGACTTAAAAACTACAATACAAAAAAATGTATCAACACACAGTATCTGCAGCTTGAAAGCCTTTTTCCTGTGCCTTAAAATACTTCATGATGCTAATGCACTAAATTACCAAATGTGACCAGTGTTCTTGTAATGCACTCTCTACAATGCAACGATAAACCATTTGTCTCATAGTGCAAGTCCCCATTAAGGAGATAGACAGCAAATATATTTCATGGAATTGTTTAATACCGTCTGCAAGATTAGAGACAATCTTAAAATTACAAACTGTCGCTGACTGCATTGGGTTTCTGGTTGGTTTGTGAAAGCTCTTGATCCAAATAAGAAAATAAATTGAAAACTGAATTCATGACATTCCCCTCTACCAAATTAACATCACAGGAGTAATTGAACGATGTCAAATCTTTACCTTCTATTCTACAGGTAGACTTGATCATCCCTCTGGAATGGCAATGGAAAAAATAGTATTTGTTACTGTTGGAACAACCAGCTTTGATCCTCTGATTGAAGTAGTAACATCAAAACAGTTGTGTAAGGTCTGTGACTCGCACTTATTTATTAACCTTAGTAGCATATAGAAAGGGTTGCAATATGGCAGTTTGATTAAATTTACAAGTACAATACACATGTGTACATATTTACATATGGAGGATACTCTCGTAGTTAACTCTTGTAGTTAACTCTTGTAGTTAACTCTTGTAGTTAACTCTTGTAGTTAACTCTTGTAGTTAACTCTTGTAGTTAACTCCTGTTTACTTTTGTAGACAACTCTTTTACGTACCATACTTGAATCTATTACAGTGCATTATTTATATCTTCTTAAAAGTTGTGTTTGTTTTTTAGTACATTAATCTTAATTGTTAACAATTTCAATTTTTTTCTATATAAAATGAATATTTTAATGTTATTATTTTAACCCTCCTTTTTTTTCTGACCATTCAAAGTCATCCATTGTGGTTATCAGTGAATCAGTGATATATATATTAAACCAGCCTGCAGTTATGGTACCTTGTGGTGAACGCATAGACTAAATACACAATACTATGTACACATACTGTGTTTGTTCTGTGCACAGTTGTGCCACCGTACACAACGTTGTTTCGATTACCAAAAATAGGACAATTTTTGTGTTGTTAATCTCACCTGTGGGCTGCAACCAATAATCAGGTTTTTCTTAAACCAGAAATAAATGTTAACTTATAGACTAATAATGTATTTTGCTTGTTGCAGACATGGGGTTTTAAATTAGTATTTTATATAAAGAGGTCATGTGTGTAAACATCGAAACACCCCTACTCTGACAACTATGAGTTGGTGTAGAGTCAGTGTGCAGTGCTAAAACAACTAGTCTTGGATCATCTGTTTTATACAAAGTACTTACATTGGATGAACTAACTGTACATGTCTGGTTTTACACACAGCAATTCAAGTCTTTAGGATACACCAAGGTGTTGTTGCAGATCGGTAGAGGGGCATTTGAACCACAGCCTATAATTCAACCAGGGTTTACATTGGAGTATTATCGCTACAAGGACACAATTGCAGATGACATTAAGAATGCTTCTCTTATTATTAGTCATGCTGGTAAGAACAAACTACCACAAATTTTTCAACATCTTTTACTTATTGTTATCACTTCCACTTGATTAATACAACAAAAACAGTCAGTTTCCCTTGTGGTTTAATACTTGATATTTGAAACAAAAAGTCGCATCCCCTTAAAGGTATCGTACACGTTTGGTAATGACTCAAAACAAATATTAGCATAACAACTTACTTGGTAACAAGCAACGGAGAGCTGTTGATAGTACACAACATTGTAGGAAACGACTCCCTCTGAAGTAACATAGTTTTTGAGAAAGGTAATTTCTCACTAAAATAATAAAAACTTCTTGCAAGAAGTTTTTATTCCTATCTGAAAGCACACAAATTTGTACAACAAGGGTGTTTTTTCTTTCATCATTTTCTTGCAACTTAGATGACCAATTGAGCCCAAATTTTCACAGGCTTGTTATTTTATGCATATGTTGGGATACACCAAGTGAGAACACTGGTCTTTGACAATTTCCAAAACGTGTTCAGTGCCTTTAAGGTGATCGCTCTGCTGCTGCTTCCCAGGTTGTATCGTAAACTTAGTTGTGATCCCTGGCTAATGGCAGTTACAGGTTGAATGGCTTCTGACTGGCACCCTCAAACTCAGATATTGACAAAATAGGGAGTCTGCCAACATTAGGGCTAGATAGCTCAGTTGGTAGAGCGAGCGCCCAATAATCCGGAGATCGCAGGTTCAAGTTCGGCTCTAGTTAATTTTTCTTTGTTCAACCCCAAAATATTTAAAAGTTTACCCAGTCAGTTTCCCCTGTGGTTACTTGATAAACAAATTTGTTCACAAGTAATGACTTATAGTCATTGAATGTGTCAATGCAGTCCCTAAGTCATTTATGAGGTCATGTGTGGACTTAGTTTCATTCTTGTACCTTTCGGTCTTGATCTCAGTTTGGACTCTATTTATAAGTCCACTCTGATTGGATTCTGTTTTGTTTTCATTAGGAGCGGGTAATGTTTTAGAATCACTAGGTGCTGGGAAACCATTAGTTGTTGTCATCAATGAGTTACTTATGGGTAATCATCAGTTTGAGTTGGCATATCAACTTTATCAAGATGGACATCTTCTCTATGCAACATGCAGGTATGTTAGATAAAAAGGCTGTGTCTGCATGGATGGCTTTGACAGTGGCTTTAGCTGAAATGCTGAAAACTGATATTCTCCAACGTTGTGGTGCAGCCACAGCCAAAGTCGCTTTATTTGGAAACAGCCATAATACTACACTTAAGCAAATCTCAATTGGGCAAAATTATCAATTGGGCATTTCAGATAGACTATAGATGTTGTCTCAGTGATACAAAAACAAATAAAGCCCAACACAAAACAAAACACTCTCTGTCATCTTTGTACGTTTTGGGGTTCTCCAGGAAATTACTGCATAGAATAATTTTAAGTCTTTGATACAAAGACACAATTTTGAACAACTGAGAAATAATGAGTAACTCCATGCACTTGCAAACATGCACTTTTGATTTTTCATGGACAACCACATGCTGGATAATTTCTCTTCTAAAAAAGATATTTTTGAATAAGTGTTACATCAGTAGCTTTTAATTGATTGTTCACAGTAGGCACATTAAAATGGGGCCCCAAGTTGTGGTTGCCCAGTATGTATATTTCACTGTAGTGTCCTCAGGGTAATTAGTATTTGGGAGTCAATGTCCCTGTGTTACCATAATTTCTACAGGCAATTTGACTACCAAGATGGCAAACATGACAGACAGTAGCTGTGTGTGATATGTTGCTTGCAAGGGGTCAATGAGAGGTCTCGATTGGGCTTACGTACATGTATCAATTGGTTATAAAGATTAATTCTGCAGGAGTTTACAATAATCAACTGTTAGAAGTCTCACTTGGGGCTAGATCCCACTTGGCCAGATATGTTCCTCATTCATTAAGTTTGATTCAAGTTTTCACTCTGGTCAAGTTACCATTAAACGGAATTGTCTGAATGCATATCCATAATTCTGTACTGACTGAACCATTTTTGCACCCCATACCTTGTCTTGTGATTTCACCCCAACTTTACATGTAGCAGATGACTGCATACAATTAGTGTAGCAATAATATGTACTTGGAGTCTATTCTGCAGGACTTGAACAACATTGAGTATTCAGTGCTTATCACACATCATTTTAACCCTTTACTGTCCAATATGTTTTGTTTATTATAAATCTCTGGTAGTCCTACACATGACAGTGTTAAATTGAAATTGTGGTTTATTTGCTTGATTTTAACACAGCAACCTTACTGAAGTTGTGAGAGAGATAAATGCTACTACACTCAAGCCATTTCCTCCAGGTGATATGGCCAACTTCTCTTCATTCCTTGATAAAGCTATGGGACTATCATGACATTAAGACTATTGCTGAATCGTGACATTTGTTGTAGTTGTTGTGACATCGTGGCAGTCGTGACACTGGCTGTTGTGACATTACGATGGCTAACATCACAGCTATCAGGACATCACAGCTATTGTGACATTCTATCATGACATCACAGCTATAATTCTAATTGTGACATTGCGGTTATTGTTACATCACAGCTATTTTAACATCATGGCTATCATGACAACACAGATTGTTGTTACATCACATCTATCGTGACATCTTGGTTATCGTGACATCATGGCTATTGTGACATCACGTCAGAAGAAAACAGATGGATAGAGGACATGAGTTCACAAAACACTAAAGTCCATCTTCACATGAAGTTGCCAATGATTTAATCTTAATAAGTAAAGTGTGGTGTCCAAATAAAAAGTTCATTACAAATGGTTCAAATTCATCTAATGATGATTCTTGGCATTGACATTGAACCCAGTTTGGATAAATTAATTGATGATGTGACATGAATATTGACTAGAATTGCCTTATACTCTTGCAGTTGCCTGTTATTGTATAAAATATGCATCTCACTTGAGACAGGATGCACTGTACTTTAAAGATGTGCAAACAATGAATTCAGTTTATTGGATCAATAATTTTGCAGTACTCAATTATAATTGTTACACACATAAGTTTATTTAATGTTTTTTTGTTTGCTCTTATTTTTTGAAACTATTTTGATCATCTCATTTGTAACCAAATATAATTTAACGTTTAACACCAGTTACCAGATTTAATCTGAATTGCAATATTTTTGTTGAAGGTCAGATTAAAGTGTAATAGTTTCCCTTGTGATTTATTACTTTATATTTGAATTCATTTTGTAAGTTTTCCAACACATGCTAATTCTGGTTTGAAAATGTATGCATGTCAATGGATTAATGTTAACTGTGGTTTTATGATTTAGAGCATGATCTACTTCCGTCCCTCATGTGAAGGATGGAAATCAATAGACAAATGCCTTTCCCTAGTGAATATAGCAGATTAAAACTGAATTGAACTTATATGTTTACTTGCTAATGATGTTAATACACTTTCTCAATGTATTAGGCCTATTTAATGAAATTCACTCAAAGATTTTAAGCAGGGGTTGTTTTTTATGCGTGATGGACGGACATCAATAGAATTGACAAACACTACCATTCTATACAATTTCAAATATTTTATTGAAACTTGAACAATTTTATCAAGTTTTCTCAGTAATTATGAACAATGAATAGCAACGCTTCATGAATTGTCAAAAATTACAAGTCGGTTACACTTAGGAAAGTGGAGGGAGCTCTTCAAAAAAGTGTGATAGCCTAGACGGACAAAATATCATGTGAGGGACGGACACATTGAGACTAATTTATAAAATCATCAATATTTATCAAGTTTATCTTTGAACATCATTTTTGAAATTAACATGTGTAAATAATATGATTTGAGAAAAAATGGGTAAAAACGGGTTTGTTTGAGATGTATGACCCCGGTTTTTAAGTGAGGGACGGATGTGAGAGACGGACAAATTGCAGATTATTCTTCCTGCGTGGACATTACATTACATACTGAAATCCATATTGTCATAAAACATGTTCAACATTTCATGAAAATAATTGGAATCAATTGGGATATAATCTTTGACCTCTAAGTAACAAGATTATAGCAAAATAAATTATAAATTTGATAAATTTGAGATGTAAGACCCTGTTATATCTGTTTTTTGGGTAACAGGACCCACAATGTATCAGTGACTTGTGATATTCATTTCTGGAAAGTTGATGTAGTCTGTCGATAGATAGGGTAGGCCCTACTTCTTAACAAAAAAAACAAAAAAAATGAGTTGAGTAACTAGGAGGAAAAAAGTTGTATTTGGTCCGTGAGGGACGGACAAAATTACACCATTTTGGGTTTCAAGACCCCTGTTGTAAAAATGACATTGAATGAGAATATCATAAAATATTAAAAGGGTTTATACTTTCAATGTGTAAAATATGTGGAAACCATCAAGGGTGCTTTGTTAACTTTTCACGTCCAAAAGTTAATTATATTTTATGATCCTTTTGTCCGTCCGTCACGCTGGAAAAACGTACATGCAGTTTCGACGACACGGTGTGCCTAACTCAAATGGTCAACAAATGTTTACCAGTTTTGGATCACGCTAATAAACAATACTTAGTATTTTGTAATTTTTCATCTGAAATGCTATTCAATATTTGTTGTACTGGTTGAGTTCAAGGTTCATGGTCAGTTTAATAAGATGTCACATAGAAAATTTAGTAATTTGAAGATTGCAAATATCAATATAAATTTTCCTCCAAAAACTGTCGGAAAAAGAAGATGAAATTTACATGAAATTAACAATAGTTTAAATTGCATTGTGTAATGGAACACGAGTGTGGCTCCTCATTTGTTCACATGAGCTCTAATAGTTTTATTGTGATTTTCTTGTTATCTGAGTTTTTGTCTCTGTAAATAAGATAAATCAATACTTTATATATTTAGGTAAAACAATCACTATTATATTTAAATGCGAAGAACCAGTGGTAATATATTTTGTTTTACTACGGTTATGAAGAAAATAAAAATAAACCTAAACCCTCGGGTTAGAATGAAACTGATAGGTGTTTGAATATGGTTCCTTCCTGAACATCGTCTTATGAGGTCCGGTTTTGCCCTTTATTTATCTATACAGTTTGTATCGTATCGTTATGGGTAAACCTTTGGATCTGCTAATTGGTTTTAAAGTCAAGTCCCAAATTTGAAGTTCTTATCAATCTGATTGCTGTTCAATTTACTTTAGTAGTATATATAACTACTGTGTTCAGTAACTTGCAGCAAGGGGTTTGAAAGTCCATTTGTGATTGCCGTAATGTTTAATTTAACAAGTTTATAGCTTCAGGTTAAGCGGTTTGTGAAGGAATAAAGCTACACGTCTCTCAACACATCGAGAGTAAGTTTTGTTTCTTATTCTATTAATACTTATGAAAGTTGAATACTTGTTATGAACTGTTGAATTTAACAATTCACAACTGGGACAGTACACAGTATGCGGACAGGAAGGTTTGCCCCCTGGTCATTATGTAGTCCTATGGGCAAACTTCAGGTCATGTAGTCCTATGGGTAAACCTCATGTCATTATGTAGTCATATGGGCAGACTTCCGGTCATTATGTAGTCATATGGGCAGACTTCCGGTCATTATGTAGTCATATGGGCAGACTTCTGGTCATTATGTAGTCCTTTGGGCAGACTTCTGGTCATTATGTAGTCCTTTGGGCAGACTTCTGGTCATTATGTAGTTCTCATAGTGACCAGGTTATATCAATTATTATTAAGGAATGCCTTGGAGAGGTAAAACAAATCTATTGTGGAAATTTTAAACAGTGCATGAATGTACTCCAGATCCATAGGTCATATTTGAATTTGTTTTTAGGCTATGATGAATTGATCCACTGTAGAAAAAGACTAGCAGGTTGTGACAGCAAATATAAGCTATTGGGCTCAGGCCTACAGTTCAGTGTATTTTTATGAACTTGCATACCTGTAACGTTTGAATTGCAGAGTTGCATCTCAACACCATGGAACTAACCAAATATAACCTGGAGGTGGTAGGAGGCTGTAAGAGCAGGAAGAAAGTATTTCAGTGCACCGCAATGCAGATGTTCATACTGTCTATAGTGTTTTGTGTCGTCACTGCGTCATTGTGTCTTCTGGTGTATTACCTTCCAGATCAGTCAAATATTGTTGGTACTAAGTCACCATTTACCATCCCGCAAAAGACGCAACTTCCTACTTCACTACCCGTCAATACATATTCCCAATCATCGGAGATATCCACTGGCGAATATATCACAGCCAAGCCTACAGACACCAATCAGATTGGTCGTCTTCCCAGACTCGTTCAGCCTCGCCGTTATTTATTGAATGTTCGACCGTTTCTCTACGAAAATGACGTCGAGTATTCTTTGCTTAATCGTTCGTCCACGTTTGATGGTTGGGTTCGGATTGAGATTGAATGCATAGAATCCACGGACGAGATCACTCTTCACGCCGATACCACCCTCACACTTCACACTTCACCTACCGTCATAGGATTGGACACGAGTAACCATTATGATATGCTTGATAGTTTTTCTCTAGTCCCTCGGTACCATTTCTTGGTACTTCGGCTGGTACACAATCTTCAACCTCGCAAACATTATGAAATTTATATACAATATTCAGGATTAATGGAAGGAACAACTGGGTTTTATGTCAGTGAATATCAGAACAAGAAAGGCGAGAAGAGGTATTTTGTATTAAAAGCAGAACTGTTTTCTTTATGATTTTAACTGTCGAGTCGATGTGATACCGGTAATCGTACCAGATACTGTTCATAAATCCACGCCCTGTTTAGTTCTTCAGTATGGTGCAACAATTTCAAAACCTTTTAAAATAGTATTCCTTAAGTGGCACCATTATTGTTATTGTTATTAACACGACTCTAACAACTACATCCTCCACAAACACTGCATGATGGTTTTTTTCGCAAGAAACCGAATTAGAATAGTTCAAACAGTTGAAAAGCTGCAGAGAAAGAAAACTCAAAAGTATGTATTCTTGATGTCCAAAAACCTAGCCCTAAATCTCTTTATACTCCGCATGTATTCTCTGCAGGTTATTTCATTGATATATCTTCGTCTTGATTGTGGATTCGTTATTTGACAATAATAAATCTATAATAAATTTATTTTCCCTAAAATATAGAAGCATCAATGGTTCAAACATTTCCAGATTTCTTAATAACGCCCTCTCCCACTCTTTTCAATTGAACAGTCACTTTCAAGTTACCTTTCACCGATGTTGTAGTTATTAATGTATTTCTGAATTGGTTTGTTAAAGATTGACAGGTACAACCCAGATGGAAGGAACGTATGCTCGTCGTACATTACCTTGTTTTGATGAGCCAGATTTGAAGGCATCATTTGATGTCGAGATTGAGCATCGTAGTGATATGATCGCATTGTCTAATGGTCTAGAATTGAATACGATTGAGCTGGATGATCATTGGTCACGGACTATCTTCAAGAGAGTTGCGGCAATGCCTACATTCCTGCTTGCAATGGTCATCCATGACTTCAAGAATATCAGTGTAGTTAACCAAGAAGGGTGCCTGGTAATGTATTCAATCATTTGACTAGAACCATAGGTAATTAGAAACAACCGAAGTCTTACTTACTGATCAATTATCTTTTTAATCGGTCCAATAAGTAATTCCCGATAGACGCCATTTTTACGGGCAACTTGGGTGTTGGCTTTGAGCTGCGTCAAGCATTCTAACTTTTTTACGCAGCAAAGTGGTTCACCGACCAGTCATGCAAGGAATTTGATAAAACTCCCGCATAGTTTGTCTTATATCCCCGTAAAGATGACCGACTTTTCACTGTGTGGGAACTATTTATACGCTTTTTCAACGAATTGAAACAAATACATGTTTCTATCACTCTAAAGGTTTTGAATTAACGCTGAATAAAAAGCATTTATTGCTATTAAGTTTCATGTTTTACTATTACTGTGTACCACTATTAAAAGTTAAGATTAAATGTTGCCCTACACAAACTGTGTAGCATTATATACAATGTATTTGGTGTTTTCCGGGGGGGGGGGTATATATTCGGACCATCCTCGCATGGATGTTTACCATAGGACTCAGAAGCAGTGAGGAAACAGTGGTAATCATCAGCAGTGTTGGGGAGAACCAATTATTGTTCTTAATCCCCGATGCAAGGAGTAAATACATCAGTTAAACTAATCAAAATAGTTTGTTTGTATTCCTTGGACAGATCCGAGTATGGATGCAGCCTGACTTCATGGAAGATGCTGATGTCGCTTTGAATAAATCAAGGATGATTCAAGAATACTACGCTTCCTTATTGGATATGAAATACTCACTGGATAAACTAGGTACGAATCAAGCTCACTTTATATCGAGAGGAACTTGTACAAAAGGTTCCCATTAACTGTTATCCTTATTACCCGACTCTTGATCACACTTATTTAATAAGAAATTACTGTCACTTCCCAAGTTGTACCGTGAACTTGGGTGTGATCCCTAGTAATTATTATTATTATTATCCCTTGTTATACCGCAGTTACAGGTTGAACGGCCTCTAAATGGCACCCCGAACTAAGAAATTGACAAAATAAAGACACATATGGCTAGAAAGCTCAGTTAGAGCTCCAGCACGTTAATCCGGAGTTCGCATGCTCAAATTCCGTTCTGTAGTAAATTGTTCTTTGTTCATCCCAAAATTGAACTAAAATTTACCCAGTTAGTTTCCCTTATGTTGTATTAAGAAATTAACCATACATGAAGATTTCAATGATAACTCCATTCTTATTTATTCCATACACCACCAGTATACGTATTACATACATTCAGAAAGAGCCAGTCAGACAAAACGCCTATATTGTAACGTTTGGAAACAATTAACAAGGGTATTCCATCCTTTTGTTTTTCTCCATTTTGAACAGATCACGTGGGAGTGAAGGACATGGGAGGTGCAATGGAGAACTGGGGGCTAATCATATACAACGAAAGAAGACTCCGTGATGCAAATAATCAATTCATCACACATGAACTTGGACACCAGGTAAACGATCGTACCATTTCATCACTTAAAATATTAAATGTTGTTAATAATGAACACTCATTATATAGATTAACCAAAATACAGAAGTGCCTGAGATTTAGTATAGCAACATTAGTTGATTCACCCGTTATTGCAGTATAACTGATACTGCAATATAGTTATTTTGTGCTGAAAACAAAAATTGCCCTTTTTTATTTATTTTACTAAATGAAGTAGCTATTAAATGCATATTACCCGAATACTGTTTGGAATGGCATGTAATGGCATACTAATGCAATTACAACATTTCACACTATATTATAAAACTAATAAACATTCTATGGTGTATGTTGCAGTGGTTTGGTAACGTGGTAACCATGGAATGGTGGGACGATCTCTGGTTATCTGAGGGTTTTACGTCATATATGGAACATATTGGCACGGATCTCGTTCAACTAGAACTCAAATCGGTGAGATTATTGTCTCCCTGTGCAGTGTTGTGCCATAAGCTGTCGTTAATGTAACTTTCCGACAGGTGGCCTTGCACTTATATTTTGATAATGATATCTAAACCATAGACTTCTGCAAGGCTGTACATAGTTGTGTCACTGTCTTGGCAATATTGGTAATGTTTACTAAACTGTGCTTTAATATTATGACCAACTGTACAAACATAGACGATCCCATGCTCTTATATTATTTTCGCGTTAGTAGTTCCGAAAGAAAACATGCTGGAGATTGGTAGTATATAATTGTGTTATCCGTGGTATTTAGTTTTACCCTTGAGCTGTGGTGTAACCAGTGGGGGCGGGGGGCACGTTCAGAACCCCTCTTGCCTCCCTCTTGCCCCCCATGAGATCGAAAACTTGCAAAAAACGAATGATTCGATAAGGAAAATGCCCCTCCCCCCAAACAAATTATGTCTTTGTCCCCGCTTGCCCCACCTCCCAAAAGAAAATGTCACGCCAGTGACATTTTCTTTGAATTTATCAAATTTAATACTATCTATTTTGTATTTCAAGTATGTCAACTTTTACTCGTCCACCATGAGCAGTGCAATGAACTCAGATGCTGCGTATCCTATTAGACGTGCACTCAAATCTCCCGTGTCGTGGGAGAGAGACTCAATTGAATCTCAGTTCGTATCGCTTTCCTACACCAAGGTACGGAACGGTCAATAAAAACAAGTAACAAAGGTAATGGGATTCTCTGACAGAATGCTAGTTTTGTTCTTACGAAATAATGATGTAAGTTTACATTTAGTTAAACTATTAAACTGCATGCAGCAGTATTATTTTTCATCGTTTGTTTCTTTTAAAACAATCAAACAAAATACCTAAATAATGAATGCTTTTACAAAGCCTTGCTAGCTGAAAGAATACGTTTTTAAAAAACGTTCACATTTAATGTGTACTTAATACGCAGTAATACGGAAAAAGTATTTTAAAATAGGAGCTGTCGATAGTAACGGACTTTTTATGCATTTCAGACACAAAATTGTATATACTCCTATATGACATTTTATAAAAGAATGAATTCTTTTCTATTTATAGGGCGGCTCAATTGCTTTTATGATGAAGCACTTTTTAGATGATGGAATTTTTGAGCAAGGAATCCAAAACTATCTTAAGGAACGTGCCTTCAAAAACGCCAACGTCGATCATCTTTGGCAAGAACTCACATACGTCAGTATTCCTATATTGTAATATTATTTATTTCATTTTCTCATTTCTTTATTACAGCTCTTTAGTCAGTCCACAATTACCCGAGTCTCACTTTTTCTGGGTCCGATTCTGAGTGCCAGTTGTCCAATTCCGAGTGCCAGTTGTCCGAGTTCTAGTCCCCGTTGCCAGGTTCCAAGTCCCAGTTGTCCGATTCCGAGTTCGAGGTGTCCGAGTCCTAATATCAGTTTCCCGATTCCGAGTGTCACAGTTGTCTGATTCCGAGTCCCTGTTGTCCGTGTTCTAGTTCCAGTTGTCCGAGTTCGAGTCCCAGTTGGGGGAGTTCTTGTCCCAATTGTCCGAGTTCGAATCTCATTTGTCCGGACTCTAGTCCCAGTTGTCCGAGTTCGAGTCCCAGTTGCCCGATTGCAAGTCCCAGTTGTCCGAGTTCGAGTCCCAGTTGGGGGAGTTCTTGCCCCAATTGTCCGAGTTCGAATCTCATTTGTCCGGACTCTAGTCCCAGTTGTCCGAGTTCGAGTCCCAGTTGCCCGATTGCAAGTCCCAGTTGTCCGAGTTCGAGTCCCAGTTGCCCGATTCCGACTGCCAGTTCTCGAAGTTCGAGTCCCAATTGTCCAAGTTCGAGTCCCAGTTGTCGGAGTTCGAGTCTCAATTTTTCGAGTTCGAATCCCAGTAGTCCGAGTTTTAGTCCCAGTTGTCCGAGTTCGAGTCCCAGTTGTCCGATTTCGAGTACCAGTAGTCCGAGGGGGGAGTTCCAGTTGTCCGAGTTCGAGTCCCAGTTGCCCGATTCCCACTGCCACTTCTCGAAGTTCGAGTCCCAGTTGTTCCAGCTCTAGTCCCAGTTGTCCGAGTTCGAGTCCCAGTTGCCCGATTGCAAGTCCCAGTTGTCCGAGTTCGAGTTCCAGTTGCCCGATTCCGACTGCCAGTTCTCGAAGTTCGAGTCCCAATTGTCCGAGTTCAAGTCACATTTGTCCAAGCTCTAAGTCCCAGTTGTCCGAGTTCGAGTCCCAGTTGCCCGATTGCAAGTCCCAGTTGTCCGAGTTCGAGTCCCAGTTGACCGACTCCGAGTGCCAGTTGTCCGAGTTCGAGTCCAAGTTGTCCGAGTTCTTGTCCCAATTGTCCGAGTTCGAGTCTCAGTTTTTCGAGTTCGAATCCCAGTTGTCCGAGTTAGCTTCCCAGTTGTCGAGTCTGGGTCCAAAGCAATCTCCTTGAATGTTGAGACAAAAATCATTTAAAATAAGAATAATGCACCAAGGTTTCATGCTATAGATGGTTACTATATTGTTTATACCCTCATGTTGAGTGTCTGTGTTTGTAATTTCGTATCTTTGTATTATTAGTGCTGTTGCCTGCAAGGACAACCACCGTGGTTAGAAACGTTCTGATCTATTGTTATTATTATTATTATTCAGGCTGATAAAGACGTTGGAAACCACAACATGAAGAAGATCATGGACACATGGACCCTGCAGGCTGGGGTCCCTCTTGTGACCCTTAATAGAACCAACTCAAACACATTGATTGTCAAACAAGAAAGAGCTTACATTGGATTCATGCCATTACCGGAACCATTCAGGTAGCATTGGTTCATTTATTTAATTTCAGAAACTTGATGATACTGACTCTGCAGCTAGCTAGAGGGAATGGAAGATATACAGTTCGGAATTTATTTGTAAGAGGAAAAGCACAATGATCCGCCCTCCCTATCATGTTGAGTTAATGGAACATGCTTAATCAACAGCCTTATAATGATTAAGGTTGTTATAAGACGTGCCCTTGGCCGTCATTAATTGTGGTATATAGACGATTAACCAGATAGCGGGTCCGGATTTCATTTATCATAATACTTACAATATGGAGAGTGCACCTTCATGACCGTATTAAAGAACATCAGTGGTATCTGCTAGTTTAACTTTTTGTTATGGGTCTTGGGTAGACAAGAACCAGTAGCTACCGGTACTGTTAGACTAGAGAAACGATTTATTTTGGTTCTATAAACTAGCAAACACAGCAAATACTAAACATTGGACACGATGAAGCCATTACAATGAATTATTGTGTATGTTTTTTTTTGCAGAGACCGTTACTACATTCCACTTACTTACGTCCATCGGTCAGCTCCATCAACCCCGGCAAAACTTTTTCTGGAACCAGAGAACAACGAAAGTAAAACAAGTTTCAGTCTTAACGTAATATTATACCCTTAAAGCAGAAACAGTGATGGTTGTGTGCATTTTTTGACGCTGTTGATTGTTCTCAGCTAATTAATGATTTGGTACAAGAGAACTATTGTGTAATTCTCCATTGTTTATCTGGTTTTCAGCAATAATTAATGTTGAAGGTGCAGCTCAGGAGGATTGGTACCTAGCAAACTACTTACAAACAGGATATTATTATGTGAATTACGACAGTGAAAACTGGCAACGAATTCTTGACCAGGCAGAGAAAGACCCCACTGTGAGTATATACTGAGAAGTGCAGTGTAGGCCTACAGGTCCCCTAATGGGGGACTTTATACCCAATGTTTTTTTCATTCAATAATATACGAATGCAATTTATTGAGATTCCAACGAGAGGCAACATTTTGTCCCTTTGCAAGATCTCTTTACTTCATGTTTTCCAAGCTGAAGTCAGTTCTACAAGTTCGATACATTCATAATAAGGGAATGTGGACCAATCTGTCTTACGCTAATGTATTATCATTATTACAGACATTGCCAATCAACTGTAGTTAAATGTCAATAGTTCTGGAAAAAAAAGGAGTTCTGAACCGGTGTATCAGAAATTTGCCCATGGTGTGTTACACCGTCTGCAACCATGGAGGAAACGACCAACACAAATTTCAACAATTTCTCCTTCGCAGGTCTTCACTTATCAAAATCGACGGGGTTTGCTCTCTCAGACCTGGGATCTTAGTTTTAAAGATATTGTTCCTCGTGAGACATACTTTAAGCTTAAAGAGTACTTCCGGAATACAACACAAGAAACTGTGTTAACATTTGATTTACACAACCTCAACCTAATAGCAGACGGAGGGCGGGCTTCAAGACCTTTTCTTCAGGTGAGGCATTATGACTTCGAATGTATCAGGGACTATTTCCTTAGCCCATACCCAAAAATCAAGAGTATTTTAAACAAAATTTATACATTGGAAGTAAGTGCAAATGTAAAAATTACTCGTAGTTTTATTGGCTTCACTATGAAAATTTGTGCAATATCACATTCGTAGTGTACCAGGCAAGTGTTGCCAATTCGGTGGCAGCCATCATTGCAAAACAAACACAATGTTTCAATACTACACAAAAGAAAAACCCCAATGGAAAGTCAGCAACCAAGCCAGAACGATAACAGGGGCGGATCCAGGATTTTCCAAACGGGGGGGCGTGAAAATATACCAAGCACCAAAATCTTCCCTTCCCCATTTCTCCCCCCCCTTCTCTCTCTCTCCCTCTTTTTTTCTTTTCTCCCTCATTTTTTTTTTTTTTTTAATATGAAAAAGGGGGGGCGTGCGCCCCCACGCCCCCCTGGATCCGCGCCTGGATAAGCCTCTGAATTGTGAACTTGGCATCTAAAGATTGGAATGAAGCTGTCGTGGTCGAGCTGTCAAGTGAATCGAACTCAAGTTCTGCTGTGGCTAAATCTTCGGAGTGTGGGTTCTAGTCCCCATCTGGAGTGAACGCAGCGAATTTGGAATAACATTCCAAACTCTCATCAAAATGATCATATAACTTGTTTCCTATGCAATTCTTTGCGTTAACAAATATTAATTCACGTCTTTTCTTTTAAAGAAAACCATTCTGGAGAATGTCAATCGCGTTTATGAGGAAACAGGTTGGAATGAGAACACTCTTATTGATCCTACAATCACAAGGTAATGATCAATGGCAATCACGTTTATGAGGAAACAGGTTGGAGTGAAAACACTCTTATTGATCCTACAATCACAAGGTAATGATCCATGGCAATCCATTTATGAGGAAACAGGTTGGAGTGAAAACACTCTTATTGATTCTACAATCACAGGTAATGATTCATGGCAATCACGTTTATGAGGAAACAGGTTGGAATGAGAACACTCTTATTGATTCTACAATCACAAGGTAATGATTCATGGCAATCACGTTTATGAGGAAACAGGTTGGAGTGAAAACACTCTTATTGATTCTACAATCACAAGGTAATGATTCATGGCAATCACGTTTATGAAGAAACAGACGAAAACACTCTTATTGATTCTACAATCACAAGGTAATGATCCATGGCAATCACGTTTATGAGGAAACAGGTTGGAGTAAGAACATTCTTATTGATCCTATAATCACAAGGTAATGATCCATGGCAATCACGTTTATGAAGAAACAGGTTGGAGTGAGAACATTCTCATTAATCCTACAATCACAAGGTAATGATTCATGGCAATCACGTTTATGAAGAAACAGACGAAAACACTCTTATTGATCCTACAATCACAAGGTAATGATCCATGGCTGTCACGTTTATGAGGAAACAGGTTGGAGTTAGAACACTATTACTGATCCTACAATCACAAGGTAATAATCCATGGCAATTCGTCCGATTGTTAAATTTATTTATGTTCCTGGTAGGGTTCTCTTGGGACTCCACGATAAGTCAGCGCTTCACCATCACTTTTGTTGTCTTAGTTTACAAGAACTTTGCCTCATATCCGACGGTATCGATTATTATTTCGTGTTTTGGTTTACGTCTTATTGATGTATTTAGCATACCTGTCTTTACTATCATTCTAAGACATTGTTTTCTGTTATACTTTCAGAAGCCATACAGTGATGGAAGAATTGGATATAACGTCAATTGCATGTTTTTATGGCAATACTGACTGTGTCTCGCGAGCAAATAGACTCTTCCAAGAAATGATTATCAACCCGAATACTGCGTAAGTCCAGTTTGACTCAAGTTCCTTAAAGGTATATGGTCATAGATTGGTTGTTGTCAACGGAATGCTGATTTATAGGCAACATTATAAAGAAAGACACAATAAAATTCACCTGTGAAAGTATCAGCTGAATACAGTGTCTACTTGTTTAGAAAAAACAACTTAATGTTCACGTTATTTTCACAAGAACTTCGCGTTATAGTCCACGTTCAGGGAGGTGACAGCGGGTTCCAACAAACGCATCTCTGGCCGCAGGAAATCTGAGAAACGATTTGCGCATGAATCGTTTCTCAGATTCAAATGTTTTTGGGTGAAATATTATAAAAACCATATTTTCTTCAAAGGAATCCTTTCTCAATACAATTTATACTATCAACAGCTGCAGTGATTTTACCAAGTAAGTTTTTATGGTAATTAATTGTTGGAGTATTTACCTATCTATGACCCTACCTTTAAATATGAGCTTATAACTTTCTCGAATTTATACAACGGCCAAAAATTGGACCTAGCATCTTTAAACGTTTTCGCCATCATCAATTATGAATTATCAATAACTAATAAAGTTGAAACAATGTTACTTGCAGTTTCAGTTGGAAACCAGCCCTTCGATCTTTGGTTTTGTGTAATGGAATTCGCTATGGTGGCTTGGTAGAATGGAATATTGTATGGAAATTGATGCATGACGTCTCAGACTACATGGAGAAGACGCGTATAGGTGTATCTCTGACATGTTCTACCAATTTCACTGCACTCGATGAGTACGTATATCTGTTAATATTATAGTTGGGTAATGTTTGTGAAAAGGAACAACATGAACAAGTTGTGACTAGGAGTACAACCCGAGTACTGAAACTAGAACAACTCTTAGCAACTTATTAAATACCAAACTATGGAAAACAGAGTACAATAAGAAGCTATTGAGCGGAAGACTATAGATTCAGGAACTGGTTTTGTTGTCTTCAAATCAAGTCGGCAAACTGGCCTATTATTCGCTTTAAAATCATACCACCTTTGTGAAAGAGTGCAGCCCGACTCGTTATGATATCAGTGCATTGCACAATGCTGCAACATGGGCTACTAGGTATCTACAGTAGTTACGTCGAGCCAAAAGGAAATTGGTATATTCATTAAAACAATTTAACAAATCTTTTGACGCTGTTTTTGTTTGATTCTAGCTTTATTGCAAGACTTCTAGATTCATCAAATGAACTGGATGTCATCATTATCATAAAGTCACTGTCTGGCAATCCGATTGGACGAGACCTCGCATGGCGTTACGTAAAGACACACTGGGATTGGTTATACGCTAGGTATGTTGAATACCATGTTGGTTTTTCATTCTTCTTATCTTAAATACCACACTGCAAAAACTGGGGTGTTAAAATCGACACCATGGGTGTTGTCAAATAAAGATACCGAAGAGATACCGTAACCCTACCTAAATATTACCTTTAAAACCCCACTAGTCGTCCAACAGATACAGTCCTAATACGACTACCAGCAGGGCTGGCATGATGGGGGTATTTCACCTTGGCTGGTATTACTTTGAATTCCCCAAATCAACCGCTTATACTACTAAACTGTAAATAAATATTATTTAAAGTTAAAATAGATTGTAGATAACCCAAAATAGAACGTTTGTAGGAAACAACAATCTCAAAGTTTTGAAAAGTAAATTAAATGACTACAAACATGGATCTCGTAAACACAAGCTAACCACATTAATTTTATTTGATTTTATTTCACATTTTAGTGCACACGATCCCCTTGCCATGACGGACCTCATTGAAACAATTACATCATTCTTCCACACTAAAAGCAAACTTCAAGAGGTAAGTGCAAACTAAAGCACCACTTCAATAAGGCTAAGAAATTAAAAATATGAACAAACACTTTTCATTATCCTCTGAAAAAATTGTACCAAATATAGTTGTATAACTTATATAATAATGCGATATTTCATGGAAACAGTAATTTACGGCGGCCTATTGTTTTGAAGGGTCGTAATCTCAATTTATTATTAAAATTTACTCAATACTTTTTTGTGAGGGGAGGGGGACTGGACGTGTCCAAGGGACACCAGGCAATTATTTAGTGTCTGAATGCACAAAATACAGTCTTATATGATCATGAAAGAGTGTATACTCAAACAATGTATAATCGATGTTAATATCCTTTAGGATTTCAACGGCTGTTCAAAATGTAATGGTTTGATGTTCATTGATATGTTTTGTTTTAGCTAATCGACTTTTCCGCTACACGGGATCTTGGTCGGCTGCGGTATAGATACAACTTAAATTCGGCTGAATTTAATGTAAGACGAAACATTCACTGGATCGATCACTTTTCTTATCAAGAAGAACGCTTCATAAAAAACATGGATTACTGAACCTTGGCTGAACTTTTGTATCTTGCAGGAAAAAAACTCACCATAATCATCAGTTATACGGTTGTAAAAATTCACCAGAACTTCGATATTTCCGTTAAAAACACGAATTGCTCCCCTTCATAAATGGATGTCCAAATACTTAAAGCTCAACTTCTTTCATCATGACTTACCCGGTGGATTGTTCTGCACTAAAAACTCCCAGGTCAGAATTGACCTGGATTATATTCCAGGTCACTGTGGGCATTTTATGGGTCAGTTAGACGTGGAATCTGTGTCAAATTGACCCAAAATGTGTCAAACTATTAGGCAGAATCTGACTCAAAATCCTGATTTCAACAAATTTCTGGGTCAGGCCCCTGGGATCTGGAATCCGGGTCAATTCCGACCCGTGAGTTTTTAGAGTGTGGGATGTGAGTTTGATTCCCTCTCGATGAGCCATTTTTCAAAGAACTCAAAATCTCTGTAATATTTTTGTACAGAAGGTGAACGGTTTATTGTTGACTTTAACCCGACGGAAAACGTCCAGTGTGCCAATAGTTTCAGAAACGAAAACCTGGTTGGTCTACCTTAATCATTGCTGGATGGCTTATAATTGTTTAATCATTCTTTCATGTAAGTATTTAGTTTTTTACTCCTTGGATTTAGGTGTTATGTTAAATAACTTTCCACGTAGACTTGAATTGTAGGTTTTGTACATTATAGTAACCTCGTATATTTTGCAGAGTATACAACGAAGTAATAGACATCAGTCAAAAAATAATCGAAATATGCCAAAAGGGCGCCACCTACAGTTTCCTACATCCATGATGTGTATACTTAAAATCTTTGTTATCATGATAAGACCCGGGTGATGCAATTTTATCGGTACTTTCCCGTCAGGGTTTATTCTGATATTTTAAGATTTTCCTGGTCGCCTTTCTCTGTAGCGAATTATCAGTTTCTGCATACAAGGATGCGTGTCTTCGTGACATCTGCATGTCTATTTATAACAATGACATTATTCCGGGATTGAGCTTACTATTCCCAACTTAAACTTTCTATGTTAATTGTCAAAGTTTGTGTTTAAATTGTTTTTCAATAAGTAAAACAAGATGATCGAAAGGGAAGGCTATTTGTTCTTGTTCTCATGAGCAATTATTTAAAAAAAAAAAAAAAAAAAAGTTTTAAAATTCCTTAAATTGAGATGTTATCGTATTCACATAATATACAAACTAGTGATGTGCATTTTGACTGTGTGTATATAATTCAAACTAGGTCTATAGGTTTACATTGGTAATCAAAGTTCAATGGAATAATTGTATCGACAAAAAGGTTGGCTTTTTAATGGTGTACAAATTGTTGCAAAAGCTTCAAACTGAACTAAATGGTGTTAACTCCGAATTTAAAAATAATATTGTATTAAATAACATTCTAAAATAAATGAAAAATTGAAATGATTATAAAACGTGTATCTTTTATTCAAAGTTCGTTTTCCTTAAAGCCGACCCTGCCTCTGAAACTGCTCTCAGTTTGCTACTGATCTAATTACTTGATTTAGATAAATATAAACAAATCGAAATCAAACTTTTGAAATAATACCTATTGCGTAAAAATATAATATATATATTAAATTTACTTTAAATTCTTAGACAAGTTGACGGTAAAATTTGCTAAAACAAAACCGAACTAAAATGGATTGATCTATACGCGTATAAACTCTGTACTAGTGGGCCTACTCCATTCTTTCATTATGGTTACAGACGGTACGCATTCATAGGCCTGTTATGTTTTTGGACCAGTGGCGTAACCAGAGGAGGGTCAGGGTGCCCGGGCGCCCCCACCCCGCTCTAAACCCTTGAACACCCGCCCAAATGAGATCAAAAATATGCTCAAATGAATGGTCCTTTACATTAAAGGGTCTGTGTACGTTTGGTATGATTCTGAAAATCAATGGCAATAAAACCTACTTGGTAAGAAGTACAGCAGCTTTGGATAGATAATGCATTTTGAAACCTTTAACTTCGAAGTACTGTGGTTATGGAAATATCTTTTTTTTATCCCCCAAAATGTGGGTCCGAGAAGCGCTTATAGACAGTAACGTTTCTCAGAGTGTGTATTGCAATTGCAGATTATTCTTCCTGCGTGGACATAACTGCTCCAGATTTTCGGCAACATCTCAAAAACGCTACCATCTTTTGAAATGAAATTTTCACAGGTTAGTTTTATGGTATGTATCTATAAATATATAGGATTGAAATTCCAATTACCAAACGTATACAATCCCTTTAAATAGCCCCATACCTCCAACTATATCCTTGCCCCAAATTCCCCCACCTCTCTGGTTACGCCACTGTTGTGGACTGAGTTTGAAATGATGAGTTCAAGTTTGATTATTTATGTTCTATCAAATTCAAACGCTCAAATATACTTGTGTATATACACATAGGTGTTTAGTTTCAGTCCTCAATAGTTCTACGCTTTACATTTTTTGAAACAGGAACTCTTTTCTATTGAAGAAATTGACAATAATATATCTTTAATTCAACTCAACCAAACATTTAATAATAATTGTTTTCAATAACCTGTGTTTCCTTTGTGAACTACAACCTCCGCGCTGGTCTACCAATGGTAACTGGAAAGTACCGGTAGATCTTTCATTGATTGGTATGGTTAAAGTATTTTTGTACTGTTGTTTCACCTGGAGGTATACTAGGAGTCAGTAATGGAATAATGGAAACCTTACAAATTTACTAGGATTTCAGTAACGGTCAAAACAACGATGTAATTGGAACTTTTCAATGTTTAATTGCATGGCGCAACGGCTATATTTGATTATGAAGTAACAAGCATTAACCCAAATAACCGTTATTTATTAATGATTAGATAGTAAATAATGCTATCTTGTGCTAGTATGCATGAGCGATAATAAAACTGGGTTCACCGGGTTTGGTTTTTGGACTGCTTTGGAGTTCAATACAAATACTGTTATGTTTATTTTGACCTGACTACCTCATACACCCAAACAATAAAGTCCCATTGGGGCCCTGGTCTTTGCTTAACCCATAACACACACTCAACACTGTGCTAAAGTCATAGTCTTGTCTGCACCGTCATAAACTGTTATCAAACCGGTCTTGCCAATGGTGGGGACATCCATGTTGCTGTTTGATGTTGTAAAAAGAGTCATGTCTAGTAGTAATAAGAAGAAACTAGACAGGTTAAAAGTAGCAGTACTGGGACGGTCGGGATCCGGGAAAACAGGTAAGTTTGAATAATGAAAATAAATAGTAAATTGTAGGTAACAATTTCCAAACAATTAGCGCCTCTAGGCCTATGAAGTAGGAATCAGCTATTGGGAGCACAAAGAATACAGTATTATCACACCAATTCACCATTACCTAGCCAGCTTCAGCCGAATTTTAGGCCATCACAGATTTTCATTGGACTAAATGTGAATGTGTATCAGGTAAATCGTCACATGACTAAAACATCAGCGCTAATAGGTGCGTACAACTATTTGTAATTTATTCACTCTCAAGTCGGACAATAAAGGCACTGAACACGTTTGGTAATTGTCAAAGACCAGTGTTCTCACTTGGTGTATCCCAACATATGCATACAATAACAAGCCTGTGAAAGTTTGGGCTCAGTTGGTCATCGAAGTTGCAAGAAAATGATGAAAGAAAAAACACCCTTGTTGTACAAATTTGTGTGCTTTCAGATAGGAATAAAAACTTCTCGCAAGAAGTTTTTATTATTTTAGTGAAAAATTACCTCTTTCTCAAAAAACTACGTTACTTCAGAGGGAGTCGTTTCCTACAATGTTTTATACTATCAACAGCTCTCCGTTGCTCGTTACCAGGTCAGTTTTTATGTTAATATTATATTTTGAGTAATTACCAAACGTGTACAGTGCCTTTAAAGGGTGTGTACAACATTGGTAAGGCTGAAAATATAAAATAATGTTCACAGATGTGCACATAACTTACATGGTATAAAGGTCATGGTGGAAAACTTCCCTAGAAATAGTTTTGCTTGAAATGCTATAGTTTTTAGAAAAAACGAGTAAAACAATCACTGGTGATAAAATCCGATGTTTGAAAACAGTGATTATGGGTTTTTTTCACTGTTTTCTCATAACTCCGAAGACCGATTTAGCTTAAACTTTCACAGGTTTGTTATTTCATGTATATGTTGGGTCACATCAAGTGTGGATACTGGTCTTTGACAATTACCAATGTTGTACATTTGCTTTAAAGGCAGTGGACACTATTGGTAATTACTCAAAATATTTATTAGCATAAAACCTAACTTGGTAACAAGTATTGGGGAGAGGTTGATAGTATAAAACATTGTGAGAAACGGCTCCCTCTGAAGTGGAGTAGTTTTCGAGAAAGAAGTAATTTTCCACGAATTTGATTTCGAGACCTCAAAATTAGATGAGGTCTCGAAATCAACTTGCATCTGAAAGCACAGAACTCCGTGTGACAAGGTTGTTTTTTTTCTTTCATTATTATCTCGCAACCTCGATGACCAATTGAGCTCAAGTTTTCACAGGCTTGTTATTTTATGCATATGTTGAGATACACCAAGTGAGAAGACTGGTCTTTAACAATTACCAATAGTGTCCACTGTCTTTAAGCGAGACACTTAACCATTATTGCTGCGTCCTTCGGATGGGGC
This sequence comes from Plazaster borealis, assembly GCA_021014325.1. Classification (NCBI taxonomy): domain Eukaryota; kingdom Metazoa; phylum Echinodermata; class Asteroidea; order Forcipulatida; family Labidiasteridae; genus Plazaster; species Plazaster borealis. The sequence continues at coordinate 13,690,265 of CM037463.1, forward strand.
GTAAAGCCCCTGGTCCTTTGCGTTGTGAAACGCACGTAAAAGAACCAAGTTACACTTATTACTAAGACAAGGGGTTGGTGTGTTTCTGGACTTTCTGGCAGTGGTAACTGTGTGCGCCACAGCACCTTGTTGACTCTTGTAATATGATGCTACATAAATAGGTCTCATAATTCAAAATTTTCGAAAACCTGTCTTAAAAAATGTCTTTTTTTTCAAGCGCATTGAGTACATTATTGGTAGATTCGTGAGCTATAAAATAACCTTGTACTTTGTAACGAAGATTCACACTCTATATCAGCATATGAGCGGATTTAAGGACAACAAAATTGAAATCATATTTTTAACATTTGAACTTCTTTAGAAAAACTTGTTTTCTCTCTTACATCCCTTTATTTCAAATATCATCAAAATCACCTCAAATTTTAAATGAAATATAATAACATTGTGAATTGCGCGCGACAAACAAAACCTGAATATATCATCCAAACAGAATTTATGATGGGTATGGATAAATTGACTGACGTTTGGAATGTGAAGAATTTCCACTATGCTAAAGTGCTTAAGTAAGTATTAACTAGAGCAGTTGATTGGAAATAGGCTGTCTGCCAAAACAAAACAATATTTTGTAAACAATACTTAAACTCATTACTCGGATTTGACATCGTTAATGTTTGTCAACCACTACAACCATCGATAGTTTCTCGTCATAATATCAATTATTGTCCTTTTCTTATAGCTTTGACAGTCCGTTATTTAACAAGGAGATTCATCGGTGATTATGAAAGAAACAAAGGTATGATGCAGTAACCTTCAAACATTCAAACAAAAAACTAAACTTTTCTTTATTAATAAAAGTATATTTGAATGATTTTTAAATAACATAATTGTCACATATGTCCGTCTGATTCAATCGAAATACTTTCCAAAACACACCAGTGTGTTTCAAGCCGTTATACCAGACGGGAGAATAAAAAGGGGAACTATGTGAATCTTTATCTTATCCTGATATCATACTTGCTATGATAAACTATACATACAACCATGGAGGCCATGATACCACATAGCGGGAAGATTATCCGGGGATTGCATTTACTGCAGGTGGTTTCCCAGAATGTTAAACTAAAGCTCTTGGTATTTTTATTTGAACTGTTTCAGAGAATACTTATCGGCAGGATGTTGAGATTGACGGTCAGAGGATCAACCTGGAAATCTTGGATACAACGTTAGATACACAGCAGGTAATGCAATGTGAATTGACCATGTGATGGAATGACAAGGGAAGATTATGGGACTGTCACAACAAATGTGACATCATGGCCTATTTTCAAATACATAGATATATAAATACATTATATATGAGCCATGATGAGTTCTATTTATGAAAAATAAATCCCTAAATTGTGATAATGAGAAAAAAGTGCTTTAGTCTGTCGTGTCAAACACTTAACAAAAACACATTCTAAGATAGCCTTAGGGTTTCGTGGCCTGGCGGTCCAGTGCACTGGACTCAGTGGTCATGAAGGGTGTCGTGGCCTAGCGATCCAGTGCACTGGACTCAGTGGTCATGTAGGGTGTCGTGGCCTAGCGATCCAGTGCACTTGACTCGGTGGTCATGTAGGGTGTCGTGGCCTAGCGATCCAGTGCACTTGACTCGGTGGTCATGTAGGGTGTCGTGGCCTAGCGATCCAGTGCACTTGACTCGGTGGTCATGTAAGGTGTCGTGGCCTAGCGATCCAATGCTCTTGAATCAGTGGTCATGTAGGGTGTCGTGGCCTAGCGATCCAGTGCACTTGACTCGGTGGTCATGTAAGGTGTCGTGGCCTGGCGATCCAGTGCACTGGACTCGGTGGTCATGTAGGGTGTCGTGGCCTAGCGATCCAGTGCTCTTGAATCGGTGGTCATGTAGGGTGTCGTGGCCTAGCGATCCAGTGCACTTGACTCGGTGGTCATGTAAGGTGTCGTGGCCTAGCGATCCAATGCTCTTGAATCAGTGGTCATGTAGGGTGTCGTGGCCTAGCGATCCAGTGCACTTGACTCGGTGGTCATGTAAGGTGTCGTGGCCTGGCGATCCAGTGCACTGGACTCGGTGGTCATGTAGGGTGTCGTGGCCTGGCGATCCAGTGCACTGGACTCGGTGGTCATGTAGGGTGTCGTGGCCTAGCGATCCAGTGCACTTGACTCGGTGGTCATGTAGGGTGTCGTGGCCTGGCGATCCAGTGCACTGGACTCGGTGGTCACGTAGGGTGTCGTGGCCTAGCGATCCAGTACACTGGACTCGGTGGTCATGTAGGGTGTCGTGGCCTAGCAGTGCACTGGACTCGGTGGTCATGTAGGGTGTCGTGGCCTAGCGATCCAGTGCACTGGACTCGGTGGTCATGTAGGGTGTCGTGGCCTGGCGATCCAGTGCACTGGACTTTGAAGTCATGTAGGGTGTCGTGGCCTAGCGATCCAGTGCACTGGACTCGGTGGTCATGTAGGGTGTCGTGGCCTGGCGATCCAGTACACTGGACTCGGTGGTCATGTAGGGTGTCGTGGCCTAGCAGTGCACTGGACTCGGTGGTCATGTAGGGTGTCGTGGCCTAGCGATCCAGTGCACTGGACTCGGTGGTCATGTAGGGTGTCGTGGCCTGGCGATCCAGTGCACTGGACTTTGAAGTCATGTAGGGTGTCGTGGCCTAGCGATCCAGTACACTGGACTCGGTGGTCATGTAGGGTGTCGTGGCCTAGCAGTGCACTGGACTCGGTGGTCATGTAGGGTGTCGTGGCCTAGCGATCCAGTGCACTGGACTCGGTGGTCATGTAGGGTGTCGTGGCCTAGCGACCCAGTGCACTTGACTCGGTGGTCATGTAGGGTGTCGTGGCCTGGCGATCCAGTGCACTGGACTTTGAAGTCATGTAGGGTGTCGTGGCCTAGCGATCCAGTGCACTTGACTCGGTGGTCATGTAGGGTGTCGTGGCCTAGCGATCTCGGGGTCGATTTCACAAAACTCTTCCTAACTTAGGACTAGTCCTAGGCAACGCTAAGAGATAGGACTAGTCTTAAGTACTGGTCCTAATTTAAGACTAGTCCTATCTCTTAGCATTGCCTAGGACTAGTCCTAAGTTAGGAAGAGTTTTGTGAAATCGACCCCAGTACACTTGACTCGGTGGTCATGTAGGGTGTCGTGGCCTAGCGATCCAGTGCACAGGACTCGGTGGTCATGTAGGGTGTCGTGGCCTGGCGATCCAGTGCACTGGACTCGGTGGTCATAGGGTGTCGTGGCCTGGCGATCCAGTGCACTGGACTCGCGGTGGTCATGTATAGTGTCGTGGCCTGGTGGTCCAGTGCACTGGACTCGATGGTAATATTTTCAGAGTGTGGTTTTGAATCCCGATCACACTGTCTGTGTGTAAGACACTTGAATTTAATTGCTTCTCTTCATCTAGGAGTATTTCGGTACCAGTGAGGGCATAGATGGGTATTGTGATTGATTTAGCTTGGTTCGCTGCATAATGAACAACATGAGATGGTTTACGAATGAACCTGGCCAAATGACGGGTAGTAATGCGCCTTGATCGACCAAAATAGAGGATACCGGCGCTGCACTTGTTAATTTATACTGAACGCTTTAACTTTTTAAAAACCTACTTTATGAGCCTCGTACATGTCAGAAATTAATGTACTATTCCTTAAGTGTATATGTACCATGGTTAACTGTGCTTATCAAGGGGGAAACTATACGACTGCGATGTTGGAATTTATCTTAGGTATTATTTTCTGATGATTTGAGTTTGTATTTATTTTATACAGGGACGTGTCACCAACAACAACTCATTGGAACGGGCTGTGAAATGGGCGGATGCTTTCATCGTCATCTATGACGTCACTGATACGAAAAGCCTCCACACTGTTGCTGATATAAAGGCAGTCATTGACCAACTAAGGAAGAGCAAAGCTCCAACAATCTTAGTGGCTAATAAGATGGACATGGTTCAGTCTCGGGTTGTTACATTTGAGGAAGGTCGGGACCTGGCTCAACATTTCGGCATCCCATTATTTGAGGTTTCCGTTCGTGAGAGCTACGAAGGGATAGCAGAATGCTTTTCCAGACTCTTTTTAGATTTTCGGGGAATGTCTTCCAAGCCAAGCATGTTGAAAGGACTATGGGATCTGTCGAGAAAGAAAGGACGATTCGCAATGCTTACAAGACAAAGGAGCGTTACTATGTGACTATGAGCATGCGCGCAGAGTCATCAATTAATAGGCTGCGTGTTTACCTTGACGAAGTATTTATTTCGGTTTTCTATTCCCTTGTGTACCTATGGGTGTAAATCCAACCCAAGGTGCCTACCAATTGTTATTTATTTATGTATGTATTCGTTATGTATTTATTCACTTTTGCGAAGGATTAAGAAAGCGGTACATAAAATAGTGTGATTGGTAAGAACATTGATTTAATATCAACCAAGATTATTACAGATGTAAGAGTATAGCATCATTTGCCATTAAAGAAAACCCAGATGTAAATATATTCTCTGCTTAATTTATACATGTTAAGCAATTACTATTAAATAAAATATCTAGGAAATTTCCGATGAAAGAAAAGGCAAAACATCTTTTTCACACTTAAGTTGTGTTAAACAAATGACTTCCTTCTGAACAAAACAGCCATTGCAATGAAAGTCATTTGATGTAAATGGCATGTCGTGGCCAATTGGTCAAGCGCACCGGACCCCAGCTCTGCTGTCTCTGATCACCAGAGTGTGGGTTCGAGACCCGGTCGTGACACTTAAGACACTGAATCGTTATTGCTTCGTCCTTCGGATGGGACGTAAAGCCGTTGGTCCCGTGTGTTTTGTTAATACACGTTAAAAAACCCAGTTACACTTATCGTTAATATAAGGGGGTTTGCCCTGGTGTTTTCTGGTATGGTTGGCTGCAGATTGCACCACAGCTCCATGTAAACCTATACAAGGTGCTATACATGTATAAATATACATGTAAAATGAGTCTTATAATTTCAAACATAGCTCTGCATACCTGTAGAAAAAATTAATAATGAGCGCTTTGAGACGCCCCCTGGTTGTGAACAGCGATAAGAACTGCGTAGTTTTAGTATTAGTAGTATTAATGTTTTTGTTCTACACTAGTATTTAAAGTACATTAGCGAATACACATTCAGCCATTGTTGTAAATGAATGTCGACCCACATTAGCAGTGGTAGTCAATTGTCTTATCAATATAGAAAACAACGGCACCTCGGAAAGTGATATTATAAATATCAATCTACCGAAGTAGTTTATTTAAAAGAAAAGCATCTTAAAACGTAGGATTTTGAGTAAGAAAGAAGGTTGTTTGAAGCTGACTAATCTTGCAGCAATAATTATTTTGTTTTTCTCCCAAAGTGCGTCTTCAGAGGAATTTATAATGTGCAACTTTACTATCTTTGAACAAAACGAGTTTTCAGACAAAAGAAAATCCATAATTTGCGTACGATTCATCTTAATTATACCATTAGCCAGTTGTAAGTGATTACAACGCCTTTAACGATGCAGTGCTGTTGTGATATAACAGGTGTATTTGGCAGCACAAATATCCGTTATTTCTATCCACTTTTGTTAACAAAAAACGTCATTTGGTACATTGCAAATAATATGCTAAAACCGTATACGATGGATTGGCATTGATAAGAATAGTGAACGATTCATTTTTAATCTGCTTTTCATAAAAAACTTGCTTGTTTCTATTGTCCTGAAATATTGTTGTCTGAAAACTGACAAGTGGAAAACTTAACTTGTAGTTATTTTAAAAAATCACTAACCAACTAAAAATCACTAACAAAAGTGCGCATTTGAAGTGTTGAGTAAACTTCACCTGTCATTTGCTTTTTTCACAAAAACACAACCATTAAGTTGGATGGGAATGAACGATTCTTCACATACCAATCTTGTTTCATAATAATTGTGTTATGAACAACGGGTTCAAACAAAATGTATAAATTGTACTCATTCGTGTACATAATCCAACAGTTTATTTTGCATTGTTTGATTTCCATAACTGAGTTTTTGCGTAAAGTAAATGAGTCAGTTTATAATTCTAATCCAACCATAGGAACCTAGCAACGTTGTCATGAATATAATTTTTTGTAAGCTGTTCTCTCAAAATTAATAAATAAAGCTGGCCAGAACTGTGTTGTCTTTGTATCAAGGCAATTGTACCTTTCATCGACAAATATTCAGCTGCATTGTATCTTAAAATTAATATCTTGTGCCATTTATACAGACGTACTGAAGAGTTTGGCATGAAAATGTTTCGTTATATAATTTCAGTGTAATTTTGCCAAAAACCTATTGGTCGGAGAGTTGATACTGGGTCAGGAATCACATCAGTTTACACTGTAGCTCTGCTTGACTTTCTCTGTTATGTATTTGTAGTTGCAGCACTAATCATTATGAAATGTTCAGATTTATACCTCTATTAAAACACTTGTCACTGAATTAAAGATTTACAAAGAAAAGTAGAACGATTTTTAAAATGGTATGATGTGAATTGAATTGAAAACATGCTCCTCACTTGTTGATGAAGACGCAGTGTCTTAATCATGACTTTTCTTGTTGATGAAGACGCAGTGTCTTAATCATGACTGTTCTTGTTGATGAAGACGCAGTGTCTTAAGCATGACTCTTCGTGTTGTTAAAGACGCAGGGTCTTAATCATGACTTTTCTTGTTGATGAAGACGCAGTGTCTTAATCATGACTGTTCTTGTTGATGAAGACACAGTGTCTTAAGCATGACTCTTTGTGTTGTTAAAGACGCAGGGTCTTAATCATGACTTTTCTTGTTTATGAAGACGCAGTGTCTTAATCATGACTGTTCTTGTTGATGAAGACGCAGTGTCTTAATCATGACTCTTCGTGTTGTTAAAGACGCAGGGTCTTAATCATGACTTTTCTTGTTTATGAAGACGCAGTGTCTTAATCATGACTGTTCTTGTTGATGAAGACGCAGTGTCTTAAGCATGACTCTTCGTGTTGTTAAAGACGCAGGGTCTTAATCATGACTTTTCTTGTTTATGAAGACGCAGTGTCTTAATCATGACCGTTCTTGTTCATGAAGACGCAGGGTCTTAATCATGACTCTTCTTGTTGATGAAGACGCAGTGTCTTAATCATGACTCTTCGTGTTGTTAAAGACGCAGTGTCTTAATCATGACTCTTCGTGTTGTTAAAGACGCAGGGTCTTAATCATGACCGTTCTTGTTCATGAAGACGCAGTGTCTTAATCATGACTCTTCGTGTTGTTAAAGACCCAGTGTCTTAATCATGACTTTTCTTGTTTATGAAGATGCAGTGTAATTGTCATGACTGTTCTGATCAAAGAAGCCAATGATTGATGTGCAGACATCGCGGGTACATCGCGGGTAGCCATGCATTTAAGACTTTCTGTATTCATTCTCATCAAAGTTCCCGAATGGATACCAAGTCATCTTCTGTCTCAATCTCATACAAAGATCCGCAACATGTATTTGTTGAGTTCATTTCTTTTCATTTTTACGATCAAAAGAAGAGCTGCAAGATTGATCTCTTCAGAGGAATTCCATTGCCTTGTTGAGATATGGTGGACACAAGTCATGAGCGCACTTTTACGGTTTGGTTTGGGTGCACTTAGACAAGTTTACCCAAACCTAATCATAGTATTGTGTCCACCATATCTCAAAATGGCTTATAGTTTCGTTGTCAAGACTGTTTTTAGGCAGTCACAAAAAACCCCCCAAAGCAAAACAAAAAACAGTTAAAGATTGTTGATGTGAATTGTGTGCAACCTGTGCGCCAATTTGGGGCTGCCGGTGCCGCATACTCTAAAGGAGTTGAGATGTTTTAAGGAATGCATACGGCCCAATAAACAAGGGGTAGGTGGCGCTTTACAACATCAGAGCACCTACAAATTCATGGTTACTATTTTTAATGCGATGCAAGAGGTCGTCTTCAGCCTACTCCATCTCGGGAGCCTCTGATGGTCGCCCTCCACGCATCCGACTCCAACACCAGCGTCCTCAGCTCAGCGTCCTCAGCTCAGCGGTCCTTGTTGTGTTGCGTCCCTCTTCAGCTGGTCGTCGTATACGAAAGCCCCCTCTTGCCCCTGCGCCTAGCTCCCTCGACGGGTTCCAACAGACCAGGCTCGCAACTATCTCTGGGGAGACGTACACATGGATGTTGGGCAAGCGGTCTTCCCAAGTGACGTCGAGTGCCATCCGTAGCATTCGCGTGACGCACTCTGGTGATCTCCCGTGCTTGGCTGCCAGAGTCCACGTCTCGGCTAAATACAGAAGTACAGACAAACTGTAGCTACGAACAAACAGTCTTTGGATGTCGTCGGTGAGACCAGCTCTCTACACTCGCTACATGCCATGAAGAAGGGCCTTCCATGTCAAAGCTCTCCTCAATCCCATCTCGCTCTCAGTCGATCCCATGAGTGCGCCGAGGTTTTTAAATTCCTCAATGACATCACAGACATCACCACGGTATCTTTCGAATTGAGCTGTTCTCGTGCTTGGTCCGCCGTGTTGGAGAGGAGACCAATGTCATCAAAGTCCAGGTCAGTGATAACCACTGCTTCTATAGACCTTATGCATTGACGTCATCCAGCCGCCATCTTAGAGGTAAAACGATGACGAAACAATAGAAACGCACAGATTTGTACGCGCGGCGCACAAGATTAGCCAATGAACAAGCGCCTTTTGACCTCTAAGTGAGGGCGCCCTACTGAAATGACATCATATGCATAAGGTCTATACCTACTCACTCAGGCACCTGGTAAGCGTGAAGCCCAGCTCCTCCTTCCTTCCTGGGGTGACCGCCATTGCCAACGTCTTATGCTGTAGCCTGTCAGGATAACCAGCTTCTATGGGACATCGGACATGCAACGGTTTTCAATGAGCTTGTCTCGGTGCACAATGTCGAATGGGTTTTTTTCAAAATCGAGAAGGTGATAACACACAGCATGTTCTTCTACCCGACCCCGTTCAGTATTGACCGCAGGTCAAGGATCTGCCCGACTGTGGTTCGCTTGGGGCGGAAGCCTTTCTGGGAGTCTCGTTGGAGTAGATCCAGCACAGAGCATACGTGATTTAAGATCATATGGTTATATGTCTTCACGAAAAGCGAGGACAGATTGATCCCTCGGTAGTTGTCTGTTTTCAAGAGGTCACCTGACTTGGGTACGATACGGTTTGAGAGTAATCCAAACCTCAGGTAGGCCTAGTTCCTGACCCGTAGGCTTTGTTTATGATGGGCGCAGGAAGTCGTCTAGTGGGGGATACTTGAGTAGTTTGGGTGTTCCTCGTCCTCACCACAGTTCTCCATGCCTTGATGTTCGACGTGGCCTTTGTGTAGGCTAAAGGTGAAGGACCGTCAGGTATGGGCAGGTTGATAAAAAAAAAGATAAAAAAAGGTTTGTCTGTGTCTTCGATCAACATTTTGCATCCTGCTCTAAAAAAATAAGCAGCGCCATAAACAGTAAAAAAAATTGCATGATAATTACAATCAACATTGTAAAACGGTACAGTTCAACATAATGAACACTCTCCTATACAAGCATTTTGTTTGATGAAGGTTTAGTCAGATAATTACAATTTTCATGGACTTGTCACTACTTTTGTTTTGTCCCTTTGAAGGGGGAAAAAAGCCGTTGTTCAACATTCCCTAACACCTACTCTAGTAGTTAGTCGAATTACACAGGCTGGTTTGAAAACGTGCGCGTAAACTGCCGACGTTTGCGTCGCTCGCCAGAGTGGAACGCACCCCGTTGCCTTATCAATGAGTAATAGGCCTATACACCAATCCAGGCGCGCAAGTGCTGGGCGCCGCCATGGGCGCCGCGCGCCACTGCTGCGGTGTACTTGTGCCTAATTTTGTGCACAAAGACACGAGCAAATCGTTTCCCTTTTCACTTTTTATGGAAATTTAATGTCTTCCTCGACAATCTATGAAATTTCTCTGACATGGCTGCATGATATGACGATTTACTACATTCTTGATAATTTTTTTAAATTAAGCACAGAGTAAAATACTGAAATTCTGACAAAATACTCTGCCGATGTCGACTATTATGCAGTTTCCGCGTCTTTTTCCCCTAACTCACCTAAGACAAGCACCGTTTTCAAGATGATTCGGTTTCTATTTAGTTGCAAATATCTGTGGTCAGTGATCTACATTAGTATATCATGATGTCCTGGCAAGGAAATTGTGTAATAATGTCGTTGAGGAAAACATTTAATTTCCATAAAGAGTGAAAAGGAACACGTCGGTGCGCGTCGGATTGGTCTATAGACCCATTGCATATGACGTCACTCTCTCAAAAAGGAGGCAGATCATTGGACAATAGCTGTTCTCTGTGCGTAAAAACGTGCCCGTGACCTCAGCGTATCTGTAGCGTTTCGCGTTATGCAAGGGGGACCTATTGATTTATATAGACCCGGAACGCGCCTCCGACAATGCGCGTCATTTTGGGCGTCAAAACTCTCTTTTGTGCATGTTTGTATACGATTTTGACACCCAAAATGACACCCAGGATAGGCGCAGTGAGTACGCTGCGCGTTGTGCAATGGGTCTATACTTGAAAGTCATCGCGCAATACGCGCGCGCACTGGTTGCACGCGTAGACTCATTAGCCCATCGCTGCAAAGGGAATACGCTTCTTTACATGGCTTTAAAGCCAAGGCTGCGCTTAACCAAAGCGCTCGACCGTTGATTTGCGTTTGACGTTCTCGCGCGCGAGTTACACACGAACGTAGTAGCAGATAACCGGCATATGGTGAGCTACATGATGCAGCACAGCAGTGGAAGATTTCGCCAGGCATAACAAGACAAGCTATACACTTATATTTGAAGCGTACGGACTCAACTTGACTTGAAGCAAGCTAAACGAAGTTTCAGCTCGTAACTTAATCTAAAAGTCACTGAGAGTTAACTTTTCAGGTATGTTGTAAATTTAAGCATTATTCCGACTAAACGTTATCAATGTTGTCCTGTTAGTGTTAGTGGTAGGACTGTAATGACGTCAGTCTCTACTCTTTCACTAGCCAAGGTTGGACTCCTTCGTTGTCAGTTAGTGCAATGGAGACTAGCGTCCTACCAGGGCCTAATTTCATAGAAAGTCGCCAATCACAACAGATATTATGCTTACAGGAAGGTTACTAACCAAAGTGCTATGTCACATGTACCATCTGTGACTGGTATCCTGCTTGTTTTTGCTAAGCAGCAAGTTGTTTAAAGCATTATTTCCTAAAATTGGGCCCAGCTGGGCTGTGTATAATCCCATAACAATATTTTCTGTAAAACAAAGAGTTGTTACCTCTTACTATTTGAAGTCTTGAATAGGCCATGAGCAATCCAGTTGTTCTTGTTCTTGTTCTTGTTCCGACACGTCATGTAGTCCAGAATTAAAGAAAACATATTTTGTTCTTTTGGATCTGAAACAACGCAATACAGTGTGATAGTTTTTAATTTGACATAGTTTTGTTTTACAGGGAGAAGGGTATTCACCGTGTCTAGTAGACGGTGATTGTCTGTCAGTCCAACATTGTCAATGGCTACCAAGCGCTCGACAACCAAATGGATGGTGTGTTTTCGTAAGTTACTAATTTAAAATGATTGCTATTTCATTTTTGGTCGAACTCATGTGGCATCTGAAAAACTTCATCCTTCTGAGTTTAAAATCAAAATGGTTTCACGCAATAAAATGTGCCAGTCAGTGTAAAGGTGCGGCAGTTTTTAAATTATAATTTAAATTTCAAATAATACTTGAAAATGTATCCAAAATAAAGCTGGGACATAGCAGAACCAATCATGTTAACAAAAGGCATTTCTTTAAAACGTAATGTTTTAGGATGCGAGCAAAGTCACATCACGAGGACGTGACAAGTACCACCGCAATAAACGATTTCGACGTACTACATACAGTGAAGATTCACTCGTAGGTGATGGTATAAATCAGCAAACCAACGAAATGCAGCCTCAAGTCCGTGGAGTGAATGATCCAAATGAGATGCACGATGAGGAATACGCAGCCATCTACAATGAACATGGCACTGATGGTTTGCTTAATCAGGGGAAGTATATGTCACGTACTAAAAATCAACCCATGTTGGATCAAGTGGTTGAAGACGGTATCCATCCACAGAATTCCAATTCAGAGTTTGTTATCAATGAAGACAACACACGTGATGTTTATGAGTTGAACAACGACAACGATATCAATAGAATCTATATCCCTACCCAAAGGAGTTTAGGTATGTATCTCAACGGGGGCAGTCCAGACAGGATGGACAGCCGTAACCAACTCCAAGATTATGATGGACATCAGAACAAAGGTAAACAACCACGTACTTTGCACTTATTCATTGATTCAGTCAAAGTCTATACCCTTATCGTACAAAGCTCACTGAAATATTGAAGACTATTCCATACAAGCTTGGCTGCACTGCAATATTTTACAAAAATAATAACAAACATCTATATTGATATGGAAAACAAACAGAAAACGAACCCCACAACTTGACCCCCACATCAACAAATGAATCACTTTGGTTTTGAACTCTTCAACCAGCAATGTTCAAATTCTCAGTATAGGCCTATGTTTGACGAAATTTCCAATGTTTTGTGGATCTCATCTCTCTTGCAGCTAATGGGATGGAGGAAGATGTTGGTTTTGCAGATGACGTTGTCCATGATCCTGTAGAGCTGGCGGCAGCTGCTGAGGCTGCTGCCATAAGAGATGGTGATGACCTTCCAGATGATTTTGACCATTCCAATGGTTTAGGGTGGCAAGGAGGAGATGGAGTATAAACGGAGATGGATGGCCGACCTTAATAGATACAAACACGTTTAATCGACTGCTAATATGTAAGTCGCTGTTCCAATGATAAGTATTAATAACATACTTGTGAATGATCACATTCTCTCGGACTCTGTGTAGAACCACACAGCTGGCACGATGTCGTTATGATTATTAAAACCAATTGTTTAGATAGAGATCTCAATTCTCATTTGACAATTTGCATGTAAATAATTTGTAACGGGGATTAAATAATCTGTTCGTTTGGTCATGATCTTGTCCAACGGGATTTATGTAAGTTTTAGCTTTCATTTTGATCTTCTCAAATCAATTTACGCATTATACTTTAAAGTTTGCCTTAAATACAGTTATAATTGTGAAAAAAGGACCCCGAGTGCATTGGTTATGTTTACGCCCGATATAATGTTCCTGCTCGGTGATCTTTGACCCCTGGTAAACTTAATAATGGTGGTTGCTTTCTTGTAGCTGTCCTTATTGATCAGTATGAATCCATGCATTTCGTCATTCTTGTATGAAAGTGTCATATTGGACAGGCAATGAGGTATAGTGCACGTCTAAACGCATACCGAGGGACTGTGAGTGACCAGATGAGAGGTCGTATTTCCCGAGGCCGTGAAGTCACTCACAGGCCCGAGGGGAGATAGACGCGTGCACTAGTGACAACATTATGCCACTCCATGTGTTTTATAACAGTTAACACAGTCAGTCAAAAATTTAAAAAATAAGAACAGAAAGTGTTCGGGGTTTTATAACTATACGAACTGTTTTAATTCAAGAACTAACCCATAAGAATGAAACAATAGGCAATTCAACAGTTAGAGGAACGTTTGTTTAGTTTCCCTAGAATGAAACAACAGGCAATTCAATAGTTAGAGGAACGTTTGTTTAGTTTCCCTAGAATGAAACAATAGGCAATTCAAAAGTTAGAGGAACGTTTGTTTAGTTTCCCTAGAATGAAACAACATGCAATTCAATAGTTAGAGGAACGTTTTCTAGTTTTCCAAGATTCAGTTTTTTGTTTCTGTTCACTGTTCACATGATGAGAGGGCGCTGATGTAACCAGCAAGTACGCAAGTGCGATGTCTAGACGCGCGTCTAGTTAACCGCAGCGCAATATTCATGCACTAACCCCACGTGACCGTATCGCAGCAAACCAGAATATCATGAAATTTGCACTACCGTGAACTAGACGCGCACGTGTCTAATTTGCGGGAATACCTCATAGACGTACACTAGTGACCTCATCGCCAGTCCATAGTGTGGAAACTATGGATAATGTACACATTTTATGTTTAGTGAAGTGTTAATCGTTAGGCCTTCACAAACTCAATATTTTAAACGTGTTATTTTAATGTACAAGTTATTGGGCAAAACCGATCCCTTGCATTTTTCTCTTTCAAAATGGAAGCGCATGCTCATAAACACCACAGTTTTTCCCCACAACACTCTGGTGTTCACTTCAGGTTTGTTTTCTTTTTTTCTAAAAAAGGACAAGCTGAAAGAGTATGGAGTCCCTAATGGGACAAGTATAAAACATCGTTCTCTCGAAGTAGTATTTTGTTCCTTCGAAATATTTTTTCGAGGAGACGAAATGTTGTTTCGATGGAACAAGTATAATGTCAAATGAACCACCCTAAATGACCGAATAAATTAGATAAAATAAAAAAATGAACCATATTTTCAAGGTGAGTTTTGGAGATTCAATTGTCGACATATAATGATTTTTATTCCACGGGGGCACTTCAGACGAAATAATTTCGCATGATGCTTGGCACTGTTCACCATCTTCATAACAAGATGCTTCGGATAGTTTTTTACACAATTTGTCGGGGTCTTTGCTAAAGTATGACCCTATACCTTAAACACTATCATGCTTATTGGAAGTTAAAACCGAACGCCATTTTTTACTAGAACACTCATTTCGATCATCTATAGTTTTAGTAAACATACTCACAAAGCCAACCTGAAAAACCCCACAAACAAAACCCACAAGCAAATCAGATCATTTAAGTACATGAAAGAATCGTCAAACTGTAGAAAACGTGCCAACTGTCAAAGAACTGTTCCAAATAATAGTGGAGTTGAACCACCAACCAATAATTTCGACCCAAAGTCAATTGTAAGGCCATGTTTGATTTGGTGGATTCGAGCTCTGATGTGACATCATGCCAGATCAGTGCTGATGCCATCCTTCAACCTTGCAGCAGCAGCAACAACTCATTTTGGGATAAAATAATATCATGGCCATAACTCCAGTTTATTGTAAAATGCCGCTCGTAATATTTTTTTAAAAATTGTTGTTGGATTATAACGCTATATACCGCTATAATATGTTTAGCTATCATTAGGCCTGGAATGCCGAAATGCCAAAATAATACGTTATCGCGTCGAATACTCTTTGGGCTGGGTTTAACACAATACAAAATATACTATCTATTCTCACATGAGGACTTTGCACATGAGAGGGTTATAGCAATATATATCCTCTCGTTCTTGGGTTGGTTGGACTGACAAAAGCTTACGTCTTTTTTTGTAATGATAATACATGCTTTAGTTAAATAGTTTACTAACAAACAATGGATAAAAACAAATTGTCCGTCCCTGGGTGGATTTGAACCACCAACCTTTCGGTTAACAGCCGAACGCGCTAACCGATTGCGCCACAGAGACACCTTGTATTTCGAACATCCACTTTGATCTTATTACCATAAAAACGTACCGGATCGGTATCGTTATCATAGGACTTTATCACAAACTGACGATAACAATACCACATCAACAGGGTATATTCGACAGTCAATTACCCAAGCGGGTGTTGGCACTAGTAGATGTATTACTGACCAGGAAGAACTTCTCGCAAGTGACATTCAAGATGCCTTCGATGCAGTGGCGTTACAGCTGTAGAGGGGGGTCGGGGCGGTAGCCCCTCCTTCCGCTCAGAACCCTTGCCCCCCTCCCCAAATGAGATCGACAAAAACACAAACCCCCGCTTCCCCCAACCCCACAATGAAAAATGTCTGGTTATCACTGCTTCGAGGCAAAGGAAACAATTTGGAATCGTTTTGATAGATCTATATCAGAAGCATAATGACAATGTGGATCGAAGGGCTCGCCCTTAGAGGCCTTGAACTGAGAACTTTAGGCTGTAAGCGTTTGTTATGAAATGAATATGGTCGGGAAAGATGTTCAGGCTGCTGCTTACTCTGCTGAGTAATAGTTTAAGATTTTCCGAACAGTGTCTATATTTCAGTATTAAGTTCGTAATGTCAACCAATGAAGAACAACAATTCAACCCAGACAAACTTTTCGACAAATTTAAAGAATACTTCAACTCTAAATTTGATAGTATAGCAAACTACAACAAAGACACAGACCAAGCTAGCACCAACTAAATCACGAACAGATTGGAGGCAAAAGAATTGACTGAGCCCGGGAACTCGGCACAAATCTGAATTCTGCGGCAGTTGAAAAAGCTCGCGATAAAATCAAGGCTGCCCTCGAGAAGAGCAACATCGAAGCTGCAATCGAAGCCCTCAAACGAGCAGAAACCCTCGTCGCAGATCGTAAGAAAAACGATCAAGATTGCAGACAGCAGCAAGGCTGGCTGGACCACAGTACAAGAGCTAGATACGACAGGGAGAGATCGGACACCAGAAGAGACGAAAGGAATCCTAGTTGCGGAAGAAGCTGCCTTGAAAAGCATAGGCACGAAGGAAGAAACTAAAGCAAGGTCCAACTAGCTCAATGTATATAACAATGTCATCAAATATCCTGCTGATCGTTCTCTTTTCCGAGGTAAAAAAAGGGAAATAACACCCCTTTATTGTTGTGTCCTCCAAAAGATTGTAACTATTTTGCATGCGTATGAGCGCAGCGAAGGAGCATGAAAATGTTGTTTTTATATAGTTTGAATGACATAATACAGGAATCCATGCCGCCGTATGCGTCACATGATCAATGCGCGGGTTACTCAATGGACGAATCATGACGTGATTTATTCAAATGAGTGCAATTATTCATGTCTGTATAAAAGCAGCGTCCTAAGCAACAGAATCCCATTCAGGCCGCTGCTTACTCAGTCAGCTGAGTGATAGTTTAAGATTTTCCGAACAGTGTCTATACATGTATTTCAGTATTAAGTTCCACATTCGGGTATTCCTCCCCTTTTCCTCCGATCTGCTCAACTGCAGAATGCCGGGCCAATGGTGGTCCAGAGGGGAGAATGTCCATACAATCTCGAGGTCGCATCATCAATAGCTAAACCAACCCTGTTGATTCACCATTAGTACAACATATTATACACAGTGCTAGACGTCAACTCCACATTCCCCCATGTGCAAAAAGAACCAATTTCTCTTGACACAGTCAAAAAGGTTGTGAACAAATTCGGTTGTCCAAATAATAACCGATCTCAGAATAGCTTGCTATGTTTCATTACAATTTTCATCACTTTTTAGACATGATGAAATGTCACAACTAAAAGCCAGTCACATTTCTGAATTGCCAGAAGGAAATGGGTTATCAAATTTTTATTTCGAGATCCAAAACAGAAATTTTCAGAGAGGGTTCAACAACAGTCATCTCTGACACTTCTGATAATTACTCTCCGGTCTCTGTCCTAAAGTTATACCTTTCGAAATGCAATACTAAAATAGGAGAAGATATACGTATTTACGGCACTCTCTTACCGTTCAAAACAACAAGCTTATATACCTCTGAAGAATAAACCACTAAGTTATACGGGGTGTAGTTAATTATTCCTAGATGCTTTGAAACAGACAGGAGTGAGCATATGCAGCATGTGTTACGATCCAAAAATCTCCAAACTATCCGTGAATATAAATCACTCAAAAAGCCTGAATTTTCTCAGATGCAACAAAGAAATCAAACAAGGTGACACGGATGTAAAGAACACAGAATCAAAGTGATTTAATAATGAAACTATCGGCCACTTCAAATGCCTATTGGGTTTAACAAACGTACAATGATTGAGTAAAACAAGTGTACATTAAAATGGATCTTATACAACATAAGTATCTTACGGGCTAATACGTCAATCTGGATGAAATACAGGCGAGGATCACAGCAACAGAAGATACAGCGAGGATCACATACACTGGCTCTAAAACGATCAACTCCAGGGGCGGTAAAACAGTTCTTTGCCGATGTGACTATGAGCTATCACGGGGCGAACTCACTCCGAAAAATGTCCAGAAGAAGACGAAGCAACAACGGGTACACAATCTGACACCCGCCACAAAATATGGGGAAGAAGACCCCAAAATACCAAACTGTAGATTAAGTTCGAAACTGTCCTTTCCGGATTTAAATTAAGCTCTTTAACTGCACTCGGTCAAAAGCGAACTCTACCAAAAGCTCCTCCAACGAGTTGAATCACAATTACAGAAGTCGTAGCTTCCACCAGTCTTGAGTATTTGTGTCCCGTCCTAGATTTACCCCCAGCCCGTATATAAAGGATTTGTGTCGTTTTCTAGAAAGTACTACTCTAGATCATTCTATTCGCACCGCCCACTAGGGTTAACGACCTTACACACAAAGAATGATTGACAGCGTGCGTTGAACACACGTAACTAATGTACATGTATTAGGGTCTCATAACATCTCCCCCCCCCCATAAAATAAGAAAATTTACAAAAGGAAATTTTCGTTTCAAAAAGGAATGTTAACATAAATTTCAAAATTATTTAAAATTTAAGCAATTTAGTTACGTCCGACTTAGACATTTCACCATAATCTGCTAACAGCAATAATCTTACAAACACTGTTACTGGTTTAGCACATCAGAAATAATACCAATTGTGTTTAAGTACATTATTCTAAACTCTGGACAGAGCATCCGCAATTACATTGCTCTTCCCAGCGATATGAACAATCTTGAGTGGATATGGTTGCAAAATCAAACTCCAGCGGAATAACCTCTGGTTCTTGGTTTTGAATTTCTCCAAAAACACAAGTGGGTTATGATCAGTATAAATGATCGTCTCCCCAGCACCATTCGTTACGTACACCTCAAAGTGTTGTAGGGCAAGAACTTAACCTAACGCCTCTTTTTCGATGGTGGAGTATTTTGCCTGGTATTTGTTCAGTTTCTTTGAAAAGTAACTGATAGGTCGCTCGATTCCAGACTCATCATCTTGGAGCAAAACTGCTCCGACACCAACATCACTGGCGTCAATGGCTATTCTGAACGCCTTGTCAAAATTTGGTGCAGCCAGAACTGGTTCGTTTGTCAGAATGGCCTTTAAATTATCAAACGCCTTTTGACAAGAGTCAGACCAAACAAACTTTACATTCTTCTGTAAAAGTTGAGTCAATGGAGTCGCAATGGTGCTAAAGTTTGGAACAAACTTTCTGTAAAATCCACTCATACCCAGGAATCTCATCAATTCTCTCTTTCCTGTGGGCATGGGAAATTCTTGAATAGCTTTGATCTTTGCTACTCGGGGTAGCACGTGACCCTGACCGACCACATGACCTAAGTAGGTCACCGTTGCTTTGGCAAACTCACTCTTTTCGAGATTCGCCACCAAGTTTGCTTTAGAAAGCTTATCAAACAGGGCACCCAAGTGTTTCAGATGGTCTTTCCAGTTATCGCTGTATACCAAAATGTCATCAATATAGACAACACAATTGTCCAGCCCAGCAATGACTTGGCTCATCATTCTCTGAAACGTAGCCGGGGCGTTTTTCATCCCAAAGGGCATTGTTTTACATTGGTAGAGACCATCGGGTGTCACAAATGCGGAAATTTCTTTGGCTCGGTCAGTCAAGGGCACCTGCCAATAACCTTTCAACAGATCTATTTTACTGACAAACGCCGAATTTCCCACTCGATCAATACAATCTTCCAACCTCGGGATCGGATAAGAATCCGTCTTAGTTTCTGCATTGACTTTTCTATAATCTATACAAAATCTAAGAGTACCGTCTGGCTTTGGTACCATGACAATGGGAGAACTCCAAGAACTCTGACTAGGTTCGATAATGTCATGTTTTATCATGAATTTAACCTCCTCCCGAACCTTGGCTAACTTGTCCGGGTTAAGTCGGTAGGGAGCTTGTTTTATAGGTCTTGACTTTCCTACATCAACATCATGAACTGCTACCGACGTACGACCTGGTTTGTCAGAACAAACTTGCTTGTACCTCTGGAGTAGGTTTGATAAATCTTTCCGTTGGTCATTGTGCAAATAACCAAGGATTTCGTCCAAATTAGCAAGAATTTCAGAGTTAGAAATCTGAACAGCTAAAAATTCAAGTTCAGACGTTTTTGTCTCCAAGTCTTCATTGCATGAGTTGTCATCGTCAGGTTTTGCCTCAATGACAGCTACCCCCACCGGCTGGCCAGAATTATCACGCTCATAATACTTCTTGAGCATGTTAACATGACAAACTCTTTGGCTCTTTCTTCGGTCTGGGGTACTGATTACGTAATTGACATCATTGAGTTTCTTTTTCGTCTTCATGACCCGTTGAGACACTTTCAGATGTTCTTGTGCCACAGAACATGCCCTAGACAACCTCTCCTTAAAGTTCGACACATAGTCGAGCAGATTGGTCTCCTCATCCTCTGACAAAAACCTCTCCTTAATGAGTTTCAAAGGCCCCCTCACCTCATGACCGTAGACCAACTCAAACGGAGTAAAACCAGTTGACTCGTTCGGCGAGTCCCTGGTTGCAAACAACAGGAAAGGAATTCCTTTGTCCCAATCTTCTGGGAAATCCTCGCAGTAAGCCCTTATCATATTCTTGAGGGTTTGGTGGTACCTCTCTAGAGCTCCTTGAGACTGCGGATGATATGCAGATGATTTTAACTGCTTGATTCCCAGCTCACGCAGAACTTCCTGTAACATTATATACGTGATGAAACATTCATTTTATTAAGAACAAGTATTGGATTTCTTAGAATAAGAACATAATTATATAATCCCGTTAAATGAAATTGATTCCGAGAACTTTATTAACGGTTTTAATTAAAGGATGAATTTAATTTTTTAAAATAATGTATGAGTTATTAGTCATACAGAATACTGAAATTGAAAATTTAGAGAAATTCAGAGAGATTTCCAAAGATTTCAACATGTATTTATCATACAGAATTATACTTGATTTAATTATATTTATATCTAAAATTTAAAAATTATCAGGGAGAAACCCGAAGGACTTATAAGGAGCCATTATATGGAATACTTGAACTATATGTAGTTTAATTTGAGAGATATTCCGCAGGGCTTAGAGAGCCATGATTAAGACGAAACATTGAGAAACGGAGAAATGTAACTTATTAATAACAAACGATACTAATTGTTCACAACTATTATAAGTTAAACTTAAAAACTCACTAATGAACTACACTAAGCAGTTTAGCAACGGCCCACTCCCATGCTTTAATAATTTCTGAAACAGAAATATGTTTTCCAATGTGTGATTTGCTGTGTGCTCCAATAGATTGAAACTGTTTTTCATGCGTATAAGCGCAGCGAAGGAGCATGAAAGTCTTTTTTGTTATGATAATTCATGATTTTAGTTAAATAGTTTACTAACAAACAATGTATAAAAAAAATCTATCCGTCCCTGGGTGGATTTGAACCACCAACCTTTCGGTTAACAGCCGAACGCGCTAACCGATTGCGCCACAGAGACACATTATATCTTGACTACCACTTTGATATTATTACCATAAAAAACGTAGGCCCTACCGGATTATTGTCGTTATCATAGACTTTATCAAAAACTGACGATAACAATATACCACATCAACAGAGTGTAGTCGACAGTGAACTACCAAGCGGGTGTTGGCACAGTTGGTAGTAGATGTATACTAACCAGGAAGTACTTCTCGCAAAATGACATTCAAGATGCCTTCGATGCAGTGGCGTTACAGCTGTAGAGGGGGGGGGGGTCGGGCGGTAGCCCACCCTCCCGCTCAGAACCCTTGCCCCCCTCCCCAAATGAGATCGACAAAAACACAAACCCCCGCTTCCCCCAACCCCACAATGAAAAATGTCTGGTTATCACTGCTTCGAGGCAAAGGAAACAATTTGGAATCGTTTTGATAGATCTATCGGCAGCATAATGACACTGTGGATCGAAAGGCTCACCCTTAAAGGGAACGTTGCCTTAGACTGAGCGTTTTGGGCTATAAAAAGCGTTTGTTAGGAAATGAATAACTTACCGACAATGACAGTTAAAACAGCTGAACCTTCCGGTTGTTATGCTGGTCACAAACGCATCCAAATCAGTTGCCTTGGCTCTTTGCGGATGAATGGCCAGAACTGATACTGAAGACAGCTTTCCATCAGACATAGAATTACGAAGATAGTTCTTTCTGACGCATTGATGAAAAGCTGCGTTCACAAGATGCTGATGTGGGGGGGGGGGGCGAGGGCAATGTTGATGAGCCTACACACAGGTCAGGGAAGGCGTCTTTGAAAGGGCTCAAGAATTCTGCCAGTTGCACCATATTTGTGATGGGAATTCCTTGTGCTGTTTTAGACTGTACAAGTCTTTTTGCTTGGCGCATCTCAATATCTATAGGAATGATAGATCGCTTGAATATGTTTCAGCCATGGGTTTGAGTTGTTCAAAATCCAAGAAGTTGGAGTGACAAGGATGTAGAGCTGCTGTTGACTTTATGAGCTGTTTATTTGCATCACTGAAGCGAGAATTTAGTTCAGACAGCAAGCGATCTATGACAGGGTTGAACAATCTTGTGCAGTAGTCTTGTTCATTTGTCATGTGCTCCCTTTGGCCTGTTGTCTCTTCTACAAAGGAATGAGCAAGAAGAGACGGCTGCACGGTTTCTCTGCTTCCTCTTTGAGATCTGAGTGTGTTAATCCCAACATCAGTTGCAAGTTTCTTGACCCGTTGCCAGAGGTTATGCCAGGAGGTGTCATTTCTGTCTTCGGCGAGATCTTGTTGGACGGTTTGGACCATGTCAGCAGCGGCAGCGAGATCAAGCTTCGGAGATTGAAGCATATCTGATAGGAGCTTTGTCTTCTTGAGTATGTGAGTGAACAACACAAGACAATCCAGAAACCCAAAGTCTATGTTCTTGCCCTTGCGTCACTACATCTCTTCCCAGTATGTGTTGCTGTTATTTTCCTGAGTGTTGCTATGTGACTGAGGGCAGACTATATCCAATACGACTTGGCACGAAGCGTACTGACAAGACCATCTTGTGTCACTTAGTTCTTTTAGTTTGCGCGGCTGCTGCTTTGGAGCTAACTCCTCCTGTTCCTTGATGAATATCTCATGAGGTACAAGGGAAGACATGAACACATACATCTTTTCCAGTATACAAATTCACCTCGAAACAGTTTCTGTACACCCCAGTTGACGCCGCTCATGACCGATGCACCATCGTAAGTCTGCCAAACGCAATCACTTGGGTTTATTGCACATTCCATTAGCACTTCTTTCATCTTTTCTTTCAAATATCTAGTATTCAATTCATGCAGTCTTGCGAATGCAAGAAACTCCTCATGGATACCGTTCTCAAACACGTATCTCACCACCACCGAGAGCTGTTCTCCTCTGCCGATTATGTCCTTGGATTCGTCAACCACAATGGAGTACTGTCTTGACTGTGCGAACTCATGACTTTTTCCTTCCCGCACCATTCTGGCCATCAGTTCTAAAATCTCATTTTGGATTTTGGGGCTGAGGTACTTCAGCCTGGGTACCTTCAATGTGTTTTCTTATCACTTCGTCTTTTTCACCAAGTAGCGCAAGAATCTCAACAAAGTTACCCCTGTTGGAACTTTCTGAATGCTCTCTGTGTCCACGCTGTCCTATCTTTTGGGTTGCAGTTAGACGAAGTACCTTGGCAATCTGCTTAATATAGTGTCTGTTTTCTGAAATGTGCTTCTGATGGGCAGAAACAAGAGCGACATCTGTGGTTGTTCCAGCTTTCACGTTTTTTTGAAACTCTTTCCAGACAAGGTAGACCCCGTTGTGGTAGTCACTTTTCTCATGCTGTTTAAATCCAGCATCTTTCTCTGTTGCTGTCTAAACCCTATATCAGTGAACGACTTCTCTGGCTGGGCCTTACTTGTGATTGTAAAATGTCTGCAGCAGAAACAGAAAGCAGCATCCTATACTTACAGAGTATTCAAACCAAGGGTGGGATTCACACCAGGTTGATCTGAATGAACGGCGTTTTTCTCCAAACTGACGAGACGGAAATATCATGTTGGGTTGAGTGGGTATTTCTGTCCGTCCACTGCTTATGTCAGAAGGTCCGGGAGCTTGATGGGGCTTATGTTTCACTGGAACTGTTGATGTAGGCCTATCTGTTGTCTGAGCAGAGACGGCAGTGCCACTGTCATTGTTACTGTCATCTGAAGAAGATTCACTGGTTGTGTAGGGATCATCAACCCACTCATCTAGACCTACTTCATGTATTTCAGGATCACTCTCATAATTATGCTGGACGTTTACTGCAACTGGGTGTAGCTTCACCCCCTCACCCATCAAGGGTCGCTTCTTAAAAAACATCCCAATATTCGCCCGCATCCTTCCTTAATTTGTGTCAGATCTTGCAGCCTATAAAATACATCATAATGAAACAAAGATTTGTTTTCCCTTGTTTTCTTTCTTTTTTTCTCTCTTCGTTTTTCGCAACTATAGAACCATGCAGTTACTGTTTGAATGTGTAGAAATAAATCATAACTGTTAACAAGGGATTGCGAGACCGGAGTCTTTTTTTTATGGGGATTTAAGTATTTTTGGACTGGCACTAGTATTTATTTATTACACACTTGGGGTCATGCACAGTAGGCCTATCAATGTTAAAAACGTTGATCTTTTTTCGAAATTGTTTTGACCCATCCCCCACCCCAATTTCGATTTATACATTGACAAACTATTTAATATAACCCTATACACTGAAGAACAAAGTAATGCCTCAAATGAAGCAGATAATTTAGATAAATGCTCTCACAGCTCAAGAGTTTTCAATGGCTTTTCCTCACGTACTTACGATAAATGCAGCGGCACCCAGCACGTCGTGTATAAGACACTACCGTATGTGCGGCACCTAAATGTAGCCCGAGCCCTAAATGTCGCCCGGACCTAAATGTAGCCCCAAACCTGTACCTAAATGTCGCCCGGACCTAAATGTAGCCCCAAACCTGTACCTAAATGTCGCCCCGACCTAAATGTAGCCCCAAACCTGTACCTAAATGTCGCCCCGACCTAAATGTAGCCCCAAACCTGTACCTAAATGTCGCCCCGACCTAAATGTAGCCCCAAACATGTACCTAAATGTCGCCCCGACCAATGTAGACGCAAAGTTGTACCTAAAGTAAAAGTGTGATTTTATTTTATTTATTTTGTATTATTATTATTTTAAAAAAAATTGGGTGGGGGAACGGGCTGTAAAAGTTTGCGTTCTTATAATTGTTTGTTCTTAGCCACAAACATGAACCTATTACTAGATATTCGTCGTAGGAAGTCTGTGGATGTTCAGTCTAGCATGGAGGTAAGATTTACTTCAAACTTTTACTGAGGAACAAGCCGATTGCGTTGTTTCCATTGTTCGACACCGCTACCGAACTCCCCCTACCCCACCCCCCAAAAAACAATTTGAACGCTCTGGATGCTGCGGTTTCAAGACTCTTTCCGGTATATGTAGTAATTTCGTCTTAATTATGTTGATATGTTTCATGCGTAAACTTGTCAAGTTTTTTTTTAAAAACTTACACAAAAAGATTATTAATTTGATCATGGTATGATTTCTATTCTGTCGGATTTGAATTGATGCTGACCACCGTTCAGGTATATTTACATTCTGTGTGTGCAAAAATCATATCTCGTGAACCAAAAAAGGTTGGGACTTTAAGCTAACCATGTACCTAGTATGTCGATGAAACCGCAAAGGTTTTCGGGATGATGACGTCATCGATGACGTCATAACATTAAATCAATGTTTAATATTTAGATCAATCATATCTGGAGAACCATAATTGCTACACACAAGATATTTGGACCATGTGAAAGACCCTGAGGAATTTTTAAAATCGTACACAAAGTGTGACCCCCTATGTCCTTTACTTCCGTTAATTATTATTTAATTTTTTTAAGTTCATAAAACAGATGTTAGGAACCTTAAAAGCCTCAAAAACAACTTTTCGCTTTTCATTCCCACCCCCCCAAAAAACAACCTACATCTCTATTTAGTCATATTTCCAAAATATCGCGAGAAACCCTCCATAAAATTGCCGTGTTGTCCCAGGATATGGGTGATTTCCGATGTGGCTATTTTGTACACAGCCTATTGAGCCAGTTGAACCCGCTACTTGGGCATATTCTTAGACGCGGAGTCCCCATACACTGTGCACAAGCAATCGGTACAGGAATATGGCCATTTCCCGGATCAACCACGGCGCTGTGCTCAGTGCTCAGTGCACATTGCAATATAGGTACAGGAAAATAGCCATATCCCGGGTCAACCACGACGCGGTGTCTGCTCAGTGTTGCACAATGCAATGAATGGGGGTACAGGAGGAGTATACCCATATATCCCAGATCAACCACGGCGCAGTGCTCAGTGCACAATGCATAGGTACAGGAAAATAGCCATACCACTGATCAACCACGGCGCAGTGCACAATGCAATGCGTACAGGAATATGGCCATATCACGGGTCCACAGCACCGAGACGTTAATGAAAAAAGTTGGGATGGGATGTGTTCCACATCCAAAATTTGAGCGTCATGCCGAACACCTTGTTTTTGTTTAACAAAAATTTAAGTCTAGATTTACATGTTTTTGTTTGAAACAAGTCAAACAACTCGCCTTAACATTCATTGTAGCTATCATTACAATGATGAGCTAGTTCGGGGCGACATTTAGGTACATGTTTGGGGCTACATTTAGGTCGGGGCGACATTTAGGTACATGTTTGGGGCTACATTTAGGTCGGGGCGACATTTAGGTACATGTTTGGGGCTACATTTAGGTCCGGGCGACATTTAGGGACAGGTTTGGGGCTACATTTAGGTCCGGGCGACATTTAGGTACAGGTTTGGGGCTACATTTAGGTCCGGGCGACATTTAGGTACAGGTTTGGGGCTACATTTAGGTCCGGGCGACATTTAGGGCTCGGGCTACATTTAGGGGCCGCACAACCGTACCGTATTTAACGTGGCAGACTGTGGCAGAATGGGGCGCGTGCGAGCAACAGTCGCAGGAGAGCAATGAGTCATCATACAATTTGCGGACGTGATTTATCGTACTCTGAAGACGTTGGTAAAAATAACAACTGTCCATTGCAAAGGTACATGAAATATGTGTAAATAGAAAAATAGTTTGAAACATTTAGTTATACGCCACCAGGGCTCCATACAAGTTTCTAAAACTTAACATTTTATATTCTGGTAATTATTATAGTCTCAAAGGTTCAGATTTCAAATGGGGGCACCCGGGGGGGGGCACTGACATCAAGTGGTGGGGGGGGGAAATGCCCCCTGTGCCCCCCCCCCCTTAGTTACGCCACTGGAACTAACACGGTCTGCCATTTTGTGGAGTCAAAAATTTGGTTCTACAAAATGGAACGTGTTAGTTCACGAAGTGTAAGGAAATCACACAATTTCGAGGCATATTTGTGTGGATCATTATATTCTACTTTAAAAACATCTTTCCACACACATTCATTTCATAATTAACGCTTTTTAATATAGCCCAAATCGCCCAATCCAAGGCAACGTGTCCCTTTAATTCGCACTATTCCTAGTTAAGCTCATCAAAAATCTCCAACAGAAGTTTTACGCTATAAATCTCCAACAGCTCCAGCAAAAAGTCATTAACAGGGCTTCTACAAGGAACCCGATAGCACCAACGCGTCATTATCTACACCTCTGATCTCACAGCAACCGGTAAGTACTTCTAATGTCGATGACATCGCACTAGCCATCAACTCATCCAAAGATTTCAAAACGCTTATTTCTACACTGAGTAGTGATGTGGAAACATTCTTTGACTACCTAAAGAAAAGGCGTCTGAAACTCAACCTCACCAGTTCCTGCTTTCATACAACATGAAAGCAAAACACAGTCTTAAAATCCGCTGTTATAACCAAGTCATACCCACGGAAACCGACTCAAAGTACCACGGTGTCTCTATAGCCAACATCAACGTTCACTAAACATCTGCAACTGCACTTGCCTTCTCTACTGCAGAATACTGCTCTCCAATCTGGGCCATGCCAGAGGCTGCAATGTCAAGAAGATAGACACAGCGGCGTAAATAGGGTAAAATTTCAGGCCAAGTTTCCGTTTGCCTTTTTCTTTTAAAACAAGCCCAAACCCGTAATCGGGGGTCGGGGTCGGACGGCCCCCCTAAAAAAATTAAAAAATAAATAAATAAATAAACAAATAAACTATAAGAAATAAAGAATAAAACAAGTCTGCAACCCCCCCTAATTAAACAAGTCTGAATCGTAACTGTGCAACTATGTTACGTTCAGTCTGTTTCGTTCAGTTTGTTCAGTCTGTTTATTATGCTGGTTAAATGATGACATTTATAAAATAACATAATATACAAAGATGTAAATAGAGGACTCAATAGGTGGCATAAGCCGTCTCAGCATTAAGTATGCAGAAATAATATTGATCGAGTTGTTTTCAGATAATAACCAATGTCATAGTGCAAAAATGGTGCACCAAATGGCTTAAATTGGGCATTCTTTTTTACAAAATTTCGAACTTCTGAGAGGGGGGCACATCCTCCTCCCATTCCCTCCTGCGTCGCATAAGTGACGGGCGGCGCTAACAAGCCGATGTACATTTTCTCAACTTACTATTTTTGTATAAGATAATCTGGCGTGAGTGTAAACAAAATCATATTTTCTGCATGTAAATGGAAAAATAGTTTTAAAAACATCGAAATTATCTCATCAAAGCGTATAAAATGTAACATTTTACTCTGGAAATTTCCAATCACAAAAGTCCAGATTTCAAATGGGGGGGGGGGGCACCCGGGGGGCACGGACATCAATTGGGGGAGGGAGGAAAGTTCCCCCCGTGCCCCCCCCCTCCCCCTAGTTACGCCACAGGATAAACACATCACTCAATAACTCCCTACGCTTTCGTGTCCGGATGTGTTGCCAGTCTTGACTGGCTGTGGACATCAAACGGGAGTCCCAATGCCTTGCACTTGGCCAGGACTCTAACCCAGAAACAAAGACAAAGACTTAAATCCAGAAAACGAATATCTAGGCCTACCTCGCCAAAGTCATGGTCAGCAGAACAATGGAGAACCAAATATGGTCAGCTGCTGCACAGAATGCTCTCCGTACACTGAACCTATAGTATCTTAACCACCTGGCACCAACCTCCATCATCATTACTGGATTCTACTCAATCAGCCCAGAAGTGGACATGTACGGTTTGGACTAAACGGGTCACATTGGTCTCGCAGTCACGCAGTGACCCAAGCTACTCTTGGGGAGCAATACAATGCACCAGACAGCCAGCCACATCATCAATGAATAGTCTCTTCAAATAAACTAGTAACAAGGGAGGGTAGGCCTATATATACCTTTTGGTAATTACTCCAAAAATGTATGACCATAACAACGCACTGCAGATGTTGATAACTAGGCCTAAAACATTTTGAGAAACAATTCCCTTCAAAGGAATGTGGTATTAGAGAGAATGATTCAAAAACATTTTCAATCTGAGAAACGTTTCTGCTCGAACATTTCAGATTGTGTGTTCCAGATTGCTCGGACATTATAACCTCCAGACTTTCGGCGATATCTCAAAAACGCTATCAGCACCCTTTTTTTCAATGAAGTTTTCACAGGTTAGTTTTATTGTAGGCTTTAAAAAATTATATCTACATTGATAAGATTAAAACAATCGAACGAATAAAAAAACCAAAGGTATACTTTGCCAGCCTTCAAAAGAACTTGACAAAACTGTTATGGACTGGCTCTATATTTCCAGGCCCGCGAGAGCGGGGGGTGCTGAGGGTGCTGCAGCACCCCTAGCAAAAATGATGGGGGTGCGTAGCACCCCCCTACATACTTTTTTAACTCACCCTCAAATCCCAGAAAATAATGTGTAACACTTTATAACAAATCATATCATATGTGCTGCACAGAATAAGTGGGAGAAGCAGAAACTACCCTCAATGCCAGAGAAAATAAATAGGGAAAGGTTGGCTTTACAACTAGCAATGCTGGGTGACCTATGCCATGATGTTAAGATCACTTCAGTCACAGACTTGGCATCATTTTTAAGTAGCCGAGCTTCAGAAATTCGACGATTATTCAAAGAAGTTGAACATATGATATGTTTATGTATGGCTCTGCCTGTGTCTGCAGCTTCTGCAGAAAGAACTTTCTCTGCCCTTCGTCGATTATAGACATGGCTGAGAAGCACCATGACACAGAAGAGGCTGACTCACTTCACTTTGATGCATGTACATCAAAATATTCTCGATGAGCAGGATATCTTGCCTTTGGTCAGAGAGTTTTGTAAAAAATCATCTGAACGTACTGTTTTTGGTTCTGGCAGAAACATGTAACAGGGTACATTATAGGACACAAATAGTAATATGGGCTCATTTGTTTTACTCGGTGTCAGTTAATGTTCACTCTTGTTTTATTGCCAGTATTATGGAAAACCCTTTTTTTTACACGAAGTTCCGACCTTAATGTTAATTCATTCTTTTTCAAGTTATAACTTACCACACATTTTGTGGTTTCATTGAAATGCCACATATTGATTATAGATTGCATTCGGTTCTGAAGACTAAACCTTTATTTTATTTATTTTTTGTCAATGCAGACTCATGAGAATGTTCATGTAACACTAACTACATAATTTCAGAGCATCGCAATTAGTGGACTGGTACCTCTTGTATGGGTTTTAGGCATTAAAGGCACTGTACACGTTTGGTAATGACTCAAAATATATATTAGCATAAAAACTGACTTGGTAACGAGCAACAGAGAGCTGTTGGTAGTATTAAACATTGTGAGAAACGACTCCCTCTGAAGTAACGTAGTTTTTGAGAAAGAGGTAATTTCTCACTAAAATAGTAAAAACTTCTTGCAAGAAGTTTTTATTCCTAACTGAAAGCACACAAATTTGTACAACAAGGGTGTATTTTCTTTCATCATTTTCTTGCAACTTCGATGACCAATTGAGCCCAAATTTTCACAGGCTTGCTATTTTATGCATATGTTGGGATATACCAAATGAGAACACTGGTCTTTGACAATTACCAAACGTGTACGATGCCTTTAAGTGCCACGAAGCGAATGTGACTTAAGATGACTGTAGGTAATGCAGGTATTATTGGAACAGTATCCTCCGTAGCCTTTCGCTAGATTTGATGTGAATTTTTAGTGTTAGACCCTATTATTATGATTTTTCTTTCTTTTGGGGGGCTTGGATCTGTGACCAGGTTTACATATACAGTGTTTAAAATTTAGCACCAGTATGTTATACATTAGTTCGGCCCCCGTGATTTTGTCTGAGAGGGCATATGTTGCAATAGAGAAAATATCTTTGGATGGGGACTTTTGTTTTACTCATTGGATATAAAAGGATATCCAAATTGGGATAATTTGGTGACAGGGATACGGTGGACCAAATTTTTAACAAACGAAAACACTGCTTATGAACATGTAACCTAACATGAATAAAAAATAACTAATTAAATAGAAAAATAATTTCCGTTTTGTTTTTCACTGTATTTTATTTCCACTTATTTAAATGTTCTTCATAGTGTAACTTCTGAACGACTTGTGAGACTTACCAGTGCCTTGTCTGTTTTTGTTTTTTCGGTTTTTTTTGGAGGGTCTTTAGAAAGCAAGGTGAAAGAAATGAATCTACTTATGTTTGTAAGAACTGTTTCAAAAAAGAACAATTTTTGTGGAATTGTTTAACAAAACGCATTGTTGGGTATATATTTTTAAAAATACGCCGATAATATCCCACCTCCAGGAAGGACATTTAAGTGCCAAATAGTGGCTCAGAATGCACGACAGAGCATCTAGGACCCTAAAGCTTCCGGGGCCCTTAAGCGGGACCCGGACCCCACGCCGTAATGGCTTCGCGCTCCGCGCTCACCGATTATTAGGAAAAATCCAGCACCCCTTGGCAAAAATTTGCTCTCGCGGGCCTGTATATTTCAGTCTTTTTTTACTGAGTATGTCCAGCCTGATTGAAAAATCAAACGATGGAACGAACGAACGAACGAACGAACGAACGAACGAACATGTTTCCGGGATGAATTTAGAGCGTGCAGTGATGCAGTGATCAACCAACCCGCCCACAAATATTAAAGATAACAAGGGGTTAGTTATTATACATGTTGACAATCCAGTTTGAGGTGGGAGTGTTTGCTTCGACCATCCGCCCTGGAAAAAATGGCAGTGGCTCATCTCAATGGGATCCACACAAGGGGAAACGTTTGTAGAATATCATCAGCAGATAAAAAGAAGGAATTACTCCAGAAACGGTACAACAGAAATTTACGCCTATCTTTGGAAAATGTTTCCCTTTAAAGGGTTTCATGAAAAAATACCAACTTGGAATAAAATAAATGCAGTTGTTTAGGCCCTAAATTATTACTAAAATTAAACGTTCGTTCTTCTTTTTATCTTTTTTTTTTATACGGAACTTATGGGCCTATCCCTTTACAGTATCCAGTTTGCATCCAACTGAATTAGAAAAAAACTTAAACAATAATAAAACCAAAGAATGTAGTAATAATAAGAGGAAATAATAATAATAATAAAACCAAATAATTTATTTTAGCCCCATTGCCAAAGGATTCAAAGTGAAAACAATAAGAAACCCTTTTTTGGAGTAGGTAGGTCCATGGGATAATTTTTTAAATGTTGTAGTCAGGTGAAAGGGAGATCCTGCATGCCACTGATAACAAACAGACGGATCCTCGATTTGGGAGAAAATAACTCACTTCCTCTAGTTTTCAAGACTGAACACATCACTACAACCAACTCATCGCTGACTTGAACTTCATCAAATGTTGACAGTATTTTAGACGGAAGTATATCGATATAGGGTCAAGAGATATAGATTTCGATGTGAGCTTCCGGGGATTCAACCAAATCATTTACCCATCCTATATCCTAGGTCTTGAAATTCTGATAATTTCTCCGTCTGTGTAAAAAAAAAATATATATATACTCAGAGAAATAAGTTAGACAATAGGCCATACGCCATGTTGAGGTATTGTGGACCATGGAGGTAGGAATTCCACAATTCTATGGCACCAAAGGCTGGGTTTGGGTAAATTTGTCTGTGTACACCCAAACCAAACAGCTAGTGCACTAGTGTCCACCATTATCTCAAAAGGGCTAAGGCATATTCTGGATCTGGATAGTACTGTACAAACGCCTGAAAAAAAGGCTATCACGTACAGGGATTCGCACATTACTTTAAACGGTTGCACTTTGCCGGATTGAGTACTTCATGGTTCCATGGAGGAAGGGTGGAGGGAGGTGGGGGGGGGAGGGGGGGGGGTCTGTAAGTTGAACCATGACGCTATTTGGACACCGCCCTCTCTTCAGAAAAGGCGTCTGGTACCCAGACTCGCGACAGTGAGTTAGTCGTGAGTGGATCGAAACAGCGAACTAAAACGAGCAAAGCATTAATCACATCACACGTACATACACAACAACCGTCAGCAAAATGGCGCTTGTCAATACCTACTGCGGTGTGTGTTTTAACTTGTCTTGGCTGGTGGGAACGGCTTTGATCGATACTCGTACTCGATCTTAACACGGGATATAGACTACTTAATTTACAAGGTACTGAAACATTTCTCTTTAGTTTTAGTTAGTTACTTGGCATCTTCAACTTCAAACAAAAAGTCGGAAGAGTATTGAGTGTGTGTAGTGAATTGCTCCATGATACAATGTACGAGCAAAGCAATGTACACACTACAGCTACATCATGTGTACCGACCGTGGAGACGATAGCGGAAAGAACCTCATCATCGTTGTTCTTCTAGTTCTACCTAGCTTCTAAGTTCTATTTTAGGACTATAAACTACTACTAATTACATGACTAAGCACTAGCTACTGTATCGTAGGAGGTCCTGTATACAAGGCGACCCTGAAATCGGGGCAAATCTTTTACCTCTCTGCGCGCGCGCGATGTAAACAGTCCCTATACTTTTAGATACAATTTTTGTGGTTTGACTTGCCAAGCAAAGAGTCTCCTCTCCTTCGACCAAATTTTAGAAACATTGTAAGGCTCCACTGGTTAGTTGCACTTGTAAATGCAAAAAGTTGTGGTATTTTAGGGCATTTTTACAAGGTACAAAAATATGTCATACTGTCGGGGGCCATAAAAAAAAAATTGCCCACCGAAAAAGTTTCATCATACAGTACACTTTTTCAATTCGCAATTCATGATTATCAAATCATGTGACTGAACATTCTGCTGAGCATTCTGGGGGAAAAAAATACAGAGGCTTAAAGAAGCCATGTGCCTTCTATCATTTTCTAATAGTCTGGAGAAATTTTGTTGTAACCCTCATGTCATTATTTTATTAATATCAAAATTTAAACATTGGCTTGGTGATTCAATTATCACTGTTTATTTGTATGCTTTATTATAAATGTTAAGAAACATAAAAAGACACAAAACTAAATAAAAATCAGATTTGAAAGCCAAGAATTATTTACACTTTCTTTTTTAATTTGTTTTTTAATAGTTTTTGCAAATTACCATACTCCATAGTAATTTTTAAATAGTTTGAATAATTTGAAGACAACTGCTGGCTATAGAGTCATACACAAAGTCTCACAGAACTGCAGATGTTTCTTCCATGTATGGCTTCACTAGGAGACCATACTTTCTTGTTTGCCTTGAAAACAGGTAAAACTCAAAACAAATGGGACGCTATTGAAGTCATCGAAGATCGGTGCCCCGAAATACTAGAGTACAGTAGTACTAGTACTAAACTATACCGGCGTGCCCGGTGAGTCAAATTACTTATCGATAGTAAGCCTAAATAATGTTAATAAATATTATATTATAATAAATAAAGCCCTTTAAAAAAAAAATTATATTCTATTCTACTAACTAGTACAGTACTACTACTACTACTACTACTACTATAAAAACCTTATTTTTTTTTTATTGTAAAGATTAATAATAATATATATTTTTGTCCATATAAATGCTTTTATTTTTACCTCAAATCCTATATAAAATATATTAGTTGTATAAATACGGTATTTTTTATCATTTCCTCACTTCTCTGCTGTCTGATTCAATAAAAAATCACCCATATTCACTTAAAAATGTAATAAATTTAATGTTTTTCACGTTGGCACGCCATATAATCTCACATAAACAAGCATCATGAGATCTTTCTGACAAAGAAGACTAAAACTTGATCTGCCAGATGAAACTTAAGTTCGGAATAATTGACCATGAATTAATGTTTTTGACACATTTGATTATTATTAGTACATCAGTGATCTATTCTGAAAGTTACACTTTATATAAAGCTTTTGGGTGTCACTAATGATTGGAAACTTTGTGCTCAACATGTTGAGGCCCGCCTGATATAGCACAGAGTGTGGATTTTAGAACAGAGGGACTGGTCATTGTGGATTTCATCCTTTCTCGTGGTAAATGGGAATCAAAATCGGGGATTGAAAATACATGCTTGCTATGGTTAGTGTACTCCTAGTCCTAGAACTACGAGGTTTGTTCTGCTATCGTCTCCACGATAGTGGAAGGAACCTCATACATGTATAGGATGATTAGTGTATCATTAACAGTTGTTAGCCAATGCCCACATACTCGGTCCGCCCCTTTCTAGACTTTTCAAGGGCTGGTGCCATAGGCAATTATTGAACGTCCTGCTCTCCTTGGACTACTCCCCTTCAATCCTACAATGCAGCAAATACTATGGACTGTTATCCTTATCCCTATAACTGCAGTCCCTACCTAGTTTTGGGGAGTCCTGGCCAATTGAATCATTTTAAGCTGTCTAGTGTGTACCAGAATTATGCTAAAAACTGAAATCACAACAATTTATACAGCCCTATAAATAGTGCTATTGCTCGGGACTTCCTGGAGTTGCTGGACTCGCGCTAGGCACTATTTGTGGGCCTTGGGGCTAAGTAAGAAAATTATTGCTTGCCCGTAGAAGATGGGCTACCACTACCAACGACACGTTATAACCATATAATCTATAGAGAAAAGACCTGCCAGTGTGTCCTTTTTCAGACCCAATTTATAGTGCTTGTTACTGGTTCCCTTGTCCTTTTTATGCAAATGAATTTGTTAATCAACATTATCTGCTGTGCAGCCTTTGGCCACTAGGGATAAACACTGCATATTAATTACACACTTACTGCATTTATCTTCAGGTGTACATACGTTATACAAGTGGATTCATGCTCTTAGTTTGAAGTTGGAAAGAAGCAGCAATCATGGCTCAACCACGCAGCTACCCAAGGATAGTACAAGATATCACAGGTAGGATTCACGTCAGTTAATTTCACATGGATAAACTCCAGTTTGGCATTCTTGATTGGAATTTTCATACTGATTATATAAAACAACCGTTCATGTGAAAGGTCTCAGTAGGCCTAGTCTCAACATTGTTAGACTGTTATATGTTTTTCCATTAGGTTAAGAGGGTTTGTTTTGCACTTTCTCAAAAAATGTTTTTCTAAGTGTTTTATTTACATGCCTGGGTATTGTCTGGGTTAACTGTAGCTGTCTGGGTTAACTGTAGCTTATTGTTTGTATAATTAATTAAGTTTTATAATTGGGTTACAAGTTTCATCTACCATTGAAAATTGACGTAGCGATTTTGAACACGAAAGGATTCTGGCTGAGTTTTTTCCTAGCCAAATCATTGTCCCATGTTGATTGACACCCCCCATTCTAGGACGTGTGGTCCGGCTTAGGATGTTATGGCATATGAGCTGGCCAGTGTACAATGTGGTTAAGACCATGGAAATAATAAAATATGTCAGCAAGTGCTGACAGCGGCCCGCATTTGAGGGACTTAAATGACATCAAATGCTACTCCTCGGGTATAAAGATGCAATTGTACAATGTAACAATTTTGTGGACACTTTTTATTATGACTGAAGAAGTAGTAGTCCTTGGCACCAACAACACACACGCAGCTGCTGTCTGTCACGCTCACTATATTGGAAGTTAAAATTTCACTTGTACAAATTGTGGTAAGCGTGTAAATGCTGCATCGTCGAAAATGCGCATTACGCTGTATAACATGGGAACATGACAACCAAAATGGCACAAGCAAGATACATTGTGAGGGTGGCGTCAAGTGAATTGGGTCATTACATGTACAGTGTATGTAATCTTTATCTTATTAAATTTTACTCACTGTTTTCGCTGTTGATGATCACTATTTTGCAGTGAAAACTTTACAACATTGGTTCCTGCATTCCTTTTAATTAATTTAACATTTTTCCCACAAATGGTAATACTTGTACATATTTGCCCATTGCGAGTGCTAAGTGCAGGTTCTCAGTGTAGTGCTGGTGCCCAGTGTGGATGCCTAGTGTGGGTTGCCTAGTGTGGGTTGCCTAGTGTGGGTTGCCTAGTGTGGGTTGCCTAGTGTGGGTTGCCTGGTGTGGGTTGCCTAGTGTGGGTTGCCTAGTGTGGGTTGCCTAGTGTTGGTGCCTAGTGTGGGTGCCTAGTGTGGGTTGCCTAGTGTGGGTTGCCTAGTGTGGGTGCCTAGTGTGGGGTGCCTAGTGTGGGTTGCCTAGTGTGGGTTGCCTAGTGTGGGTTGCCTAGTGTGGGTTGCCTAGTGTGGGTGCCTAGTGTGGGTTGCCTAGTGTGGGTTGCCTAGTGGTGGGTTGCCTAGTGGGGGTTGCCTAGTGTGGGTGCCTAGTGTGGGTTGCCTAGTGTGGGTTGCTTAGTGCGGGTTGCCTTGTGTGGGTTGCCTAGTGTGGGTGCCTAGTGTGGGCGCCTTGTGTGGGTTGCCCAGTGTTGGTGCTTAGTGTGGGTGCCTAGTGTGGGTTGCCTAGTGTGGGTGCCTAGTGTGGGTGCCTAGTGTGGGTTGCCTAGTGTGGGTTGCCTTTTATAAATGTGGGTTGCCTAGTGTGGGTTGCCTAGTGCGGGTTGCCTAGTTATGGGTTGCCTAGTGTGGGTTGCCTAGTGTGGGTTACCTAGTGTGGGTTGCCTAGTAAGGGTTGCCTAGTGTGGGATGCCTAGTGGGGGTTGCCTAGTGTGGGTTGCCTAGTGTGGGTGCCTAGTGTGGGTTGCCTTATGTGGGTTGCCTAGTGTGGGTTGCCTAGTGCGGGTTGCCTAGTTACGGGTTGCCTAGTTACGGGTTGCCTAGTGTGGGTTGCCTAGTGTGGGTTGCCTAGTATGGGTTGCCTAGTGCGGGTTGCCTAGTGTGGGTGCCTAGTGTGGGTTGCCTAGTGTGGGTTGCCTAGTGTATGTTGCCTAGTGTGGGTTGCCTAGTGTGGGTGCCTAGTGTGGGTGCCTAGTGTGGGTTGCCTAGTGTTGGTGCCTAGTGTGGGTGCCTAGTGTGGGTTGCCTACATGTAGGTAGGTTTGCCTAGTGTGGGTTGCCTAGTGTGGGTTGCCTAGTGTGGGTTGCCTAGTGTGGGTTGCCTAGTGTGGGTTGCCTAGTGTGGGTTGCCTAGTGTGGGTTGCCTAGTGTGGGTTGCCTAGTGTGGGTGCCTAGTGTGGGTTGCCTAGTGTGGGTGCCTAGTGTGGGTGCCTAGTATGGGTTGCCTAGTGTGGGTTGCCTTATATAAATCAGGGTTCTGCCCACGGTGGTCGGTGCCGGAAAACCCGACCGGCACTCATGATTCCCCGACCACCACGAGCAGAATTATTTCGTTTTCCGACCACCACACATTTTCCTTCCTTTTTTTTGCCCATTTCCTACAAAATATTTTGAACATCGTGTACAAATTTTAATTTACCAGTAAAAAGCTTCATCCAAAGTTTTGAGTAGCCTACTTCTTTGGTTTGAGTCTATTTTAATGATCCAGGATCGAGCATCCCTCCCGCCTGTACGATGTACATTATATCCAACGAAACTCGCATTGATTTCACAATGGTTTCCATCACGCTGATTATATAGCTTTACGCTTGGAATAACATGATACCAGTTTCATCATGTTGCGTACCCTATTCTATAGCGTTTAATACAACGCAAAATGAATTGCAGAGTAAGCACCATGCTGTAGATGCTGTAAATTGTTTTCCCATGGCGGTAAAGGCGTGCGCGCACTATGGAGGCCTACATTCAAGGCACAGCTGCAGGGCGCACGTGTGTAACCACTCCGTGCACGATCGAAAGGAAATCGACTTGACCGTACCAGGAAAAACAATTCTGGCACTAAAGAAATCCTGGGGCAGAATCCTGTAAATGTGGGCTGCCTAGTGTGGGTTGTCTAGTGCGGGTTGCCTAGTGTGGGATGCCTAGTGGGGGTTGTCTAGTGTGGCTTGCCTAGTGTGGGTTGCCTTATGTGGGTTGCCTAGTGTGGGTTGCCTAGTGCGAGTTGCCTAGTTATGGGTTGCCTAGTGCGGGTTGCCTAGTGTGGGTTGCCTAGTGTGGGTTGCCTAGTAAGGGTTGCCTAGTGTGGGTTGCCTAGTGGGGGTTGCCTTGTGTG
Source organism: Plazaster borealis (assembly GCA_021014325.1). Classification (NCBI taxonomy): domain Eukaryota; kingdom Metazoa; phylum Echinodermata; class Asteroidea; order Forcipulatida; family Labidiasteridae; genus Plazaster; species Plazaster borealis. Next base: position 13,729,741 of record CM037463.1, read on the forward strand.
GGTTGCCTAGTGTTGGTGCCTAGTGGGGGTTGTCTAGTGTGGCTTGCCTAGTGTGGGTACCTAGTGTGGGTGCCTAGTGTGGGTTGCCTAGTGTGAGTTGCCTAATGTGGGTTGCCTAGTGTGGGTTGCCTAGTGCTGGTTGCCTAGTTATGGGTTGCCTAGTGTGTGTTGCCTAGTGTGGGTTGCCTAGTAAGGGTTGCCTAGTGTGGGTTGCCTAGTGGGGGTTGCCTTGTGTGGGTTGCCTAATGTTGGTGCCTAGTGTGGGTGCCTAGTATGGGTGCCTACTAGTGAGGCTGCAGAGTGCATGCAGGTTCACAGAGTTGACACGAAGTCACACAGTGCACCCCCCACACTGCATCCACTCTAAGCTTAATTTTACTGCTTACGTTGTACATACATGTAGTGTTAATTTATTTTACAGTGAATGTACTCCTAAAAGGGCACTGTAGACACTAATGTGTACATATGGTAAATACATTACTTTGTGAAACAAAACAAATATGAAAAGTCAACAAACATTTCATAACATTTGTACAACAGTAAACATGTTTTCAGGTGATATGACATTTTATATTCTCACTTCTTCTACTTTTAAAGTGGCCTGTAGTTTCATCATTGAATGCTCTTATTGTATAAAGTTGATGCTGATATACTCTGTTGTTTTTTTCAGGTTGTGTCAATGATCTGAAGAAAGATTCCCATGATTCTCAACTGCCAATCACAGATGATTCTTTAGCTCTGCACAAGTTCTGTGCTAAACTTGAATACCTTCTTCAGATAGAAATGAAAAGTAGGTTACAATATGGAATGTAGTTACATGTACACATGTATGTAGCAGTATAACGGTTGCCATTTGTGATATGCTCTGTGTTCAAGAAAACATAGGCATAACACTGAAGAAGACAGTTTTTTCACTTGCTCATATAGATAGAAATTACCGATCACACTTTTACTTATTGTTCAAATGTAGTTATGTGCATTGTTTGTCAATGATACTTATAGGTCGTACAGGCTTGCTTGGGGGTCGTCGTGATTATTGGGACTACTTCTATAAATGCATATGTAAAGTCAAAGGACTGAATGATGGACTGAGATTTGTCAAAGCAATGTCAGAGGTAAGTACAAAATAACCACATATATCAAATGTTAAAACAATACACTATGTACTTGGTTTCAATTTGTCAGAGATGTTAGAACTTAAAGAAACTGAAACTGAAAAACTTTACAAGATTAAAAATCACTTTAGCTGGAGAGGGTGTGCACTTAATGGTAAAAACTAATCTGTTAAGTACATAAAGTATCCACTTGACTACTAGTCCAGCTGGTTGTTGGTAACAATGACACATGTTGGAGATTTATTGAATTGTTGTACACATCTTTTGAGGAAAGTTTTTATACTTATTTTTCCCGAACAGCCCCTGTTCAACTTTTGTTCATTGTATGTATAAACATAATATGTCCTCATTTGGAAACAATGGAGAACAAAACGGCCTAATTTGACATTACGGTAGAAGGGGAAAAATTGGTTGTCACCCAAAATAAGAGTGTGCGTGTTTGTATTTGAGTATTAATCCTATTTTAGTCAAGGTAGGCCAGCTTGTACTCATACAGGCAATTTTTGTCCCATTCCGATACTCGCCCAAAACAAGAGAATAATAGTATGGGCCTTCAGTGAGTCTCCCTAGGATACACTGTTGTAGTTTTCAAAGATAACAAAGATATTGAGGGACCTCAAATTTGGCACTCGAATATTAAGCTTGTACATTGATTGATCCTGATTCAATCTACTATGAAATGTAATAAGGTGTCATGTTCTTGTTGATTACATAGGTCAAGTCATCTCTTGGACGTGGACGCGCTTTCATTCGTTACAGTTTAGTTCACCATAGGCTAGGAGATAGTTTACAACAGTGCATCTCTAATACCAAGATAACCAGGTATGTTTTGTATCTCAAATGAACCAATTATTATGAACCCATGGTAATCAGTGTACTCATTGAACTGGGACTAAGGGACACTAACCCACTTATTAATTCAACCTTGCTCTTTTTTCTCAGCATGCCTTGCTCAATCATAACCCTTAAAGTATAATATGGCCTCATCCGAATTGGCGGATACAGCTACGGCTACGACTGTTGCTATTCTAATTTGAATGTGCAAATAAATGGCACAGTCTATTTAGACCTGTGGTTGATCTCACTTGATTCACACGTTCAAACATGGTAGGCATATTGGTCAAGAGCAAACTGTTCCCCTCTCGTTCTTCTTAAATCTTGTGACATCTTTAACTAGATGCAGTTTAGGGTGACCTTGTAAACATGGTGTATTTGAAGTGGGATTACTTCAAAATACTTGCATTTTGACTTGGAGTGCTAAGCGCCTATAACTAAATGCATCATTAATGCTCATCAGTTTTTGACAAGCGTGTGGCAAAAAAGTAATTTTCGGGAGCCAATCAGTGTTGTTTGTCAATGACTCCCTTCCGAGAGAGATTAGTGCGGCATGGTGCCCATGGGAACAATGTTGGCAAACATGGTTTCATTTAGGATGAGACAAGGTTGGGAAAATTCAACCATAAAATCTATGGATCCAAATGCATACAGCAGTCTATCTGCATCAGCAATTTGATGCTATTAGTATTAATGCAACACGGCCTCAATTTTCAAAGTATTTCTTATTTAATTTCGCTTCCTATTGTACAACAGTTGGGAATGAATTTTTTTTTTTACTTGAAACTTGATTTGCTAGTAATTCACGTTTATGAGAAAAAACATGACAAATTGTGTCATTGCTAATTAATGACATTTGACCCCCTGTTTCCATTGTTCCTTTCAGTGAGTGGTACAACATGTCAGCAATTCTTCTCAATGCCATCCATGGGGCAACCATTATCAATGCTCTATATGACTTGAATGATATTCAGTTTGACCTGGCACCAACTGGGTATGACCTTGACACTGCTTGGCCTACCTTTGCTCGTAAGACCCTTGGTGCACCTAGTCTGTATTTATGGACCCCTCCTAGTAGGACCACTAGTACCAGTAGCATCAATTCACAGGTAACAAGCAATTGATGGAGTATGGATAAGAATTTATCTTTACTTTCATTTGTATTTATTAAAACAGCTATAGATATTCTATGAGAATTCCTTTTCAGCCATAAAGTATCAAGATAAAGAAATAGAATATTTTAGTTAGCATCTTTCATATCGGGCCATAGGCAAAAATGGCGGCCATGTCTCACTCAAGACCATCCTGCAGAGATTGACTTTAACCTTTTTCAGTGACTAGCCAGCGTTGCAGTGGTACCAGTTAGCTTGTGTTTCACTAATCCACCAGCTTTTCACTGGTCCTTATTTTTAATTTGAATGGGGCTTGAATTTGATGCACTGTGAATGGTCTGTTTAGACAATGGTCATATGGATAATTTGGAAGCATTGAACAAGCCAGCCAAGTGTTTTAACTGGCATATAGCTGTCTGTCAGCACTCACTGGTGTCAGCACTCACTCTTTATTACCAGCTAATGCCAGGGATCTTTCATCTTTTCATTCCAAACTGACAAAACTATTTTCTCGGATTCATTTATTTTTTTCGGAAGCACTGGGATTTTTTATTCTCTATCGAATAAATACCATATTCACACACTTTTAATCCCAAAACCTTGGCCGTGAGACATGGCCGCCATTTTTGCCTATGGCCTGAACCAAGGCTGGAATCTCGGTCCACTCAGACTTGCCTCCATTGAACTGAAATACAATGGTGGAAGCCTCTTGATGCCATGTAACCCTCTTCTTATAACAAAAGAACAAAGGCCTGGAATCAGGGATTACACAATGACCCGCTGCACAAAGGTAGAATGTTAGTATTATTCTCACCACCATCTGTCGTCTTTGTGGGTGAAATGAAGCCTTGCAGGGTGAGTGCATGCTGTGTGCATGCTCCGTAATGGAAAGTACGGTTGACCTTTATTTCAGTCGTCCAGTGTGACACAAAAATACAAAAATCATGTCCCCTGGCATGCATCCGGCATGCGTCCGGTTAATATATTTGCAGAATCCACAATAATCTGTAAATATTTCTTCCAATGAAACTATGTTAAAGACCAGATTGAACGAAAGCGGTAACAAGTGATCTTTGCTGAAATTCATTTAAAGGCACCTGGCAGTGGTATTTTGTCAAAATAAAGCTTTTGTCGTTAATATATACATTTTGATGAGTGGAATGTGAATAAACAATTAACTAAGGTTAAAAAATTGTGTTTTTATTTTAATTCAAATTTAAAAATAGGCCCCCCGTTTACATGGCGCTGTTCGTGATGTCAATCGAGGCGCGGGATATTGAAAAGAAAATGTGTAGTCTGGCCCTGTACATTACGTCTTGGTACCTGATCAGTATGATGCGTTTTCGTATTCGGACGTCACCCAATGCAATCCTAGGACAGTGTACAGTCGACGTTTATACAAGGTTTTCTATGTCTTAAAAAACGGAAGATACGAGCACGGTCATAACGAGAACACGGATAATACGAGGTATTTTAGCGGCCGCCATGATGACAAATCGGATCGGCGCGCCGTGGCGCGGCATACAGCTCAAGTCGATCCGAACACCAGAAACATGTTCGCTGCAGCGCTGAAAACGATGTCGGACCGGACCACTTTGCCCTCGTTAGCCTGACTTTCGATGCCCGTAACTGCCTATATTTGGGATCCGCAGGAAACGAATGCTAACTGACCCCATCTTTAGTCATTTTGCTGCATCCAGCAGCAATACACCTGGTCGGCATTGCCGTGAAAATGCACGAAAAATCCTTTTTTTGGGATAACCAAACGAAACGTACAAGCTCACTACTTGCACGTAAATGCAGGCAAGTTCGAGGGGGGTTGATGTTCGATCGCGGCGAAGTCTGCCTCGATTGACGTCACAAAAAGGGATGGGCGGAGTCGCCCTCAAACAACTTTATCAATTTTTTAAACATATAAATCGTGACAAACAATTACTCAAAAAATCGTTTTGTTGTTAATATACATATACTCTTCTGTAAAAAAAAAGAAAGAAACTATTTCCAGGTGCCTTTAAAATCATGTTTTCAATCAATAAGTAACTTGAGGTCACATGAGATTAAACAGATTTTAATTGTAAAAAAATCCAATCGTTTTGAATACCCTTCTCCGGTGCTTTTCGGACAGATTCGGGAAAAGCCCTGTTACTTCATCCACGTTACGTCATATGTGGGAGCTCCATTTTGTATAAACTTTTGTTACAACACGGAGGTATAACAAAGCAACATCCTACAAATGACGTCAAAGTATTGTCATTTTGACATAAGCCGTTAACGGTAGAAGTGTAGCTAGTTTTGTTAAACCTTAAGGTTGGGGCCTAATTTTGTGGTTGATAATTACGAAAAACTCAGAAGTGTAAAAATATCAAAATTACACGTAAATGATAAACAAACACATTATAAGCAAGTTTAAATGCTTTCCTGTTTACTCAAGTAGCTTTTGATGATTGCCTTTATCACAATCTTCAGTCACAGGCTTATTCAATGTGGTAATATTTTATATTTTGCAGCTCAGCACCAGTGACTCATCATATCCTAATAGTCCAATGACTGACTCAAGACCTTCTCCTCTAGGAGATCAACTCGTCCATCTTCAAAAGGAATTTGAGGAATGTGAGCTTGTGAACAGACAACTGAGGCAGAGAATAGACCAGCTGGAGCAAGACAATGAAGACATTCATCACATGGCACAAGAAACTGAGGAGTCTATGACTGCCTTAAAACAGAACTCAGAAAAACGGAACTCAGATCTCCAAGAGCAGATCATTAAACTGGAAGAAAAACTAAGTTCTAAAGAAGCAAAACTGCTTGGGATTGAAAGTAAGTGGAAAGCAAGAGTTCAGGATGCTGAAAAAACAGCTTCTGATTTACATGTGCGCATTGAGGTGCTGAATAAACGGCATGAGAGCAGAGAAAAAATGCTGATTGAATCTGAGAAAGATCTAAGAGATAATCTAGCAATGGCTGAAAACTCTGTCACTGAGTTGAAACAACAAGAAAATAATCATCAGCTTGACTTGGCAACTAGGACTGCATCAGAAATGAATGCTAAAGAAAAGGTGTCTGACCTGGAAAACAAGCTCGCTGATGCAGAAAAACGCAATTTGGACATGATTACAAGAATGAATGATATTGTCCTAGATAAAGATAAGAAAGTGTCTAGTCACTTTGAATCAGCCAGTAAGGTCCATGAGCTTTTAGCAAGACTGGAAGGAGCAGAAACAGAGAAACTTGAACTTAAAGGAGTCACGGAGGAACTGATACATAAACTACAGCTCATTGACACTCAGAGAACTACGGAAAGTGAATCAAAGCAGCGGTCTGCTTCAGAAAAGGAAATGGAACATCCACCTGAAAAGGGATCAGCCAGTGGTGATGAATATCTTCATCAAATCAAAGAATTGGAAAATACGAACAAGAAACTTACTTCCCTTAATGCAGAAGCTGCTAAGAAAGTTGAGAACCTTGAAGCAGCCATACAGAACATTGCATTGGAAAAAAGTACTTTTGAGAAACAAGTTATTGAAGCAAGAAGGACAATGTCAAATCTCGAGGAAAGTGAATGGTTATTAACCGAGCAAATTGAAGAGTTACAAAAAAATATTGCATCTACTGAAAAAGAAAGAGATGACTTAACTGATAAGGTTGCATTTTTAGAAAACAGAAACAGGGCATTTGAAGGTGGGTTGCAGGAAAGGGAAGAAGATATAATATCTTTAAAGAAAGAGAATTCTAGACTTTTGGAGTCACTGGGATTTTCAGAGAAGGAACTCTCATACATGAAATCTGCTTGCCAGCAGTTAGTACAAAATCTTGAGCAGTATAACACTGACAGTCATTCTGAGTTAGTTGAGTGTACAGATAATCCTGAGATGCATATTGAAGCTTATCAAAAAACAACCGCCACTACTCATGAAAATGAGGACATTGGTGCACATACATCATTGTGTCTTTCACTTCAATCAAAAATCAACACCATACTTACTGGAAAAGCCTCCATAGTCGCTCAATTACAGAGAGAAGGAACTGTTTTAAAATCTCACAATGCCAAGATACTTGCACAGCTCAAGGAGAAGGAAGAGCTGGACAGCATGGAAGTGTCTAATTTGCGAGAGACCATAAAAAGTCTCCAGGGCCAACTAGCTGATGCTGGCTTGCGGTCTGAATCACAAAAAGGGTTAGCAACGGAAAAAGAAAAAGAACTAAGTGGGTATGCAGAGCAGATGAACATATTAAGACAAAGAGTTTCCGATCTCAAAGAGAGTGTTGTCCAAAAATCCTTAGAACTGGAAACTATTCAGCAGAACCTTGGTCAGTCTAACAACCAAGTAGAGTCTTTAAAAGTAGCTCTGAAAAAGAGTCAAAGGGAAAAGGAATTTTTAGGAACTAGTATCTCTTCTACTGGGAAAGCTTTTGAAACGTTGCAAGCTGAACATGAACAACTTCAAAAGGAGACCCAAGAACTTCAGAGGTATAATGAAGAGTTACATGGAGAATCAAATAATTTAAAGCAGATCAATAGAAATATGGAAAACATGATGGAAGACTCACAAAGGCTGCAAAAAGAAAACATCTCCTTGGAACAAGTCTTTGAGGATCGGAAACAAAAAATGATCAAAGAGCATGAAGATAAAGTTGAGTTTCTTACGCATCAGTTTAACATGATGAAGGATGAGCTGGACAATGTGAGTGCTGATAAAGCAGAACTGGACAAGCAACATCATGAAATGTCAGTCAAACTCAAAGAAAGGCAAGAAAATTGTGAACTAATGGAAACAGAAAGGAATGAAATCAAGAAAACCAACGATGAATTAAATGCAGAGGTCTCAAGAGTGAATGAATTATCACAGCTTATTCAGTCTGAGAAAGAAGAGGTAGCAAAAAAGTTGGAGCAGCTTAGCTCTGAGATGTTTCAGGCACTGGAAGAGAACACTACAAGGATGTTGCGTCTTGAGAATGAACTTCATGATGCTAGGGAGGAAAAGGACAACGAGAAGAAATGGGTCAGTGAGCTGGAAGTAGAAATAACAGATACAAGGGAGAAGTTAAGCAAAGCTGAGCAAAAGTAAGTTCAAGATCCATAGAATAACACGAAAGTACACCTAAATCCATTTCCCAGTGCTTGATTGCTAGCACTAAAAAATCATGATCTATTGTATAACATTATCATGTAGGCAGTGTGCTCGTAGTTCATTAAGATTGCATGATATTTGTATGTCCTTAGATGTGATGTAAGCACAGAGCAACTTAGTAGTCTTCAATGTGTCATGGAACAAGAGATATCTGCTCTGAAATTTCAGCTGAGCTCTGAGGCTTTAGAGTACCAACAGAACATACAGGTAGTGTTAATGTAAAGAGCATTGATGCTCAGCATGTGAAGTGAGTTCCCCTTGAAGCCTTTATATAACAGTCAAGCAAATTGCCACAAGTATGTCTTCTAATGACAATAACCATTTCCTTGTACATGTTGTGAGTTGTGATTGGTTGTGATAGATTATTGCAGTCTTGTGCAAACGATATATAAACTGGTAATCTAATGTGAAAAGTATTTTAAAATGACCGACCTGCACCAAATCCCACAACATTCTCCTTATCTACTGCAATAGTGTTTTCCTTTAGGGAATAACAGTGTGAGGACCTGATTTATACCTCGTGGTAATTATTGGTTTATTTAAAAAACAAAAATAAATATTGCAGTCCAAAGGCATTATGATTTTCTTACACGAATTTGTTAATGCATTTCATAAATGTACTGCACTTGTGGTCAGTTTCCACATTATATGAAGAGCAATTTGACAAACTGTTCAACAATAAAATGAAGTCCTTACTAAATGCAAGGCACTTTTAAATGACCATTTCATGTTTTTGTGTGCTTTGAATGATTCCTTTATTTTAACAAATTGTATTTTATATTGAAGGGTTACAAGGATCGTGAGGCAGATCAACAGGGGTTACAACAGAGACTTACTGAACTAGAGGAGAATACAGAAAGTATCCAGGCCACACTAGATGAAACCAGAACACAACTACAACAACAGCAGCAAAAGGTAAAACAATCAATGCAAATACTTGCATATTACAGCGATTTCTGTATTATCGGTTTTTAAAGCACCAGGGAGATACTGTGGTGGGAGATAAATAACTTATATTCAGTTATTCTTCATTACCAATTATAAATACTGATTATTCATGTGTCATAAAAAATGATATGTATTTGGGGATTGTAAACATCTGTTAATACTAACTTGATAATTCTGTCAAATCATCAGGAGTCCATGTGATCCCGTAACTTGATTCTTTCTTGTCCCAAAGGCTATGGAAGCTATGGAAGCCTTGTCTGAGAAGGAGGTTGAGCGGAGTGTCCTTCAGGAAGCAATACAGCAGGTAACATTAAGTGTCATCTTGTTGGGGTCATAGTGGGATTATGTTAAGGGTTTGGATCAGAATGTAAGGTCAATACATGCTCTTATTTCAAATAAATGTAGAACCAGTGTCTGGCTGAAGAGAGATTTTGTTACAGGCTCATAGCATGCGGCCAGGCGCGGATCCAGGGGGGGCGTGGGGGGCGCACGCCCCCCCTTCTTCATATAAAAAAAAAAAAAAAAAGAGGGAGAAAAGAAAAAAAGAGGGAGAGAGAGAGAAGGGGAGGGAGAAATGGGGCAACAAACTTCATTTATCATTTTGCTGCTTTGAATATTTTCACGCCCCCCCCGTTTGGAAAATCCTGGATCCGCCCCTGGCGGCTGTTGACAAGATAAAGTAACTTACAATTGCATAATTGCTTGAGTATTCCAACGTGAGTCCATATTCTTCCATGTGATAAGTAGAATTTAATGGAAACGGTTTTAATTTTAAGCTGATGTGTTCCAACAACCCATCCAGAAAATTTTATTTGGTTTTCAGAAAGAGCTTTGAGTGATCATGAGTATTTTTCTCCTAAATCCTGTCATGAACAGTTGTGTAGATCAAGGTTCATGAAGAGCAACTCATCGTGTCATCACCAGACGAAATATTTATGCTGTTGCTAAAACTCTTCAAAGTAGTTTAAGTGACTGCTCAGAATTCATGTGCATTTTGACTCGAAACATTTGTTTCTAATTTAATTGCAGATGTCCAAATCAATGGAAGAACTTCAAATCAGAAACTTGAACAGTGAGGTAAAAGTATGTGTTGAAAAATTACCTTTATAAGCCCACAAAACCATGAATTTAATTTGTTACGTACCTGTTGAAATACACTGAGATATATATGCGTGGTACAGTATTTGTGGTAATTTGTGGTAAGTGATTATCTTGGTATTGATTTACCTAGGAGGAACTTGGAATGTTAAAGGTTTCTCAACAAGGCAGTCAAACATCGTTAGAAGCTAAACTGTCTGAACTTCAGGCTGACAATGTGGACTTAAAAAAGCAGATTATTAAACTCATTAGGTGAGTACATTTACTTCTTAGTCATCATTGAAAATGTTTCTTCCTCTATGTGTTCAGTTACTATTGCTTTAGGTGGCTGTGGTTTGGTTACTCGTCAGGACTTCCCCTAATGATAAAACAAGATTCCTTACTCCTCATGTACAGACAAATGCCCAGAGAAATATGAAATTGGTTAACCCTTTAGAGACCATAGCGGGCGGAAATGGCTTGTACCAAAATGCTCGTAGCGGCCGCAAACGACTGCAAGATCTGACGTATTTCCACTCCAACAAAAAGGTCAAAGTAATGGTCTTGTCCTGAATTGACATTTTCCAATGTTTTCCACGTTAACATAATTATTATCTTTCTAAAAACAAGATTTTCTTTTGTTTCATGTTCTTTTTCAGACACTTTGACATCAAAAAATTGTGTTAATAACTTGACAATATTAGCCATGTCTGGGTGTATGGTAATGGTTATACAGAAACAAATGATCTCTAAAGGGTTAATTGATTATTCATAGTCTTCACCCTGACTCATGCCAAAGGTTGGTCATGTAAAGTCTAGCTTGTCTTTGTGATGACTTCTACCTGAAATGAGTTGACTTACTCTAAAAACAACTCACTTGTAATTATTAGTGTATTGTTTGTTTACGATCAGAGATAAAGATACTTTGTGGCAGTGGACTGATAAATTGGATTACCAGCGTAAGATAAAGGCATCAGAGAGATGGATCGATGATAATGAGGTATGTACATGTATATGTGCACAACAGCAATCCAAAAGCAGCATGTCATATTATTCAAACAGAAAAAAACATGAAAAATTGACATTTCAAGAGAGGTCAAACCAACAAGATAATGATAAATTGAGGTGGTTAGTGAAGGAGTGAAAATATTGTAAAAACAAGTTTACAAACACAAGTTAATAATAACTGACTTTTTTGAAACACTGTAGCCCACCAGAAGCCTGTTGATTCATCCACACACAGAGATTTTAGGGTATGGGAGCATTTAACAAATTTGATGGCAATTGAAGTTATCAAAGAAAAAACATTTTGTCATCAGTAATTAACGCAAAATATAAACAACAATGTTTAACATGTTGTTTTCCCATCTGCCGTGGAAATGTCAAACCCATGCTCACCGACACTTTTATATATCAAATAATTCCAACAAACTTGTTAAACCAGAACTGATGGCCCAAAGGAAATGTGCAATATTGAGGGTCAGAATTCGTCGTTCAGCAACGAAATCACAAATTTTTGCAAATCGTTTTTTATACAAATGATTAATATACTCATTAACTTTAACATTTGCAAGTTTCAGTACTTAATATGTGATAGTTTTGTAATTACACTGATAAGTATAAACGGCGTATCACTAGATTTGTCATGTCGTGTTTTCACGAAGTGACCTATCTGTTGGACCTATGGAAGCATTGTATTTGAATAAAGTGACCTATTGCAATAGGTCTCAGTATGCATTGGTTTGTACACAGCCCTCTGTGGGCAAAACTCGTTTTCATTTTCATGTTTAGGAATGAATTACTCATTAAGTAGTTGCAGTTCTGTACGAATAAAGTAATAATAATAAATAATAATAAGACTTGTAATGCGCACATATCCACCCTGCTGGGTGTTCAAGGCGCAGTAAAAACCAAAAACAAAACAAAACAAAACAAAGAAAAAACAGACACAACAAAATTAGTCCTTGAAAACCTGTGACATAAGATAAGTTTTGAGAAGAGATTTGAATTTTGTGGTACAAAGACAAGATCTAAGATTAAGTGGTAGAGAGTTCCAGATGCGTGGCGCAGCTGAAGAAAAAGACCTGTCACCCCATGAGTGTCGAGACTTGGGTTCAATGAGGAGAAGCATGGAACTTGATCGAAGATTCCTTGATGGAGTGTAAACTTGAAGTAGTTCAGAAATATAGTGGGGAGCCTTGCCATTAAGTGCTTTGTGGACAATGAGCATCAGCTTGAAGATGATTCGTTGAGAGATAGGGAGCCAATGTAGTTGTTTCAGAATGGGGGTGATAGAACAGGATTTTCTAGACAGTGTCACAATGCAGGCAGCGGTATTTTGGAGGCGTTGAAGACGGGAAATCTGGTTGTTAGGAAGACTGTAGAGAAGAGCATTGCCGTTGTCAAGACGAGAAGTAACAAATGCATGAATGACCTTTTCAGTGGCACTTTTGTCCAAGTACTTGCGAATCTTACCAATATTCCTGATGTGATATGATGACAGACGAACGATGTTGTTGATGTGTGGTTGAAGTGTCATCAACAAATCAAAAATAACCCCTAAGTTCCGAGCTTGCAGCGAGGGAGCTATCCGAGCATCACCGATGGAAATGTATGGCACTGAAACCTTTGTTAACTGTTGACGTGACCCAAATAGAAGGAACTCTGTCTTATCATCATTTAACTTCAGGAAGTTTTGTTGTGTCCAACGTCGAATCTCTTGGATGCATTTCTCAAGTCTTGCAATAGATGCATTGGCGTTTTCTTGAGAAGATTTAAACGTGATGTATAGCTGAGTGTCGTCTGTGTACACATGGTAATTCAGATTAAATTTCAGGATGATGTCACGAATCAGTAAAGTGTACAGCGTAAACCACTGCGGGCCCAGTACCGACCCCTGTGGCACAGAGTAGTTCAAAACAACAGGGTCTGATAACGCGGTGCCAATACATACATGCTGAGTTCTATTGTAGAGATACATTTGCACCATGCTAGGGCTGTGTCCTCTATGCCAAGGTGATTCTGGAGTCGAGAGAGAAGGATGTTGTGATCAACAGTGTCAAAGGCAGCACTCAAGTCTAGCAGGACTAGTGCTGTTAGGTTACCATTGTCCATTGCAGAAAGAATATCATTGCTCACACGGACTAGTGCAGCTTCTGTCCCATGGAAAGGCTTGTATGCTGACTGGAACACGTCGGACAGGTTGAAATTATGAATGTGATCAGAAATGCGTGATGAAACTACTCGTTCGATGACTTTTCCAAGATATTTTAAGTTTGCAACCGGTCTGTAGTTTTTGAATATCTCCTTGTCCAGGTTTGGTTTCTTGATGAGCGGCCTGATGTAGGAAACTTTGAGGCTATCGGGGAAACAACCGGAACTGAGAGATTCGTTTACAAGATTAGTGATGTAGGGTAAAAATATATCAATGTTTTGCTTCATCATGGATGTTGACACTGGATCCAGCTCACAGGATTTTGAAGGAGATTTCATAACAACCCTTTGAATCTCAGCAACAGTGGCAGGCTCAAACACAGATAGTCTACACTCTGGTTAAAGATGTGGCAATGTCTGCGGCACGTTATAAGGGACTGATGAAAATGATGAGCGGATGTCTGAAATCTTGGTGACAAAGAATTTCTGGAATTCATTTGCCAAGTCCTGATCATTGTAAGTGGATGGAAGGACGGGGGTTTTGGGTTTGAGCAACAACTTACCAATTATCTTGAAGAGCTTCTTTTGATCTCCTGAGGATTCTTGTACTTGGGATGAATAATGGGTGATCTTTGCCTGGTTGATCAAATTCCTGACTACTTTACATTGGTTGCGATATTCTTGTCGTTGTATTTCCAATTTGCCATTTTTCCGCCATTTCCGCTCAAGTTGACGACAGATCTTTCTTGCTGTACGAATATCATCATTGAACCAGGAAACTTCAGTTCGGACCTTGACTGATCTTGTTTTCCAGGGTGCGTATTTATCCAAGATGTCACTGATAGTACTCTCATATTGGCTGACATAGGAATCCAAGCAGTCGTGATCAATGTTTCCACATGTTTCCACTGTCGGCTCTTTATAGTGACGGTTGGGACTTTGGGCTTGCACAGACTCAAGTTACACATGACTGCATAATGGTCTGAGAATCCAGGTAGAATAACAAAGTTTGAGACAATAGGTGGGGTGATGTCACGAGTTATGACAAGGTCCAGGCAATGACCGAGACGATGAGTTGGCTCCTTGATATGCTGGGTAAGACCGAAAGCCTGAAGTAGATGCTTAAACTGGTTTGCATTGGTGTTGTGGATGTCATCAACATGAATGTTAAAGTCACCGGTGATGATGATTTCCGATGGATGAAGGAGATATTCCAAAATCAAATCAAGTAGTCAGCTTTATTTAAAAATATATCAATAGTAAGCAGACTCCGAAACAGCAGTTTGAAAAATAAAGTATCTTCAATTGCGATTTTCTCAAGACACAGATTTTTGGGCTGTGGACAAGATAGGTCACTTCGTGGTACAGTATGAGCAATGAATTGTAAACGTAAGGAAAACTAAAATGACTAAACATTTGAAAGTTGTGTACCAATCCAATTGGTGTTAATGATGCCTTTGCTCCTAACAACAAGCTTTTAGTTACATGTACTTAATATTTAAAAGTGACAGTCATGTCATTCCACATTATAGTTCCTCTTTATAATGATACAATGATAAAAGCTTTTTAATAGGAAAACTTAGAAAGATTAAAGCTTTTAAAACTTATTAGATTCTTTTGAGATCTTTATAATGACCACTAGTACGTTTATACACAACATCTCTTACATACAAAGTACAAGATTTGAGCTTACAGTAACAGTTTCTTGCAGAGAACAGGTCAGCTCTTATATTGGTTCATAGGCGTACATCAGGGGGGGGGCTTGACCTGCCCTCCCAAAATCGGGCGAAACAGGGAAATTTTCTGGCACAGCAAGAAGAACAAAGGTTTGCAAAAGAAAGCAAAACAGACTTTTTATCTGGTATTAGAAATTGGCACTTATGTTTTTATCTGATTTTTATATATGTTTTTATCAACCCCTCTGCCCCTCTCAACCAAAAAGTCCCCTTATGAGAATGTAGTGGTTATTGGTTGTGGAATTGTTGCTGCAATGAGTAATGACTGTTACTACTGATACTATCTACAGGTGACTCATTGTATGCAATGCCGTATAGAGTTCTCCTTGATTATTAGACGTCATCATTGCAGACTGTGTGGTCGTATCTTCTGCACCAAGTGTGCTAGCTGCTATGTATTAACAACTCATAGTCGGTATGTTTTGGGAGAGAGAACTAGTTTCATAAAAGTAGGATTTACACAAAAACCATAAGATGCATATAAATAAATACAATCAATAGTTTGAAGCGTACATTTGATGCAGGGAGACCTAATTATGTGACATGAAATTGGTATTAGAGTTTTTTTTTAAATTCAAAAATACTTTTTCAATTGGTTTTAAATTTTGATAAAGCATACTGTCTGACTAATATTTGTGTTATTATTATTATATGACTACAACATGTAATGATCCTGGCGGTAGCAATTCACAACTTTAAGAATAAACCAAACAGCTGTTTTCATCGCAATCACCTCTTTCTGAAGATATTTTTTACATTGAATACCCTTAAACGGAACATTGCCTTCGGATTGGGCGCTTTGGGCTATAAAAGTGTTTGTCATGAAATTAATATGGTTGGAAAGATGTTTTAAAACTAGAATATAATGATTCACACAAATATCCCTCGAAATTGTAAGGTTTTCCTTTTACCTTGTGAATTATTAGAACCAAATTTTGGACTCAACAAAAGTACAGACCGTGTTAGTTCATGAAGTAAAAGGAAAGCCACACAATTTCAAGTGCTATCTATGTGAATCATTATATTCTACTTTAAAAACATCTTTCCAACCATATATTTGTAACAAACACTTTTTATAGCCCAAAGTGCCCAATCTGAAGGCAATGTGCCCCTTTAAGATTAAAACATTTTTGTTGGTTTGTGTGGGAAGTTATGTGAAGCCCATACTCTTTCACAATTGGATGTGTCGTGGTGTGGGGGCATTAAGATGGTCACCAAGTAGAGGTTGAGGCTTGCGTCTCTTCTGAGTTCCAAAGTGTGTACTTTAGGGGTTACAAACAACTACTCGGACAGCAGTTCAAAAGTAATCTATTTAAATTGTTTTTTACAGCAAGAAGTCTCGTGTATGTGAACAGTGCTTTGTTGTACATCAGCATGCTTCTGAGGTGAACCAAACCTTGACTACAACATTATCAACACCGGATAGCGATGATGAGTTGTCTCAAGATACACTGGCTACAAGTAGATCTTCTATTGGTTCTAATACACATCTGCATGATGCATTGGAATCAACAACAGATGCAGTATCTTCAAAAGAAGGGTCTTCGTCAACAGATGGTTCAATCTCTCCTATCAAGGTGCCCATAATGACATCAGGGCAAGCTGTAAAGGAAGAGGCATCGATTGACCATCAGATTGCGTCTCTTGACCTTCAGACTGCATCTCTTGACCATCAGACTGAAGACACTGTCACTACACCCGTCTTCAAGACATCTTCCCAAGAGGAAGGTATGGACACATCAGAGCAAGATGTCCAACTAATACCAAGTAGTAAGAAAGTAGAGAGTGTTCAAGTGACTGGGAGTGAATCAAGGTAACTATACACTATTAATGATTGCAAAGTATGAAACAGGATTTATTAGTATAGTGCCTGATACCCAACCCAACATCTCCAGCTCTTTTTGTATTATCATGTGCGTATTTTCACATTCCATGCTTTGAAACAGTTATAGATGCCACGTGATGTACAGTACTGCCACTACACACCGATGCTATATGGACACATACAGTACTTCAATCTGAATTTGTTCAAATGTCTGATTAAATCACACGGCTTCTCTCTGAACTGGCATATCATAACCTCAGTTGAATCAGATGATTTTTTTACTTTAAATGTTAGCCATAATGCAGTCTGTGCCCTTATTCTGTCCAAGCTGGACTATCGTTGTTTGTTAAGAGTTGTCTCACTGAAAGATATATCTTGCCTCCAAAGACTTCAAAACAGATGTGCTGGGCTGTTCTTTCAGATGCCAATACACTCCCACACCTCACCACTTTTGAGATAAATACACTGGCTCCCATTAGCCCAACGTATTGAGTTCCACACACTGGTCCATACCTACAAATCATTAAATCACAGTAGCCCAGATTATCTCTCTTCACTTCTTGCAATCCATGACTACTCTTACTCCCTTTGAAGCTCTGATGCTATATCCCTGGTGGATAGCAAGTCATGCAATCAAGCTGGTGGGTAAAACTAAAAGAGCATTTTCCATTGCTGCCTTCCGCTTATGGAACACTTTTCTTGTCTCCATCAGAAATGCAAAGACTGTTTCGTAAGACTCACCTATTCTGCAACGTGTAGCTGGTTGTCTCCATTACGTAATGTCTCTTTCCCTTTAAACCCTCCAGGGCATTTCTGTTTAGATAAACCTCCAATCAAAAATCAATATTCATGATTTGTTTACCTTCGACATGGTCCCATGTCACCTCCAGCTAGAGAGTTCTTCATTGCCATTGGTATTCTTATGTTTGGATTAATATTCAAAAGTTTGTACACCCTTTATTTCGCCTGGGAAGAATTGCCGTTTGTTAATACCACATGCATGGAGATTGTGCCTATGTTGATATGCTTGGTGTCATGAGACAACTGACTGTGGGTGCGTTCAATTAGCTTACACGTGTAAGTAAAACTTACACGAGAGCGTTCGATTAGCCATCACATGATACTCGTGTCTGCCCCGGTGTCAGCCACCACAGCCCCAGCTCGCGAGCGGGTCTCTGGTGGATGCCCGTGTGTAATGACGTAACTTCCGGCTGCAGACGTATCATACCAAGATGGCGGGGGACATGTTAAATTTGACGCGAGTACAAAACTACAAATTAATACACAGATTTATCGTCTATGAAACAATTAAGGCAAATCGAAAGGAAATGTACTTCCTGAAAAACAAACAGTTGGTGAGTGTGTACAAATTATGAATGATTTAATTAAATTGTGTCGTCACGGACATCAACATTTTCCAATTGAGCAGACGACGGAAATGACGGAGCTGTCTGTTTACACTTTTTA
Source organism: Plazaster borealis (assembly GCA_021014325.1). NCBI lineage: Eukaryota > Metazoa > Echinodermata > Asteroidea > Forcipulatida > Labidiasteridae > Plazaster > Plazaster borealis. The sequence goes on from CM037463.1 coordinate 13,748,137, forward strand.
AGTCGCGCTGCTACGCAACAACCTTTGACCTTAATATTCCCAGAGTGCCAATCGAAAACACTGCAGTGTTCGATTAGCCTTGTTTCGTGGCTACCACGAGTGTAAGTCCCCGGTCGGGGAAGCTATTGGAACGCACCCAATAGTTTGACCATAATCATGTAGGTTCACCCTTTGATTTGCTCTTCCCTTGGTGTATCACATGGAGAACAATATATACCGGTATGAGAACATAATTAGGGACTAATCACCCTAATTAGATGTGTGGAGGTTCTTCCTCACACATAATGTCTTTAGTGTATAGTTGAAAAGTTAGTGCCCTGCAGGGTTCACAATGACATTGATTCCCAAAATGGTGCAACCAAAATTATTGTGATGATGTCAGGTGAAATGGGTCAATACAGCAAAGTGCAAGAAGATTGTCAACAACACTCCATTTTCTTATTTTGTTTTGACAAAATAAATTACACAAGTACAAATTAATTGACTAGATTTAAACAGGTTAGTTCCTATGGCAAATAATCAAAGCATAGAGGGTTTGATGAATTTGCTCTTCCAAAACCAACGATGTACATATATTACCTGCAACCAGTTACTGCTGAAGGATTTGTATACACGCACAACCTTCTCGGATCTGCAAACGGAAACCTAATATTTAAAATTGTACATGGGGTGCTGCAGACAGCAGGTATACACTCTGAAACCATTTTTTTTTGTATTACAAAAACGAAGGGGTGATGTGTTAACACGACTGGACATTCAATAGTGAGTGCATGCACTCACAATGCTTCCCCTCATTTGCTCCATACAAAGAGAGACAAAGGGTATTAGAAATCATGCTCAAAATCTCCCTCTTCGGGGGGGGGGGGGGGGTGGGGGGGTTATTGTGTAATCCCAAATTCCAGACTGTCGTCCTCTTGTTAGGCTGTCACCATTGTGTTCGGCTTTGGGAGGTAATAAGTCCAAGATTCCAGCATGACATGGCTGATTATCAGTCAAGGGTTCGGACAATGCAGGGTAAACACATACCACCGGGTGCCTTTTATGAGAATGTTTGCTGTCTTTACTTGATTTAGTCATGGTTTCATTGTGACAACTTTATTCTAAAACAAAAATTTGAGGATTCTGATATTAAATCCTGTATGTGAACCTTGGAAAAATTTCAGAAACTTCAACAAGTGGTTAAGATGAAATCGTAAATGAAAGAACTACACAATGTTTATATTATGTTTATTTATAGTTTTGTTATGAGCTACATGTACATGTACATTATACATGTATTTTGCAACAACTTTGTAAGAAACACACCTACATTTATATCTCTCCTATCCTACAAGCATTGTGCTGGTTTCTTGTATGCCAAATTGTCACACTTAAGTTCTTTCTTATTTTCCACTCTCTTCTTTTCTCAACATGGGCTTACTGTTGATTCTTCATACTCTGACCAATGGTGTCTGGAGAAGTCCTTCAGACATGTCAGACAATTAAACATTTGCTTAGCTTAGCATTCAAAATGGGTTTTAACTTAGTATTTTGCCTGATATCCATGAGTGTGAGGGAGTGATGATGTGCAATAAAACACTATTACTATTATGACTGTAATGCTTTAAAAAAATGTCAAAAATATTTTTAAAAATACTATTTAATCAACATTCTTTAAACATGATATTCATCAATCAAACCCAAAATGGAAATAAGATCCTGATACTTATTGATAAAAACTTACTGGTCCTGGGTATTAGGCCTACTACGCGTACTATTTCTACATGTTGAATCACCAAAGGTTTACACAAAGCACTGCAAGGAAACCTAGGCTTCAGTAACAATATGGCTTCAATTCATGACCTCAGTATTTTAAAACAATAGTTGCAGAATTTATAAAGTAGAACATCAACACTGATTACAGGTATTTTTTCAATTTTGGGCAGTGGTGGTCAGCTGTATTCTGTATGATACATTTTGTCAATGGGAATTGTACATAGATTGTTTGTGTTGATAGTTTGATAGTCAAAGTACTATCGCAAGTTGCTCACCATTACACTGAGAACTGTCCAGAATAAGTCAATAAAAACACTAATTTTGCCTGTGCCACACCTGCTTCTTTCTCATTTCATGAAGTCAACATTCAAACCTCATTCATTTAATTTTAGCTATCATTCAGAGATTGATCAACCAGATAATCCAGTGATTGTATTAGACAGTCCTCTTCCATCTCGACACAACCTCCACCCCAGTGATAAGGATGATGAACCTGACTTTGATGTGATCAGTGAGGAAGAGGTTGTAGCTGCAAGGAATGAGCCATGTTCATTAGGTAGCCCTGTGAAGGTTGGGCATGTAGCAGAGTCAAGGTGGGCTATAGGCCATGCAGGTCATGTGCATGTTTAACCATTTTGGGGATATAACCTTTGGCTCCCAGCTACAATGCTCTGTTAAATGTGTGAAGGAACAAAATTGCGCACTTTAACGGCTCCCAATGGTCAACTAGCAGGGACTTCTGCCTTCTATTGTGCTTGAGTCACAGGATTTCTGCATATGACCTTCAGCGATTATCCAGCTGTCATCATCATGCTAGAATCATCAACAATATCACATTTTAAGCATTACAATATCCGTTTGAAGGTAGGGTAGTAGATTGGAGTATTCCAAAAAATAATGATCATAAAAAACTTACTTGGTGAGAAGCACTGCAGTTATTGGTAGTATAAACTATTTTGAGAAAGGATTCCCTTTGAAGTAATATGGTTTGGATAATTTTTTAACCCCAAAGCATTTGCATCTGAAAAACGGTTCATGCATGAATCATTTCTCGGATTTCTGAGGGCTGGTGTCAGATCCGTTCGTCTATGCTGCGGCCAGAGATGTGGTTGTATCCGCTGTCACCTCACTAAACGTGGATGGATTTAACATTCGTGTGAAAATACATTCGTGTGAAATATACAAGATTACAAAACATCTTTGTCTCCCAATGGTTTGTACATGGCACATGTTCTCCAGAACAATGAACTTCGACAATTTGTGACAAAGCAGTCCCAAAACTGACAAGTCTTGATTGGGCATTCATAAATACCTGGGACAGTTTATCCATTCTGATTGGTCTAGAAGTGGTGAGAAGTGTTTAAATATACGCCTGGCGCGCAAGTTTACGCAGGCGCTAATTTATGCGTAACGCAGTCAAAACATACCGGTATTCAATGTACAATCTATTAGCACGCACGCGTACGCACAACTGTTGAGAGTCAATGCAATTGAGGACGTTACAGGAATTGAAAATTTACACTGAAAAGTATACAGATTTTCCAACATTATTACACTTTTTAACAAAAAGGGCATTTATGAATGGGAATAAAAGAGTAGTGACTCGGTCTTAAACGGCCATATAAAACCTTGCAGGGTCGTGGCTTTGCAATAAAGCACCGTGACCACTTCTATGACAAATACAAGTGGTTCACAAATATTTATGAATTGTCTCCAAGACTAAAAATTATCTGTTTGAATAAAGTAAAGAGCCTGCTTGTTGAAAAGTAATTTGGATGTTCACCTTTAATTAGTAATAACAAAATGTGTGGATGAAGTAAACTTATCTGTCAGATGGAAGCTAAAGAATACAATTTCCAATTAGAAACTGTGCACATTTGTGTTGTTATTGGGAAATAGATTGAAATCAACATACAAGGAAATCAAACAGGTTCTGCTTCTTGATTCCTTTACTCATCTTTTGGTATTGTAATAGTACATGTATAAGTGCATTGTCAGACCTTTTACCAAAGATGTACACGCCTTGAACAAATAATTTGCGTTGAGTGCACAAAACAAGTAATGTACCACCACTTTAAATGTTTGTTTGTATTTATATTTTAAATATTGCATAGCAAACAAGTTTGGTTGCCTGTTTGAATTTACTTTGTGTATGTTTGTAATCTTTTACATTGTACATAGCACAATTGTGACTCCTACACTACACACAAGTGAACTTGAAGCAGGAGTTAATGATGACATCACTATTAAAGCTGGACAGAGTCATGCCGTTCCTATTCATCTTGATGCTCCAGGAATCGTTCTATGCTGGGAGTTTGCCTCAGCACCCAAGGTACTTAATTATTGTAATAACAAGATGCAATCAAAAACTGCTAATCAATTCCTTAAGGCAGGGCTGACTATCCAAATTGAGTGACTACCAACTACACATTGAGTGACTACCAACCACACATTCAGTGACTACCAACTACACATTGAGTGACAACCAACTACACATTGAGTTTCTACCAACTACACATTGAGTGACTACCAACTACACATTGAGTTTCTACCAACTACACATTGAGTGACTACCAACTACACATTGAGTGACTACCAAGGAAACATTGAGTGACTACCAACTACACATTGAGTGACTATCAACTGCAAATTGAGTTTCTACCAACTACACATTGAGTGACTACCAACTACGCATTGAGTGACTGCCACCTTCACATTGAGTGACTACCAACTACACATTCAGTGACTACCAACTACACATTGAGTGACTACCAACTACACATTGAGTTTCTACCAACTACACATTGAGTGACTACCAACTACACATTGATTTTCTACCAACTACACATTGAGTGACTACCAACTACACATTGAGTGACTACCAACTACACATTGACTACCAACTACACATTGAGTGACTATCAACTACAAATTGAGTTTCTACCAACTACACATTGAGTGACTACCAACTACGCATTGAGTGACTGCCACCTACACATTGAGTGACTACCAACTACACATTGAGTGACTACCAACTACACATTGAGTGACTACCAACTACACATTGAGTTTCTACCAACTACACATTGAGTGACTACCAACTACACATTGAGTTTCTACCAACTACACATTGAGTGACTACCAACTACACATTGAGTGACTACCAACTACACATTGAGTGACTACCAAGTAAACATTGAGTGACTACCAACTAAACTTGGCCTGTCTAGTGTACAAATAGGAACAACTATTTATGAACATTGAATCAGCTTAAATCTTTGCCATCCATTTATTAAGTCAAAACTGATACAATATTGTTACTCTATTATGTTGGCAAGTTGGTGTAATTTCACAGTCTGACATGCCTAAATCACACAAACTGGTTTCAACAATTATCAGAAGCCAACTGGAAGTGCTTGGCTGGGTTTATGAAACAATTTATTTTTAAGAATTTCTTCTCAAAATATATATTTCTAGGGACATGCCATTCAGTTATGAACTGCAAAGATTCAAGAAAAATCCTCATTAAAAATGGCAAGTCTTAATAAGGGTCACTTTTGAACTATGAATGAGAAAAAAATTAGGTTAAGTAACAAACCAAAGTACACCAGCCATGCCTTAAGTAATAAATTCCTACATGTAACAATTGGCTGTATTATTTATCAACAGGACAGTCAAATTTTTAAATTATTCTAAATCAGTCTTCATTCTATAGCATGCTTCATGTGCGGTAGATAAATAAATATCAACAAACAAGAACTATACTAAAGTATGTCTCATTTTGATTGCAGACCATAGCCTTCAGTGTGACATTCCAGCCAGGTATGGAGCTACCTGCATCTAGTGATAAGACACAAGTTGATGAACTCATACCACTCTGTAAATGTAACTCACATAGACATGCTGTGCAAGGAGAACTAATGGCTCGCAAAGCTGGCATCTATACACTACTCTTTGACAATAGCTTTTCCAGGTATGCCACAGAATTCATTGTTGTTTAAAGGTAGGGTCATACTTTGGTAATGACCCTGAAAATAAATTGTGTAATTTCTGTCCGAAAGCATGTTGGTGGCCATTGTTCAGCAGAGAGCATTCAGAGACGGATTTCAAAGGGAAGCTGCCGAACAAAAGACCATCAAGAACCTGAACTGGATTGGTCAAGAACTTAATAGGGACTGTGGTTTCTTGTCCTACCACCAGGAATAGATGCTCTATAGTGCTGCCACTACCTACCTTGGTTATAAAGAAGGTAATGGTAGTAAGCATCTTGCAAAATTATTTCATCTGAAATCAATAAAAATATTTGAATCTGAGAAACAATTCATGCATGAATTGTTCCTCAGATTTCTAAGCGTTGGTGTGTGTTTCGCAAATGCTACGGCCAGAGATGTGGTTGGTACCCGCTGTCACCTCGCTAAATGTGGATTGATTCGATGTTCAGGTGAAAATATCGTGAATTTTTGTTGCTGTATTCTCTGCAAATAGACACTGTGTTCAGCTGAAACTTTCACATGTGACTGTATTGTATCTTCCTTTACAATTTTGCGTATAAATCAGCATTACGCTAACAAAAACCAAACAATAAATCTACCTTTAAAGTCTGAGGGATAAGCTGCCATTGTAAAAAAAGCCAATAATATTATTGTTCATTTTAACTTTTTGATTATTTTGCAAGTTGTACTCATTTGCAATATATGTAAATAATTAGCATAGATGTAAACAATTTTTATTTATTTATAAACTCTTACAGATTCACACAAAAAACGGTGAAGTACAGTCTTCAAGTGAAACGACCCGAAGCAGCTTACTAATGTATCACGGAAGTCTTCCAGCCAACCAACCATGAGTGGTCTAAGGAATACAACCCAAAGCAGTCTGTCAGCCAGTCAGAACAACCCAAGGCAACCTGCTAGCCAATCACGACAGGTGTACAAAGTAAACAATCCAAAGCAACCTGTTGGCCAATCATGAGAGGTCTATAAAGGAAACAACCCAAAGCAGTCTGTCAGCCAATCATGAGAGGTCTACAAAGGAAACAGCCCAAAGCAGCCTGTCAGCCAATCATGAGAGGTCTACAAAGTAAACAATCCAAAGCAGACTGTCAGCCAATCACGAGAGGTCTACAAAGTAAACAATCCAAGGCAGCCTGTAGGCCAATCATGAGTATACAACCCAAAGCAGCCTGTCAGCCAATCATGAAAGGTCTACAAAGTATACAGCCCAAAGCAGCCTGTCAGCCAGTCATGACAGCCCAAGGCAGCCTGTCGTCCAATCATGAGAGGTCTACAAAAGGGAATTAGCTGGAATGATGTCAAAGTGTACTGTCTGCCGTGCACACGAACGGTTATGGCCAGTTACTAGTTCAAATGAGTAACCTGTGAAGGTAACACTCAAAGGATTATACAGGTACACACAAAGTGAGAGAAGTCTGGTGTGGAATCATGAGCCATTGAAATGAACTGAAATTATCAGCTACATGTGTAGCTATACCAACATGTGCAATATTTATGTTTGATGACCTGACGCAGCGTATTGGTACTAGCCAATCAAGAGCACCCAAAATCATATCTTTCTCCCTCAGTCTGCAATTTAAAGCTAAATATTAAACCCAAAATGTTTTGTAAATGAAACCAATGTAGATTCTTTTATTTTCAGTAAGCCCATTATTGGCCTTATGTCCCACTGGGGACAAAGAGGATAAGTAAGTAAGCTCATTAGCAGCTTAGATGATGAGATTGCTCCACACCAGTGTCTACTGAGAAAGCATAAATTGGGTAAATTGGGCTTGAATGTTTTACAATAAAGTGCCTTTCAGTGGAAACCAGGTGCTTGTGCTATTTGAAGCCAGGTTGTAAAGGTCATAAATTGTCAATAATTTGTATGGAGTACTTTATCAAGCCTCCCTCTTCACTATAAATGTTGTTTTTGTTGTTGAATCTTCTAATGACCTTGTTTGTTCCTGTATTCTAAACTTGTGTCATATTCTTTTCAGATGAATTGGTTGGTGTATGTTGTATATTAGTCACTACCTAACCTATGGGGAGATTTCATAATATTCTCAAAGCTTGCCATTGCCAGAAGTGTAATAATTTAATCTGATGATGTTGTAATGTTCATGTAATTGTTCAGTGCATGCTATTGGCTTCATACAAAGTTTTCTTGACAGTTTGATTGTTTTATCCGTTGCACATTTCCTCATATCAGTGGCGCACAGAATTCTTATTGAATGTACTTTGTATTCAGTTGCACTAGAAAACCACATGTCTAATTCACACTTATCTCCACTAAGGAATCTACTTTCAAACCTCAAATGGACCAATTTAGGACATTGATGTGTTATCATTTTTTTTTCCTGTACCATATATATTTATTTATCAAAGATTGTGTGGAGATACTCTAATCGCACAATGATTTGCATGTTGTTGTTTTTTCTGGTGCAAGCATAAGCAACTTAATGATTTTTTATTTGTATTTGTATATCTTTATATGTGATTTTATTGTTTGATCATGTTCTAACTTCATTTGCATGTGGTGTAGTTTAAGGGAAAAACTATTGTTATTAATCCAGTAGTTCACAGAACGTGTCAAATGACTTTGAGAGTTATTTAGGTCATCTATTGTTATTGAATAATTACTTGTAAATTTTTTAATGTTGTAAATAACCTTCCTTAGAAATATTACTGTCTGACAGACTGATAACGTTATGGAGAAAACGCAATGTTGTTTCTTTCGTCCAGCACGAGATAGCAATACACATTACAATGAGTACAAAACCATACCAAACTAATACAATTTTGTTGCAATTTTAGGGGGGCCCATGAAAAATCTGTGGGCTCAAAAAACCAGCCCTTTTCTCATTGAATTGTTCAAAAATGTGTTTTGAGAGAGGAATCCATTCGAATGGTGTTTATGTACTCCTCTTAATACAATGATGCAGTAAATAATTTAAGCATGTTTGTTTTAAATTTCAATCATTATAAGCTTTTACTTAAACATATTTAAAAAAACTTAATTTTTATTTCACTCTTTACAATCGATTCACTCTTGTTTACCCGGTATATTTTTGTACAGTATTGAAGATATCGAATATGATAAGGAATGTGTAATCGGAATTTTACTAGTTGTTGTCAGATTAATTTCACAAAACAGAATCGATAACTGCACAACACCAACATGTTTTTCAATGTGTTAAAATACAATGTGCGCGACTCTGTATTTCAGAACTTTAGGGATGTTTGATACCTTTTACAATTTGATATAATATTGTAGATGATGACCAAAGTGGATGTTCATTGTTCATGATTTATTATAACTCCCCATATGACTATAAACATGTGCTTGGATTCTATGTGTTGATTGGTGGTGAGCGTGTTATGTGCTTAATTTGGTTTATAGAACCTTTTCGAAACCGCGGTTTGGGGCTTGGGCTCCTGCTTCAGCTTCAGTCCCGGCTTGGTATCCATTTACTTTCCAAACAACTGATCGAGCCTATGAGCCAAGGTCCAAGCACAGCCCAAGCTGGTTTTTTTTTTTAGAAAAGCGGGCCATAGTATAATTTCTGCAAGATAGCTGTTTTGTGAATGGTTGAGAGTAACTTAGACAAAGTACATGATTTGTAATTATTGAGGATTAATCAGTTTAAATCTGAAATCTCATGATTATAAATTGTTTATACTCAAGAGCAAAACTTCAATTTGAAAAACTGCCAAAGTCGAGGAAACATCAATCGAAGACCGTCAGATCATTCACCAATGTTTATTTTAACTGCCGCAATCGAAATAAGCACGTATAGTTAAATGAATGTACTAAAAACTTACATCATTTGAATTCCGTTATTATCACACAGGATCACTAAGTCAATGAAAGTTTGCAAATGTATATTCCCTTCGCAGCTATGATTGAGTTATGTTTAATTTAGTGAATATCTTGTCTTGATATCTTTGAGAGGTGTAATAACACCAAACCTGACTGCCTCATCGAGTCCAGCCGTATGAGGACTCCAATGTGACTCCTGTGAATGGTAAACAAAAACAACAAAAACTAAAACAAAAACAAAAACAAAAACTATAAACATAAACTAAAACAAAACAAACAAACAACCAAAACAAACGAAACAAAACAGAAAACACTGTATCGGTCCAATTAACATTTCCTTTATCATATTATTTCAAGCTTTAAATCATAAAGATAATATAAATATATCTTTTTGATACTTTTAACAGTATTAAGGAATGAATGCAATAAATAGTTATAACATTACTTTGAAGGCCTATGTTGTTTGTACCAATTAAAGATAAACAAGAACGTTTGCCGTTTTTGTGATTTTTATGGCAAACTGTTGGCGCTATAATTTTTTGTGCTGAGCGCTTATTGATTGACACGTTTTACAGTAAAGCTATCGGACAAGCGGGGAACTTCCTAGTTCACATAATGGTAGTACCTCCGATTTATCCACTTGTGCCCCGGGACTCACAGGAGCAGTTTAGGGGTCCCGGACGCGATTTTTGTTCCCAATTTTTTTTTTTTTTTACCTTTTTTATATATTTAATTTCTTTCCAACATCCGCATTCCGATCGAAAAAAAAAATCAAAATCATAACAAAAAAGGTCATCATAGCAAACCTGTTTGGGAAAAAAAAATTCGCGTCCCGGACTGCCTGATACTGCAGTCTTTCATATAGTATAGTATTATTATTGTAGTCTTTTTATTACAAACATTTAAATTTAAAAACAAATATGGGGGGGGGGCAGATTATCATCAAGAACAGAGAACACGTGAACAGGATTACATTATTGTTTTGAAGCTATAAGGACTCTCAGAAAAGCGAACTTAATCACTATACTAGCCAGGAACCCCATGGAGAGAAGACAGAGAAGGAAGTTTCAGAAAGTAGGAGGAAAACCCCGAGAGAATTATTCCAGGGAAAACCCCATTCACATAGTGCCCCCGGCGGGATTCGAAGGGGGTTGGGATGGTGGTGGTAGTGGGGGGGGGGGTCCTAGAGGTGGAAGGCGAGGAAAGATACCAGTGCGACAACCCGACCGTAAGAGATTGAACCCCAAATCGAGTTAAAATATCTCACAATTGTTATTACGTCAGACAGAATTGTAGCCCAGGTTTACTGAACAACACAATGTATTATAATACTTGGAGAATGTTACGTAACTTACGTCAGACAGAATTGTAGCCCAGGTTTACTGAACAACACAATGTATTATAATACTCGGAGAATGTTACGTAACTTACGTCAGACAGAATTGTAGCCCAGGTTTACTGAACAACACAATGTATTATAATACTCGGAGAATGTTACGTAACTTACGTCAGACAGAACATTTTAGCCTAGGTTTACTGAACAACACAATGTATTATAATACTCGGAGAATGTAAAGATTGAAAAAACTAACACAAAGGAACCATTGGAAACTGAATAGGCCTACTCCGATCCCTCCACGGATTGCCGTTAGGCCTGGCCTAAATTATTATTCAACACTGATTCTGTAGAATTTGTGTATTATATTTTTAATCTTTTAGAAAAAAAAGAAAATATTGATTTTTGTTTCATTTATAATTTTTATTTATTTATAATTAAAACAATTCATGGTTTTAATTTAATTACTGAAAGGTTTTCGATGGATGTATGGCCGAGAAACTATGGGAGTACCACACATAGAGAAACTCATGCCCGGAGCTTCATTAAACCCACACATTTGTCAGCAAATCAAAAATTTGAAGGTCATGGCTTTTATGTATTGTTAATGGTCCGATAATGTGCTCCTTGGCGGGTTGTTGACTTTCAACCTGGAGCATTTGAGGGCACTGAACTCTCTCAAAATTTCCCTCTTTTGCTAAAAGGTGTGTAGGGTCATTTTTCAAAGATAGAATCTTGCCAGTCGTTCAGGGTTTTTCTTATTTTGGATCATAGCCTAGCTCAAAAGTAAAACGGCTAACCTACCAAAAAATGAACGAAAAATAAAGTTTAGTAGTAAAAAATATATGGTGGTTTGTTTTCAAGAGGTTGAGAGACATTTAAAAAAAATTGTTGAGTATTTTTTAAAATATATTATTTACCATCTGGCATTGGTTGGTATATGGGGAGCTTATTTAGTGTGTTGCATCCCTACCGGTGTGGGATCAGAGATCAGAGCCACGGGATCAGTCTTACATGCCAAATGATTTCGTTGGATAAACTTGCAGTGACGTAATCTTTCCATATGTTATGATTGGTCCGAGGTGCCGATGATGTAGTTTGTCAGCTTGCACTTTCGATCGTCTGCTGCACATGCATGCAGCGTGTGCATAATTTTTGTGCATGCATGTCATGTTGTTTTATTTTACTAATATTGACGTCAATATTTGCGATTGGATGCACAAATCGCAAATATTCACGTAAATATTTACGTAAATATTTGCGACTGGGGCATAAGTCGTGAATATTCACGTAAATATTTACGTGAATATTTGCGAATTGGGGCAAAAACCGTGAATATTAACGTAAATATTCACGTAAAGTCATGTAAATATATATGTTTGATGTCCCTTCAGGGCCACCATAGCTCTGCACGGGATGCTACGAAAACGCCCTCCAGGGGCAGGTGTTTGTTATGCGATACGGGGGTCTCGACCACGACGTCAGTAAGCACTACACTCATTAGTACTCTGATTGTACTACTGACTACTAAAATAGACCAAACATTAGCAACGCTAGCAATAGCATGCATGCATTAGCCATCCCAGTGTACCCAGTAGCATATTGCAGCAGTCGGTTCTCTATCAAGAAACAGAACGAAATGGTTGAATTTAAAGATCCGAATTCCCCTGTTGAGGAAGGGTTTGACAACCGTGTATTTATTATTCCTGCTATCGTCATCATATCCCTTGTTGGTGAGTTAAATTGTCACGAATATAAACATGATAAATGATGTTAACTACTGCACCACACTCACATGACTGTGGACATACTTCTAATTCTAAGTTTAGAACTTTAAAAGGCTCATCCGTGAGCCGTATATGAGTCAACACACTGTAAATACATTCACTTACAGCGAAACCGCCGCGAGTATCGAGTAAGTAATTTCATTTTTTGAGGAGGTTTTTGCATGTAATTCGGCAAAAGTGATGCGCTAGCATTGTGAATGTATGTACAGTCAACAGTGAGTTGAGAAAGTTTTAGGCGAGTAATAAATATCGTGTAGTAACGCAAATGAAGTATAGACTCAATAAGTTGTGGTATATTTCTCAACGCTTTATTACACTTAATGCAACACTTTATATACAGTTAGAATTAGATGCGGACGAATATAACCCAATTAGATCATAATATAGTGCCAGGCGAGGCCACTGAAGTTGGGACGGAACATCACTATCACTCAGTCACTAGAGTAGTGACTAGTAGTATCAGTGCCTTGTAAAAATATATTTTGTGCATTTGTGTGTGTACTGTAATCTGTAATATCAAAATGAAGGCACACTGGATCAGAAGCCCCCCCCAAAAAAAAAAAAAAACCGAAAATGACTCATCTCCTCTCTGTGATGTTGCCTAATGGCATCAGTGGCAGTGTAGACAGATGGGATGGGCCCAATATACCTAGCCTCCCTTGATCTTCAATCAGATCACATGTAGTTCTAGGAGTTGAGTCTATGTATTAACTGTATCTCATAGGCGCTACACATCAGTATAGGTCTCTCTTCCTCTCCTCACAATTTCTTTCTATAATTTCCTTTTACTCTTTCTGACATTTCCTGCAATACAGTTTCACATGATATAGGCCTAACAATTAATGAAATCAACATTGAAATCTTTTTTTGATACCTTTTGTTGCAGCATTTGTTGTCTACAGACTAGCAACAAGTGTAAGAGGCAGAGAAATGGCAAGGAAAGAAAAGAAGATGCGAAAAATGGAGAAGAAATTGAGATGACCCGATGCCCTCTTCCAACCCCTCCTTGAAAAGGCCAAATCATGCAGTGCTTTACAACAGAGTAATGTTTCATCAGGCTCTAAATTATCATTGCTTTACTAAATTTGCTGCATTTTTCCTCATTTGTGATTGTGTGTTTGGACAATGTGTGTTATGTTACTGCTGTATAAACAATGTGACAGGACCAGCAGGGTTCAACATAAACTGACTATAAAAAGATTCTAAGAGATCAGTGCTGTAGTCAAGCAAAACACAACCCTTCCCTCTCTCATGGGTCTTGACAGTTATGCCCAATTTACGGTACAGTAGTAGATTGACTCTTGATAATGATTCCAGAATACTTTTTCCAAAGTGGAATATCCGAAGTGGATCAGCTTTTAATAGCACAATCTAAGTAACTGCTACACGTACTGTGTTCTTCAGGTGCAAGTGAACATCCTGTCAAGATATCTGGATGTGAAACTTCAGTGCAGGATACATTATGGATAAATACGGGATAAGTCCGCCTCAAGTCTTATGGATGCTTTATTTTGGATTTTGACAAGTATTCTAAGTGAGATATACACCTTGTCTTTCAATTTACAGTTTACAATTTAGATTCTACATACATGTACTGGTAAACACCCTGTGGAAAATAAAAATAATACAGAAATTTATAATTATGCACAAGATAAATTCACCTGATGTGTGCTCAAGGTGCTCACAACAAAGATTCAATGAATGCCTATGAGATATTGTACTTTTCATTAGATGTGTTTTCATTTAGTTCTTAAACTCATCAGCAGTTTCAAAAGTCAGAACTGATGTAAAAAGTCTGTTGCACAATTGATGAGCTACTGATCTGTCTCCCAATGAACATACATGTATGCGACTACATGCAATAAGCCTTTAAATGTGATGTTGTAGTGGACTTGTCTGTCTATCCGATGAAGTTTTTTTCCATAAGAAAAACAAGATGTACATTTAGAGAATTCACATTTCACAAGTTAACCAACAATAAATGTGTTAATAAACTGCAGATTAATAGATTTGCCACCATCCACAACTCAAATTGGCCATTCTAACAATCTTTCCAGTCTAATTGTTTATTTAGATTTGGGACTGAACGTATCTCAGCGATTTCTCAAACACATCTTCAAATGGAAATAATGGACATAGCACCAGTATCTGCCAATTTTAACACTCGGGGCACATTATCACTATCACTATAAACCATCCCGGTTCCCTGCTGCAAAAAGATTGAAGCTTATCAAGCTAATTAATCAAACTATCAATCAAGAATAGTTTCTGCCCTCACAGATACCCATTTAGTCTAATCTAAGAAGCAAATTGCTCATGAACACAGGTGGAATGACTGGGATTCGAACCCACACTCGACTTCAACACAAAGACAGAGTCCGGTTCACTTGACCGCTCAGCAACAACACATTCTCTGTTTCAGGGATGCAGTTGGTCCACCAAAACTGTTGGCTTGATCCACCAAAGTTTTAATTTTTGTATGCAGACACCATCTCTACTAAACTACTGATTTGAGTTATTATTTGAACTTACACGTGTACATTATAAATTATATGATGAAAGAAAAGTTGATTGATGGTGCTCACTTCACTTGGCTTGTTCCTCGGGTGACCATCACTGGGAAGCTTTTGACAAGTTTGACTTGTTGTGTAATGAATATTTATTTAAATTTAATTTAAATGAGCTAATTTTACATAACGCAAAATTAATAAAAAAGCACGGTTGCAAAACAAATCAGTAATAAAGTGCGGGATGATTAGAGTAGGTTACACTGATAGCAATATACCATACCCGACATGTGGCGGAGTGTGTCTCCAAATGTTCCCATCTCACACTCTCACAGAAGTACCACCTAAAATCCTCGTAAGAATTCCATAACACAATGAAGACACAATAGAAGGGGTGGGGCGGAGGTACACACCATGCCACATATCGAGCACCAAATAAAAAACACAACACCAATACAACTTGTTATTGTGGTTACATAATACAGATGAAGACAATTCAAGCATTACAAGCTCGGCATCAGTGGCATAGCCCTCCTCTCCCTTTAATTTTGTTTTATTTCAAGTTATTTTTTAGGGTGGAGGGTAATACCGAGGTTCATTTATGACACAGTTCATTCATATGAATATCTATATTGTACATGTACATATAATTTATGGGATAGATTACACGTATATAAAAAACAACAAACCTCACCAGACGGCTGTAGCAAATCACTCAAATTTACTTAAGTAGATTTATCTCCATGATCGATAAACTACATATATAGCAAGAAAACCAAACAATGGGAGCCCGCCAAATGCACGTAACCTGGAGGTCACAGGTCCAAATCCCGCTCTGGCCAAGTTTTCTTTGTTCACACCCAAATTTAATTTAAGAAATGTCAAATAAATTACACAGCTATCGAAACGGAGAACAATCACAATGAATAATCAACCAAACGCACAGATCTGTTTCTTAGAATTTATATAAACGTTGTATACATTGTCATTTCGAAGTGAGTAGATATTGAAATACTAATGCAAATGTGTTATTTACAGTCATGGTTCAATTGATTTGAACTGGTATCTTTGCAGTTGACGCTTAACATTGTAGCTCTCTAGTATTGGTCGATTGTTCCCTTTACAATATGGATTCAAGGAGACGAATGAAGGTGCTAGAAATATTCACTTATAGAATTACTTAATTGTTTTTAATTTATTGCTTAATAACTTTTGTTTGCAAGTATGGTGCACTATAAGTTCGCCCACAGTCACGGACATGTAAAGTGTATTTTGTGAGCACCTAAAGAAAACAAATTAGATCATTTTAAACCTTTTTCAAATTGTGAATATTGTGTACTTTGTATGCGTAAATGTATTTTTAAGATCAAATTATATTCTATAAATATCTCACCTTGGTGTTTTTATTTCTATTGTTATTGTTTTTATATTTTGCAGATCAGGTTATGAAACTACATATAAATTTTAAAGGTACTCCTCTATTGTTATGTTAGAAATTGCTATTTAAAATCTGCCAACACATTGGTACAAGGTTGTGTATTGGGTAATGAGTATTATTTAGTCTTTTGATTTAATAGTTACTGTAGTCCATAGTCCAAAAGTCCATAGTTTATATGCAAGCTATTCCTGGATTCATAAACATTGCCAAACATGAAAAGATAATGTTTACAATGAATGTATTACTGTTTATAGTATCTTGTAGTAACATTGCATTTAGGCCGTTCCAAAATTCAACAAAGTGATTATGTGCCCAATTCTTTGCACTATGTGAACGTGTTAGGTGATAGAATTACAGTGGAATGGACCATTGACACCTTGCATCTCAACAATACAAAATATGAAAGTAAAATCAATTCAACAATATAACGAAGAAAACCCGATAATTAAACTTGACCTCAGCTTCCGGTTGTTGCAAAAAAAAAAGAATTTCGTGCTTACCTCCGATCACAAAACTTATGTAAACGCTTGTTTTGGATGCGCGAGGATAATCGCCAGATGCTGTAATTGCAACGCAAAGCCTTTTCATGGCAGTCTATGGTTGTTGAGGCGTCAGCGTCCTCTGTAAACTGCGTCAAGCGTTAATTTTACGCCCGTGTGACCATCGTGAATCCACGAAAGTGGTTTCTGAAAAGTTAAGATCAATAAGCATCCTTGTCCCAGCGTTTTAATTTTGCTTTAATAATAATTAACAAAATATTTGTGTATGTATTATAAACACTAAAACTGATTTTATAAACAAGTAATGAGTATTTTTGAGATTTTATCATTGAATATAATTTAAAACAAACATTTGATTTACGAGAAAAAAATGTTCTTCGTTTGACGTATTTTCTCGTTCCGATATGCGCGAGACTTTCACAGTCTATACCATTGTCAATTACAATATTATTGTCACAGTGGTTCTTTGTTTGACCACTGCTCTGTTCAATAAAACAATATGAAGATAAATGTGTCCGTTGTAATGTTATAACGATGACACCTTATGTACATGTAGGCATTTGCATTCTTTCATTTTTACATTGAATAATTAACATAACATAAAAACATAGAATATAGTATATTCGAATACCTGCAAGCATTGTCTAAATCAATGTACGTGTTTATTGTGATGACTCCATCTTTATGAGCCTTTATACGTTTTGCCATGAATTGACTCATTACTTATGAACCATCCAGTTGGAAACAGACTATTTTAAACATTAATAAAGGGATAACTTAGTATAAAAGACACAATTCAAATGTCATTAAAAAAGGTGTAATAAGTAACAGTAAAAGAATAGATTAAAACTCATTGGAATATGTATGTGGTCTTATTTATAAGTCGAATGCTGTTCGTTCATAAAATACAAATGAAATGTTACAAGTTCAAGTGGTTTCGACGACTGTTAAAATTGATGGAAATATATTGGAAATAGACTTTTGGAAAAAGATTCGACAAATTCAACCTGAGATTGCATTCTTAAATGCCTCAAAGAGAAAGAGAAATTTTTAGTGAAAAAAAGAAAGAAATGTGTAGGCCTACATGAAAACGAAACTGAGTTTACAAAATCATAAAGTAAAAGCGGTTAGTTTGAAAGAATTGCGAATGATATGCGGGATTTTGAAAGATTGGTAACAACAATTGTCACAATTTTTGTTGAAATTGGCCGAGAAAACCTATTTTATCTGGGGTTTTTTTTAACCATTGTCTTTTTTTTTGAGGAAACAATAATTTTAAAAGCCAAAGCTAAGTTTGGTTGAGACATTTTGATAAACTGAACCTTTCGTTTCTGACGTGTTTGTCGTGCTCATGTGCGTACTTCAGGGACGGGTGATGTTTGGGATGGGGTGGTGTTGGGGCAAGGGGGGTCTCCCGGAAACTTAAGCTTTGAGGCGAAAATAAATTAATTAGGTGAAGAATACAGTTGATGACATAATAAACCCGACTGTGTGAGTCAACATTAATTATGGGTATATATTAATTGATTAAAATATACTTAATTAATACTCGGCCTCGGAAATAAATCACCTGCAATTACGGAAGCTCATTAGTGCCCTATGTTGTGTTTCTCTCTTTCGAGTTGAAGTGTTTCTCTTTCACCTGGTTACCGCCACAACTGGCGGCTATTGTACATGCAAGATGTGCACGGTGGAACACTTATTCAACCTTTGTGGGCGACCTTTTCTCCATGATTCTCGCACTTTTCGTACACTCCCAGGCCCTTTTTTTGTCTCTTTGTGGAGTATGTTTCTTCTTCAAAAAAGGCCGTAACTTTTATAATAAAGTGTGCAAGACTTGGGGTGCCAGGGCGCCCTCTTTCCAGCCAGATAACCATGCGCAACGACTCGGAAAATAACTTTCAACTTCTTTATTATCTTCCTCATCATGTGTGTGCCACAAAAGTGGTAAAACTGAAAGTACAGAAAATAAAATATAACTAAGTACAGTACAATGGATCAATAAAGGTACGAAAAGGCTGACAAAGACATTTAGCACAATACAATCAGGAATACATGCAATAAGGGTAAAATGCATGTAAACATCCTAAAATTATTAAGTTTCTATCACAAGACACTCCATGAAAAATATCTTACAGAACTGTTCTCTCTATAGCTCAGATGTCCTCAACTAGAAAGGGCTGCTAGGTCGTCTGGAACATGTCATTTCAACAACCTAAATAGAAACAACAATGCACATTAACTTTAATACACTTCTTAACTACAGCGCGAGTAAACCCCCATTCATAAGACCACCAAAGCCCAAATAAGGTAATGACTCATGAATATTCATGACACTGAACAAAAAATGGCGAGTGCACGTCTTTAGGCAAGTGTTCCTTACACACAAAACTAAGTCTTTGACTTTACGATAACACACACTTACTGCAGTTATACAAACATAAAAAGGTGAAAAACAACTTGCACTAAGGTAGTAAATACCACTGAGCATGAAGGCCATAGACATAAAGGGAGATTCCAAGGATCAAAAAATAAGGGAAGTTTACGTGAATCAGAGCAAATAAATCGGTCAGGCATAGAGTACTGGCGGGAAAACATGTCTAAAAGTTACACACCAATTACACAACAAATTATGAACAATAATCCGTAACATCATTAAAAATAGAATCCTTAACTCACCAGTATTCTTCTGGAATCTGGTACTGCTAACAAACGATATCGAAAAGTGCAAAGAATGTCACTTTTTCACAGTGGTTTGACAAGAATAAACTTTCAGAATAACTAACAAGGTAAAAAAAAAACCGGGAACACGAGAGGGCGCTAAACCACATTAGGTGTCACCTAGACGGGCAGGGAAGAAACATAACATAAAGCCTTTACCTTGAATTTTCATTCAAGCCTTAATATCTCTTTTCTAGTTTGTTTGACCATAAATGGAAAATGATGTCCGTGCCCCCTCCACACGCACTCCCTCCGTATACCCATATTATGTGATGTGTTATTTTTAAACCCTTACCTGTGATTCACCCTAACGGCTGCACTTTCGTGGTTTTATTCTAATCTTCATACAACAGCCGTTAAGCCCGGTTGCGTCACAATTTGAAAAACGGCGCGTATCGATGATTGCGTCACCACAATTCGCTTCGTATTCGCTTTTTCGCGTGAGCATGATGCTCCAACCCATAGATATAGAATTAAAATAACTAGATCGGCCGCGCGTACAATACGCTGGTTCAGCCTGCGCGCTGCCATTAATCACGTGCTGACGGCAACGCGCAACATTTGAAATGATGTGACGAGCATGCTTTCGACGACCAAACACACATTTTGACTAGCACGAGACGAGCTAAACGTCCTTACTTCCGGATACTGTAGTCTGTTTCCATCTTTTTTAGAATAGGCCTAACGTTTGCCGAGTATTTCTAATGGTGTAGATGAAATGGTGAATAATAATTGTGCAGCAGCTATATGTAAAAGCCGAGGGAGGAGAAAAGAACCTGGAGGACAATCTCTCCCTAAACTGAGGTACATGTACACTTATCATATGCCTGCACTATAGTTGGGGTAAATGCTAGGCCTATTTTGTTGAGGTTGGTCGATGATATAGGAGTCCAGAGTCAGAGTTCGTTATTGAGGTTAAACCAACCGTTCTTTTCAGAAAAAAACAAGAACAACAGAAAGAAAAGAAATTTAAATAGATTACTGACACCAACGGCAAAGCAAACCGTAGGCCCTACTGACTGGACAGTCATTTACCATAGCATAGATAGGCTTGCGTTCTAACCAAATCCAAAGACGCATTTCTTAATTGGCTGATAGGCTGCTGACATCATTTGAATTCATACTCGTAACAGACATTCAACGCTAAGTTGCAGAGTTATTTTCAAGTGTGAAATGCAAACAAGAAAACATTAAAGCTCATATTAACCTATAGACCCTATTGCTTTTTTTTTTTTTTTTTCATCTCAGATTTCCCCTCAAGGACACAAAGAGAATGAGCATTTGGTTGCACAGAGTTAAGAGGAAACTACCAAATGGCAAACCTTGGCACCCAACCGAACATGACATGTTATGCAGCGACCATTTTTCTGCCGAGTGCTTTGAGGTTCGATGGTGTAAAACATATCTTCGCAATAACGCCTCGCCATCATTGTTTAAGGACTACCCAAGTCATTTAAAGCATGTAAGATCAATACAAAACAAAGAACGAAAATTTGAATGTTAATTATATTTATTTCATTATAGTAAAACGAACGTTGAATTGCTTTTAAAATATGATTGTTGTTTAAACTAACCGATACTGTATCATAAGTGTATTTATTACAAGCGGTCGTAAAAAGAAATTGCAAAATTCAAACATGCCTCTTCACTAGAAATAGGTAGGCTACATAGTGTGTAACAGAGCTTATCAAACAACATGTTGTTAAGCTCACCGCTCTTAAAAATCTATTAGTGATATTTTTTGACATAATTATTTTGTAGTCAACATTTGAAAGACTAATAGGACGCCAGTTTTTTAAAATCATAACGGCTCCCCAAGTTCTTATAAATAAGTTTGACCAGAGCGGAATTCATAAAATTGCTCAAAACCCCTTTAGTGAAACAGTCATTGTATAATTCCAAGATGTCATTACCAAGAATATGCCAAAACATTTGGTAAAATCTGTTTTTGTTCATTTGAAAGAGAGCATTTTTTATCTCTTCTTTTTATCCGAATCTTCAAGGATACTTTCAGGAATTGCCTTGGCTTCAATGTTCGACACAATTTCATCTAAATGGGCTTTAAATAAATTTTCTGAATTGTACAGGATTCTATAGAACTCATTAGCAACATCGATCATTTATTCATTTATTTATTTATTTATTTATTTATTTATATATTTAATTATTTTTTCATTATTTAATTTCATTTTTGTTATCTTTATTATTTTTGTAAACTTTGTTATCAATATTTATTTATTTTTTATTTGTAAAAAATTCTTTAAATTGTTTTAGAGGGGGTGTGTTCTTTATTCAGAATTTCATAGTACATGGGGCGTCTTTTCGATAATTATGAATTCGTTGTAGCATCTCTAATCTGTCTTGTTTTCAGAGTAGCTGTCATGTCATGTTCCTCTGTTTTTTTGTTTGCATGTCTGTCTGTTTGTGTTGTTTCTTTGTTTGTCTGTCTGTCTGGGTTTTTTGTACAAGCTTCTACTTATCAAAACAGCCACATACTCTTATTATTACATTTATCCTGCTTACTGCTACTTAATGTTTTTGCTCTACTCCATAGCTACATGTATACTTGTCGACCTTTTCATAGAAGTATGGAAATAAATGTGTATCTGAATTGAACTAAATTAATTGAATTTAAAAACTTTACTAGTTAATTGGTTAGTTTGAACTGCATTGTAGCTACCCACGAAAATGTTAAGTTAATGTTAAGACGATCGTTTAATATGCACCTTACTTGTTAGTAACACGAAATTGGCATTCTAATTATTTTTATTCAGCGCGTTGCCGTCAGCACGTGACATTTTACCGCGTCCATGGCGAACCAAAACTGTTTCTACACAGGCAATGGCGCGTATGTACGCGCGGCCGATCTAGTTATTTTAATTCTATATCTATGCTCCAACCATGCATGTACACCATGTGCGCGCGTGTTCTACAAACACCGACTCACACACATTGACAGTGTCTTGGGATGGGGCGACATGTACGTCACTTTTTTGTTAGGCTCCGGCTCCGTCTCCGGGATCCGTTTGCTTTTGGAAACACTGTGTAAAATGTACACTGCTCAAAAACTGATGACGGAGCCCAAGCCGGGGTATGGAGCCGAAGCCAAGATTTTGAAAAGGCCCCATGTTAGCGAACGCACATAGTTTGTGCATTCCCGCATTCTACCTCGTCATCACATAGCACTTCGAACTTACTTGAGATTGCACTTACCACCGGTGTTTGTCGTCACGCTTTAGAGAGCTCATTGTTAAAAAGAGCCCTCTTCCCTCCCCGCACGGGCACACCTCAGTGCATTTTTGTGACCGGTATAATTGTACGTCATGTAAAATGTCTTCAGAACCTACGCTGCTCGAGCTGCTCGCCATCCCGTCGGACAACGACTTCGACATGTTGAGGCCAAACGGACCCCGGACCTTCCTGCTCTGCTCCAAGCGGCAATCCGCCGGTATCGAAGTCGTCAACGAAGCGTAGGGTGACCAAAGCAGTCAACCGGGATGAAGCAGCAACAGATGAGTATGATGGCAGGTGCTATGGAAACACTCCAGAATACCATCATGGTCTCGATGACCGAACAGCCAGCAGGCTCCACCCCTTGGGTGATCGCCTAAGGCTTATGGCTTGCCTCTTATCCGGGAAGTCTTCTGAAACCAAGGCATTTCAAAAGACTGGCTGCTCAAATCATCGTGGCATCCTGGCGAACGAGTACCAGGAAATGCTACAAGTCAGCGTTGTGAAAATGGCTTTTGTTCTGTTCTAAGACAAAAGTTAATCCTGTTCAACCAGCTGTGACGTCAGTGGTTGACTTTCTTGCAGCTGAATTCCAGAGTGGCTGTGAATACAGCAGTCTTAATACTCTGCGCAGTGCCCTATCGGCAGTGCTACAACCAATCGACGGGGTCACCATTGGTTCATCCCCTCGTAAAAGGATTACTAAAAGGTGTCTTTAACTTGAGGCCACCACCAAAGCCACGATACTCCCACACATGGGATGTAACCATTGTCTTGAATTACTTGAAGGGACTTGGGTCAAATAATGACCTCTCTTTGAAAAACCTGACCATGAAACTGGTGGTACTCATTGCCCTCACGTCCGGGCAGCGAGACTGTTTTTCCTACGAACTTGTTGTCCCCCCATACGGCGAACTGTGTACAAACTTCTTTTGATAGCGCCCTCTTTTGAATCATCCTCCTCCAGCCCATGTTAATTTCCCGTATGGGGGCAAAAAGTTCGTAGGAAAAAAATCCTGCGTCCGGGCAACGATGCCAAACTTTGTCTTTGCTCAGTCTAGACTGTGCACAAATCATAGCCAACGGGGTTTCCTTTACAATAGTGATAGACTTACTAAAACCAGTAAAGTCGGAAAACCTCACGTCAATGTTAAATTCCCCAGCATTTCCCCACGATGTTTCACTTTGTGTGGTCAGTTTGTTCAAAGTGTATCTACAGAGAACAAAGTCTTTGAGGGGCAATGAGAGACAGCTATTTGTAAGCTACGCCTCACCACATATTAAGTCTGTTGGTTCAGAAACAATTGCTAGATGGATTAAAGGTACACTTAAAGTAGCGGGCATCAATACAGAGAAGTTTACTGCCCATAGTACCCGTTCGGCAGCTTGTAGTGCTGCATACAGGCATGGTGTTCAATTAGATATAATCATGAAGACTGCTGGGTGGACCAGGTGTTCCACTTTTGCAAAGTTCTACAATAAACCTATCGATGATAGAAATTGCTTTGCTGAGGCTGTTCTTGACAATGTTCCGAACAAGCTCGGTAACTGATATAATTTACATTTAGATTATCCTAAGTGTAACTTCCCTTTATTTTTTAATTGGTCGTATAGTAATGTGTAAGACAGGACATAAAATGTAATAGTGATAACTTGTAGTCAATGACAGAAATACAGTCTTTTGACAGAAAGTATGTTGTCCACGTACCCTGATGAGTTGCCTCATTTTGCAGTGTTATTGGCTCTAAACATCTCAAGTAAGTTCGAAGTGCTATGTGATGACGAGGTAGAATTTCTAATTAAGCGAAATGAAATAACATGCAATTGAAGTATAATTTTGATTCTACCGAGTCATCAGTAGCACTGAAGGACTTACGCTCCCTCCCTTTTGCTCTCTGAGGGATTGCTAACTAACAATCGGTTATAAACTTTTAGTAACAATTTACTTCCCTCCCGAAGTCACTGCAAAAAGAGTATAATTTACAAAAATGCACTGAGGTGTGCCCGTGCGGGGCTCGGTTATATAGGGAAGAGGGCTCTTATAGAAGTAAGTCCTCCAGTGCTAGTGATGACGAGGTAGAATCAAAATTAAACTTCAATTACATGTTACTTCATTTCGTTTAATTAGAAAATAATATTGTTTGTTTTCGAAGGTTGTTGGGTCCATTTGGTATGGTGGCCCTGAAGGGACATCGCACTTAATTGCGATGTCGCAAATATCCTTGCAAATATCTTTGCAACTAAAATTATTTGCGATGTCGCAAATATCTTTGCAAATATCTTTGCAACTAAAATTATTTGCGATGTCGCAAATATCTTTGCAAATATCTTTGCAAATATTTGCGATGTCAAAAAATGATAACGCATACTTTGTCACATACTTTTTTGCATTGTTTGCATATTGTGCATGGTATTTTTTTCAAGAGCCTTAAGGGTCTTAAACTTCGTCTGATAGGGCCCTCTTTTGACTCAACCTCCTGAGCCCATGTTACTTCACCATGAGGGACACCGGCACACTACTAAATACTACCAGATAGACAGACTACCCACCCGTGTGTACATGTTCATGGAATGAAGGCAGTCCCGCGAGAGCAGGGGTGCTGTGGGTGTTGCACAACTTTTTGGTTGGGGTGCTGGAATATTATACTAGAGCACCCCCTTCTGTTTCGATTATTTGATTATTTTCGACCCCATCCCAATCGCTCGAGTTTGCTGAAAAGATGTTTAGTTTTCAAGACTCTTGCAGTAAATTAGTAGAATCTAGGTTCTAAAAGATACCCAAGGCTTTTCGTCCTTTCCGTTAATATTGTCTTTGAAAAACATATTAGTCAGGTTCAGAAGTCCCTAGGGAACAGCAAGTATACCTATCGTTAACGGCTAGCGATGAACGCAATAGTTTTTGAAGGCTTTTATCTGGCATCAAATGTTTCTATCTGATTAATTGCCAAGTCATAAATTGTTTGACATTTTCATGATGATGAAAGAAAATTACATTGAAGCCAAATTATTTCATTGTCATTAACATTTTACAAGTCAACTGTGAGTGGGAAAATAATTAATAATGATCTGTATAAAGGATTGCCATTGACTTGCCCAACGCGTAACAATTACTATCTAGTAGTTTTATTTTGATGCAGTTGTGTTTTTTTCTACAGACACAAGCTGGTGAGCGTTTCCTCCTACCACATGTCACAGTGTATCGCTTTGGGCGGCTGGGCTGTTCAGTGGCTGGACCGCCCAGCCGCCCAAATCAACAGGATGTCGAGCAGGATTTCTTCATTTTTATAAGTTTCTTGGTTTTTGTTGTTGATTTTTTAAAATTAAATTCCATGTTATGTAGGACTTTGCATGGTGGAGGTATAACTAAGAGAGGTTTGCGGTAACACCATGTGAATATCTCTTTTGAGTATATGTTGGTTCTGAAAAGAACCGATGGTTAACGACTCAACGTTTCGATCAGTATATGCACGCGTGCAGGAGTTTACCGCAATATATGCCAATGTGGGAAGGTTTATGTCGGGGAAACCGGGCGTAATCTTCCCACTAGACTCAAAGAACACCGAGCGCACGGAAGGAGGGGGAGATTATGAGAAGTCAGCCATCGTCAAGCACTCCAACATCACTGACCACCAAGTAGACTGGGGTACTGCTGAACTCATCGCTCCCATCCAGCACTCCAACATCACCAACCACCAAGTAGACTGGGGTGCTGCTGAACTCATCGCTCCCATCCAGCACTTCAACATCACCGACCACCAAGTAGACTGGGGTACTGCTGAACTCATCGCTCCTATCCAGCACTCCAACATCACCAACCACCAAGTAGACTGGGGTGCTGCTGAACTCATCGCTCCCATCCAGCACTCCAACATCACCAACCACCAAGTAGACTGGGGTGCTGCTGAACTCATCGCTCCCATCCAGCACTCCAACATCACCAACCACCAAGTAGACTGGGGTGCTGCTGAACTCATCGCTCCCATCCAGCACTCCAACATCACCAACCACCAAGTAGACTGGGGGTGCTGCTGAACTCATCGCTCCCATCCAGCACTCCAACATCACCGACCACCAAGTAGACTGGGGTGCTGCTGAACTCATCGCTCCCATCCAGCACTCCAACATCACCAACCACCAAGTAGACTGGGGTGCTGCTGAACTCATCGCTCCCATCCAGCACTCCAACATCACCAACCACCAAGTAGACTGGGGGTGCTGCTGAACTCATCGCTCCCATCCAGCACTCCAACATCACCGACCACCAAGTAGACTGGGGTGCTGCTGAACTCATCGCTCCCATCCAGCACTCCAACATCACCAACCACCAAGTAGACTGGGGTACTGCTGAACTCATCGCTCCCATCCAGCACTCCAACATCACCAACCACCAAGTAGACTGGGGTACTGCTGAACTCATCGCTCCCATCCAGCACTCCAACATCACCAACCACCAAGTAGACTGGGGTGCTGCTGAACTCATCGCTCCCATCCAGCACTTCAACATCACCGACCACCAAGTAGACTGGGGTGCTGCTGAACTCATCGCTCCCATCCAGCACTCCAACATCACCAACCACCAAGTAGACTGGGGTGCTGCTGAACTCATCGCTCCCATCCAGCACTCCAACATCACCAACCACCAAGTAGACTGGGGTACTGCTGAACTCATCGCTCCCATCCAGCACTCCAACATCACCAACCACCAAGTAGACTGGGGTGCTGCTGAACTCATCGCTCCCATCCAGCACTTCAACATCACCGACCACCAAGTAGACTGGGGTACTGCTGAACTTATCGCTCCCATCCAGCACTCCTACATCACCGACCACCAAGTAGACTGGGGTACTGCTGAACTCATCGCTCCCATCCAGCACTCCAACATCACCAACCACCAAGTAGACTGGGGTACTGCTGAACTCATCGCTCCCATCCAGCACTCCAACATCACCAACCACCAAGTAGACTGGGGTACTGCTGAACTTATCGCTCCCATCCAGCACTCCAACATCACCGACCACCAAGTAGACTGGGGTACTGCTGAACTCATCGCTCCCATCCAGCACTCCAACATCACCAACAACCAAGTAGACTGGGGTACTGCTGAACTCATCGCTCCCATCCAGCACTCCAACATCACCAACCACCAAGTAGACTGGGGTACTGCTGAACTTATCGCTCCCATCCAGCACTCCAACATCACCGACCACCAAGTAGACTGGGGTGCTGCTGAACTCATCGCTCCCATTCAGCACTCCAACATCACCAACCACCAAGTAGACTGGGGTGCTGCTGAACTCATCGCTCCCATCCAGGCATGGCACCCCAGACGGATCAGAGAGGCCATCGAGATCTACAAGCACGACACGGTTCCTCAAGACATAGGCTTCCACATCAGTGACATTTGGCTCCCACTCCTCCCAACTAATGGATCCCCTATATATATCCAAGGTCACATCCCCTACCCCTTAGACTTGAGTCATCTATATCCTCAGTTTCCTTTAGGTTCCCTCTCCTTCCTTCCCTGTGCTTGTCACCAACTGATTCAGTTCAGTTCAGTGAGCACACACACTCCCTGCCCACTCCCTCTGGGTTTCAGTTTAGGTTTAGTCCCACTCAAGCCTACACGCTTCACCGAACTAAGCCCAGCTTATCCAGTTCCCGCCTTCGCGCGACACCAAGACGATCTGAAGACGATCATGCAGAGCATACTGATCGAAACGTTGAGTCGTTAACCACCGGTTCTTTTCAGAACCAACACTACTCAATGGTGTTACCGCAAACCTCTCTTAGCTAAATTCCATGTTATCATTCGACCAATACGTTTTTAGTGTGGAAAAAAGTGGTGTGACAAAACTAAAAATCACACACAATTGCACCAGCGTTAATCTCCCATAGTTGATGGCTCAGAGGTGCCCGGAAGCTCAATGGCGGGTGACCTTAACGTCGCGAGACTTACACGGTCTATTGAACGTGACCACAGGGTAACTATAGTCTACCTATGGGTGCACCCCACCAAACAGGAAAAAAACAGAGCGTCGGCCTCATTAATATTTTGTAGGCCCTCAAAATATTCTATATTAGATAGATTTGAGAGCCCAATAAAAGGGGGAAAGTGTCAAAATGTTGCCCAGTTCAAGATGTAAGTAGACTTCTAAGTATTTGTTTTTGTATTTTTGAATATTTAGAATTTTGCACTGTATGCTATGGGAGTGGGGTGCACCCCTATTGCTTACTCCAAATTGGTCCTAAGACCTTCATGGTCTGATTATTTTTGAACCCATCCCTATCGCTCGAGTTTGCTGAAAAGACTCTTGCACGGTAAATTACTAGAATCGTGGTTCAAATTTCAAAAGATACCCAAGGCTTGTTATTCACGTGCAATTATCGTCCTTTCCGTTAATCTTGTCATTTATTAAAAAATTATTTCAGGTTCAGAAGTGATAATTCCATGGAGAACAATAAGTGCCTTTCATTAACGGCTACCGGTAATTTTTATAGCAATTATTTTTTTATAAGGATGAACACTATTAATTATTTGTAAAGGCTTTGATAGATCGTTATTAATTTCCCCATTCACAGTTGACTTGTAAATTAATGATAATAACGATGAAATTATTTGGCTTTAATGTAATTTTCTTTCATCATCCTGATAATGTCAAAAACTTGGCAATATGCCAATCAGTAACAGAGCATTTGATGCCAGGTAAGAGCCTTCCACAAAGACGTCCTAGTTTCGCGCATGTAACAGCTTGCTTGAGTTTGCATTGGTGTACGTCAAGGATCACGACGATCGCCTTTTATTGCATATTCTTTAAAGGCATCGTACACGTTTGGCAATTGTCAAAGACCAGTGTTCTCACTTGTTGTATCCCAACATATGCATAAAATAACAAGCCTGTGAAAAATTGGGCTCAATTGGTCATCGAAGTTGCAAGAAAATGATGAAAGAAAAAACACCCTTGTTGTACAAATTTGTGCTTTCAGATACAGGAATAAAAACTTCTTGCAAGAAGTTTTGTATTATTTTAGTGAGAAATTACCTCTTTCTCAAAAACTATGTTACTTCAGAGGGTGTCGTTTCTCACAATGTTTTATACTATCAACAGCTCTCTGTTGCTTGTTACCAAGTCAGTTTTCATGCTAATATATATTTTGAGTAATTACCAAACGTGTACGATGCCTTTAAGGTCAAACGTGAAGCGAAAATTAACGTCAGCTTTAAAATATTTTGTACAACTTACAATTACTAAATCAAGCTTTTTTTATTCAAACCGTATTCAAAAATCACAATACGAGTTCTTTTAAAAAAACGAAAACCAAGTGCAGCGCCGTATAAATGGGTACCATTTTAGGGGGGGGGGGGACAAGGGGTGCACAATTTTCTCTAGGGTGCACTTCTGGCCAAGTTTCCGTTTCCCTTTTTCTTAAACAAGCCCCTTTTCAGCGACTTTTTAAAATGTAATTTACTTATTTTTTATAAGATAATCTGGCGTTATAGTGTAAAAACAAATATATTATTTGCGTGTAAATGGAAAAACAGTTTGAAAACATCGAAATTATCACATTAAAGCTTATTTTACATTTTCCCCTGGAAATTCCCAATCCCAGATTTCAAATTGGGGGGTGGGGGCATACCCCCAGCATTGGCAGCGCGGCGTACAACACTTGCGCGTACGGCCGGGCTAAAAAACAAATTGACTGCCCATGGATCGGAGCAACAATTTGGGAATCCATTGAAGGGCTTGTTCAAACCTTGGCTTTGACTTCGGCTCCGGCTTCGGCTCCGGGCTCCGGTTTATGTTGTAAACAACGTGCAGAATGTACACTGCTCTAAAACTGATGACGGAGCCCAAGCCGGAGTCGGAGCCCAAGCCGAAGTTTGGAAAAGGCATAACATAGGACGCTTCACAGGGTCGTTTCCAATACTGCCCGTTTGCCAAAGGGTACGTGCGTTTGATTAGCTTCCCCGGGTCGACCCCGATGGGCTCATCCGGGTGAGCCCCTGACATGAGCTAATCGAACGGAAAGATCGTAAAATAATTATTCTCAAGGAAAAACTGCAATGTTAAATTACTTTACAAGCCCAAGATGATACAAAAGTACGCGTCTTTGCAGGCGCGGTTCTAGAGCCACAAGTTTCGGGGGGGGGCTAGACCTTTTTCACGTGACGTCACTCTCTAACTACCGCTACTTCTATTTCATTTTGGGAGTCAAAAAGCAAGATATATATAGCGCATTTTTCGTGCATAAACCATCCCTGTTACATCAGCAACAGAAGAGAGAGGTTTTCCACTAACGATTTTGATTGAGAATTTTATGGGATAGGCATATATTTACATTGTTTGAAAAGCTCATATCTACTTGATTAGTGAAATGCGGTGTCCTTTTCGGGCAAACTCATCGACAACTTTGTCGGGATGTTGGAGTTAGTTCCTGTGTCATGTCGCGCTATATTGCGAGGCCACATAGATGGGTCAGTCGGCTGTTGCTCATGGTAGCACGTAAATATGTTTTTACTCTTTTCATCGTGGAAAAACTTCTCTCTGCTGTTGCTGATGTAACAGGGATGGTACAGACCAGTTGGAAGAAGCGGAGGAGGTCAGGGAATGCTGATTTCAATTTAAACAACCGTTCCATGGTTTCCTCCGTTGAACCCGGTGCATCTTTTAGAAACATTTGATGTGCCACAGCTACCTGATGCTCCAGGTTATTGGGGTCTATGTTAATGTTTGGAAACTTTGCAATCATAGGTTCCATGTCAGCAAGACGAAGAAAGCGATCTGATTCTGGGTTAGCTGGGTCGCATGCAATGCAGGCGGAAACCGCAAATTCCAAAAGCACCGGGCAATTGTCCGATGTAAAACATTTAACCGTACGTGTAGTCTAGGCCAATACTGTAGTATATGTGACAAGACCGTGCGAATCTATTCATTTTAATTTCTAATGAAGATTCAGTATCCAGCATAAGCAGCATGTATCTTCTTCTCCTTTTTTTCCTTTGCATTTTTTTTTTTTGGGGGGGGGGGCTAGACAAAAGTTTGGGGCTAAAGCCCCCTAACCCCCGTAGAACCGCACCTGCGTCTTTCAATAAAAAAATACTTAATGCTCACAAAGACGCTTTTTTATAAGGGTGAAAATGTGTGTTAAACTTCCCGCTGAATTACAATTAAAATGTAGCCATTGAGAAAGTTTTTCGTCGTGATGTCAAAGCTACTCGAACGCACTGAGGTCAGACCTGGGTCGACCCGGGGGCAAATAAGCTAATCAAACAAAGCTATTATTATTTTGATGTTTCAAGTCACACTTCTGGGGGCGTGTTTTGGCGACCATGACCGGAAACAAGTTTCCGACGAAAAATTCACTGACCGAAACATTTCAGAGAGCTACGCCAAAACGGGTCGATAACCAGAAACAGTTCATGACCAAGGTACATCTCTTGAAAATTCACGTTCTTAAAATATACAACTTTCATTTTATTTTCAAGTAGGCCTAATGGAATATTATAGTCTGCGTAATTTTATCAACATTATTTAATTGTTATGCTTCAAGGTATTTCATTTTCTAAAGAATTCAATTGACATTTTTCGATAGTTTTAGAGTCCGCCATCTTGAAACCAAGCCTAACCGAGCCAACAACTCGGTTATGGTTTGGTCGGAACCAGCCGCGGTTCAACCGAACATGCGAAAACGCTCAACCAATGACCAAAGCTCAAACATGTTTCTGGTTGGGGTCGCCAAAACGCATGAGGTTATGATCACGCAAGGCATTCTTGGAAAAAATGGCGCAGCGAGATCATACACCAGTGGGAGCGAGGTTGCAGCTTGCTCGAGTTTGCGTACGTGTACGTCAAAGATCACGACGATCGCCTTTAATTGCATGTTCTTTATAGTCAAACGTGAAGCGGAAATTGGTCAGCTTTAACAACAGAATATTTTTCCAAGATTTTCGCGAAATTGTCTACAATTTACAATTTAAAATATTTGTATTTCTTTTATTCAAACCATATTCGATGGATGAAATAACGAAAACAGCACATTAACAAGTTTTTCAAAAAAATTGCCACAATGCACGCTGTAGCTGCTATTCGCGGTGCCCGTAAGTCCAAATTCCCACGAAAGCTCGTACGCTCTTGAGGTCAACTTACAAACTCTATTACGTTAAATAGAAACCTTACGTGTAGGCTCTAATTGATACTTTATTATAAATTTGAATAATTTACAAATTTTTTTCTCTCAAAAACAACACATTAATCAGCCCACCAGAAACATTCCCAAACGTTTCCAATCCACTAAATTTGACTTTTGTTTAAATGGAGGCGCGAACTACTAGTTCTTTCGACCAATGTGCTTTATTATGAGTCCAGTTCAAGCCACGAGACTACTGTATGTAGATTTTGAGATGTATTTCGATTGTCACTGCATGCCGTTTTTTGGGCAGTAATGATAAATAGGAATATTTCCATAAAACGAAACTATAGCGCCTAGCTTCTATAGTAAGAAAGGGTTACTGTTAGATCAAACTATACGAAATACGATTAGGTGAAGTCAATAGTAAGCAAACGCTTTTTTGAATTACTGTAAGAATTTGTACAGCCGCATGTCATTGTTTGCATGGGACAACGATGCAGTACTTCCATTAACACGTCTATCTCCCTACTCCATTACTCACAACTCAACTGGACCATTCAATGCTTTGTCATTGTACAATAGGCTCAAAGCCACTTTCAATTTACCGATTCGGTTATTAAAAGCTTTAATTGTTAACTAATCAGTATTAACATCGAATCCTTTTCGTCTTGGTAATGGCTTTTTTCTATAAAACAAAATTAAATAAAGCCACGGTTGATAAACGATTGTGCTAAAAGTACAGATTGGTGCTCAGCTGTTGGTGCTTAACAATAATTATGCTATTAGTGGCTGTTATCTCGATAAAGTAATGGCAATTACACATTCAAATGTTTGAATGCGTGTAGAGTATGTGAACAATGTAAAGCAATATTACAACACCATAATCAAATTTCATCAAGTGTGGAGTCAGACTTGGGAGTTATGGAAAGATAATAATGTTGATGAACAATCGACCACGATACTATCTCATTGTAACACAAGATCTTCCTTAGAGCAAGTAAAATCAATGAAGCACCCATTCAAACGAGTCTGTCAAGAACATGCCATAAACCAGTGGTGTAGCTATAGACATGTTGGGGTGGAATGGGGGGGGGGGGCACAATAGAACTTTGTGACCATGATCATCAGCGAATTCGAAGAGAAGGTTGGTATTCGACTAGCTACAAACAATTCTAGTTAAGTTGACCGCAAAGGTGCTGAAGTTGATGACTAAATGCCTGACTTCAAAACCGATCTGGCTTCAGCTTCAGCTTCGGCTCAGCCAGTTATTGAGAAAACATGCGCTTTCTGTACGGGGCTTCCACAATTTAAAGTTTATATTGATATCGGTCTATTATTAGATTAAACCACAAACGTGCTGTCATGATGCTGATAATGACGATGGTTGGGATGATGGTGACGGGGGTGGGGATGATAATGATCTGAGACTCAAGACAATAAAGTAAAGTCTGCCCCGAGCCAATATGGCTTATCAGGCCGGTATCCGGTTTCCTTGGCATTCAACAACTGAGAATATTTCGATTCCCACTGGACAGGCTGCCAGTCCATCGCAGGTTACTCCTCAGCTCTCACCGGTACCCATTTGTACTCCCGGTGAAGAGAAGCAATAATGGTTAAGTGTCTTGCTTAAGGACACAAGTGTTTCGACCGGGACTCGAACCCACACCCTGCTGATTAGAAACACCAGAGTTTGAGTCCGGTGCTCTTTTCCGCTCGGCCACGACACGCCAAAGAGGGGAGAGGGAAAACAAAAAAGACATTTCAGACAACCGTGAACAAGAGTTATTGGTTACGGATAGTGGACACGCATTATGTTTACAATTAAAAGTTATAATAATATATAAGTTTTCTCTTCCCAGAAGGAGCGTAGAAACACCGACTCCAAAAGCATCAGCACCAACAGCAATAGCAACATCAACATTAACAGCCACAGACTAAGCTAGCGACACCGACACAGACACTGACATCAACACCGACGCCGACACAGAAACCAACACCTACACCAACACTGACACCGACACCAACACCGACACCGACATCGACACTGACACCGACATCGACACTGACACCAACACCGACACGACACCAATGCCGACACAGAAACCGATGCCCACATTGGACGCAGACGCGCTATATTTTTCCGTATTCCACGAGCGCGCGTGTGATAACGTATTTATCTTCAAGCAAACTTGATGCGCAGTTAGAACACGCAATACGCAGGGTGTGATATAAGCCGTGCAATATAAGTTTATATCACACTCCTTGTTGCTATGGATCGACCAATCAGAATCGATTATTCGGGCCTGCTGGAAGATAAGTATATATATACATATATATGCTGTATGGTAGAACATAGACGTCCAGATGTAAGTCTTAGATAAGGTGAAGAAGATGTGTCATCTCAGTGATATAGCTTTAACGGGGAATATAAGGGTAGCTTCAGACGAAATGGGAAAATTTCAGAAGTACCAAGACCTGGCAAGGGAACTTCTAAAGTGAAAAGTGAAAGTAGTCCCTGTGGTGGTTGGAGCACTTGGTACCATTCCGATTGCACCGGAGAAGCAGCTAGATCCAATAGGCACAACGGTGAGGGTAGATCTTCTAGGAACTCCTTACACAGCATTGAACAACCACAAAGTGCTGTACGAAATGTATAATTCAACTAACGTTAACAAAATAACCAAGAAAATATAAACTAAAAAGTAATATGCTTGTGAATTGTTTCCACATGACACGGGAAAGTACTGAGTATACAGTGCTCAAACACACATCGGTGTAGGGTAACAAACAAATCATTCTTAACGATGCAAAATTGACATCTAAGTATAGGCCTAAGAGTAAGGGACTGTAAATATTAAACACAGGGTGGCCTTAGTCAACATATAGATTGTCTTCATACTTTAATATTTCATGGACCTTAACCCCCAAACTAACACATATGGACTACTTTTCTCAAAAATAGCTCCATTCCCATGGCCACACCCGAATAACATTTTTGTAGGGTGGTTTTGCCATCTTTTCGATTTTGAATAGTGAAATTTGCCTATTTTCAAGGCCGCGTAACCATACAACAGCGTATTGTAAAAAAATATATTTAAAACTAAAGGATAGGTTGGTCCTTACAGGCTGAATTAAATGTATATGAATAATCACCAGGTATGTTGTTGGGTTATACCGATAATTTGAAATGGGCGTTTTTGCACTTTTTCAAAGTATAGTAAAATTAACCGTTTTGATCGATCATTATGGTAGTGTTCCGCTTTCAACACCATTGTTGAGATTAAACAGTGGTTTTGTGTGGAAAAAATTAAAATAAAATAATTAGCGGGTGAAAATACTTTTTTGCCAGCCATTTCTCTTTTTTTTCTTCGAAATTCACATTTTCCAAAGTTCTCGAACGATTTTGGCCACAAATGTTTATTTTACCAAGTTCCTTTTGATGATTTCAAATACCAAAAGAATAAGTAATTGCCATTAAGAGGGCGTTGTTTGGTATTATTTTACAAATTTTTGGTCACAAATCGTATTTTTCACCATAATTTCCGTTTGTTTTGTCCAATTGCTAAAAACTTTGCAAACGTCAATATTTTGATATCAACATCAACCACATAATTGTTGAGATGAGACAATGGTCTTGTTAAAATTTAACAAATTAGCCTGAGGAAAATACTTTATTCGTCGCTGTCTTTTTTTCCGTTTTCCCCGGAATTTTATGCAAGACTACCCAAAGTGTCAGTTCATGAAGTAAAACAAAACCACACAATTTCGAGGGATATTTGTGTGAATCAATTTATTCTACTTTTGAAACATCTTTCCAGCCATATTCATTTTATATAACTAACACTTTTATAGCCCAAAGCGCCTAATCCGAAGGCATAGCGTCCCTTAAAAGGTCAAACAAGTATAACGTTGTATTTTAGTTGTTGCCATGGCAACCAATGGGTAACAGTGTTTTTAAAGTGTTTATATTAAGCTGTTCTGTCATATAATAATAATAATGGTTATAATAATAATTTTAATAGCTTGCATTTATATAGCGCTTAATACAGGGTTTCTATAAGGCGTTGAAACATGATAATAGTAATTAACTACGTTTTTGAAGTATGAGACCAATTTCTTTACATAGCACCATGTAATGGTTTACAAGGTGCTGTGGCGCAAAATGGCGCTGTGCCGATCAAACCAGGAACACCGGGGCGAACCCCTTCTCTTTACGATAAGTGCATTGGGTTCTTTGACGTGCATTACACAACACACGGGTCCAACGGCTTAACGTCATCCGAAGGACGCGGCAATAACGGTTAGGTGTATTGCTTAAGGACACAAGTGTCACGACCCGGTGTGGACGGAGATTCTGTCCCCCCGGTGAATCTGTCCCCCCCGGACAACTTTACCTGGCTTGTCTAGGGTACAACGTCCCACGAGACAGTATCTCGTAGGATAAACTGTCTCTCGTTAGGTTATTCTGTCCGCCGTGCTCAACGGAGATTGTGTCCTCCAACGGAGAATATGTCCCCCAGGCACGGGCGTCCACCGACGGAACTAAATCAATCAACTTGCTTTATATACCTGGCTTTGCTGGTTTATAATAGAAGTATTATCTTATTGTTACTTATTTTGGTCAATAATTTTAAGCAAAGGAACATTTTTGTGTGTGGAGACTTTGAAAAGAAAAGTCTACTGACAACAACAATTCAC
The DNA here is from genome assembly GCA_021014325.1 of Plazaster borealis. Lineage (NCBI taxonomy): Eukaryota > Metazoa > Echinodermata > Asteroidea > Forcipulatida > Labidiasteridae > Plazaster > Plazaster borealis. The sequence goes on from CM037463.1 coordinate 13,786,053, forward strand.
TGAGTGCGGCGCTGACGCCTGGGTCACTTTGACCAAATTACGGACATTGCCCAGAATCCGGATGCATTTTTAGCGTTGGAATTTTCCGATTTATTTTTCGTACGATGGATTTCCGGTTTTGTCATCATCGCCCATTCTCATGCTTGATTTTATATAGTTAAAAAGATTTCAAGTGTCGCACAGAGGCAAACTAGGGAACAATAAATGTGAGAGGGGGGGGGGACAAATTCCCCTGGCGGACAGAAAACCCTGGGCGGGGGACACATTTCCCTAGGGGATTCTGTCCCCCCGGACCGCTGTGCGGGGGGACAGAATTCCCTGTGACACCGGACTCAAACCCACACTATACTGAACAGAAACACCAGAGCCCGACTCCGGTACTCTTATCCGCTCGGCCACGACACGCCACTATAAGTCGGAACAGCGATTGTGAAGATTTTTATTTGTTTTTCGTCTTATTATTCTTTCCTTCCAAGAACCAATAGGACTGCATGGGAAGTCTTATTCCATATTGTAGCTTATTAAAAAATCTTAGAAACAAAAGTTGTCATCATCGCGACGTCACCAGATGTCAAACTGAATTTATTCAAAGTCTATTATTCAAAAAGTCGTATCCTCTAAACAACATATTTTATAGAGTCATTATAATCTTTGTGCCGTCTTGTACCTTACAACACGCGTGGCATTTTATTCAAAAACGTCACCCAATTTTGCCTTGTCTTCCGGTTCAAACAGGAAGCTCTAAAATGTCTTCTAAACCACATGTCATAAAGTCATATCTTTGTAGCTTACGACACATTTGACATTTTATTCAAAAATGACCCCACTTTGACCTTTTCTCCCGGTAAAAAATAGGAAGTTCGAGTAATAGCTTACAAATTCCTATGACACTTTATTTAAAAACATGACCCCACTTTAACCTTTACTTCCGGTCCAAACAGGAAGTTCACCAATGAGCTAAGAAACATGGTGGCCCCTCCGCCATGATGTAGAAGAATGTACAAGATGAAAATCATCCACGTGAACGTAAGACAGAGGTTTCTTCGAAGCCATTTTTGGAACAAGATGGTCACGCGTGGCAAGAATGTCTCGAATGTTGAAATTTGTTTTACAGCGGCCTCTGGAATTCATACAAAATATGATGGCAAACGAACCTGCAGTAAAGAAACAATTAAATTACTTGAATTCGTTACAATTAAAATAAGCACGGGCACTGTCATGAAAGTCAAGCTCAATTAAAGCAATTAATTGATAAAAGAAAATAATAATAATATTAAACAAGTTCGAGGTAAGGGAAAAAATACGGTAAAAAAACAACACCCCCCCCAAAAAAAAAACCCAGGAGGAAACAACAATGAAATAAGAAAGATCAAATAAAAAATATGCAAAATGATGAACACATTGCAGCATGCGTGAGTAAAAATAACAGAAAGTAAACTTCTGTCCTCTTGGACAGCTTTGATTGCCAAGTCTGGATCGGATTTGGTCTTCAGGCATATACTTTGACTACATCTTATGCTATTTCTATAGCTAACCACAATGTTCGGATTGGGCAACATTGCCCGGCATGGTCGACTTTAGCTCTCTCACCGAAATAGAGTCTTGCTTGAGTCGTGGCAATGACGCTAAATTTCTCCGCCAATTAGTCTCTGAATTTCTTCAAAAGTCCACATGTTTTCAGTCGACATAGTGACAGGGCATGAGAGCTACTTTGTGAAAGATATCGTAAATATGTGTCTACCGCATGCGTGCAAGAGCCTACCAAAGTGAGTTGACAAATAGGCCTACGTGCATTCAAGAATGTTTGAACATTCCTCATTATTATGGTAGGAAAAATATTGACATGTTAATTTGGTGAATGCATTTGTCTACTACATCAGTTTGTAATTGCCAAACGAAAAAAACTGTCTGTCTCCAAATAAATCTAACCAAAATTCCACCTGACAGCAAATACATTGCAGAGCCGTGTATTGAGAGAGTTGCGACAACTTGCGATTAGAAGCCATTTTGTCTCAAAAAAATGCATTGGCGAATACAGGGTGCCAGACTAGTCTGCCCATTGGGTTGTGCTGCATTTGGGAACAAAATGGCGTCCAGCAACCACGTGACCGGAGAAAGCTGGTCCCTCCATGTCGCAACTCTCTCAATACACAGCTCTGATACATTGCCTGAAATAGCGCCCTCCTGTGGCTTAACCATCGATCAAAAACTTGTGAATCCTCGTCATCGATTTTTAATTAAACGCCAGGGCCCAATTTCTTAGAGCTTCGGAAGGAAATATTGCTCAACCATTTTCTGCTCCGCAAAAATAATCAGGATCAGTCACAAATGGTACATGTACGGGTTTAGTATATTGGCATGGTAAGTTGATTCTGGTTAGCATAATGTGTTGTGCTAAGCTACTTTTTCGGTTAAAAGCTGCTCTATGAAATTGGGCCCATGACCATAGTAGCCTTTAAACGACGCGCACATGGCACTCAGTGCATCCAGTACGGGAAGGGGCGAAGCCACCCCGCAAAGCTACCCCGTAATAACAGCGTTATGATTTTACGTTTTATTTTTCTAATGAAATTCTCATGAATGATTCATTATGGATTTATTGGAGTTGACCATTAGGAATGCTCACAGATTACATCACTTATACAAAAGAGCAAAGCAAGCGCCAATTTTTGTTAACTTCCTATGAAAGCACTGGGGCAAGGTTAGCCTTTTATGCAAAGCGCTTGTGGCATTCTACATTTCTTATTGCAGAAAAGCCACTATGTGTGTTAAGTGGTTTTAACCGATCAACCGTCAAATTGGAGGGAAAAGTTCCCAATACATTGTAGTTTGTGAACGAATTACGTTGTTAGCCGAATAATACCAAATACTGCAATTAGTAGCATGAAAAGCAATATGCTGCCATTGTTGGTTTCTGACTGCATTGACCGGCAGCGTGATTGCTCCAAAATTTAACCGCAACTTGCATCTGTATATTAATAATCACGGTTAGACCCTTGTACCAAAATTTCGTTTTTCAAGGGGCCCTGAGAACATACAAAATACTAAAACATAATATAAATACAAAGAAAGCCATTAAAACAGACGAATAACATCAAATCAATTTGATTACCTGTGCGAGTCAGTAACGGCCCCGTGGCTTAGCCATTTATTCGGCAGTGGCATTTGTCATTTTTATTTGCAGTAGGCCATGGTAGGCCTACACCATCTGGGATACAACGACCTTCTTGCGTCGTTAAAGTCTAGTCTTTATTCTAACGGAGCTTTTTGGTTTCTGGATGGATAAGTCGTTGGCTATAATATGGCTTTTCGGAAGCTCCATACAAAATTTGTGTAGCTCCATTTGTACGGGCATTATGAATTGTCTACAAGAGCAGGACATTTCAGCAGATTTCATAACGTATTGAGATAAACTATATGTTGAAGCAGGTGCTGATTTTATTTGACGTGTGGCTGTAAGGCAGACCGGATACTGTGGCCAACGTAAGCGCTCTCCATATTTGTTATTAAATAGATACGGCCCGATACTTGCGCAATAGCTGATCAATCATAAAATAATAAAAAAATCGTGTTTTCTCAATTCAAACAATTCATTTTATTATTATTATCAATACTAAAAATGGTCTTCACATTAGCAATCACTCAGAATGTGTAGCTCTAGAAATGTCAAGACGCAATAACAAAGTCAAAGCAATCATGGTCCCCAGTGTTTCAGGGTAGACCCCACAATGAATTTGATGGATTGAGTTATAGTATTTTGTGGGCAACTTGCTATGTGGTTATGCAGGCATCGCCATTTCGCGATACATCAGTCGATTGAACCAAACACAAAACACAACAAATACACAGGTTGTGTACAATTTTACTAATTTCTAATGTTGTACAATACGAACCTCCTAATAATTGTGCGGTAATTTGTTATAAAATGGGGGTTGGTAAAGTTTTTCATTACTTAAACCCTCCGATGGCCTACCGGTCTGCAGCCAGTAGACCGAAAACATGTTTTAGTTAATTACCCATTAAGTTTTTAGCAAAAATAGTTGAAACCCTTTAAGAGTGAAGGGACTGTAAATATCAAAGAGTTTTTGAAAATGTAGGCCACGGCCAAAAATGGATTTCCTTCATACTTTTATATTTAACGGACCGTGGCCCCAAACTAACAAATATGGAAAAACAATTCAAAAAATAACTTCATTGCCATGGCAACAGCCGATTTACCATTTCGGGGTGGTTTTGCCTTTTTTTATATTTTAGAATAGTGAAATTTGCCCTCTTTCAAGGCCGCGTTACCATTACACAGCATATAGAACATTAGTTTCTTTACATATTATGGATAGGTGGGACCGTAGAGGTTGCATTGAATGCATAAAAATAATCACTAGGTATATGGGCGGGTTATACCATTAGTTCGAAATAGGGGTGTTTTTTGACTTAATTAAAAGATGAAATTATAACATCTTTCTCATAACCCATAGTGCTCCGATTTCAACATCGACCACATTATAGTTGAGATGGGACATTGGTCTTGTAGAAAATTAAAAAAATTGCTTGGGGAAAATACTTGATTGTTTGCAGTGTTGCCAGGCATTTTCATTTTTTTCGAAATTCACATGGGCACATAGTGCCCCCCTCATCCGCATTGTCTAAATTTCTTGAGCGATATTTATAAAACTTGCCACAAAAACTTACCAAGTTGTACTTCGTCAAATAAAAATAAAATCCAAAAAAATGTAATGAAAGGCAAATTTTGGCGTTATTTTGCCCAATTTTGGTAAAAAACATGTTTTTACCCATAATTTCAGTGTTTTTCCCCAATAACTGTACAATTTTGTAAACTTGTTTATTTTGACATAATCAATAACATGACATTGTATTTTATTACTGGGGTCATTGTTGGGGTGCTGTAATCTTTGGTTCATCCCATTTTATGAACAAATTTGCATTTTTTGTTTTCCACTTAAACAAATGATATAACCGCCAACTTTTGCGCCTAAAGTTACAAAGATAAGGCATGATTGACGATTATACAGTATTTCTCGGCCTGTACATTTGAAAGTAGTATGTTCAAGAAATGCATTGATAACAAACTTGATATAGTTTGCAGCCCCTTAAAACAGGTTGGAAATACAACCGAAGACGGCCAGTCATGGCCGCTGGTGGCAGCTGCCCACCAGGTTACCGTACTTGCTACTAAACCACTTGGTAACCGTGACAGTGGCTTTACAGTTATTTTATTTTTATTTTATTTTAAATTTTTTTTAAAACTTTTTTTTGGGGGGGGGAGTTATCATCTCTTCAATAAGTATTTTTTTCTCAACAAAATTTGATTGATGTGTTTCATATATCATCAACTCATTGTGGAAAATGTCAACTTCAGCAGAGGGAATAAGGCCTATTTCTTTCTCTGGAGTGTTGCCAGACTCCTTTTTTTTCAAATTAATTATTACATTTTTAAAACTCAATGCAAACCCCATAGTTCAATGTGTTAAAAGAGATTTAACCGAAAATTGTTGGTATAATTGAAGTTTTACAATGAAATATGGATATAATCCTTTTTTTCAAATTAATTATTACATTTTTAAAACTCAATGCAAACCCCATAGTTCAATGTGTTAAAAGAGATTTAACCGAAAATTGTTGGTATAATTGAAGTTTTACAGTGAAATGTGGATATAATTATACTTTTTCAAGAGTTTGAAAACACATTATCCCTGTCAGGGGGCACAATGTGACAATGTGCCCCCTACCATATTTTTGCCTGATATTTGGTTCAGCTGTTACCATGGCAACTGTCGGTAAAACAATTCAATGTTTTTGAATGATTTTGTTTTTGTCTTTTTCAACAGAAGTTTTAATTGTCCGTGTTTTTTCCCAAAATAAATGGTAGTGATGGGTGACTTAAAGGCGTCGTACACGTTTGGTAATTGTCAAAGACCAGTGTTCTCACTTGGTGTATCCCAACATATGCATAAAATAACAAGCCTGTGAAAATTTGGGCTCAATTGGTCATTGCAGTTGCAAGAAAATGATGAAAGAAAAAACACCCTTGTTGTACAAGTTTGTGTGCTTTCAGATAGGAGTAAAAACTTCTTGCAAGAAGTTTTTATTATTTTAGTGAGAAATTACCTCTTTCTCAAAAACTACGTTACTTCAGAGGGAGTCGTTTCTCACAATTTGTTATACTATCAACAGCTCTCCGTTGCTCGTTACCAAGTAAGTTTGTATGCTATTGAGTAATTACCAAACGTGTACAGTGCCTTTAATAGCATTTGTGGGAACTCACAATGGCCGCCATATCCGGGGACCATCTTGGATTTTGTGTTTTCAGCCCGTAATTAGGGGGTTCAAACTCAGTTTTTTATCAATGGAATATTTTTAACATGCAAATTTCCAAATTTTCTGGCGAAGAAATACTATAGAATCATCAAACAGGCCCATCATTGTAACCTTAGTGGAAAAACAGAAAAAATACAGACTAAAAAAAAAATTGGAATTAACCAATGATTATAGCATCCCAACAGTGAACCCAGTAGACCTACTTAATTAAAATATAATGTCATGTTGTTGATTATGTCAAAATAAAGAAATTTGCAAAGTTTTATGGCATGTGGACAACAAATACTGAAATTATGGGGGAAAATGAGATTTTTGACAAAAAATGGCCAAAAAAGTCCAAAAATTCCCTTTAATGACACAAATAAAAAATTAAAAAATTGCATCATGTAGAACTTAATAAAACTGTACATTTGTGGCAAGTTTCATAAATATCGCTCAAGAACTTTGGATAATACGGAGGGGAGGCACTATATGGCCATGTTTATAAAACAAAACAAAAGGGAAAATGCCTGGCAATACTGCAAAGAATAACGTTTTTTCCCGAAGCAATTTTTTAAATTTTCCACAAGACCAACGTCTCACCTGAACTATATTTGGTCGATATTGAAATCTGAGCACTACCATGTGGGATATGTCAAAAGAGGGTACATTTTCATACTTTCAAAAAGTCCAAAAACACCCCTATTTGAAACAAATGGTATAACCCACCCATATACCTGGTGATTATTTGTATGCATTCAACGCAGCCTCTAATGTCCCACCTATCCATAACATTTCAAGAAAATAATGGTCTATATTCTGTTTAATCGTAACGCAGCCTTGAAAATAGGAAAATTTTTAAATTCCAAAACCGAAAAAATGGCGAAACCACTCTGAAATAGTAAATCGGCTGTTGCCATGGCAACGAAGCTATTTAAAACAATTTTTTCCCATAGTTGTTAGTTTGGGGCCAAGGTCCATCAAATATGAAAGTAAGAAGAAAATCTATTTTTGATCGTGGCCACCCTATTTGATATTTACAGTCCCTTACTCTTAAGTTCTATCCTCAGACAGGCGCGATTGACGTAGTCTATGACCCTATAGGCAGTGTGACTCATGGGCTCGGAATCTCCAGTTAGAAAACACTTTCTACATAGACTTGTGCACAAACAAATGCTGCGGTTTTACAGTGAAAACACATACTAATTACCACAAATACATTAAAATTAATATGTGTAAAAAAAATAATTTCAAACTGTCTCTACAACATCTGGAAAGGTTATTACTTTGAAAAAAAGTATGAAAACAACATTACAAACGAGTTATAAATACACATTTCCGACGGTCTACTGGCTGCAGTACCCAATGGCAGTCGTGTAAATCTGACAAGGGTGGGGCATGACAAAAATAATACAGATTTTTACCTCTTATCTTGGTGATCAAAAATGAAAATTTTACCGAATTTAAAGATACAAATTACTTACTGTCTGTTAAGAATAATATAGGATGTAAAAAAAAGAAGTTTGACCTTGTTAACCGTTAGTACATTTTTAGTTTATTTTAATCCATTACTAACCCCTTATTTAACAAATTAAAAAATACCATTGCTGTAAAAATGAGAAATAGATACATCATTTTGGAAAATATGTTATAACATAAACAATATTAAAGATCAACTTGAACGAAATCACACAATTTTTTTTTTAATCTTTATAATATTTGTTTATTATGTGTATAGGTATTATTTGGTCGTAAGTTTGAAGTTTTCTTCGCTGCAATTTTGCTGAAATTTGATCGGAAACTAAATAGCCCTACTTTTCAATGTTTGAACTCGTGTTTTTGCCGTTGGCGGCGCCCTCGCATGTTCAGAGCAATGACGTCAAACACTCTAAATAATATATTTTATGCGCTCGAAATAAAATTATTATAAGAGAGCTCGAAATAAATTAATGCTGAAGCTCGAACAAAATAATTATTGCAAAAATTTATTTCGTGCTCTCGAAACGATTGCAAGTAACCACAATTATTTTGAGTTGATTAAATTATCTATTTTGAGTGAGCGAAATGATTTAAAGTGACCGAAATTGTTTATTTCGAACACACAATTATTATTTCGAGCGCACAAACTAATTTATTTTGAATTAACAAAATAATTTGGTGAGCAAAATTAAGAACTTAAATTATTTCTGTAGTTTTTATTTGTTTTCATCACATTTCCCTTTAAATGCTCCTTATAGCCTCATTGGCACTTGACACATTTATGGTTTTCTAGTTGAAGCGTTGTTTGCTGTTCATAAAAATGTATCGTGACCTACTCAAATAAAGAAATACCAACCCTGATCCATAAAAACTACTATTTGAAATAAATAATTCAATGGTGACACAAATTCAGTCTTTAAAAATACAATGGTCTCAAAAAGGCATCAGATTTGCTGACTGTCCCTCTTCTGGAGAACTCCCGAGGTCACTTGAGCTGATATCACTTCCATCAGAAGTGCTTGACGGAAAAGCCTCTTCTTTATAAACGCTGTTATATTCCCACGCACCGCTGCTTTCCGACATTTTGATCAGTATTTCATTTCACAGATGCTTTTTTGCATGTAATAATACACGTTTGTGTGTGGAGTAAACAAAACGAGTCCGCAGTATGACCTCACAGTGCTGTTTTGATTCATAGGCGCATAAAGGCTTGTCGTGAAACTCGGCATGTTTGCCCAGCGTAAAGCCCGGTTCATACTTCCCGCGAAATCGAAAGCGAAGCGAATTTTCTTGCATCACAATAGACTGTGCAAGTCTCGCGCATATTTGAACTTCCGGGACCATTGTGGTCCCAACCATATGGAGATTTACGTGGGCAATATTTTGTTTTGTCAATTATTTTAGTTTAACGTGGCTTATGACCATGAAAAATATATATGTTGTTGGGAATGTGATACTTAGTTATACAAAAATATGAAAGTAAAATCAATTCAACAATATAACGAAGAAAACCCGAGAATTAAACTTGACCTAAGCTTCCGGTTACTGCAAAAAACTTAGAATTTTCTGCTCACCTCCGATCAAAAAACTTATGTAAACGCTTGTTTTGGATGCGCGATGATAATCACCAGATGCTGTAATTGCAACGGGAAGCCTAAGTTTTCATTGCAGTCTATGGTTGTTGAGGCGTCAGCGTCCTCTACAAACTGCTAAGCGTTAATTTTACGCCCGTACGACCATCACGAATCCGAAAAGTTAAGACTAAATAAGCATACTTGTCCCAGAGTTTTAATTTTGTTTCATTAATAATAAACACATTATTTGTGTATTTATTATAAAAACTAAAACTGATTGTATAAACATGTAATAATTATTTTTGTCGTTCAGAGTTTGTCATTAAATATAATTTAAAACAAAGATTTGATTTTTATAAAATATGTTCTTCGCTTGACGTGTTTTCTCGTTCCGATACGCGCGAGACTTGCACAGAAAAAAAGGCGCGTATCGACTATTGCGTCATCAAAATACGCTTCGCATTCGCTTTCGCATGACGTATGAACCGGGCTAATAATGATCACAATGTGTGTGTTTTATTTTATTTTATTATGACAGAATTCATTACGTACTCGTTTATATTTCCACAAAAAAACCCCAAATAATTTTTATTTCGTTCAAGTTGATTTTTAAGTAAAAGGCTCATAGAAAAAAAACCTCCAGTTTTGTATATATATTCTAAAATGTCGAAAATTATTCAAAATGTAAAGGTTTTCATAAATTTTACAATTTAATTAAGCATTGTTTTGATACTATTGCACATTTCAAGTCATTTCATGAAAACCAATATTTTCAAATTTCTTTTTGAACTAAAAGTAACAGTGTTGACAACAGGTTGAAATAAATTATGGCAATCTTTTATAAAAGTATCAACTAAATTATTCGAACATTCTTAGGGTACCTTATTTTAAAACTTTCAATCTTTGTATTAAAAATAACAACGTTGTGTGACAATTTAATTCGGAACGACTTCAGCTAACATTTTGTGTTTACCTTGACAATCGAACTTCGTTAAAATTTGTGGTGTATGAGAAGGTATCCAAAAGACGTTTTGTCCTAGGTTCTAGAGGCTTAAATCTTGCTGGAGCAGGGAATCTCTTTATGTTGCGTTTTAACTCATGAAAGACTGCTTCCATTGCCAAGATGTTCCAAGTTCCGTAAAACTTCTCCTAGGACGCAAACAAAATAAGACTGGAACTACACATCTAGTGCTTAAAAAAAGACACAAAACAAAACAAAATCCGACTCATATCAACAGTCAAGTTATGTAACTAAGTTTAGTTAGCTGTACCCTTTATAATGGAAAAGATTAAGACGACAATTTCAGGAGAGTTTTGTTGGTGGTTTTGGGGGTGGGGCTAGGCTACCCCCAACTTTTGTCTAGCCCCCCCCCCAAACCCCCCCCCCCCAAAACCCAAAATACCAAAAACAAAATCAAAACAAAATCAAGGGAAAAAAAGAAGAAGAAGAAGATACATGCTGGAAAAAAACGGATCTTCATTAAAAAATTCAAATGAATAGATTTGCACGATCTTGTCAAATATAGTATTTGCCCAGACTACGGCTAAATGTTTTCCGACCCATTTAATATTTCAAGTTAGACCTTGACCATGGCCAAAGCATCCACGTTAATAGAGGCAACGATTTCAACCATCGAGAAGATGAGATGTGACGAGATGAACATTTCCCAAACCATGGCTGAAAGTTCCGGTGTCGAGATGCAACTAGGTGAAACTATACAAGACAAAGAACAAGGGCCCCATCACACCACCTTGAAGACTTCTGGTCACAGAATCTGTGGGAATGACACAAGAAACTGGTGCTGGACAGAATTCTGGACACCAATCTACCGTCGTAGTATGAAATCATTGACAAGATGATGTCAGAAATGCACCAGCGTTTTGTTCAGAACAATGATGTTATTCCGGCCTACATTGCATGCAACCCATCAGATCACTTTCTCCGACTTGCTGACATGGCACCTAGCCTATGATTGCAAAGTTTTCCAACATTAACATAGATCCCAATAACCTGTAGCATCAGGTTGCTGTGGCACATCAAGCGCCAGGTTCGACGGAGGAAACCATGGAACGGTTGTTTAAATTGAAATCAGCATTCCTGACCCCTCCGCTTTTTTCAACTGGTCTGTACCATCCCCGTTACATCAGCAACAGCAGAGAGAAGTTTTTCAACGATGAAAAGAGTAACTTAATTATTTACGCTTTTCCATGAGCAACAGCCGACTGACACATCTATGTGTCCTCGCAATCGAACGCGACGCGTGACCAGAAACTACTCCGACATCCCGACAAAGTTGTCGATGAGTTTGCCCGAAAAGGAAGCCGCATTTCATTAAGTAGACATGAGCTTTTCCAGACAATGTAATTTTATGCCTATAGCCCATAATATTATCGAAAGTCACTTATTGCTACACAATTTTAAGCTTTTGTTCTGTCCACCGTTTTGGAGTCAAAATTTGCACGCAACTGCATTAAGTTTTGTATGATTATTGTAACTTTCTACTTATTACGCGCCAAACACATAGAACAAAAAATGCGCTGTATAATAAATACGAAAGTTAGAGAGTGACGTCACGTGAGAAGGGTCTAGCTCCCCAAAATATTGGCTCTAGAACCGCGCCTGCCTTTTTCTTATACAAGCCCCTTTTCAGAGCCTTCTTATGTAATTTACTATTTTTTATAAGATAATCTGGCGTGAGTGTAAAAACAATTAGTAATAATAATCATGCAGTTCTTATATACTCCCGATGGGTGTCTCAAAGCGCTCAGTATTTTTCCTACAAGGTAAGTGGAGTTACGTGTTGAAGTATATGAGACCTATTCCTTTGCATAGCACCATGTAATGGTTTACAAGGTGCTGTGGCGCAATATGCAGCCAATCAAACCAGGAACACCGGGGCGAACCCCTTCTCTTTACGATAAGTGCACTGGGGTCTTTTACGTGCATTACATAACACACGGGACCTACGGCTTAACGTCCCATCCTAAGGACGAAGCATGTGGTTAAGTGTCTTGCTTAAGGACACAAGTGTCACGACTGGGATTCGAACCCACACTCTGCTGATCAGAAACACCAGAGCTTGAGTTCGGTGTTCTTATCCGCTCGGCCACGACACACTACAATTACGACACACTACAATTACATTTTCTGTTTGTAGTAACGGTAAATGTAACATTTTACTGTGAAAATTTCCAATCCCAAAAGTCAAGATTTCAATGAGTGTGTGTGTGGGGGGGGGGCACGTGATGCGCCCCCCGGTTAAGCCACTGCGCCAAACACAAGGTTTTGTTTGGTCGTCGTGAAAACGTTGTTTATGTAAATGTGTATCAATTCATGAAAACGAAAATCTTTCACTTTCGTACAAAGGTTTTCATGCATAAATATCGTAATTTAAAAAAGTAAAGCTCTTGAAGCTTTGAAAGTGTAGCTCTTGATGAATATTAATTAAATATGTAAAGACTGAAAACTGATTTTTGTTTGTGTGTACACAGTTGGTTAGTTCGTGGCGTCAGTGACGGTTTGTCTAATAGATGCTGATACACATACACAGTATTTCAGACCTTAGTAATACAAAACTATATGCTGCATTTAAAAGCATGACAGCACACCAGCAATGGCCTTTGGGCCTAACATCAGCAATCAGCCTTTTTGAACACTTGTGTACACAAAATTGCAACCATAACGCTGTAGGCTTTTTAGTAAACAGGTTCAGGGACAGGCAGCCTTCCGGCAACATATATGTAGAAAAAAACACAAACAAGATGTGGGTCACGCTGGTTGTGCAGCAAGTTTTTACCCCAATTGATTTGTTTAACTTCAGATATATGCCTACACATTGTTTGTCGTTTATCAAGAATATAGGGCTATGAAAGTTTTTACCTTTGATGGTCTCTTTCCTTTGTCCAAATCCGTATTTGATTAAATATCGTTTTTAATTTTCTTCCCCTCGAGAGTGAGCAGAAGTATCAGACACTATGCGCATGTATGTATTCGCATTATACACGCCCGCCTGATCACAGTCATGGTTTTACCAATGTTAACATATTTACACAACGCATGACAATACCTTGTAGTAAAAGTTACGCAGGCCAGGTTTGAGCAGGATTGCATAATTCATGTCGTTATAAATTATAGCATTTAAATTACGTTGTTATATACTTACATGATAATTCTGTTCTTTGTTTCCCTAAATGACAAAATGTCAAATTGAATGGAATCTTTATTTAAGTTGCGCATTAATTAAGTTACAAAGCATGTTTTAGCAATTATTTTGTTACCATTCATATTGTGTGTGCACATTTAGCAATAGGTCATTCTGTCATTTATTTTCACAGCAGTTAACATATTGGACTATGACCTTAAACTTACCTTTCTAAAAACTTAATAAAGAAGTATTTTAATCATGTCCATTATTTCCACCACGTCACAATCGTCAAATCTCTGGTTTTCGTCTCGGAATTGCAAGTCCTGTCTGCTTCACTTTGATTGAAGAATTGACAGCCATTTTAAGTTTATTATTATTATTTATATATAGATTAGATTATATTTGTTCCCCTACCTACATGAAATTATCGAGGCAGGAATATTGTGGCCTTGTTATTATTAATATATTTCTGATAATTAAACCACGAAGGCCCAATATAGAAGATTCAGTTTTATATGTTGGAGTTATGTAAATCCCCCTATCAGGTAGCACTGAAAACCCAACCCACATGAACGGTACTGGTTCGAGGTAGGGTTCAAACCCGGGTTCTACAGAGGTGAAGGGCAGGGAAAGGTTCCAAAGCAAAATTTACGTTGTAATTATTACAAGAATATTGACCAATCAGATGTACGAGAGCTGTCAGCGCTAGATCACAGGCATGCGAGTCATATATAAATTAATCGCTCAGCTCACTCTTTACCTGACTCTAGGGAAATTCATCGATGGTTGCTTCTTGATGGATTGACGGTGACGGTGTTATTTAGTAAACCACAATAATTGCAACCATCAAGAACCTGCACAAGTGGACGATGGTCAGCATGTGTTAGGCAGGAATCTGAAGTAAATCAAATTACTTTTAGACAAATATTACTATAGAGTCTCCTGCATAAGGAACACTTCGGGGAGATGACTGCCTATTGATGAAAGTCACCGAGGTACATCACCGAACCATTTCAAGTTGTATTCATTAAACGGAACGATGTAAATACTTTTCCGATGTGGAAAAGGTAGCTTGCTTTATCAATAGCAGTCGATCTGTCACCTTGAAACAGGAGAGAATTACGTTGATGTGAACTAACCCATTTTGATTGTTTGGTTAAAAGATAATCACCCATAATAAACATAAAGAAAGCATTTTTGGTTCGATATTTGGAGAAGAGACACCTTGACGTTGATGATGTTTGTAGTTTGGATATTTCTTACTGGACTGCATGTCACCATGATCAGTGTCTCCAATGCAGCCACTGAACCTACACCGCCAATTCAAGATAGGTGCATGGATCTCCTTAAGGATGCACGAAGAACCCCAGGTAACATCAGTACCACTTCAGAATACTCCGTCGTAACATTAAGCTTGAACCAGGCCATAATCATGACGATGACTTTTGGACTGTTTTGCATAACGCTGGCACATGGTTTCAACTGGATCCGGGTTCATGTATACGAAGATCAGGTAAAATGAACTTGTTTTTATTATTGGGAAAACACGACAACAATTATTTTCTTTTGAATATGATAAAGTAATTTAGTTTGATTTGAGAATGTTACTCAAGTCGAAGAAGTAAGCTACTTCAATTATTGCTCACGAATACATTATTAACAGCTCCATGTTGACGAAGTTGATGTGTGCCGAAGAGTATACTACTGCTTTCATTCATATTTACTGTTACACCAATAATGAGAATACGAGGGAACGGTTGGGTGAAGCCAGTAATTTTTTCAATATAATTACATACGTCAATGAGGTTGTTTTTGCCTTGTTTATTTGTCTGTCTGTGAGCAGGATTTCAGAATAAAACTGAGCACGGGAATATTGAGACAGTATATTATGCAGTCATTCATAAACAAAGACTATGCACTCAGTAGAGCGAATACCTCCACCACGTGAGCAGTTGATGAAGATACTGTGATGCGAAAACAACCAACATTTTATAACTATATACAGAAGTTCCAACCCGTATCTTTTAATTGAAATTCTGGTTCGAACAGGAAGCAAGTCTAAATCAGTTTACTGTATGTGATGTTGTGTACATTAAAACTTCTGAAATGATGCACAATTTTAAAACCATGCTGTGGGTCCCAAGCTCAAGGTGCTGGTTTCTGAAGGAACACGCTTTAGTTTGATGTTATTTGACTCCGAACACCCGATGAAGTCATCATAACGTCATTGCTAATTTATCATATAGGTATAATGACTTAAAATGTGCATAGTGGTAATAATGTTTTCTTTTCGTACTGCGATCCCTTAATTGTTGTTTTGAACATTGTGTACATACGAACAGACTCATTATCTAGTAATCATTATCATTCTTGTGTGTTAAGCACCATCATGTCTGGCAATCATTACAAACCATTATGTCCGAAACCCACCAAGTCTGACGAACTCTTATGTCTGACGAACCATTACGTCCAACCCAAACCATTATGTTTCGACCCATTCAGTCAATCGGATACGAAAGCCCATTGGTGCCATCGCAAGTATAAATTGCTTTTTTGCAAGTATATGTTTGGCGAGTCTTGTTTTTTGGAAGTATGTTTAGCAAATCTTGTTTTTTTGAAGTAAGCCCCCTATATGGCGAGTCTTGCTTTTTTGAAGTTTATGTTTGGCGAGTCTTGTTATTTGGAAGTATTATGTTTGGCGATTCCTGGGTTTTTTTTTAATGTATTTGGCGAGTCTTGTTTTTTGGAAGTTTATATTTCGCAACTTTGTATTTTGACTTCGATAACATACAATGTGTAATGTTCTGGAGGTTAGTGTGATCTCCCTGATATAACACCAAAAATAAATCAAAACACACAAAGGGACCCCAAAGTTTAAATTACTATAAAAAACAATACTTATTTTACAATAAGGAGCCTGCCAACCCCGTAAAAATAAAACTGTAATAAATAAATATTGTTTCCTTTCAATTAATTACTCACTAAAACCTAATTATTCTCATGCTAAGGAAAAATACCCATACAAAATATTTGGAGGAAGAAACAAACAAACAAAAATCAAAAACAGCACGCCTGCCTGCATTGTTTGACACGCCGTTCGTCAATTTATAGAGAGACATAATGTGGATAAAAAGGGAAGAATTGGAGCGCTCATTACGAAGACCACGGGAATGCCATGTTGTCCTAGCTTTTGTTACTTCTTTTATTGTTTTGTAATGCCATACTTCACAGGGATCAATTACTCTACAATAAAACGTGGCTTCTCCATACATCGGTAATTGATGGAAGATAACGAATCCCTAAAAAAGATCTTCCCGCTCCACCATCACGGACTAAATCTGCAATTTTATAATATAGAAGCTTCAATTACTGCTCGAGTTATTGAAAGAACAACACTACACTGAACAATAAATAATACAGCTTGAGTTACTGCGAAATAGCAATAAATAATGTTTTTTCAACATAATGAATAAATACATTAATAACAATATAATAACACAAATAATGTGTTGATAAGTTACCATCAATCATAATTTGCACAAAGGGTAATCTGAAGACTGAACGTAATGTGCATGCAGTTAAAACCTAATGGACCAGCAGGTATAAATCCCTGTTAATTTGAAGTAGGGTCCGTCGGTCGAGAAAACAAAAACAAGCCCAAAACGTTTTTAAGAGTAATTTCACGTAAATACTTGACATACAGGACGGTGTTCACGGTCAAAAAATCATTTTTTAAAATACTTTGTAGGATGAAGGTACTTGGGGTGCAAGTAAACAAAATAGAATTTTAAAAATTAATTTATAGCATGTTGCCATAGTTACATGTCATTTTGTGTTTTGGGCATTTGTGGCAAATTTTGGGGTCTTAATAAATGGTTTTTAGCTTAGGTTTAAAATTTCACCTGGCCAAAATGCAAAAGATTTATCACAAAACAAATTGTTTACATTCTTGCCCTTACTTGAGAATAATAATTATTGTTATAAGTGTCACACTAGTACTATTTTTAGAACATGATTTTCTATGTATCAGAATTTGCAAAATTAACCTTTTTACCCATTTTTTTCTTTAAAATGTCAACTTGCCAGGAGCCTCAGAATATTTACCTTTCGGTTGTGATTATAGGGCCAACACTGGTCTTTTCATATGTTGTGAGAAAAAAATTGGGCAATTGATATCCTGTTGCCTCAAATATGGAAATTTTCAAAAAACAGGAAAAGTGCGTGTTATGTTTTCCCTCAATTTGAGTGAATCTGGCCCCCTCTCCAGACCAGTTAAATTAAGCTTACATAGTTAATATGGTATATCATGCCTTGACACATTGAATTCATGGGTTATTGATTCCACTAGTCAGTTTTACTTGTCTTGTATCAGGGGCGGATCCAGGATTTTCCAAACGGGGGGCGTGAAAGTATACCAAGCAGCAAAATGTTCCCTTCCCCATTTCTCCCCCCTTCTCTCTCTCTCCATCTTTTTTCTTTTCTCCCTCATTTTTTTTTTTTTTTTTAATGAAAAGGGGGCGTGCGCCCCCACGCCCCCCCCCCTGGATCCGCGCCTGTGTATGTTGTTTGTTTCCCATTTTTACGTAGAGAGCTACTCCACTCTTAATGACATGACCCGGCCTTTTATAGAGTACCGGGATCCTTGTTCTCCCGCCTGCTGCCCAATATAGGTTTAAAATACCCAAGAAAAAAAAAGAAACAAGAACATTTGCACAATTTTGCTTGGAAAACACAACACAATGGCTAAAAAACACATTCGCTAGTAAGCCAACATAAACCAAAAATGTTAACGCACCATGTTATGCCTTCATAAGCAATCCACACATCAGAGGTGATGTTTCATTGCAGTTGCAGTGGTGCAACAATAAAACAGAGGTTTCATATAATATGAATGAACGAACGAACAATTTAGCCAGAATAGATTGATAATTGTTTCAGGCGACTGTTCACTGAGGCACATTTTCACCAAGTGCGACGCACGACGCGACGAGCGACGGCACAGGCAAACGAGACGGCACGATGCGACGCGATATTTGTCGTCTATAGAACACCGTATACTTATAGAGTACTGTTGTCACAATTGGGCAGGAGGTCTGCCTGTCATTTTATCTTTAGAAGAGTGAGTGCATGCAGAAGCGTATTGTTAATCGGGCTGGTGAAGAGTCGTGGTCGCCATGGGCCTATAGATATGTAGTCATCCTCTGTCTGTTCTGCAAATATTTCCATGGTAACATGTTCCACAAGGCTATCTTACCTGGTTCCTCAAACTCTCAAGGGAGTGTAAACGCATACACTCTAGCTTTGTTTTCTTCCTCCATGGTTAGATGTAGAACAAAGAGCATACTAATAGCTTTTCCAAAACATTTTGTGGAATCATCAGATCTGGAAAACTACAACGTACACATTATCATCTTCAGTTTGCCTTTATCTTAACATTGGAATACAAAACATTTGCAAGAAAAGTGCAGGAGATCAGCTTAAATGCAGCAACATTTAACAAGGTTGTAAATGCTTGCACTGAGTGTTCATCAGCTAATTAATCGGAAAGACCAAACTTCACTGCAAGAGTTTAAGGAGGCAGGCTAGTTCATTATTATGCGTTCCATGTCTTGTTTTAATTCACAAACTTGTTTTGTGAAAATGTGCCTCAGTGAACAGTCGCCTGAAACAATTATCAATCTATTTTTGCTAAATTGTAAATTCATTCATATTATATAAAGCTACTGTTTTATTGTTGCACCATTGCCACTGCAATGAAACATGATGTGTGGATTGCTTATGAAGGCATAACATGGTGCGTTAACATTTTTGGTTTATGTTGGCTTACTAGCGAATGTGTTTTTTAGCCATTGTGTTGTGTTTTCCAAGCAAAATTGTGCTAATGTTCTTGTTTCTTTTTTTTTCTTGGGTATTTTAAACCTATATTAGGCAGCAGGCGGGAGAACAAGGATCCCGGTACTCTATAAAAGGCCGGGTCATGTCATTAAGAGTGGAGTAGCTCTCTACGTAAAAATGGGAAACAAACAATATACAAGACAAGTAAAACTGACTAGTGGAATCAATAACCCATGAATTCAATGTGTCAAGGCATGATATACCATATTAACTATGTAAGCTTAATTTAACTGGCCTGGAGAGGGGGCCAGATTCATAAAAATAAATTGAGGAAAAACATAACACGCATTTTTCTTGTTTTTTGAAAAATTACCATATTTGGGGCAACAGGATTCAATTGCCCAAATGTTTCTCACCACATATGAAAAGACCAATTTGGCCCTAATCACAAACGAAAGGTAAATATTCTGAAACTCCTAGCAAGTTGACATTTTGAAAAAACAAAATAGGTTAAAAAAGTCAACTTTGCAATTTCTAAATACGTTCTCTAAAATGTATGTTCTAAAAATAACACAAGGGTGACACTTATAACAATAATTATTTTTCTCAAGTAAGGGCAAATGATCATTTGTAATTATAAAAATAGTTATGTGATATATTTTTGCATTTTGGCTAAGTGAACTTTTAAATGGTTTTTAAGACCCCCAAGTTAGCAAACAAAATTCAAAATGGCCTGTTACTATGGCAAGTGGCTTCATATTGATTTTAAATGTCTATTTTGTTTTCTTGCACCCAAAGTCCTTTTTTCCTATCAAAGTAAAACATGAATAATTGTTTTGACCGTGGAAACTTATGTCAAGTATTTACCTGAAATGATTCTTAAGATCATGTGATAACCATTCTTGGAGGCTATAGAGGACAAACCCGATAATTACCGTGGTAACAGTCTCATTAATGGAAACTCACAGTATAGTTCAATAGTTCACTTAATTTCCCTTCAATCCCAATATGTCCATGTGATGTTTTTGTCTTAACATCTTGGCAGTGACATGTCCAAATATTTGGATTTTATAAAATCACATTCAGTGTATATAAAGAGATGATGGGAAGTGCTTGGCGATATTAAATAATGTGGCTTCATGGAGTTGTTCATCTTATATAGAAGGTGTATAATTCAGTCAGTTTTTGTTAAGACTAAAAACGAAAAGTCGTTTGCACTAATGCTAAGTATGTCCCATACGAACCTATAAAAAGACCAACGAACCATTATGCCCGAACCATTTTGTTCGACCCATTATGCCTGACGAACCATTATGCCCGACCATTATATTTGTCCAATTGTATCCGACCCGTAAGGTCCGACGACAATGTCCAATGAATCATTAGATCCGAACCATTATGTTCGAACCATTGAGTTTGACCCATTATGTTCGACCCATTATGTCCGACCTATTCTGTCTAATATTTTGTTCGACGAGCCATTAGGTCCGAACCACTATGCTCAACCCATTGTATCCGACCCATTACGTCCCATGAACCACTGTTGTCCGACACATTACGTCCTATATATATTCATTTGGTCCGTCGGAGTTGTGAGTTTGGCCGCCGAGATTGTGAGTTGACCCGTCGTAGATAGGATAGTTATCGGACAACTCACAACCCCAACGCCAAACTAGGCCTTAACAACCACGACGCGCAACTCAGAACTACACGACGGACCAACTCACAACTCCGACGGACCAACTCACAACTCCGACGGACCAACACACAACTCCGACGGACCAACACACAACTCCGACGGACCAACACACAACTCCGACGGACCAACACACAACTCCGACGGACCAACACACAACTCCGACGGACCAACACACAACTCCGACGGACCAACACAAAACTCCGGCGGACCAACTCACAACTCCGACGGACCAACACACAACTCCGACGGACCAACACACAACTCCGACGGACCAACACACAACTCCGACGGACCAACACACAACTCCGACGGACCAACACACAACTCCGACGGACCAACACAAAACTCCGGCGGACCAACTCACAACTCCGACGGACCAACTCACAACTCCGACGGACCAGCTCACAACTCCGACGGACCAACACACAACTCCGGCGGACCAACTCACAACTCCGACGGACCAACACACAACTCCGCCGGACCAACACACAACTCCGACGGACCAACACACAACTCCGACGGACCAACACACAACTCCGACGGACCAACACACAACTCCGACGGACCAACACACAACTCCGACGGACCAACACAAAACTCCGGCGGACCAACTCACAACTCCGACGGACCAACTCACAACTCCGACGGACCAACACACAACTCAGACTGACCAGCTCACAACTCCGACGGACCAACACACAACTCCGACGGACCAACTCACAACTCCGACGGACCAACTCACAGCTCCGACGGACCAACTCACAACTCCGACGGACCAACACACAACTCCGACGGACAACTCACAACTCCGACGGACCAACTCACAACTCCGACGGACCAACACACAACTCCGACGGACCAACACACAACTCCGACGGACCAACACACAATTACATTGGCTCTAAATTGCCCTTTTTTTATAGAGAGCTTGTGCTGGCCTTTCAAAAGGCCAATGGTGTGATGAAACCAAACGTGACTTGTATTAATGAAGCCATTGAGATACCTTTGTGGAACAATACTGTCATTACCAATACAGACAAAAAAATGGATACTAAAATCTTGAAACAGCATGGTATGGTATGTCTGAAACATGTCATGAATAATGGCAATCTTCTAACTGCTCAGGAATTGGCCAAGAAATGTCACATCAAACCAATTAATGCAGGGAAAATTATGTCAGGTTTAAGGAAACATGTCAGTGATGATTTGTTAACAGAAAGCAGAGAAGGTCCAGCACGTCACGTCAGTAGTATGTTGCATTTTGAAAATAATGATGAGAGTGTTCGTGTTTCAGATACTACTGTGAAAACTATTTATAAGAGCATGGTTATAGACCGCTTTGTTCAGCCAACTGTTGAAAAGACCTGGCCAATTAAGCTTAACATTCGTCAAAACATTATTGACTGGAAAGAGGTTTGGAAAAAGCTAACACCCAAAGTATTGATTTTGACGATAGAGATCTCTGGTTTCGGTTGCGACATCGCATTCTTCCTACTTGTGATGTTTTACAGAAAATGAAAAAAATAGAACCTAAGGACAATCAATGTGGTTTATGTAAACAAGAGGAAGAGACTATAGAACACGTTTTTATATATTGTAAATGTACTTGGACTTCTTGGTTATTTTTGGAATATGTTCTTCGTAAGTATAGGGGTAATAAACACTTTTATCTCAACGACAGTAACAAAATATTGGGATACGGCAAACAAATTGACAACATATGTTTGTTCCTAATAGCTAAACTTCACAGAACTATCTGGAACTCCAGATGCAGAAATCTCCCTGCAATCAATCCGGTTTCTGATAAAAAATTGTTGAAGTTGTTCCAGCACAAACTTAAACGAATGATTCTTTTGGAAAAACAAAGACTTAATGATGATGATTTTGTTGAATTGTTTTGTAAAAACCAGGCTTTGTGCCACATGATTGGGGAAAAAGTTGTATTTTCGTTCTAAGTCCTCTTGTTTTGTTTTGTTTTCTTTTTAGTTTTGTATATATAATGGTCTTTTAATCATTGATCTGTTATGTAGTGTTGTTGTTTTTTGTTGAAAGGGTTTTGATTGAATGTAATAAAAGGAGATGTGTGTCTCCATTGCAGCCAAAAAAAAAAAAAAAACAACAACAACAACAGCAACTGCATCAGCAGCAACACCAACACCAACAGCAACACCAACAGCAACACCAACACCAACACCAACACCAAAACCAAAACCAACAACATTAACGATAATAATGTTATTGTTTTCGCAAATATTTTGTCAACCTTTTTAATTAGCTTATTTCGTGTTCGATAGAAATATCCTCGCAATAGAACAACAATTGTATGAATAATTCTCTCTAAGCTCTCGGTAAAAACATGAAGTAGCTGTTAAACAGCTACTTTTTGTAATGTCGATTATTTTTTTGAACGTCAAAATTGACACACAATGAACACAATAGTTTCAGAGGGCTTTGCCTGGTACCAATATACTGATTTATTGCCAACATATTCTTTTTGTCAGAGTCAATACAGGTATAATGAAAGAAAATTACATTTTGGCTGTACTAAATTAATGAGAGCACGGAACAGAAGTCACCTAATCAATATTCATCAGTTTGTGCAATAATAATAACACACAATATTTCTTGTGGAGCACACCGATCTTTAGAATTCCCCTTATGGAGTCATTTTATTTTCCCAAAGAGCGTCTCTTTGCTTAGAAAACAAAACAAAATCAAGAAGAAACCAATCGTATATTAAACAGTAAAATACGGTGATCTTTCTGTCCATCCAGGGTGTCCTAAATTATGTCATTTTTGTAAAATGAAGCCTACACGTTGGGTAGTTTTTTGTAAACAAGCTAATATTTCCAAGGAACTGTGATCCGTAGACCGTGTGCGTGCGGATCAGCGACGACAGTGCAGTTTACGGTTTCAGCGAGCGCACCAGCGATGATGATTATTGCCATGTCAGGGGAATAACCGTTTTTCCCGAGCACGCGCAGACCCGTCAAGGCGTTTGTAATTGATTTTGTTTGCTATCATCAATATAGGGCGTTTACATTCGTGCTATTGTAGCACGCAAAGTAACGAGATAACAAAGACTACGAGCCTGTAAATTGGAAACGATGTGAGTGCTTGTCGCAATAAATGTGCGTTGTGTACATTGTGACCGCGTGGTCTCCGTTTCGCGGCACTTTCGAGTGAATGTTTAGACGGTTATAAGGCCCATGTCACACGAGGAAATTTACTGGCAACCAGTTCCAGGCAATCTCAAAAAAGAAAAGTCATTCACATTTGAAAGTACACATATTGTTCTTGGGGATCATAAAACATTGTTTGAAAAATTACTCATGTGCCACCAAAGTTGTCCTGTAGCATGCACTGCAGTTGGTTGCCTCCAAGTTGCCTGCAAAAGTTGCCCCGTGTGACAAGGCCCTAAGAACCGTAAAAATGTAAACGTGTAACCTGACGATTGGTCAGTTCCGTGTAGGCTAACCGGCACAGGCTTAGCACTGTGTAGTGCACATGTCTTGTGTAAGTACATGATTGTATATTAGGGATGAATGCTCTGACGTGTAGATTGATGTACTAAAATCAAGCCGAGCTGCGGAATCGCCTTGCCTCAAAGAACTAAAACTCCCAAATCAAAAATCCGTAAAAAATTGGTTTGCTGATTATGTGCCTGTTGGATCGCTAAAAAGTCACATCCACGGGCCGTGTTGATTGCAAATGGTGAAGTTTGGGGTTGATTTGCGTTAGCTTCGTACATCCATAGGCAGGTACAAATCAACTAGCCACCGCTGACGTCACAAATGGTTTGTTTGACCTCGCGTTTTTTGATTATGGGAGTATTTCGAAGAAATAAATTTTTCACACTGTCTATTGTGAGGTAGGGACTTATAATGATTGTTTTCTATTTATTGTGTACTTCATCTATTGGAAAAATACAACAACTAAATATTTCTGAGCATCTTGAGCCGCTCTTTAATTTCGTTCAAGTTTATTGCAAAATGAACCTCAAATGAGAGCCGTATTTACTGGAACCTTTTTGTTATGGAAAGTACACATGTCAACTTCAAAGCTGCAGCTGCACAAATGCAACGCTGAAATCCACGCTTTGTTCAAACACTCCAAAGCAAATGCAAATTGGTTATTATAATTCAATTTCATTACACTGAAAACCGAAGAAGACAGCATTTCTCGCTGATCTTTCTCAGAAGTATTTCTTCTAATAATTTACCTTTTTTCAGTCTTGACGTGCTTGAACATAAGAATGAAGATAATTCATTATATACATAGCATAGATGCATCGCCCGATTGTCTACCAATTTTACGGTATGAACATTAAGTTAAATATTTAATAGCTATTTCCTGTATTTCGGGAAGTTACAAACTGTTATTTGAGATACTGAACAAAAGAATCTGTCTACGATTTATAATAGTTGGCTGAAAAATACAATTAATTGTTTAGGGGAGCCGATATTGTTTCACTTTAGACCAGCAGTCATAAACAATTGCACAAACAAACTGCATATCAGTATGTATTTCGAGCATTGTACATGGCATACACAAATTGTCTGTTTTTTCTATCATACAGAATACTCTTTGACTGTCAAAATTCATTCAGAGAGGAAATTGAGTGATGCACACTAGCCCTTCTTTTTTTATCGAATGGCGTTATTTCCCTCTTAATTTAAGGGAACAGAATAAGAAAAGTGAAAAGTAAAGAGAAATCTGTTTGAAATGCCTTTGACGACGTTATTGACTTCCCGCTTCGCTTAGCATTGTGAGTATTCACCCCCTTTACGAATATTGCTGGATCTGCCCTTAACAACAAATAATTGATGAGGAATTTTGTTATTAATATCTTACGGAAGCTTAGTGCCGCCACATGAATCATAACTTTAAAAAAACCCGCTTTTATTGTGTTCGTACACGATAGGTGTCGTGACGTGTATGTACCCAATAAGAGCGGATACATTATTTATACATGTGGCGGCACTACGCTTTCCGTCTGACGTAGGCCTAAACGAACATTACAGAATCCCACGCCCAAAGTTTATGAGGCGGTTTTTAGATAAGATCAGAACAAACGTGTATAATATGCAAGCGTGTGCGCGGTGTGCAATCCTTTAAAATGAAAATACCCGCCCAGCAATGCACCTTTTTTTAGGAGTAACACAGTTGATTGGCGTGTATGTTCATGTAGGACTTCCTTGCCTAAGGTTGAGCCATTATCCACGATCCAATGAAAGCAATTGCTTCGTTGTGGAGCATCACATCTTTAATTAAACAAATAACTCGTTCATTCATAATTATGTACAATAACTAAATAGAAAAACCCGTTTGTGCGGCACCTAAATGTAGCCCGAGCCCCAAATGTCGCCCCAAACCCGTACCTAAATGTCGCCCCGACCTAAATGTAGCCCCAAACCTGTACCTAAATGTCGCCCCAACCTAAATGTAGCCCCAAACCTGTACCTAAACGTCGCCCCGACCTAGATATAGCCCCAAGTGTACCTAAATGTCGCCCGACCTAGCTCATGATTGTAATGATAGTGTTATGAGATCCTAATACATGCACATTAGTTACGTGTGTTCAACGCACGCTGTCAATCATTCTACCCATTGTTGCTTCGTCTTCTTCTGGACATTTTTTCGGAGTGAGTTCGCCCCGTGATAGCTCATAGTCACATCGGCAAAGAACTGTTTTACCGCCCCTGGAGTTGATCGTTTTAGAGCCAGTGTATGTGATCCTCGCTGTATCTTCTGTTGCTGTGATCCTCGCCTGTATTTCATCCAGGTTGACGTATTAGCCCGTAAGATACTTATGTTGTATAAGATCCATTTTAATGTACACTTGTTTTATGCAATCAGTGTATGTTTGTTAAACCAAATCGGTAACTGAAGTGGTTGATAGTTTTATCATTAAATCACTTGGATTCTGTGCTCTTATACATCAGTGTCACCTTGTTTGATTTCTTTGTTGCATCTGAGAAAATTCAGGCTTTTTGAGTGATTTATATTCACGGATAGTTTGGAGATTTTTGGATCGTAACAATAGCTACAATGAATGTTAAGGCGAGTTGTTTGACTCGTTTCAAACAAAAACATGTAAAACTAGACTTAAATTGTTGTTAAACAAAAAACAAGGTGTTCGGCATGACGCTCAAATCTTGGATGTGTAACGCATCCCATCCCAATTTTTAACAACGACGCGGTGCTGTGGACCCGTGATATGGCCATCCGTGATATGGCTATAATTCCTGTACCCACCATTGCATTGTGCATTGAGCACTGCGCCGTGGTTGATCCGGGATATGGGTATATTCCTGTACCCATTGCTTTGTGCACAGTGCATGCGCTGAGCGTTGCGCCGTGGTTGATCCGGGATATGGCCACATTTTATGGAGGGTGTTTAGCGATATTTTGGAAATATGACTAAACAGAGATGTGTTTTTTTTTTTGGGGGGGGGGTGGGAATGAAAAGCGAAAAGTTGTTTTTAAGGCTTTTCAGGTTCCTAACATCGTTTTTACGAACTTTAAAAAATAATAATAATAATAACGGAAGTA
This sequence comes from Plazaster borealis, assembly GCA_021014325.1. Lineage (NCBI taxonomy): Eukaryota > Metazoa > Echinodermata > Asteroidea > Forcipulatida > Labidiasteridae > Plazaster > Plazaster borealis. Next base: position 13,813,655 of record CM037463.1, read on the forward strand.
AAGGTCACAGGGGGTCCAAACCTTTTTTGGTTCACGAGATATGATTTTTGCACACACAGTAAATGTAAATATACCTGAACGGTGGTCAGCATCAATTCAAATCAGACAGAATAGAAATCATACCATGATCAAATTAATAATCTTTTTGTGTAAAAAAAAAAAAATAACTCTTGGCAAGTTTACGGATGAAATATATCAGCGTAATTGTAGACGAAATTACTATGCTAACCCCCCCCCCGAAAAAATAATAAAAATTAAAACTGATTGAAATGTCATTTTCACTTAACCTTTCCCTTAAAGAAAAAGATTTTAAGCCTTCATAACTCGTAAATCTTAATCATCAAGTAATAATTACATTTGTACTTACATACCATAGAGCAAGGACATAGACAGACTAACTAACCATCATTTCACTGGCGAATAAGGCAGTTTGTGAGCGAGGACACTACCGCTGAAGGACATTTGACACCAGAAGTCCTTCTCCGTCTTACATATACCGGAAAGAGTCCTGAAACCGCAGCATCCAGAGTGTTCGAAGTGTTTTGGGTGGGCGTAGGGGGTTCGGTAGCGGTGTCGAACAATGGAAACAACGCAATCGGCTTGTCCTCAGTAACAGTTTGAAGTAAATCTTACCTCCATGTTTAGACTGAACATCCACAGACTTCCTACGATGGATATCTAGTAAAAGGTTCATGTTTGTGGCTACGAACAAATAATTATAAGAACACAAACTTTTACAGCCAGTTCCCCCACCCAATTAAAAAAAAATAATAACAATAAAAAATAAATAAAATAAAATCACACTTTTTCTTTAGGTACAACTTTGCGTCTACATTGGTCGGGGCGACATTTAGGTACATGTTTGGGGCTACATTTAGGTCTGGGCGACATTTATATACATGTTTGGGGCTACGGTTAGGTCGGGGTGACATTTAGGTACAGGTTTGGGGCTACATTTAGGTTGGGGCGACATTTAGGTACATGTTTGGGGCTATATTTAGGTCGGGGCGACATTTAGGTACAGGTTTGGGACTACATTTAGGTCGGGCGACATCTAGGTACAGGTTTGGGGCTACATTTAGGTCGGGCGACATTTAGGGCTTGCGCTACATTTAGGTGCCGCACACCGGTTCATTCATATGTACAATATATGAATAGAAAAACCCAATTCATCCATGTACGATGTTTAAATAGAAAAACCCCATTCATTCATAATGTACAATATCTGTTGTGGTTCGTTAAAGGCAGTTTATACTTTTGGTAATTGTCAAAGACCAGTATCCTCACTTGGTGTATCCCAACATATACATGAAACAACAAACCTATGAAAGTTTTAGCTCAATCGGTCATTGCAATCACCAGAAAAAAAGTGGGGAAAAACCTTAAGTGTTCTCACTGTTCAAACATCGAGTTTTTGACTCATGAGATAAAAACTAATAGTTTTACTCATTTCTCAAAAACTATAGCATTTAAAGCAAAAATATTTCATTTTATCGCCTAAACGATCAAATGCTTTATACGCAGGGAAGACAGTTTCTCATGTCACGGCGGTACGCATGCATGTATTGTTTTATTATTGACAAAACATTGACAACTTAGGTGAACCAACTTGGGTTCACGTGCGTGCGGGCGCACTGTGTAAATTCTTACAAATCTAGGTCACAACAATTTCGCGGGCAGAAAACATATTGCTCTATAATGTATTGGGAAAAATATAATTATGAATGTGTTACAAATTATGTTATATAAGCAGTTTTGACGCGGTACAGTAATCTGTATACCACGTAAGTTATGAGTGAATCTGTGAACATTTATATTTTTACTCTTACCAATGTTACAAACAACCTGTTTTTGTTTCTGTTGAAAGCTTCATGTGAACAATAATAATCGTTTAAAACTATGTCAAAATTGTAATTAAGGTTAGAACACGTTATGTGAAAAACGTGATTTTGTTTGCTTCTTCTTTACAATATTAGGCCGAACTGATGTGTTGGTTCAAGCGTACAATTATATGAGTCATATAAATATTTGTCGCTTTTCGATGAGACTGTCTGTATTTTCAAGACCTTGCGCACAATGTAATCACTCATGCCTGTTCTTCTGATATTGAAATGACGGAGAATGGGAACAGGACTTAAAGCTCCCCTTGTACAGACATTGACATTGAACGGGATCTGTCAGCTCCGTAAAAAACATACGATTTGATAAATAGCGGAGGGTTTATGTGTAGTATTAACTTATTTATTTTAATACTAGAAGTATATACTTGGGGGCTTAGTTAAGCTTTATTCGACGTCGTTGCGCGCTTCATTAGAACACGGTCGTGGAGTGTAGTGCTATTTGGAATACGAAGGCCATCTTATTGCGGTAGACCTTTCATAACGAACATGCAACTATTATTAGTGTAGATTTCTTACAATAAGTAATTATTTATTTCACCAAGGAAAACAAAAATATTTAAAAAAATTACAAGAAAAAGAAACACCCCCAAAATACATCGATGTAAACAGCGACATAACGGCATTTAATTAACAAGAAAGAAAAACAAACAAACAAACAAACAAACAAACAAACAGAACTAGAGAGGACGCACATATGGATATATTACAAATGAGAAACAATAGACGAGATAAATTCCAAGGGAAAAAAACCCCCAAAAAGGTGAGCCCGGGAAAAACAAATTACTATTAAAATGCTGCTCATAAAAGAAAGACTTGAGTTTAGGGAGAGACGAATGTAAATGAAAGATTTTGGCAGAGATGTACCACAGTCTCGCGAAGCAACGGGATGGAGAGGGAAATTAAGCAAAGGTTTTGGCTGCAGGGAGGTGTCGTCATGTGAGGGGGCCAATATGACGACAGTTTATGTTTGAGATGGATCCTCAATGAGAAATCCCGTACAAAACATTGACGAGTTAAATAGTTATACAATTCTATCAAGTTATTTGGTCCTATCAACGAAAACAAGTTTTTTGATTTATAAGGGTTCCTCTAGGGGAGTGGTACAGATGTGAACATTTAGTGAGTTTCAGATTGCAACTTACCGCTTCCCCGATGATTACCAAAACTGTGCTTTGTGACCGAAGAATATTGCTGGTCAGCATTTTATTCAATTGAAAAAGTGGACATTTTCCCCCGACCCTGTTTTTGGAAAAATGACGTACAATTGCACTACTCCGCCTTGCGGCGTATCACTCTTAAAGTGCGAGATTTAAAACGTTAATCTATTATGGAATTTATAAAAAAATTAATCTAAACTATTAAAAATTAATCTTAAAAGATTTTAAAAAGCTAAAATTAACCATCAATTCGAAAACGAGTTTTAATCCCCGACTGATTTAAAAAGGACGCTACAATTATCGACAAAGGACCAATCCGGTGATTGGCTTGCATCACGTGATGAGCATTTCGGGGAGCGGGATTTTCAACGACATCCGCCATCTTGTTTTACGAAGGGCGATCGTCCTTTTGTTCTAACGTTGCTTTAAGTTGCATATTATTTAAAGATGGAGGATCAATTGCTCCTGTTTTTAAACACAACGCTTGGTGACAGGACAGCCACCGTTCTTGAAATTTTTCAAGGTAAGTAAATCTAGTTTTTATGTAGAAAAACGGTATGTTTTAGGCCGTTAAAAGGTTTCTTGACTAGCGTCGTTAGGCCTCGACTACAGTACCGTGATAGTACACATAGTACACACACAGTCAGGCTGTTTAAAAAAAAGGCGTGATTAAAAAATGTATTTGTTCTTTGCCCAGCTGCAAATCTGCAATATTACTGCACTGGCTTGCAGATTAAGACATCTAATACGATTCAGTGAATGTTTAACTTCTCCAATTACTTACTAATTTCTTATCACTTATTGGCGTATTGCCATAGTAATTAGTCAAAGATAGGCCTAGTGTCGTCGTAAAACAACAAAAGTGAGATGATAATCACCAGTTTAGTCACACACACTCTACGCCCGTGTGTTTTACGTATACGCGCATCGCTTGATCACGCACACACGGTATACACGTACTGATGACAGTGAGTGTACTACTGTAGTTCTTCATCGAAAAACAAGTTGACATGTACATTACACACATTTCTGGTTCTTCATTGAAAATGTAATACATTGTATCTTTAACTTACAAGATATACTTTAGACATAAATAACTCAACATCTAGCTGGTGTGGCCACTGTATTAACTAGACGAGTACGTCCAACGCTAGTGCTATGCCTAACTTGCTTAACACGATAATTATAGGGGGTGGGGCTAGATTAAATACCTAATTTTCTAATTTCCACAAAAAGCAAGAACAGATACACAACATTATCATGTCAATTTTGTTTTCCTTCATTCATAACGAATGGTTTATTCCGTGCATCGCAGACGAAAGCTGAACTGAAAATGATTTGCAGAAACAATGATGTACAGTAAAAAAAAATAGACACAGAGCTTGGTCGTTTACTTGGTCGTGAAACGACCGCTAGAGAACAAAACAATAACATGATTTCAGCAAGTTTGTAAACAGCAAGGTCCAATTTCATAAAGCTGTAAAGCAACAAAAATCTGTTTAGCAACAAAAATCTGCTTAGCAAAAAATTGCAAGATGCAAAACTCATGCAAAATTCATCAAAACATTTCCTTACGACCAGAACAATACTTCCTCCCATTTAATAACAGCAACTTTCAAACCTTGTCAAAATAAATCTCTATATTTGAATTACATCTGTTTGTTTTCTTTAAAAAACAGGCGGGGACACATATCGAACATGCAGTTGACAGCATCAAAGCGAAAGGGATAAGGCAGCCAGTAATAATCTCCCTGGGGCCAGAAAAGAAGCCGAATCAGTTTTTCTTGTGCGTGGACTCTATTCCTATCAGTGGCGGTTCGACAGCGGTGGAAGCATTTGATAAGTTGTTCAAAACTTTCTATGTGTTCGGGTTGGACTACCCAAAAGTTTTGAACAGCTTTTTTGAATTCTTTGCCGCTTTCATCTATGGAGTGATGCCTCCCTCCAGGGTAAAGCCTCTGGTTCGATCTTTCGCAACCGCTGTTAAATCTGTTTAAAGGGAAAGTATACTTTTGGTTTTGGAAGTGTTCCATTGTGTTAATCCTATATAAGTTACGAGGTAAAAATAAAAATTAAATGTGCACATTTCAGTTAAAAAAGGTGTTCTAGTTTTTAAAAAAAATACCGCTAAAAATCTGGAGCGGTTATCTATGACCATTTGCTGGTTGTGTAATCTGAGTTCCCATGTCTGCACTTGTGTAGGACTGGTAGTAATACTTCTGCTCGGGTTGTACTGACTGCAACACTGCCTGGACTGGTCGTTTGCTGTGGGCCTAAAAACTGGTGGTGAAACTGTTTACACTGGATTCCATTCCCTGTGCACTATCCTCTTCTTGAACATGTATACACATGGCCCTTTCCTGGCTTTCGAGGCAGCTGAAGCAGACATGGTTCTCTTTAACAATGTTGAATCCGTTGTCTAAACTTATCCTATTAAGCTTGATACACGTCGCAAGTGTACGATCCATCGGATATAAGTCAAAACTATTGGTGTTTTTTCTCATTCTTAATTCAATCTTTCGCACTTATACAAAAACAGTTAACAATCTAAAAAATGTACCTCTTGTAATTGACGTACTATGTAAAGGTTTATCTGTGAAACTTTGTGCATTGTATTTATTTACTTGACAATAAAGTTAAAAAATTGGTCGAGAATTTCGATTGGCTGTTTACGATTATTTTTATTTATAGGTAAATCTCCTGGTCCATAATTGGGTGTTTATATTTTAATCCCAAGGAAAGTTTATAAATAAATCCAAACAGACTAGGTTTTAATTATCAAAGGGTAAAGGTTAAATCTGTAAAGTTTGAAACATTTTAATCCACTGGGATTAATTTAATTAATCCTCCAAAGACTAATTTTTTAAAATCTTTTGAAAGATTCATTTTAAATCCACGCAGATTGGTCCCTAACCACACTCCTTGAAAGATTTAAAATTTAATCCTGTGGATTTAAATTTAAATCCTTGTAATTTAGAGTGTAAGAAGTCGACAGTAATAAGTGCATATCCTTAAGAATTTTCTCTTCTGAGGGATTGCTGATGATAATAATAACAAAACCCAATTTTTCTAAACTACCACCTTCAATTGTCCAACAACAGGCTTCCCTCATTCTGGTAGCGAGGTAACAGTCAAAACACGGCAGACAAAGAAAGGCAAACAAACCTATACAAAACAATATCAAAACAAATCTAACAATTGCGCTTTCCTTCCTCCATGGAGAGACCAAGCAGTCTGGCCTACCCTCGAAGCTCTGCCCTCATAACACCCCTCTCAATGTCGAAGTTGAACGCTGAAGAACTATACAGCAGTCATCCAGACTTGTTGTGAGATGGTGGGATGAATCGAGTAACTTCCCATTGAATGTCCCACACGTTTTGCATCTCAAATAGCCTATCATACACGTGAAGTCCAGGCGCGGATCCAGGGGGGGCGTGGGGGCGCACGCCCCCCTTTTCATATAAAAAAAAAAAGGGAGAAAAGAAAAAAAGAGGGAGAGAGGGAGAAGGGGAGGGAGAAGTGGGGCAACAAACTTCATTTATCATTTTGCTGCTTGGTATATTTTCACGCCCCCCCGTTTGGAAAATCCTGGATCCGCCCCTGAAGTCAATCTTCCGTTTATACTGCCTGGCTTTATCATAATTGGAACTGTGGCTAGACTGCTCCGGGCAATGGAGCCCTTCCATCTAGGAAGATGAAACTATTTCAAAACTGGGCTCATGGAGCTCGTCACCCGTTAATGGAAGTCTGTTGGTAAATGACCAAAGCTAAACACCCTCACCAGGTTGAAACTGCATTCTGTGTGTATACCATGCCCGATATGCACAGGGTATCCCCACCCCAATGTTCCCATACTTTAACACACTATTTTCCAGTACCCCCCTAAAATCCTCTCAAGAATTCCTGAGATTCCAGGCACACAATTATTGCAACTTAGTACGGAATCCCCTTAGTGCCACGTTGCGTTTCTCTTTTACGTGGAAGTGTTTCTCTCTTGTATTTGATTTCCGACACTTATTAAGCCACTTAATTAACTGGTGGCCACCTTTTAAAAACTGGTGCCCTCACCTAAATAACTGGAGGTTGCCACTACCCCACTGCATCGATCTGGCTGCCGCCACTGAAGAACTTGCGGCCAGCAGCACCATTCCACCGCATATTGGGGGGGGGGAATATGTTGCAATTAGAAAAAATAAGGCTTTCTAGAAAATTTACCTTATTCAGCCAAACACAGTTTTATCCTATACAAAAGTTCAGGTTTTAATTATCGAAATTTACCTAAATTTAGGGGAGAACCAGGTCAAAGAGAAACACGTGAAAGAAAAAGGCAACATGGCACAAATGGGCGTCGCACAATAGCACAGCTTGGCAGGCAGCTGTAGCCAAGTCGGCCCGGGCACTTGCAGTCAACACCAATTCAGTGTCTGTTGAAGTCAATGCATGTAGACAAATTGTTCAATGTTAAGTAAAATTATGTTTAATATACACATCATGTTACGGGATTGTAGGATTCCACTCTTGGAACAAACATTTAGAAGAGAATCTTTAAAGAGAATGTTTATTCTATACATTAATAGAATGTGAATATGATATTAGCTACATTTATTTGACATACACTATTTAGCAATGTGCCTATGCAGGTTGAACTTTGCTAACATATACGGCTATCAAGACAAAATTAAGACCCTGCGTACAAAGCAAAAAAAAAAAAGTTTAAGAGCACAATATCATACAAAAAAGATAATAATTATGTTTATCATAATAGTTTTTAAGTCACATGATTTTGTTAAACTAAATATTCTAATGCAATTATTTTCACCATAAAGGGGGAAAATACAACAGTTTAGTAAACAGTTTTAGTTTAACCGGCCGACCTTCCAATGGTTTGACAATATTCTCTCAAAATGTTGTAAAGGAGCTATGATAATGAGGCTGAGAGAGATGCTTTGCCCGTTTCAACCATAAAGATAAACTACCAGTACCTGATGCAATTAAACGTTGACTAAAATGTTTTTTCTTGTGAATCAACAAAAGTCACCAACCATGAATTAAACTGATACTATTGTTTGTTGTCAGACAAATTCATATGCATAAAGATACCTATTGGTCACTCCAGTGGCCCTCTTACTTGTTTGGTGGGGACCATATTCATGGCAAGGTTTCTCCAATGCTCATTTCGAACCACCTACCGACAACTGAAGTCACTTGATAGGTAAAACGGTTGACAAATTTCCAGAGAACTATTTGTGGAATTACGTGACAGAAGGAAAAACATTCAGTTGGACTCTACTCTGTATGACAGAGATGTTCATCAACATCTAAACTGTTTATAGGTCAACAGAGATCATTTAGGGCGTTAGCACTTTGTCAATTGTTTAGCAGTGAATCAATAACGCATCTAACCAATGTTTAATGGATATGAACAACAATCATTCCATTAGATTGGTAGCTCTTTGGAATACACTGCAAGGGATTCCAGCTTAGCCGCCAAGGGTTTCCACTATTATTCCTCACGTCGTGTATATCGATCGTGTTAAATTGCACTATTTGGTCGCCAGTTCGAAGTGCTATACTTGCATTCAGAGCTGATAATAAAATTCCTGAAATCATAAAGTAGACCTAAGGACCATGCTGGAACCAAGGAGTCGTTTTAGTTACTCTTTTGACGCAGTGCAATTTAATAATAATAATAATAATAGTGGCTTCTTATATAGCGCACATATCCGTCACTCAGTGACGCTCAAGGCGCTTTTAGCGTTCATTATTTTCTTGCAAGGTATTGTGGAGCTACGTTTTGAAGTATGAGACCAAGTCCTTTACATAGCACCATGTAATGGTTTACAAGGTGCTGTGGCGCAATATGCTGCCGATCAAACCAGGAACACCGGGGCGAACCCCTCCTCTTTTCGATAAGTGCACTGGGTTCTTTTACGTGCATTACACAACACACGGGACCTACGGCTTAACGTCCCATCCGAAGGACGAAGCATGTGGTTAAGTGTCTTGCTTAAGGACACAAGTGTCACGACTGAGATTCGAACCCACACTCTGCTGATAAGAAACACCAGAGCTTGAGTTCGGTGTTCTTATCCGCTCGGCCACGACACGCCAATGTGACACGTGATATCACACATGACTAGAAAACATGTCTTCAACACAACAACTATATATTATACTTTTTATTAAGAGTAACTCCTTATCACTATAGGCTGTGCAATGTGTGGCTTAAATTATTAATCCATTAATAAGTATAATCTCTATTAAAATTAAACAAATCTATATTAGTATTATAAATATCTCTATTGTTGTTAGAGATATATATTAATAATTCTGTATGATTGTACCATAGAGGGGTGCTTTCTCTATGTTTGTACCACAGAGGGGTCCTTTCTCTATGATTGTACTATAGAGGGATGCTTTCTTTTTGATTGTACCATAGAGAGGTGCTTTCTCTATGATTGTACTATAGAGGGGTGCTCTCTCTATGATTGTACCATAGAGGGGTCCTTTCTCTATGATTGTACCATAGAGGGGTGCTTTCTCTATGATTGTACCATAGAGGGGTGTTCTCTATGACTGTACCATAGAGGGGTGCTTTCTCTATGATTGTACCATAGAGGGGTCCTTTCTCTATGACTGTACCATAGAGATGTGCTCTCTCTATGATTGTACGATTGTGCGGCACCTAAATGTAGCCCAAGCCCTAAATGTCGCCCGACCTAAATGTAGCCCCAAACCTGTACCTTAATGTCGCCCGACCTAAATGTAGCCCTAAACCTGTACCTAAATGTCGCCCGACCTAAATGTAGCCCCAAACCTGTACCTAAATGTCGCCCCGACGTAAATGTAGCCCCAAACCTGTACCTAAATGTCGCCCCGACCTAAATGTAGCCCCAAGCATGTACCTAAATGTCGCCCCGACCTAGATGTAGCCCCACACATGTACCTCAATGTCGCCCGACCTAGCTCATGATTGTAATGATAGCTACAATAAATGTTAAGGTGAGTTGTTTGACTCGTTTCAAACAAAAACATGTAAAACTAGACTTAAATTTTTGTTAAACAAAAACAAGGTGTTCGGCATGACGCTGTTGTTATCAACGTCGCGGTGCTGTGGACCCGTGATATGGCCACATTCCTGTACCCATTCTGTACCCATTGTAATGTGCACTGCGCCGTGATTGATCCGTGATATGGCTATACTCCTGTACCCACCATTGCATTTGAGCACTGCGCCGTGGTTGATCCGGGATATGGGTATATTCCTGTACCCATTGCTTTGTGCACAGTGCATGCACTGTGCATTGCGCCGTGGTTGATTCAGGATATGGCCATATTCCCGTACCCATTGCTTGTGCACAGTGTATGGGGACTCCGCGTCTAAAGCCGGCCTCAGGTCGACCTACGATTTTCTTGCGCACGCACGATGTCCAAAATACTCACAGGTCGACTGCGATTGGTTCCCGACCGTCGGGATCACGTTGTACAAGTTGAAATTGTTCTACTCTTGCGACTGTTAATTTTTTCGAGCGGCGACTGTTCCGATTGTCTTAAAATCATCGCAGTTACGCTCAGGTCGTAAATAATCGCCGACTGAAAAGTTTCCGATGGTCTTAGCTCAGGCGCAGTGTGATCCTGGAAGTCAGTCGCCGACTGTTTTTTGTTGACGCAAGGTCGACCTGAGGCCGGCTTAAGAATATGCCCATGTAGCGGGTTCAACTCGCTCAATAGGCCGTGTACAAAATAGCCACATCGGAAATCACCCATATCCTGGGACAACACGGCAATTTTATGGAGGGTGTTCTAGCGATATTTTGGAAATATGACTAAATAGAGATGTGGGTTGTTTTTTGGGGGGGTGAGAATGAAAAGCGAAAAGTTGCTGTTGAGGCTTTTTAGGTTCCTAACATCTTTTTTACGAACTTAAAAAAAAAAAATAATTAACGGAAGTAAAGGTCATAGGGGGTCACACTTTGTGTACGATTTTAAAAATTCCCCAGGGTCTTTCACATGGTCCAAATATCTTGTGTGTAGCAATTATGGTTCTCCAGATATGATTGTTCTAAATATTAAACATTGATTTAATGTTATGACGTCATCGATGACGTCATCATCTCAAAAAACCTTTGTGGTTTCATCGACATACTAAGTACATGGTTAGCTTAACGTCCCAACCTTTTTTGGTTCACGAGATATGATTTTTGCACACACAGTAAATGTAAATATACCCGAATGGTGGTCAGCATCAACTCAAATCCCACAGAATAGAATTCATACCATGATCAAATTAATAATCTTTTTGTGTAAGTTTTAAAAAAAAACACTTGGCAAGTTTACGGATGAAACATATCAACATAATTAAGACGAAATTACTACATATACCGGAAAGAGTCATGAAACCGCAGCATCCAGAGTGTTCAAAGTGTTTTTTTTGGGGGGGGGGTTTGGGAGTAGGGGGGTTTGGTAGCGGTGTCGAAAAATGGAAACAACGCAATCGGCTTGTCCTCAGTAAAAGTTTGAAGTAAATCTTACCTCCATGCTAGACTGAACATCCACAGACTTCCTACGACAAATAATCTAGTAATAGGTTCATGTTTGTGGCTAAGAACAAATAATTATAAGAACGCAAACTTTTACAGCCCGTTCCCCACCCAATTTTGTTTTAAAAATAATAATAGTACAAAATAAATAAACTAAAATCACTCTTTTACTTTAGGTACAACTTTGCGTCTACATTGGTCGGGGCGACATTTAGGTACATGTTTGGGGCTACATTTAGGTCAGGGCGACATTTAGGTACAGGTTTGGGGCTATATTTAGGTCGGGGCGACATAGGTACATGTTTGGGGCTACATTTAGGTCGGGGCGACATTCAGGTACAGGTTTGGGGCTACATTAAGGTCGGGGCGACAATTAGGTACAGGTTTGGGGCTACATTTAGGTCGGGCGACATTTAGGGCTCCAGCTACATTTAGGTGCCGCACATACGATAGAGGGGTCCTTTCTCTATGATTGTACTACAGAGGGATGCTTTCTTTTTGATTGTACCATAGAGGGGTGCTTTCTCTATGATTGTACCATAGAGGGGTCCTTTCTCTATGATTGTAACAGAGGGGTGCTTTCTCTATGATTGTACCATAGAGGGGTCCTTTCTCTATGATTGTACCACAGAGGGATGCTTTCTCTATGATTGTACCATAGAGGGGTCCCTTCTCTATGATTGTACCATAGAGGGGTGCTTTCTCTATGATTGTACCATAGAGAGGTGCTCTCTCTATGATTGTACCCTAGAGAGGTGCTTTCTCTATGATAGTACCATAGAGGGGTCCTTTCTCTATGATTGTACCATAGAGAGGTCCTTTCTCTATGATTGTACCATAGATGGGTCATTTGTATATGATTGTACCATAGAGGGGTCCCTTCTCTATGATTGTACCATACAGGGGTGCTTTCTCTATGACTGTACCATAGAGGGGTCCCTTCTCTATGATTGTACCATAGAGGGATGCTTTCTCTATGATTGTACCATACAGGGGTGCTTTCTCTATGATTGTACTATAGAGGGGTCCTTTTTCTATGATTGTACCATAGAGGGGTGCTTTCTCTATGATTGTACCATAGAGAGGTCCTTTCTCTATGATTGTACCATAGATGGGTCATTTGTATATGATTGTACCATAGAGGGGTCCCTTCTCTATGATTGTACCATACAGGGGTGCTTTCTCTATGATTGTACCATAGAGGGGTCCCTTCTCTATGATTGTACCATAGAGGGGTGCTTTCTCTATGATTGTACCATAGAGGGGTCCTTTCTCTATGATTGTACCATAGATGGGTCATTTGTATATGATTGTACCATAGAGGGGTCCCTTCTCTATGATTGTACCATAGAGGGTCCTTTCTCTATGATTGTACCATACAGGGTGCTTTCTCTATGATTGTACTATAGAGGGTCCTTTTTCTATGATTGTACCATAGAGGGTGCTTTCTCTATGATTGTACCATAGAGAGGTCCTTTCTCTATGATTGTACCATAGATGGGTCATTTGTATATGATTGTACCATAGAGGGGTCCCTTCTCTATGATTGTACCATACAGGGGTGCTTTCTCTATGATTGTACCATAGAGGGTCCCTTCTCTATGATTGTACCATAGAGGGTGCTTTCTCTATGATTGTACCATAGAGGGTCCTTTCTCTATGATTGTACCATAGATGGGTCATTTGTATATGATTGTACCATAGAGGGTCCCTTCTCTATGATTGTACCATAGAGGGGTCCTTTCTCTATGATTGTACCATAGAGGGGTCCTTTCTCTATGATTGTACCATACAGGGGTGCTTTCTCTATGATTGTACCATAGAGGAGTCCTTTCTCTATGATTGTACCATAGAGGGGTCCCTTCTCTATGATTGTACCATAGATGGGTCATTTGTATATGATTGTACCATAGAGGGGTCCCTTCTCTATGATTGTACCATACAGGCGAGCTTTCTCTATGATTGTACCATAGAGGAGTCCTTTCTCTATGATTGTACCATAGAGGGGTCCCTTCTCTATGATTGTACCATAGAGGGGTCCCTTCTCTATGATTGTACCATAGAGGGGTCCCTTCTCTATGATTGTACCATAGAGGGGTCCCTTCTCTATGATAGTACCATAGAGGGGTCCCTTCTCTATGATTGTACCATACAGGGGTCCCTTCTCTATGATTGTACCATAGAGGGGTCCCTTCTCTATGATTGTACCATAGAGGGGTCCCTTCTCTATGATTGTACCATAGAGGGGTCCCTTCTCTATGATTGTACCATACAGGGGTCCCTTCTCTATAATTGTACCATAGAGGGGTCCCTTCTCTATGATTGTACCATAGAGGGGTCCCTTCTCTATGATTGTACCATAGAGGAGTCCTTTCTCTATGTTTGTACCATAGAGGGGTCCCTTCTCTATGATAGTACCATAGAGGGGTGCTCTCTCTATGATTGTACCATAGAGGGGTCCTTTCTCTATGATTGTACTATAGAGGGGTCCTCTCTATAATTATACCATGGGTCATTTGTATATAATTGTACCATAGAGGGGTCCTTTCTCTATGATTGTACCATAGAGGGGTCCTTTCTCTATGATTGTACTATAGAGGGGTCCTCTCTATAATTATACCATGGGTCATTTGTATATAATTGTACCATAGAGGGATGCTTTCTCTATGATTGTACCATAGAGGGGTCCCTTCTCTATGATTGTACCATAGAGGGGTCCTTTCTCTATGATAGTACCATAGAGGAGTCCTTTCTCTATGTTTGTACCATAGAGGGGTCCCTTCTCTATGATTGTACCATAGAGAGGTCCTTTCTCTATGATTGTACCATAGATGGGTCATTTGTATATGATTGTACCATAGAGGGGTCCCTTCTCTATGATTGTACCATACAGGGGTGCTTTCTCTATGATTGTACCATAGAGGGGTCCCTTCTCTATGATTGTACCATAGAGGGGTGCTTTCTCTATGATTGTACCATAGAGGGGTCCTTTCTCTATGATTGTACCATAGATGGGTCATTTGTATATGATTGTACCATAGAGGGGTCCCTTCTCTATGATTGTACCATAGAGGGGTCCTTTCTCTATGATTGTACCATACAGGGGTGCTTTCTCTATGATTGTACTATAGAGGGGTCCTTTTTCTATGATTGTACCATAGAGGGGTGCTTTCTCTATGATTGTACCATAGAGAGGTCCTTTCTCTATGATTGTACCATAGATGGGTCATTTGTATATGATTGTACCATAGAGGGGTCCCTTCTCTATGATTGTACCATACAGGGGTGCTTTCTCTATGATTGTACCATAGAGGGGTCCCTTCTCTATGATTGTACCATAGAGGGGTGCTTTCTCTATGATTGTACCATAGAGGGGTCCTTTCTCTATGATTGTACCATAGATGGGTCATTTGTATATGATTGTACCATAGAGGGGTCCCTTCTCTATGATTGTACCATAGAGGGGTCCTTTCTCTATGATTGTACCATAGAGGGGTCCTTTCTCTATGATTGTACCATACAGGGGTGCTTTCTCTATGATTGTACCATAGAGGAGTCCTTTCTCTATGATTGTACCATAGAGGGGTCCCTTCTCTATGATTGTACCATAGATGGGTCATTTGTATATGATTGTACCATAGAGGGGTCCCTTCTCTATGATTGTACCATACAGGGGTGCTTTCTCTATGATTGTACCATAGAGGAGTCCTTTCTCTATGATTGTACCATAGAGGGGTCCCTTCTCTATGATTGTACCATAGAGGGGTCCCTTCTCTATGATTGTACCATAGAGGGGTCCCTTCTCTATGATTGTACCATAGAGGGGTCCCTTCTCTATGATAGTACCATAGAGGGGTCCCTTCTCTATGATTGTACCATACAGGGGTCCCTTCTCTATGATTGTACCATAGAGGGGTCCCTTCTCTATGATTGTACCATAGAGGGGTCCCTTCTCTATGATTGTACCATAGAGGGGTCCCTTCTCTATGATTGTACCATACAGGGGTCCCTTCTCTATGATTGTACCATAGAGGGGTCCCTTCTCTATGATTGTACCATAGAGGGGTCCCTTCTCTATGATTGTACCATAGAGGGGTCCCTTCTCTATGATTGTACCATAGAGGGGTCCCTTCTCTATGATAGTACCATAGAGGGGTCCCTTCTCTATGATTGTACCATAGAGGGGTCCTTTCTCTATGATTGTACTATAGAGGGGTCCTCTCTATAATTATACCATGGGTCATTTGTATATAATTGTACCATAGAGGGGTCCTTTCTCTATGATTGTACCATAGAGGGGTCCTTTCTCTATGATTGTACTATAGAGGGGTCCTCTCTATAATTATACCATGGGTCATTTGTATATAATTGTACCATAGAGGGATGCTTTCTCTATGATTGTACCATAGAGGGGTCCCTTCTCTATGATTGTACCATAGAGGGGTCCTTTCTCTATGATAGTACCATAGAGGAGTCCTTTCTCTATGTTTGTACCATAGAGGGGTCCCTTCTCTATGATTGTACCATAGAGGGATGCTTTCTCTATGATAGTACCATAGAGGGGTCCTTTCTCTATGATAGTACCATAGAGGGGTCCCTTCTCTATGATTGTACCATAGAGGGATGCTTTCTCTATGATTGTACCATAGAGGGGTGCTTTCTCTATGATTGTACCATAGATGGGTCATTTGTATATGATTGTACCATAGAGGGGTCCCTTCTCTATGATTGTACCATAGAGGGATGCTTTCTCTATGATTGTACCATAGAGGGATGCTTTCTCTATGATTGTACCATAGAGGGGTCCCTTCTCTATGATTGTACCATAGAGGGATGCTTTCTCTATGATTGTACCATAGAGGGGTCCCTTCTCTATGATTGTACCATAGAGGGGTGCTTTCTCTATGATTGTACCATAGAGGGGTCCCTTCTCTATGATTGTACCATAGAGGGGTCCTTTCTCTATGATAGTACCATAGAGGGGTCCTTTTTCTATGATTGTACCATAGAGGGGTCCCTTCTCTATGATTGTACCATAGAGGGGTGCTTTCTCTATGATTGTACCATAGAGGGGTCCTTTTTCTATGATTGTACCATAGAGGGGTGCTCTCTCTATGATTGTACCATAGAGGGGTGCTCTCTCTATGATTGTACCATAGAGAGGTGCTTTGTCTATGATTGTACCATAGAGGGGTCCTTTCTCTATGATTGTACTGTAGCGGGATGCTTTCTTTTTGATTGTACCATAGAGAGGTGCTTTCTCTATGATTGTACTATGGGTCCTTTGTATATGATTGTACCATAGAGGAGTCCTTTCTCTATGATTGTACCATAGAGGGGTCCTTTCTCTATGATTGTACCATAGAGGGGTCCTTTCTCTATGATTGTACCATAGAGGGATGCTTTCTCTATGATCGACCGTGGAGGTTTGCTTTCTCTAGGATTTTAGTATAGAGAGTTGCTTTCTCTTTGATTGTACCGTGGAGGGGTGCTTTCTCTATGATAACGGTTTTAAGAGGGGTGCTTTCTCTATTGAACCGTTGAGGGGTGCTTTCTCTATGATTGTTCTATAGAGGGGTGCTCTCTCTATGATTGTACCATATAAAGGGGTGCTTTCTCTATGATCGACCGTGGATGGGTCATTTCTCTATGATTGTACTATAGAGGGATGCTCTCGCTATGATTGTACCATAGAGGGGTGCTTTCTCTATGATTGTACCATAGAGTGGTGCTTTCTCTATGATTGTACCATAGAGGGGTGCTTTCTCTATGATTGTTCTATAGAGGGGTGCTCTCTCTATGATTGTACCATATAAAGGGGTGCTCTCTCTATGATTGTACCATATAAAGGGGTGCTTTCTCTATGATCGACCGTGGAGGGGTCATTTCTCTATGATTGTACTATAGAGGGATGCTCTCGCTATGATTGTACTATATAGAGAGGTGCTTTCTCTATGATTGTACCATAGAGTGGTGCTTTCTCTATGATTGTACCATAGAGGGGTGCTTTCTCTATGATCGACCGTGGAGGGGTCCTTTCTTTATGCTTGTACCATAGAGGGGTGCTTTCTCTATGATCGACCGTGGATGGGTGCTTTCTCTATGATTTTAGTATATAGAGAGTTGTTTTCTCTTTGATTGTAACATAGCCTTCATGCGGAAGACCACGCACTAAGTTCTGCTGAGAGCGAGCGCTTACCAAGGGAATCACCTGCAAACCAAGCTTCGTCAAGAACAATTACTGGACACATTCAAATCTCTCCTCAAGACTATTCATTTCCCGCGGTTCGAAGAATAGCGGGAAATATTTGTCTTCGCCATTCGAGCGTTGCAAAGGAACGCACACTCGGTGCTAACGAGGTGGTATGTAATAAGGAAGTGTCAGGGGTATAAAAGTATGCAATAGAGGTTGGGTCAGTTCTAGCAGCACAATCCACAGAGAACACACATTTTAGTTTTTAGTCCACACTTAATTCGATATGGAAAAAACAGGTTATATCGAGGAAAGGGTGAATCGGCCGTAATTAATTCACAGGCGGCACTAATGAACAGACTCGACAAGCTGATTTCTTTTAAAAAAAATGGCTTCGTTTGAAGGCAGAATTAACAGCAGTCAGAAAGGCATTTCCGAAACACAGCTGAGCAAATTCAAAATAGTATTCTGGCAAACGACAACCACGTTTTCAAGAAAAAGAGCTGCGAAGATCAGTTTAAGTTTGACTACAAAGCTAAGAGAGGCAAAAAGCAACATCGAGGGGGCCAATAATTTAGAACAAGCGGCCAAGGGCATCGCGGAAGGTATTGCTCTGATTAATCACAGTCAGAAACTCATAAGAATTGCGGACACATCCGAGTGGAGTCTTGTCAAAGAATACAAAGCAAATCCGCTAGCGTCTGATTCCGACGATGAAAAGAAAATGTATCGTGCAGAGGCCAGAGCTTCAAAGAAGCTCAAGCTCGACAAAGCCAAGAAGGGGAAGAAGGTGACAAGATTTGGGTCTTGGCCACGTATCCAACAACAAACTACAAGCCATACAGCAGAAGCACCAACTGCAGCACCAGGAGCAAGAATGAAGCCAGGAACCTGCTTCGGTTGCGGACAGCCAGGGCATTGGAAGTGGGAGTGTCCACAGAAGGGTCATCCTAAGACCGATAAGATGAGTGATGATTTAATTAATCATAGTATCATTAGTTACGATATGGGTTCATTAACTAGGCCTAACGAGCAAGTTGTAAAAGAGAATGTACATTTTGATTCAATGTTAGATGTACATGGCAAAGTCTGGCATTACTACTTTATCGCCGGTTGGTAGTTTGAAAAAGAAGAGGAGTCAATGGGGTAAGGCAGGTGTTTAACGCTCATATAAGATCAGTAATCAGCGAAGGATACATGATATCTTTCAAAACCTTACCAGATTCAGTATATTTGAGAAACAACAAATCAGCCACGGATAACCCATCGTTTGTGGCTGATAGTATTGATAAATTGCTCGAAAAGTGATGCATTTCAGAGCTGGCACAAAAGACGCACACCGTGAATCCTTTAACAGTTGCCTACAACAAAAGCGGTAAACCCAGACTGGTTTTAGAATGCAGAAACACAGTTCAAATTTAAGTATGAGGACGTGTCAGTTGCTAAACAGATGTTTCAAAGAGGCGATTTTTTATGTGCGTTTGATTTAAAATCCGCTTATCATCATTGAGGACCATTCGAAGACCATAGAACCTATCTAGGATTTGCATGGAATGTGGGAGAGACTGCACAATATCAGTTTAATGTGCTACCATTCGGTCTGGCTACGGCAGCCTATATTTTCACAAAAATAATGAGTCATCTTGAGTTTTTGGAGGTCACAGGGATACAAAATAATTGTGTTTCTGGACGATGGTTTGGGAGGTAGCGCTAGCGCAGAACACGCAAATGAACTCAGTAGTAACATAAAATCTTCCTTGCAGGAATTTGTTTTTTTGATAGCACATGAAAAGTGCCAATAGCAACCAACACAATCATTGACTTGGTTGGGTTTCAATTGGAACATGGAAACGGGGTTATTGCATGCGACTGCAGAGAGGATGGACAGGTTAGATAAGGCATTAGATTCGCCTTTATACCAAATTGACATGTCTGTTGGCAATCTAGTCCCAGTAAGATTCCTTGCCTCAATCGTCGGGCCATAATTTCTCTAACCAATTCAGTGGGCATATGGGCAAGATTGAAGACCAGAGGGCTATATATATCGTTGCATAGAGATACAGGCGCGAGTTCGAACGCACCAGTTTTGGTTGATGATGATGCAGACAATGAATTACGTTATTGGAAACGAAATGCCAACAGTTTGAATTGCGAAGGTTTAAACATCGAGATGAAAGATGAACCTGAAATTGAGGTATATACCGATGCATCCGCCATTGGGTATGGCGGTTATGTTTCCCTGTGTGCGTGAGCCTTACTTGAAGGCACAGAGGTAATTGGATCCTGGAATGTACAGGAAAGTCAGCAAAGCTCCACATGGAGGGAGGCTGAGGCAGTGCAAAGAGTTATCAAAACTAACAAACACAAGTTAGAGAATAAGAAAGTGAAATGTTTTACAGACAATAAAAACCTGAAGTCAGTATACTTAGCTCGGGTAGCAGAAAGTCAGGGTTGAACGAGGTTTCACTTATTAATATCAACCAATTTTGCGAAGAAAATAATATTTCTTTAGAAACTGAATGGATTCAAAGAAAATATAATATCAAGGCAGACGTACTGAGCAGAACAACAGATAGCGACGACTGGCAACTGCAGTCATGGGTTTATGAGTATCTGAGTAAGAAGTGGGGCAAAAGTAATTGATAGATTTGTTTCAAATTTGAATAAACACTGTGATATATTCAACTCACGGTGGTGATGCCCAGGAACAGAGGGCGTGGATGCATTCAGCCAGTATTGGGCATTGGAACAGAATTGGTTGGTACCCCCTCCCAGACTAGTAACGAGGGCAATCAAGAAAATGCAAAAAGAGAAAGCAAATGGAACATTGCTAATTCCAGTATGGAAATCAGCGCCATTTTGGCCGATTTTAACCAATGAGGGCGGGGCATTCAACACATACGTGATAGATAGTATGATACTAACACAATCAAATTTGATCAGAGAAGGGCAGGGTACGGTTATAACGGTATTTTCGCCCAAAACCCTCTGAAATTTGAAATGATGGCTTTGACGATTGTTTTTGTAATCAGTGCCACTGACAAATCGTTGCTTTGAATTAACCGTGAGTTTCTAATTTTATAACAGGGATCGGCCTAAAGAGTAACGTGGAAGAGGCACTATAGTGCAGGAGTGAAGGGCACTGCAGATTTGACAGACAGGATGTGCGCTTACATGTTTGCATCAAAGAGCGAAAACACAGTCAAACAATAGTTCGGAAGCTTAAAAAATGGCAGAATTTAGGTCCAAGAAGTTTTGTTAATTAATCTTTCAAGATAAGAATTTAAGCTACACGAGAGCAGATAATGTTCATTGAAGATGTTGCATAAAGTAGCGCCTAACCTTAATTTGGGTTTGCATTCACTGAGAGCGGGAGGTGTAACCGCTACAGCAAATAGTCAGATTTCAGACCGTTGTCTAAAGAGACACGGACGGTGGAAAACGGATGGGAGTAAGGATAGTTATATCGAAGACTCCTAGAGAAGAGGTTGGAAATTACTCAGAAGTTGGACTTGTAGATTAGGAGGCTTGACTTATTCAGATGGCTCACATCAAAGTTAACAGTAACGTAAAACATTATAAGGCTGGCTGCTAAGAAACACTTGCTTTGGGATTTGACCTATTCTACGGTCTCTGCGTGCTTCGCTATCGCCATAAGAGAATGTGTATGATTTGATCATTACTTGAGTATCAGTAGAGATAAGACTATTTACCCGCGGTTCGAAGAATAGCGGGAATTGTCTTAGCCATTCGAGCGTTGCAAAGGAACGCGCGCTCGGTGCTACGAGGTGTTATGTAATAAGGGAGTCTAAGGGGTAAGTCATATGGACAATAGAGGTATTGGGTCAGTTCTAGCAGCACAATTCACAGAGAACACACATTTTATTTATTAAAAACAAAATGCAAAACGCAATAGAATGTTCACGTTTCGGGTGGAGTCCAGCACCCGCACCGAAGAGAGCCGTGAATTTTACTGGGCACAGGTTTCCAGAGTAACTTCTCTGGTTGTTCCTGGAAGTCAGGTTCTCTGATGAGGTGTTCAGATAGGGCTTCAATTTAATAAGCCCCCGTAAGATGGAAAAGATGCATTAATGCATAATTGAATTAGAAAGTCTCCTACAGCAATTTCATATTGAGAATTGATGATGAGAAGAGAAACATTCTTTGTGGAGAAACATCCAATGATAATGGGATGATTAACCGATGGACGACATTCATGTAAATTTATACAAGTTTCTCATGGAACAGTATTTTTGTACTTTCTTATAATCAATAAACGATGACGTAATAGTATTTTTTGTACACAATAAACTGCGGCCACGTGTGTCTCTGCGTGCTTCGCTATCGCCATAAGAGAATGTGTATGATGTGATCATTACTTGAGTATCAGTAGAGATAAGACTCACTTATTTTCGACTTAAGTTATTTGTGTGTACTTTGTTAAAGTTCTTCCCATGATTTGTTTTAATGAATGCTGGCGTTTTGAAACCTCTTTTAAATACGTATTTTTCACTTGGTGCTTATCTTTCGTCGTGGTTTGCAGGGTTTTTGATACTTCATGTATTTGAACAATGTTTAAGTTATTCTGTTTTGCAATTTATTCTGGGGGTCAACTGATTCATATTGAGAAACAATGGGCAAGTTCAAACGGTTGTCTCTTGTCAGACCGTGCAAAGTGGGGGTCAACTAGAAACTGATTCTTGTGGCTGAACCTAAGCATTTGACCTTGAATACGTTGGTGATTTAAACTGTAAAGGAAAACAGACGCATCCTTTGGGTTTTAATTGTAAACCCATAACAAAATGAACAAGGGTCAGACTGGAATGATCCATCGCCACGTACAAACAACAAAAAGGAAGCGCAAGGGCCTAACCTATCTCACGAGCACTTAACTCTAATGGAAGAATAACAACCGATATGCGCTCACTGATCCTTCAAATAAAAATTTGAATCGCTTGCTGAGTTAAAAATATGAAAACCCAACTGATGTTGCCGTTTATGTTTATTGTTTTAAATTATACGTGTCTGTTTTTTGCTTCTATTCTTTTTCTGTTCATATTTTTTTAAAATTTGTATAACTTAACATGATTGTGTTGAGCTTGATTGGCGCTCTGAACCGAAGAAGAGGTAGTCATTAAATGCCTATTAACAAGACTCATCACAGGATCGTATAATTAATATATGGTAGTTAAGAGTCGTCTTTCAACCTTGATACAGGGACGCTAATTTTAGAAGAAAAAAAAACCACACGAAAAAACAAAACAAATAATTAACAACCGCATGCGTTATTTGACCTTAAGATCCATAATTATTAGAAAAGTTACAACGACCAAACAGCAACGAAGATAAACGTGCATAAAGACCATTAAAATTAACTCACAGGATGAATTCCCTTTAGTATTTTGCATTAAGAATCCATTACAAAAATTAATTACAACCCTATCTATATACCAGCATTTCGTAGAAATATGAAAGGTTACAGGCGCGGATCCAGGGGGGGCGTGGGGGGCGCACCCCCCCTTTTCATATAAAAAAAAAAAAAAAAAGAGGGAGAAAAGAAAAAAGAGGGAGAGAGAGAGAGAAGGGGAGGGAGAAATGGGGCAACAAACTTCATTTATCATTTTGCTGCTTGGAATATTTTCACGCCCCCCCGTTTGGAAAATCCTGGATCCGCCCCTGGGTTATTCTAAAATAGTCTTTTTGGTAAGCCATAAATGTTCGCGATGTAAATTTCTAGAAACCGATTTAGGTCTGAATATTTCCCCTGTGTATGTAGATTTATCCATTCTGGGTTAATATCACGCACAAATTTGTCCCCTATTTACAAATCAAACGATAGGGTTATGTTCAATTTGGATGATTAATATGTATTTGACCGATGACTGTCATTGGACGCTTTCAGGATAAACGTTAATACCGTGGATTTAGTCAATCTATGCGGATCCTGGTCCCACTTTGTCTATATTGTTCTTGTAATTAAATTTAATGGAAAGAAAACTTGGCTTTCTACTCAAAATTACCTCTCCTAATACAAGTTAAATTTACTGAAGAAAATAGACATGTGATAAATGTTCACATGGAGAAAAGTTTATCTGCGCTTTATCAATATTGTACGACCATTTTTTTCTATGTTAAAAATAAAGCCGGTCAACATCTTTAAGAGTGGGTGGAGATAACGATCTCATTATAGGAAAGTATCGCCACAACATACAGCCTAATCTAGCCTACTTTTCATGCTGACGCTAGACTTTCATGGAATCTTAGTATTATTTCCAATATAACCAGGAAGTTCCAATTTGGTTGGAGCTATTCGAGGATTTGCAGAGTTGCTGCACTGTCTAAATTGCCGGTGTACATTCAATTAAGTACTGCTTCTGTTGACATATATACTTAACTGACTGATATGTTGATAGAAAAAAGAAAAGAAAAAAAATGAATACAAAGAAGAATAAAAATCTCTTCTTTCTGACGGCAGATGAATCCTTCAATCAATCTATGCCCTCCAAAAAAGAATAACAAAGTAAAAAAACAAAAAAAAACAACAACAAACAAACAAACAAACAAGCAAGCAAGCCAATTGATCAATCAATCAATCAATCAATCAATAAAAACATGTATTTTGCACATTATATTAACCTTTGTGTGTATAGGTGTGTCCCTTACCTTCTTGAACCGTTTTTGTAAATTGTTGATTGGCAGATAATCAAAATTAGTGTAATTTACTAATCCTTGTTGCGAAAGTAACGTGGAGGAGCAGATAATTATTTATTGTGATTTTGTTGTGCCCATCACGCACACTCTTCAAATGTTCCTTATCAGAGAAAGAGTACCACATTGTTTATATAATTGAAGAATGAGGAGCAATTATCATAAACATTATTACATTTCATAAGTTAAAGATCAATTTGAACGAAATTAACATTATTGTTTTTGTTGTTGTAGAAAGGTAATCGTTTGCGTAATGATTACATATAAATAAGTGGAACTCAATAACAATTGTCTGTGTCATAATGTAAAAAGAGTTTTAAGAGAAGCCCTTTAGGAATCAAAACAACACTGTGACGTCTTATACTGCGAACTCGTTTGTTAACCCAACACAAAAACGTTTATTAGGCCCTATTGCATGCAAAAAAAGGCATCACTGAAACAGTAAAAATGATAAAGCTGATAAAAATGACGGAAAGCAGCGGTTAGTGAGAATATTACAGTGTTGTTGAAGAAGACATTTTTCCGTCAAGCGTTTCTGAGTGATATCATCAGCTCAAGTGAGTTCATGTTTAGAGAACTCGATAAGTTACTTGGTCGCAAGACAGCAGCTGTGTTTCCCTCTTGTCGTTCAGCCTCGGATATTGCCCACCGATTTAGTCAGTTCTTCGAGGATAAGATCTACAATATACGCATGAAATGTGAGGAAGTCGCAAACTGTGAAGCTGATATGAGGTGTGACTACGATGTACTTGAGCCTGCTGTAATTGCTCCAAAAAATAAACTCAAATGTACAGCAGTCTCGTATCTAAACGTTGAGAAAATAATACGTCAATCGCCTCCCAAATCCTGCGATCTGGATCCAATCCCGACCAAGCTTCTGCAGTCATGCTTACAAGTGGTTGCTCCCATCATCACATCTATGATTAATTCATTGCTCATCCATGGGGTGGTACCAGAAGCTCTGAAATTAGCATCCGTTACACCGATCTTAAAAAGCAGAAAGAAAAACAAAGATGACTTGGACAACCTCCAGAACTACAGACCAGTCACCAACCTGCCTTTCTGTGCCAAGATTCTCGAGAAAGTTGTGGCTCAGCAACTGACTAATCACATGTCCCAGTATCAACTGAATGAGCCATTTCAGTCAGCCTATCGGAAATTCCATGGAACAGAATCTGCCCTGACCCGCATCCAGAATGATATTCTAATGAGCGTCGACCGCGGCAAAGTAGCCATCTAGGTTTTGTTGGATTTGAGTGCAGCTTTCGATGCGCTTGATCATGATATTTTGCTTCGTAGGATGCAATGACACATTGGCCTGTCGGAGGATTCCTTATGCTGGTTTACATCCTACCTCTCTGATCGTTCTCTGAATGTTAGAGTTTCTACGCGGTGTCACACAGGACAATCAAGCTATCCACTTAGGTATGGCGTTCCACAGGGGTCGGTACGAGGGCCTCTTTTGTTCAATATATATATGCTGCCTATCGGTCAGGTTATCCGCGGACACGGTTTAAATTGTCATTTCTACGCCGATGATACAATGCTGTATGTTTCAGCATTACCAACACCGGATAATGTAGCAGAAAGTATCATGCTCGTCGAGAAGTGCTGCTCTGACATCAAACAGTGGATGGCTTCAAATTACATGAAACTTAACGCGTACAAGACTGAGGTGCTTGTAATTGGTACATCAGTCAACCTAAAGAAACTTCCCACTCTCAATATAAAAATTGGGGATAGTTGTGTCACACCTACTACCGAACTTAAGAACCTTGGTGTTGTATTTGACTGCAACTTGAACATGCAAGCCCATATCCGTGAGGTTTCTCGTAATAGTAGACCAGCCAAACTTGAAAAAGTGCTCTAGAAAAAAATTCCACGGCATAGTTTGTTAATGGCTGGCATCCATGCTAGATGTATGGATCATGGGCTCAGGAAGACGATTAGGGTGGATGCCAAGCTTGATTTTGAATGTTAAGGTCATTTAGAGGTCAAAAGGTCAAATAAGGTCAAAAATCAATATTTTCAAATTTTGTATAAAATTTAACCACATTTAATAGATCTTTCCATAAAATGTATTTTTAACTTCATGTTGATATGAAAAACGTATGTAATTAACGGATAAACTTTGACCTTGTACACAAATGTATAACAAAACAAAACGTAAAAGGTGATTTTCTTGAAAAGTGTATATCTTGAGTATACCAAAATTGTTTGCACTCCCCATCTCAATGGTGCATATATTTGTTTCAAACAACTTGTTTTTGAAAGGTCAATATACCCAGGCAGTTTTTGAGAAAAAAAAGTATTTCAAATACCACCTTCATGTGAGGTCATTTTGAGGTCAAAAATTTCAAATATGGTCAAAATTTTGCATTTTTGAATTTTTCACCAAATTTGACCCCAGGTGGCAGATCTATCCATAAAACCTATTTTCATCATCATAATGACATGCCAAGTCTGTGAAATTATGAGTTAATCTTTTGTTTTGTGCACAAACGTATGTTAAAATTAAATCTAAAGGTGCGATTTTCTCATAAAGTGCATATCTTGAGCATACCAAATTTGATTGCACACCCTATCCCAACACTGCATAATTGTTTTAACAAACTTTTTTTGAAAGGTAAATATACCATGGCAGTTTTATTTAAAAAAAAAGAGATTCATATTACACCTTCTGAAGTGGTAAATTGAAACAAGAAACGCGTATACATGCTGTTCATGCAATTAGTTTGATATAGCAGTTTTATAGTTTGACATGGTGCTCAAAAACTGTCTGATATCAAAGTTATTTGTACTCCCAATCTTTCCAAGTACACAGTCAAAAGACTCAACTGTCATTAGTGAATTAACAATGTTGAACATTCTTTTTGCAGTAAAATGTTGTTTTATCCCATGTTATACATTGTACGATGGGGGTATGGGGTGTCGTGCAATGATCTTTCTTATCTGGAGTGCCATCAAAGGTAACTCCAGAGCTAGCTACCAGGCACTCCAAAACCACTACAGCTGGACATACTTTTTGCCCAGTTTCTTTGATGAAAGAATTCTCACATCATCTGTAAAGAGCATACCTCCATGGTTACAGTGAGAATAGTAAAGAAGGCCACAGGCACGGGCCGAAGATTTGAATGGGTATAGTGTCATCATGCTGGTAGGGTCGTTTTATTCCTGCATCATTTTGGGGGTCATCCAATGAAGCCACTGGTATAGTTGACCCTCCTGTGACAACAGTAGGGACTCTTCAGGCACTAACAGACGACAATGACACTCTCATCACTATGATCAATCACTTTGTGGACATAACACAGATCAGAGAAGCATACCATCATCACAGTAGTCCGGCCACTACACAGCAGAGGAAATGGGAGGACTACACGTCTGCTTCAACTTTCTGAAGGCTATTGGCCAACACATGGAAAGTGCTGGGCTTGATTACTTGTGGACAGAGGCGGGTGTTTATGCAGCCAATATGACTGAGCCCATGCTTCAAGGCAAAGCCTACTTTTGCGCTGTTAATTGAGGACATCAACTGACCTGCGAGGATCTGTGACACATTTCTGTCCTTGAATCTTGGTTGCTTGAAATTTGTTTAAACCAAAAGATGTGGAAGTTGATAAACTTGCCCAAAGTGCGGTTAAGCAGTTCAAATAGAGGGGCGGCAATCACACAGCAGAACTCTCCGAAGCAGTAGGCCAGCTGTCAGATTTTCTAAGGAGTGACAATGGACTGAACTCATAAACAAATTCAACTCAGACAAGCACTCTGGAAATCCAAACCTCCGACTGTGGTCTCATTACATTGAGATGGTGGAGATGGAGATCTAGGACTCAGAAAGACACTCAGATACTCTTGATCCCCCATCTGGAAGCTTTTTCAGCAATGCTGCCATGTCCCAATCATTTATGACCACATCAACTTTGATCATGATGTTAGAGAGATACCACTGGTATCTCTGACAACCAAAGACATTGCACCAGTTGAAAGCAGTATGTGATGACCAACTGGAAGCAACGTGTTGGTTTTAGTGATGCCCTGAAAAAAAAACATTGCTCAAAAACTTTGTACAATACAAATGTTTCAACCAAACAAAATGTACGGTACAGAAGATTATCAAAACTGACAGAATGTTGGTGGCACTGCATGCTCTAGAATTGCAAGGGTCGTGGGTTCGAATCCCACCCGAGTAATATGCCTGTGAATTTTTTCACAGGACTTGGGAAGGTACTGAGTATACAGTGCTAACACACATCGGTGTATGGGTAAAAAACCAAAATCAATATTCTTTATCCCCGATGCAAATTTAACATCTATTATGACAGAATGTTACTGCAACAATTGCTCAATGCTGCCACTGGAAGTACTTGAATATTCTCCAGTAGGAAGCTTTCTCCGCCAGTCCCACTGTTTCTCACCAAATCTGAAGGAGAGATGAACTTAACACCAAAGGCAGATCTGATCCACATCTTAATGGCTGGGCTGACCACACCCACAAATATACCAAAATGCCAACATCATCGGGGTGTGCCGATAGGGTCTTGGAAAGCCTCATGTGTCCGACATTTGGTGACTATGTCATACGCTTGTCTTTTCTTAAATAGTGTGACATAACACTTTGGAGATAATAAACAAGGCTTGACGTGGTATTTGATCGCTAGATTGGAGAGGGCTCCATCAAGGCAGTGACACGGTCAAAGAGAATGGGAAAGAAAAAGCCAATTCGAAAGTTCATCGATAGACCCAGGTCCCACAGGACACAGACACACAACAGCTTAAAGGAAATAGTGAGGTTACCTGGAAACTGTCTGGACTACCCCTATCTCAGATGCTTAAAATGAGCTAGTTTCATAAGGATGCAAATGTCAAACTATAAAACTATGTCAAACTAACTGCGTGAATAGCATACCTTCTTGATCATTTTACCACATAAGAAAGTTTGATAAAATTTTTATTTATTTTTTTAAACTGCCTGGGTATATTGACCTTTCAAAAAAAAGTTTTTTTAAAACACTTATATGCAGTGTTGGGATAGGAAGTGCAAACAACTTTCTTATGCTCAAGATATGCACTTTGAGAAAATTGCACTTTTTGAGAAAATTGCACTTTTAGATTTAATTTTACTATACATTTGCGTACAAAACAAAAGATTAACTCATAATTTCACCGACTTGGCATGTCAATATGATGATAAAACCAGATTTTATGGATAGCTCTACCACTTGGGGTAAAATTTGGTGAAAAATTCAAAAATGCAAAGTTTTGACCATATTTGAAATTTTTGACCTCAAAATGACCTCACATGAAGGTAGTATTTGAATTATTATTTTTTCTCAAAAACTGCCTGGGTATATTGACCTTTTAAAAACAAGTTGTTAGAAACAAATATATGCACTATTGAGATGGGGAGTGCAAACAATTTTGGTATACTCAAGATATACACTTTTCAAGAAAATCACACTTTAACGTTTTGTTTTGCTATACATTTGTGTACAAGGTCAAAGTTTATCCGTTAATTACATAGGTTTGTTATATCAACATGAAGTTAAAAATACATTTTATGGATATATCTATCAAATGTGGTTAAATTTTATACAAATTTTGAAAATATTGATTTTTGACCTTATTTGACCTTTTGACCTCTAAATGACCGTAAAATTCAAAATCAAGCTTGGCATCCACCCTAATCGTCTTCCTGAGCCCATGATCCATACATCTAGCATGGATGCCAGCCATTAACAAACTATGCCGTCCAAAGTGTAATTTCACACTTTGGCTGGCCTACTATAATGCATTCTACCATTTGCATAATATTAGTAAGATTAAACAGTATCTGAATTTCCATGTCACTGAACAAATTACTACAATGCTTGTAATGTCTAGGATTGATTATTATAATTCCTTACTCGCAGGTCTGCAACAATCTGCACTTGCACCTTTGCAACGGGTCCAAAACTGTGCTGCTAGAATGCTTACTGGTACTAGAAAATTTGATCACATTACCCCTGTGCTTATGAGATTACATTGGCTCCCGGTTAAATTCAGAATTATCTATAAAGTGTGTTTACTAGTTTTTAAATGTTTAAATGGTTTAGCACCCCACTACTTGAGTGAACTTCTGCATACTACTAGTTCAACATCATCTAGAATCACGCGAGCCTCCTCTGATAAAACTAGACTGCAGTGTTCTAATACTAGATTATGTACTTTTGGTGATAGATCTTTTTCCGCCATTGCTCCTACTTTATGGAATCAGCTTAATGTATGTCTCAGAGAAGTAGACTCACTTAATAGTTTTAAGTCTGGGCTGAAGACTCATCTGTCTCGAGAGGCTTTCTGCAAGTAGTGTCACTATTTCTGGTTTTAATTGATTGTAAGCTAGTTAATTAATTTTATTCATGCAGGACTTTTTGATGAAGGCCTGTCATCACTTCCTTTTCAATTGCTTTTGGCTGATTTTATTGTACTGCATGGCGTTTTATAGTTAATTAATTGGTTGATTGACTATTGATTGTTTTTGCTCGCTTGATTGATTGATTGATTGGTTTGGTTGATGCATTGATTGATTAATTAATTGGTTGGATGGTTAATTGATTGTTAACTGATTGTTTATTATTATTATTATTGTAGGCCTGTTTTCACTTACTTTTTAAATGTTTCTTGATGATTTCCTGTACTGGCTGGTCCAGGTTTTTGGCTTCTACTAGAATTTTTTAATTTTGCTGCTCCTGTATGTATATTTCTTGAATTTTTAAACTTTTATTGGTTGATGTCAATTTTATGTAAAGCGCCTGTGAGCATTTGTCTTTTAAATGGTTTTGGCTCTATATAAATGCTTTATTATCATTATTATTATTATTAAGTGACCAGGGAGAAAACAGGACAAAACTCGGAGGGACATCCCGACGTTCGCAGAGCTGAGTTACACCGGTTCGAACAACTGGCAGCACAAGCGAATCTTATGATACAGTGTTATTTATGAAACCTTGTAGTTCGTGTCAATTTCGTGTATCGGCCGCGTACTATTGGTGTGACCAATGGGGCAGACTTTAGTTCGAAAATTGCGCGGACGTAAATTTTAAAATTGGCTTGCGCGAATTTCAAAAATGGCCATTTTAAAAGATTGCGCCCAATCTTATTACATTCATCAAATCTGATGCCTTTTTGAGACTCTTGTATTTTTTTAAGCCTGAATTTTTATCACCAGTGAGTTACATATTTCGAATTGTAATTTTATGGATCAGGGTTGGTATTCTATGAGTAGGTCATGATACGTTTTTATGAACAGCAAAATGCTTAAGCTAGGAAATCATAAAATAGTCAAATGCCAATGAGGCTATATAAGGAGCCCCTAAAGGGACATGTGATGAAATCAATAATAACTAATAATATCAATAATTTTAGTTCTTTGAGTGCTCACGAAATTATTTTGTTTGCTCAAAATAATGTAGCTCGAAATGATTTCGAGCGTATTGATTTTAACAGCACGAAATGATTTTGCTATACTAATTATTTTGTAGCTTTTGCAATAATGTATTTCGAGCTCTAGCGATAAAATATTTGCAAACAAATTTCGAGCGAATTGATTTTGAGAGCACGACATGATTTCGCAGTAATGTATTTCGAGCGTTTGCAATCGTTAATTTCGAGCTCTCTTAATCATTTATTTGAGCGTTCGAAATGATTTCGAAAGCACGAATTGATTTTGACCCAAATAATTTAGAGCGCTCAAAATAATGTATTTAAAGTGAAATTGAAGTGAATTTGTTTCTACCATTATGTCCCTTTCGGTGCTCTGTAGTAAAAACCCTTGATCAATGAACAACTTAACGGTAATTTAAGCTTTTATAAATATTGTTTTTTGGCGATCCCTTCATCATATAAACCATTCAAGGACCATTTTGACAGCTTGAAATCTCTTCGAGAGTTGTTAAAAAACATCGCCGGATTATTTGGAAAATGAAAGGAAAAAAAAACAAAACCAAACGGGACTTTTTTGCTGTTTCTTCAATCCACCGACAGCACATTTGCTCAATACAAACTTACATACGTTACTGAAAAAAACCCTTGAAGAAATAGGGAACGATCCAAAGATTCAATAAGGAAATGCATAGAGACGAAGATAAACATCTTCACCAGTCCGCAGTATGACGTATTGATTTCGAACATGCAATGGTGATAACAAACTCTATAGTTCAAAAGTTGAAAAAAGGGTGCTAGTTTTGCCGATCAAATTTCGGCAAAAATGCAGCGCAGAAAACTTCAAACTTAAACCAAATAATAACTAAACACATATTAAACAAATAAAGAGTCAAATTTGTTTTAGTGATTTGGTTCAAGTTGATTTGTGTTAAGTTCATTAAGGATCAGTCATATAGGCAACGTATGTTCACCACTTGGCAAAATGGGACCCTATGGGCCATTCTAAAAGGTGGGATTTACGGCCGTGCTGGTAACATGAAATACTGCGATCTTGTTTGCAGTTTGGCGGATTTATCATCAAATAAAGTAAGCATAGAAAATTGCGTAAATATTATGTCATCTGGGGGTATCCTAAATATTGTAACGTTAAACTATAGACCCGGGGCTTTCCAGTGTTTTAACATTTGAAAGGTTTGACGTGTTATTTGTTAATACGGTAAAACCTCCCTATTGTACTCTTAAAAATGATGTTAAAACAAAACTTTACAATTAATAGAAAATTCAAACTAAAACATTGAAAACCATAACACCTAAAAATGGGAAGCTCAGAAAGATGTGCTTGGATGGTAATAATTAGGCTATATCTGCTAAACACACACGTTTGGCGTGATCTCATAAAAAAAATTACTAAAAAGGTTCATAAAAAAATGCTAATGTTAACAAACACTCCAAGATAGTAAGCCTCTCAGACTCTTGAACTACAGTTTAAAATATTTGACTTACATATTTGGGAGAGTTTTTCTAGTACTTATCTAATAAAGGTATAGTGCATCACTGGCTCTTTTGGATTTCATTCCCCTGCTCCCTCCTCTGGTTGGAAATATGTTAACACATCACGACGTTTTTGACAAAACAGCGACTTTACGATTTGTGTTTCGTCATGGATTTTGTGATTGGCTTATTTTGGTTTGACGTATCGAAATAAGAAACTTCGTGTTGGAATGGATGTTTGAAAAGCTCGATGGTGAATAGGGTTTCTACTTTGTTTCATTTCAACAGCACAGAGCCATTGAAATTAGCGGGCGTTCATCAAAGAATACAGTCATTTACAATATGGGTCGTCTCAAGCTACTCGCTATACCCATAGTGTTAAGACCTTGCAGTTTTATGGTAGGATCTGGATATAATCTAATCAACTGAAATCAAAATTTCCAAATACAACATTCAAGGTCCCAAATGAGTCCCTTTGCATGTATTACCAAAGTAGGATAATTGTACTAGGCCCGTACCTTCCGCCTCTGAATACGGCACTCAAGGTACCTGCTATTTGCAATAGTGAATCTCAGTGATGCAACCAACCTTATTGTTGTATCGGGATGAAGAACAACACGCACATGGGTTTTTTTGGCCCGACCCTGATATGTGATGTACGTTATACTTAATACATAGACTAAGTGCTTAAGAATAATAATAATCATCATTTTACAGGCAAAACCTGTCGTGGCTTTAAGTCACTCAGTTACACACTATGCAAGCGTTCGCATCTGTTGTTGACTACATCCGGCTCCAAAGCTGTGTGTACTTTCACAACAAAATCACCAATTTCAACGTTCAATTGCATTTCTTATAACACAAACTACTAATTCTAAGAGGACCCTGAGACCTTGCAGATAATGAGAAAGACAAGTAAATTACCATAAATCCTCAAAAAGGCTAAAACAATCAATTTCCATTGGCTTCTTGGGCCAGTTTGTGTGACGTGAACTTGGTTATTAACAGTCGAATGTTGTCACACTATAGTACGATATGATTGGTAGTAATTAGCTTATTCATTGAAGGTTTGTCAAAAAGTTAACTATCATTTTATTCTATTATT